>CAWUFW010001637.1:0-743318 GCA_963921515.1 Calotriton arnoldi
TGACGAGTCGGTGAGACCAGGGCCGTGCGTTGCAGGGCGAGACGGTGCTTCGATGCGGTGCTTACAGAACACCGAGTCGGTCGTGAGAGTCGGTCACAGCTCCTACCTCTGTAGCCACTGAAACAGAGTTTCCAGCAGCAATTCACAAAGGGGTGAAGTCCAATGGTCCTGGGACTTCGGTCAGGGGGCAAGCTCTCTTCCAAGCCCTTGGAGATCCTTCACAAGTTGATGAAAGTCACAGCAAAGCAAAAGTTCCCTTCTCCTTTCTTTGGCAGTCAGGCAAACCACTGCAGGCCAATCCCCCAAGCAGCACTTCAGGCTTAGGGATAGTTTCTCCTCAGTTTCTTCTTGGTTCCGCTCCTCAGCAAAGGTTTCTTCTTGTTCCCAAAAGTGATCTAATCTTCCTGGGGTCTGGGTGCCCCTCTTATACCCTGATTCTCTTTGTTCTCTGGAGGCAGAGAGGCCTCTGCATAGTCCAAAACCAGTTCTGGTCAGTTCTGGAGCACTTTGTTTTTCTGACTCCTTCTTTCCTTTCAGAATGTGGGGCAGAGTGCTCAGCCGCCCGGCAGGAGGTGGAGCCAGCATTGTGGAAGGCAGGCACAGCCCTATTCAGACCCAGGTGCAACTCCTCCCTCCACTCTGGATGCAGATCTTTCTATTCAGCCCTGCGCTGACTCACCCTGTCTCCTGTAGCCACCCCCAGCCCCTGTCACTCAACCTCCAGACAAGGAATACACAACCTAGCAGAGGCAGGCTTGGATAGTTAGGCAAGAAAATACCCACTTTCTAAAAGTGGTATTTTCAAACACAGAATGTTAAAACCAACTTTACTAAAAGATGTATTTTATCATCCTGAGTTCAGGCATACTAAACTCGTTTTTCTACCATGTTCCTGGGTCAGTTCTGACTATAAGGTGTAATAGTCAGTCTGCCCATTCTGGCCTATGGGGAGCAGGTAGCCTTGCAATAGTGAAAAACGAAAATGGTTGTAATTCACTATTAGGACATGCCACACACACCAGGGCATGTCCTACCTTATACTTACAATGCACCCTGCCCTAGGGCCTACTTTAGGGGTGACCAACATGCAGTAAAGGGAAGGTTTAGGGACTGGTAAGTGGGTGCACTCACCAAGTCGACATGGCAGCCCTAGGCTGCACACAGGCTCTGCAATGGCAGGTCTGAGACACACTTTACAAGCTGCTTCTGTGGGTGGCACAACCCGTGCTGCAAGCCCACCAGCAGCATTGGATTTACAAGCCCTGGGCACACTCAGTGCACGGTACTAGGGACTGACAAGTAATCCAATCATCCAATCATGGAGTCACTAATACATATATCAATTAACGATAGGGAGCACTTGCACTTTGGCACTGATTAGCAGCGGCAAAGTGCCCATGAGAATCTAGTCCAGCAAAAACATATCGGCAACAGTGGAGGCATTACGAAAAAATGGAAGGGAGACCCACGCCAAGGATGCCAGGTCTAACACGCTGGATCAGCCGCAGCTTCACCGTTTCCGGCTTCAGTCATTTTGTTTTTTGAAAAATGTAGAACAAGTTTCAAGGAAACAAAGATAAGGTGCACAATATTTTGGAACACTGTATCCTTCAACGTTGAGCAAACCAAACAGCTAATATATAGGGTGTTTCCCTATGTAGCCGTGGTGGATACTTAACCCTGCCCACTCCAGACGTCTTTTGGAGTATATGGGTAGGGGTCTCTGAGAGAAAAAGCACGGCTGAGTTACTCAGTCTCTAGCGTTAAATTACCGCCTTACCAAACGTTGGGCGCCATGTAGTGTAGCTCCTATTTTCCTAATAGGCTCTGCGCATTGGAATAATATCCCCTATAGGTTTGACATAGGACTAAGGTCAGTATGTCCCTATTGAGTATATTAAACTTAATTACTTGTGCCAGCTAGCTCAGAGGCCACTAGAAACTCCTTGACGACAAGAAGGGAGTAGTTTCTGGCAGCTGCAAAACATGACATCTTTGTTTCCCTTTAGAATCAGAACGTGTCCCAGAGTCGTGGAAACAATAGATAACTATTTCACTCAGCTCAATCGTGCATGCTTAGTTTTCCTCAAAGTTACACAGAAAGAAATATACGGGCGTTTCAATAAAAGATTTATTGAACAGTCTTGTTTCTTGTGTAAGTTAAATGTGCTGTTACGATCACAAGACAGTATGCGAGATAAATAATGTACAGCGTAAGCAGTAGAAATAAATAATACTGCGATAGGATTATCTTTTAGCAGATATTCATTCACATAAATAACACAGACTAAAAAATGCGAGTACTCATACGATGCGTTTCTAAGCTAGTTCTACCCCAATGTGCCTAACCTAACCTAGGTGTAGGGAGAGATATGAAGTTGGTGAAGTATTCCTTACTATGGTATACTAAGAGTATGTTAAGCCTAGTATGCCTAGTATACCTAGTATGCCAAGTATGCCAAGAGTCCCTCTAGGTTCTAGTCAGCTCCATACCTTTAGAATGAGAGAGGTGGGAATCTCTTTGCCAGACTCGAACTCCAACACCCCGCAAGGGAAGTTAGATCACTGGAAGCTGGACTCTCTGCGTGCAGGGATGACAGCGTCTTCTCAGTGCGTCAGGCCGGGAAATGGGCTCCTCTGAAGTCGAGGTCTCCTCTAGTTTACAAGGGCTAGGAAGGTATATTTATACCTGAGAGGTACCTCACAATGTTAGCATTGACGTGAATCGGTCAGCGGAAGATGTCATGAATGAACCCCTAAGGTATAATGGTTCATGCATAATAGATGAGTCCTTGAAGAAATCAATAGTCCTGTGCTAGGGAAACTCCCGAAGCCTAAGGGTCTGTTCTTCAAGAACTCGTTGTGACGTTAGGGTGGACGGATGTCGGAGACCATGCCTGTATTTGGAGTGCACGGTTTAATGCCTAAATAAGGACTGGGATTTTATGCCTATATAAGGGCAGGGCGAATTGTGCCTATATAAGGACATGATACAGGAAAGCCCGTGTATGGACACCCTAAGAGGAATACAACAGTACAGTCACTCATACTTACAGTCACTCAGTACAGGACTATCATATGCACTCATACACCTATATAAACACTCACACACCGCCACTCATCCATAGAGGTACTCACACACCTAGTCAGTCATGCAAAAATTTATCACACACCCATTTACTCACCTATACAGTTATACACACACCAGCTCACTTACTCATACAAATACTAGCACATTCTTACGCTCTTATACAATAACTGATACAAGCACACACGCATCCATACAGCCACTCTCACAATCACACACTCTCACTTATAGCCATTTAAATACTCTAACACACATATATACTGCCTTTTACATATGTAGTTTCTCGCACATGTACCACTGAGATATACATTCACTCACTAACACACCCATACACACACTCACCCACCCAAGCAGTCCATCACAGATGCACTCTTGAAATCATGCACCCAGTGAATCACCCACTCACACATCTATGTACAGAGTCACACACACCCCACCCACACAAACACTCAGGCACCCATACAGATACTCAGAGAACCAATCAATAACCCATATAGACACTCATGTAGCTATTTGCAAATCCATGCATCCACTTACACACCAACAGACAGACGGATACAGACATTCACACAGTTTAGTCACTAACCCATGCATTCAGTAAGATACGTTTAATCACTCACTTGTAGAGTCAGTCACGCACGTACTAAATCATCCATTCAGACACTTATACACCCACTCATTCTTCAATACGCCTTTCCCTATATATATTAAACATATTTAAACTTTACAGAAACACAGTCACTGGATGATGTCTTTAGTGATGTCATCAGTGATGTCATTTGAGATGTCATCAGTGATGTCACTGACCATGTTATGAGTGATGTAATATGTGACGTCATCAGCAGTGCATTGCGAGGCGCGAGTTATAGTTAGCTGAACTAACTATAACGGGAGAATTTCTATGGTTTTGTACGAGTGAAATGTCCAACTAACTATAACTGTCCCTAAAACCTATGGTTTTTCAGTGAATTTCAAAGGTTTTTAAATGCTAATTTCTAACTATAACGTGTCTGAAACCTATGGTTTTTTCAGTGAATTTCAAAGGTTTTTAAATGCTAATTTCTGACTATAACGTGCCTGAAACCTATGGTTTTTAAGTGAATTTCAAAGTTTTTTAAATGCTAGTTTCTAACTATGCCTACAGAGGTAGGACATGTGAAGAAAGAAGAAAAAAACGCACAGAAAGAAGCAAAAGAAATGCAGAAAGAAGCAACAGAAGTCCACAAAGACGAAGAAAAGTTCAGGAAGAAGCAAAAGATGTGCAGAAATAACCAACAGAGGAGCAGAAAGAGGCCTTGTTGCAAAATCATCCTGTGCCCACAACCTTTTCAGATGGGTACTGGTGGTAACTGACTCTGACTAACCAGAGCCAGTGCTATGCTAAAAGACACTTAGAATACAGTGAAAACACCTACATACACTAGGGAACACTATGCGTTGGGGTACCCCTGTGATTAGCATGACCTCCTCTGTAAGTCCCTAGTACATAATAGGGCAGGGGATTAAAACTACCTCTTAAAACGCGCTACGGGGCGCGTTTGCACAGTGGTGAAGGGAGGGGGCCTGAGGTGACATGTGTGCAAGCGCGCCCCGTGGCGCGTTTTAAGTTGCGGGATTAAGTCCCCTTGAATCCTGAGGGTCCCTGGGGCCCAACTAGCCCACCAGGTACCTACAGTTAGCACCACAGAGCTGGAGTTGCAGAGAGGCGTTCCGAGGCCACGCACCTTTTTCACCTCTCTGCAATGCAACTCTGTTGTGCTTACTGAAGGTACCTGGTGGGCTAGTTGGCCCCAGGGTCCCTCAGGATTCAAGGAGATGAATTCCCCAACTTAAAACGCACCACAGGGCGTGTTTGCGCACATGTCACCTGAGGCCCCGCCCCTCCCGTTCACCACTGTGCAAATGCGCCCGTGGCGCGTTTAAGCTGAGATAGGTCACCTTGAATCCTGAGGGTCCCTGGGGCCCAACTAGCCCACCAGGTTCTTCCAGTAAGCACCACAGGCCTGCGTTGCAGAGAGGTGGTCTGAGGCCATGCCCCTTTTACACCTCTCTGCAACGCAGCTCTGTGGCGCTTACTGGAGTTACCTGGTGGGCTAGTTGGACCTCAGGGACCCTAAGGATTCAAGGGGACTTAATCCTCAACTTAAAACACGCCACAGGGCGTATTTGCACACATGTCACCTCAGGCCCCGCCCCCTCCCTGCACCACTGTGCAAACGCAACCCCATGGCGCGTTGTAAATTGCGGGATTAATTCCCCTTGAGTCCTGAGGGTCCCTGGGGGCCAACTAGCCCACCAGGTACGTCCAGTAAGCGCCACAGAGCTGCGTTGCAGAGAGGTGTAAAAAGGGGCGTGGCCTGGACCACCTCTCTGCAACTCAGCCATGTGGCGCTTACTGGAGGTATCTGGTGGGCTAGTTGTCCCCAGGGACCCCCAGTATTGAAGGGGAATTAATTCCCCAATTTTGCAGAGTGGTGAAGGGAGGGGGCGGGGCCTCAGGCACGATCGCGTCTTTTTTTTTTTTTTCTTTTTTTTTAGAAGGAGGGCTGTGTGGCCCCCTTTCTTTTTCCTTTTTTGGGCCCTGGGGACCCCATCCCCCAGGGCCTGACCCCTTTTTAACAAAAAAAAAAAAAATGTGAACGGGAAGTGGGCCGCATGGGCCCCCCTCCTGTGGCCAATTCCAGCCCCGGGGACCCCATCCCCCGGGGCATGGCCACCTATTTTTATTATTTGTAAAGGAGGGGGGCTGCGTGGCCCCCCATCTGAGGCCTCTATTGGCCCCGGGGAACCCATCGCCCGGGGCCGGCCTTTATTTATTTATTTATTTTTTGGGAAGGGGGGCCACGTGGCCCCCCTCCCGGGCCACTTCCAGCCTCGGGGACCCCATCTTCCGGGGCCTGGCCTCTCGTTGGGGACCGTGGGGGGAGCCCCAATGCCCCCACGGTCCCGCCGGCTCCCCACGTCCTGCGGGAGCCGGCATTGCTTTTGTATGATGATATCACGCATGCATTACATCGCATGCCATTAGATCGCGGTTTTAACAACGCAAGTCGTTACAACGACTTGTGTTGGAGGGCGCTGGACTTAGGAGTAGTTTAATTTACTATTCCAACTCCAGCCTACGTACAGTAGGGAAGGTGTTGGATAGTAAATTAAACTACTCCTTGTCCTATAGCGCCCTCCAGTGCAAGTCGTTGTAACGACTTGCGTTGTAAAAACCTCGATCTAATGGCATGCGATGTAATGCATGCGTTCTAAAGGTTGTTTCCCATGTGGAAAAGCAATCTGCTTTGCTTCATTGAAGCGAGAACTGCTCTTGCTTCAATGAAGCAAAGCAGTTTGCAATGACAGGGCGGGAGCCGCGAGGCTCCCGCCCTCTCATTGCAAACATCAGTGTCCCGGGGGTGGGCACCCCGGGACACTGCAGGAGCCGGCCCTGGGGGTGGCGGTCCCCAGGGCCATCACAGGCTCCAGGAGGGTGGCCGCGCGGCCCTCCCTCCCATCGTGTGCACAGCCCGGGAGGTGGTGGTCCCGGGGCTCGGGGTCCGTAACGGACCCTCAAATTTACATTTTTAGTGCCCCGGGGAGGTGGCGGTCCCCGGGGCATGTGGGGGGGCTCAAGCCCCCCCACACAGGTTTATTTTTTTTTTAAAAAGAAGCCCCGGGGAGTGGCGGTCCCTGGGGCTGCGGGGGCCGTGTGCCCCCCAAATAATTAATGAAAGCCCCGGGGGTGGCGGTCCCTGGGGCTTGGGGGGCCTTGGAGGCCTCCCACACATTTAAAAATTAGCCCCGGGGGGTGGCAGTCCCCGGGGCTGCGGGGGGCTGCATGCCCCCCAGCAACTCATAAATCAAGCCCCGGGGAGGTGGTGGTCCCCGGGGCAGTGTGGGGGGGATTGGGGCCCCCCCACACATTTTTTCAGTGCCCCCGGGACTTGGCCCACCTGTGGGCTTTTTGAATACGAAGCGCTGGAGCCCGCGCTTCATTTTTTTTTTCTTTTTCGGTCGAAATTCGCGCTGGGTGCGCGAATCTTGCCGATTTAAAAAAAAAATGCTTTTTTTGGCCCTGGGGGTCCTTGTGGGACCCCCTAAGCAGGCCTAGGGGGTCAAGGTGTTTCTACCCTGCCCCCTTTTTGCATTTTGCACACTTGTTTCTCAGATTTCTTGTGCCAAATTTGGTGTAATTCCGTTCAGCAGTTCGGGCTGTAGCCGTGTCTAAAGTTTCCTATGGAAAATTGCATGGGGAAAACACATTTTGGGACCCCCCTTTTTTCTCAGCCCCCGCTTGCCAAATCACCCCGAAACTTTCAGGATAGGAGCGGATCGGAGCGCCCCAAAACTAGTGGGGCGCTCCGGTTCGCTCCTGTCTTGAAAGTTTCGGGTGATTCATCAGCGGGGCCAGAGAAAGGGGTCCCAAACGTGTTTTCTCCATGTTAATTCCCATAGGAAATTTTAGCCACGGCTACAGCCCAGACTGCTGAGCGGAATTACACTAAATTTACAAAATGGCAGCGCTTGGTTCAGAAAGCGACCTTTTTTTTAAATGGTGTAAATCCGTTCAGTAGTTGCTGAGAAAATCCAAAATAAAAGTTTCGATATCTATGGCCGCGGTGGATCCGCGCACCCTCCCGATCACGAGCTGGTAGAACCAAGGAACAAGAAACCAGTAAAACAACTGCGTAAAACGCAAAAAGGGGGCAGGGTAGAAACACCCTGACCCCCTAGGCCTGCTCAGGGGGTCCTATAAGGACCCCCAGGGCCAAAAATGTTTTTTGTTTTTTTTTAAATCGGCGGGATGCGCTCAGGGTGCGCGGATCCCACCGAGAAAAAAAAAAACAAAGCGCGGTCTCCCGCGCTTCGTGGTTAATTGGCCCCCGGGTGGGCCAAGTCCCGGGGGCATGGGGGGTTTATTTAATAATATGGGGGGGCCTCTAAGGCCCCCCAAGCCCCGGGAACCGCCACCCCCCCCCCAGGGCTTTAAAAAAATAATGGTGCGGGAGGGCTCTCGGCTCTCCCGCAGCCCCAGGGACCACAACCCCCCGGCTTCTTTTATAAAAATAATATACCTGTGTTGGGGGCTCAAGCCCCCACACGCCCCAGGGACCGCCACCTCCACGGGGCACTAAAAAATGCTAATTTGGGGGTCTGGAACGACCCTTGAGCCCCCGGGACCACCACCTCCAGGGGCTGTGCATGTGAAGGGAGGGGGGCCGCGCGGCCCCCCTCCAGGAGCCTGTGGTGGCCCTGGGGACCGCCACCCCCCAGGGCCGGCTCCTGCAGTGTCCCGGGGTGCCTACCCGGGACACTGTAGTTTGCTATGACAGGACTGGGAGCCTTGCGGCTCCCGCCCTGCCATAGCAAACTGCTTTGGTTTTGGAAGAGAGAGCAGGAAACCTGCTCTCTCTCCAAAAACAAAGCAGATGCTTTCCACACGGGGAGCTGCATCTTAGCAGCTCCCCATGTGGAAAAGCAATGCCGGCTCCCGCAGGACGCGGGGAGCCGGCGGGACCGTGGGGCATTGGGGACCCCCACGGTCCCCAACGGAGAGGGCCAGCCCGGGGGATGGGGTCCCCGGGCTAGTAGTGGACCCGGGAGGGGGCCACGTGGCCCCCTCCCCAAAATTAAAACATTTTTAAAAAAATAAAAATAAAGGCCGCCCGGGGATGGGGTCCCCGGGGCCAGTAGAGGCCTCAGGAGGGGCCACGCAGCCCCCTCCATAAACAAAAATATATATTTGGCCATGCCCCGGGGATGGGGTCCGGGGGCCAGAATTGGCCACGGGAGGGGCTCACTCGGCCCCTTCCCGTTAATTTTTTTTTTTTAAATTAAAAAGGGGTCAGGCCCTGGGGGATGGGGTCCCCAGGGCCCAAAAGTAAAAGAAGAGGGGCCACACAGCCCCCTTCCAAAAACAAAAACAAAAAACACGCGATCGTGCCGAGGCTCCGCCCCTCCCAGCATCACTCTGCAAACGCGCCCTGTGGCGCGTTTTAAGTTGGGAAATGAATTCCCCTTCAATACTGGGGTCCTGAGGCCAGCTAGCCACCGGGAACCTCCAGTATGCGCCAGGGGCTGCGTTGCAGAGAGGTGGTCCAGGCCATGCCCCTTTTACACCTCTCTGCAACGCAGCTCTGTGGCGCTTACTGGAGGTACCTGGTGGGCTAGTTGGACCCCAGGGACCCTCAGGATTCAAGGGACTTAATCCCCCAACTTAAAACGCGCCACGGGCGCGTTTGCACAGTGGTGAAGGGAGGGGTGGGGCTTCAGGTGACATGTGTGCAAACAGGCCCCGTGGCGCGTTTTAAGATGGGGAATTAAATCCCCTTCAATCCTGAGGGTCCCTGGGGGCCAACTAGCCCACCAGGTACCTCCAGTAAGCGCCACGGAGCTGCGTTGCAGAGTGTTGTAAAAGGGGCGTGGCCTCTGAACACCTCTCTACAACGCAGCTCTCTGGCGCATACTGGAGGTATCTGGTGGGCTAGTTGGCCCCTAGGGTCCCTCGGGATTGAGGAGGAATTAATTCTCCAACTTAAAACGCGCCACAGGCCGTGTTTGCAGACATGTCACCTCAGGCCCCACCCCCTTCCTTCAAGATTGTGCAAATATTCCTCTAAAATCAGCCGAACAACGAATTCCAATTTACTCACCTGTTATCAGGAGAGACCTCAGTGCTGCATCTTTGAGCCCAGTACTGATCCTGAAAAGTAATTTTAACCGTACTTACCAGTAACTTGAATTTCCTTCCATAGGCTAACATTGACTGGTTTCACTTGGAAATACTTCTAAGTGTGGAGTTTTGGAACTTTATAATATTCCTCTAAAATCAGCCGAACTACGAATTCCGATTTACTCACCTGTTATCAGGAGAGAACCCAGTGCTGCATCTTTTAGCCCAGCACTGACCCTGAAAAGTAATTCTAACCGTACTTACCAGTAACTTGTATTTCCTTCCATAGGAATCCATTGTCTGGTTTTCAGCAGAAAAGTTTCAAAGTTTCGATTTTCATAAACTACAAATATTCCTTAAAAATCGCCTGTATGACTTAAACGCATTCTTTCAACTGTTTACAGGAGATGCACCAGTGCTGGATCCAGGATCCACCACTGAGTAAGAAAAAGTAACGATAACACTACTTACCTGCTAAGTGAATTTCCTCCCATAGGATAACATTGGTGATTCTATGTGAAAAAGTTTCTGTCAACATTTAAAATACAATAATATTCCTTAAAAATCACTACTGTAACCAAAACGCTTTTACTCAACTGTTTACAGGAGATGTCCCAGGACTGAATCTAGGATCCAGTCCTGTGGTTAGAAAAGTAATCCATAAAGTAACTAATTGCATTTAACTAGAAATTCACATTGAGCTCAATGTTGCATTGTGTTTGAAATTGTGTTGCCCATTGCAACAACTGTAACTACTGTACTTAAAAGTCTATTGCCTATTTGCAAACTATTTAAACTAAAGTAATTCATTCTGAGAAAGTATATTTTGTAATGTAATGTATAATGTAATTTCAATGTAATTAAAAATAAAATATCTAAAAATAAATAGTTTTAAAAAATGTAGTAAATCAGTATCAAAAAATAAATATAACAATTAATACATTTAAAAATTGTCATTTACAAAACCTTTGAAATTCACTGAAAAAAACCATAGGTTTCAGACATGTTATAGTTAGGAATTAGCATTTAAAAACCTTTGAAATTCACTGAAAAACCATAGGTTTCAGGCACGTTATAGTTAGAAATTAGCATTTAAAAAACCTTTGAAATTCACTGAAAAAACCATAGGTTTCAGGCACGTTATAGTTAGAAATTAGCATTTAAAAAACCTTACAAATTCACTGAAAAACCATAGGTTTTAGGGACAGTTATAGTTAGTTGGACATTGCACTCGTACAAAACCCGTGAAATTCTCCCGTTATAGTTAGTTCAGCTAACTATAACTCGCGCCCCCGCAATGCACTGCTGTTGACGTCACATATTACATCACTCATGACATGGTCAGTGACATCACTGATGACATCACTGATGACATCATCCATGTGATATTCTGATGCACCTCCTCACACCCTAATATAACCTTTGATACACCCACTCTAAATTACAGACTGCCATTCGCAAAACCATAGACACTCCAACACCAATAACTACATACCCACTCACTGATTCTTAGGTCTACACACACACACATCCACTCACTCACCCGTACAGTCACTCATACTTACGGTCACTCAGTACAGAACTATCATATGCACTCATACTCCTATATAGACACTCAAACACCGCCACTCATCCATAGAGGTACTCACACACCTAGTCAGTCATGCAAATAATTAAACACACTGCCATTTACTCACCTATACAGTTATACACACACCAGCTCACTTACTCATACAAATACTAGCACATTCTTACGCTCTTATACAATCACTGATACAAGCACACACTCATCCATACAGTCACTCTCACAATCACACACTTTCGCTTATAGCTATTTATATATTACAACACACATATATACTGCCTTTCACATATGTAGTTACTCACACATGTACCACTGGGACATACATTCACTCACTAACACACTCTTACACACACTTACCCACCCATACAGTCTATCACAGATGCACTCTTGAAACCATCCACCCAGTGAATCACCCACTCACACATCTATGCACAGAGTCGCACACACCCCACCCACACAAACACTCAGGCACCCATACAGATACTCAGACAACCATTCAATAACTCATATAGACACTCATGTAGCTATTCACAAACCCATGCATCCACTTACACAGCAACAGACAGACGGATACAGACATTCACCCAGTTTAGTCACTAACCCATGCATTCAGTAAGATACGTTTAATCACTCACTTATAGAGTTAGTCACGCACCTACTAAATCATCCATATAGACACTTATACACCCACTCATTCTTCAATACGCCTTTCCCTATATATATTAAAAATATTTAAACTTTACAGAAACACACAGTCACTGGATGATGTCATCAGTGATGTCATTTGAGATGTCATCAGTGATGTCATCAGTGATGTCACTGACCATGTCATGAGTGATGTAATATGTGACGTCATCAGCAGTGCATTGCGGGGCGCGAGTTATAGTTAGCTGAACTAACTATAACGGGGAATTTCACGGGTTTTGTATGAGTGCAATGTCCAACTAACTATAACTGTCCCTAAAACCTATGGTTTTTTCAGTGAATTTGTAAGGTTTTTAAATGCTAATTTCTAACTATAACGTGCCTGAAACCTATGGTTTTTTCAGTGAATATATATATATATATATATATATATTGTAATCAAGTTGCCCTGAAGCTTGGGTGCGCACTCGACAGTGCTCAGCCAACTGGCTTTCTTATTGCAGAATGCCTTCCTATTTCGCATTCATTTGATAGTGCCAACGCGTTTCAAGGTCTCTCCACCTCTTCATCTGGGCTGCAACAAATGACATCTGAAAACTCACATGCTTGTATTTTCACTTAATTTATTGTATTTCCGCCCCCAGTGGGCGTGTGCTTCGTGCACACCTTCTTCATTGCATTATGGGACAAGAGGTCCTGATGCGAGCGTGCGTAAATACTGACAGTCAGTTCAAATGTTCATTTGTCATTAAAGCATTTTTCTTTCCTGTAGTAGATTTAGAAATGATCAGGCAACTAATTATATGCAGAGCGCTGTGCCAGTGATTTACGACAGTTCAAAATCACAGCCTCACCTGGCTGGTGAAACCTTCCTCATCCAGCTGGCGATGGTGCACCTCCCCACGGCCAGGCTGCCGTGTTTCAATATTGTAATCAAGTTGCCCTGAAGCTTGGGTGCGCAGCCCAGATGAAGAGGTGGAGAGACCTTGAAACGCGTTGGCACTATCAAATGAATGCGAAATAGGAAGGCATACTGCAATAAGAAAGCCAGATGGCTGAGCACTGTCGAGTGCGCACCCAAGCTTCAGGGCAACTTGATTACAATATTGAAACACGGCAGCCTGGCCGTGGGAGGTGCACCATCGCCAGCTGGATGAGGAAGGTTTCACCAGCCAGGTGAGGCTGTGATTTTGAACTGTCGTAAATCACTGGCACAGCGCTCTGCATATAATTAGTTGCCTGATCATTTCTAAACCTACTACAGGAAAGAAAAAATGCTTTAATGACAAATGAACATTTGAACTGACTGTCAGTATTTACGCACGCTCGCATCAGGGACCTCTTGTCCCATAATGCAATGAAGAAGGTGTGCACGAAGCACACGCCCACTGGGGGCGGAAATACAATAAATTAAGTGAAAATACAAGCATGCGAGTTTTCAGATGTCATTTGTTGCAGCCCAGATGAAGAGGTGGAGAGACCTTGAAACGCGTTGGCACTATCAAATGAATGCGAAATAGGAAGGCATACTGCAATAAGAAAGCCAGATGGCTGAGCACTGTCGAGTGCGCACCCAAGCTTCTGGGCAACTTGATTACAATATATATATATATATATATATATATGTATATATATATATATATATATATATATATATATATATATATTATCTACTGGCGGTCGCCAGTAGATAGTTATAGTTAGGACCTATTTTCCATAGGAAATCCGCGACATTCTATTTGAAATAACTCTTGCGTCGATTGATGAATCTTCGCGAAATTTTCAAACTTTATGACCCGCTCCGGTCCGCTCCTACCCTGAAAGTCTCAGGGTGATTCGTCAAGCGGGGGCCGAGAAAAAAGGGGGGTCCCAAAACGTGTTTTCCCCATTCATTTTCCCATAGGAAACTTTAGACACGGCTACAGCCCGAACTGCTGAACGGAATTACACCAAATTTGGCAAAGAGGTAGTTCTTGGTTCAGAAAGAACCCTTTTGTTAAATGGTGTAAATCCGCTCAGTAGTTGCTGAGAAAATCAAAAGTAAAAGTACATATATATCTATGGCCGCGTCGGATTCGCGCACCCTCCCGATCACGAGCTGTCTGCTAATTGGCTGTCAACACTCCAAACCAGGAAGTGTTGGCAGCCATCTTGTTCCTCGGTAGAACCGAGGAACAAGAAAGCAGTAAAAAAGTGCGCAAAACGCACAAAGGGGCAGGGTAGAAACACCCTGACCCCCTAGGTCTGCTCAGGGGGTCCCACAAGGACCCCTTGGGCAGAAAAAAGCATTTTTATTTTTTTTAAAACGGCAGGATGCGCTCAGGGAGCGCAAATCCTGCCGGAAAAAAAAAATCGAATGGCGGTCTTCCGCGCTTCGATTGTATTTTGCCCCCGGGTGGCCCAAGTCCCGGGGGCATGGTGGGGGGGTTAAATTTATGTATGGGGGCCTCAAAGGGCCCCCAAGCCCCGGGGACTGCCACCCCTGGGGCTTTCTTTTTAAAATGGTGCGGAGGGCTCTGAGCCCTCCCGCAGCCCCGGGACCACCACCTCCCGGGGCTTCTTTTTTTTACTTTTTGCAGTGTGGGGGCTCGAGCCCCCCACACGCCCGGGACCGCCACCTCCCGGGGCACTAACAAATTAAAATGGGGGTCCGTTTTGGACCCCGAAGCCCAGTGACCACCACCTCCCGGGGCTTTGCTGATGTGGGGAGGGGGCCGCGCGGCCCCCTCCTGGAGCCTGTGGTGGCCCTGGGGACCGCCACCCCCAGGGCCGGCTCCTGCAGTGTCCCGAGGTGCCTACCCCCGGGACACTGCTGTTTGCAATGACAGGACGGGAGCCTCGCGGCTCCCGTCCTGTCATTGCAAACTGCTTGGATATTGGAAGAGAGAGCAGGAAACCTGCTCTCGCTTCCAATATCCAAGACAATAGCTTTCCACACGGGGAGCAGCATGTTAGCTGCTCCCCGTGTGGAAAGCAATGCCGGCTCCCTTAGGACACGGGGAGCCGGCGGGACTGTGGGGGTTTGGGGACCCCGCCACAGTCCCCAACCAGAGGCCAGGCCCCGGGGGATGGGGTCCCAGGGGCAAAAGGAGGCCTGAGGAGGGGGCCACACAGCCCCCTCCTTAAAAGGAATGTTAG
The DNA here is from genome assembly GCA_963921515.1 of Calotriton arnoldi. Taxonomy (NCBI): domain Eukaryota; kingdom Metazoa; phylum Chordata; class Amphibia; order Caudata; family Salamandridae; genus Calotriton; species Calotriton arnoldi. The sequence continues at coordinate 15,118 of CAWUFW010001637.1, forward strand.
TGTGGCCATGCCCTGGGGGATGGGGTCCCCGGGGCAGTTTTCGGCCAGGGGAGGGGGCCACGCGACCCCCTTCCAGTTTAATTTTAATTTTAAAAAAGGGGGTAAGGCCCTGGGGGATGGGGTCCCCAGGGCCCAAAAATAAGAAAAAGGAAGGGGGCCACACAGCCCCCTTCAGGGAAAAAAACCGATCGGGCCGCAGGCCCCGCCCCTTCCTTCACCACTCTGCAAACGCGCCCCTGGCGCGTTTGCAGATGGAAGTAATTCCCCTTGAATACTGGGGTCCCTGGGGGCCAACTAGCCCACCAGGAACCTCCAGTATGCGCTAGGAGCTGCGTTGCAGAGAGGTGTACAGAGGCCACGCCCCTTTATACACCTCTCTGCAACGCAGCTCTGTGGCGCTTTTGGAGGTACATGGTGGGCTAGTTGGCCCCCAGGAACCCTCAGGATTCAAGGGGACTTAATCCCCCAACTTAAAACACGCCACGGGGCGCGTTTGCACAGTGGTGAAGGGAGGGGCGGGGCTTCAGGTGACATGTGTGCAAACAGGCCCCGTGGCGCGTTTTAAGATGGGAATTAAATCCCTTCAATCCTGAGGGTCCCTGGGGCCAACTAGCCCAACAGGTACATCCAGAAAGCGCCACAGAGCTGCGTTGCAGAGAGGTGTAAAAAGGGTGTGGCCTCTCTACACGTCTCTGCAACGCAGCCCCTGGCGCATACTGGAGGTTCCTGGTGGGCTAGTTGGCCCCTAGGGACCCTCATGATTCAAGGGGACTTAATCCCCCAACTTAAAACGCGCCACGGGCGCGTTTGCACAGATGTCACCTCAGGCCCCGCCCCCTCCCTTCACCATTGTGCAAATGTTCCTCTAAAATCTGCCGAACTACGAATTCGGATTTACTCACCTGTTATCAGGAGAGACCTCAGTGCTGCATCTTTCAGCCCAGTACTAATCCTGAAAAGTAATTTTAACCGTACTTACCAGTAACTTGAATTTCCTTCCATAGGATATCATTGCCTGCTTTTTGCTGAAAAAGTTTCTAAGTGTTGATTTTTGAAACATACAAATATTCCTCTAAAATCAGCTGAAATACGAATTCCGATTTACTCACCTGTTATCAGGAGAGACCTCAGTGCTGTATCTTTCAGCCCAGTACTGGTCCTGAAAAGTAATTTTAACCGTACTTACCAGTAACTTGAATTTCCTTCCATAGGCTAACATTGACTGGTTTCACTTGGAAATTCTTCTAAGTGTGGAGTTTTGGAACTTTAAAATATTCCTCTAAAATCAGCCGAAATACGAATTCCGATTTACTCACCTGTTATCAGGAGAGACCTCAGTGCTGCATCTTTCAGCCCAGTACTGATCCTCAAAAGTAATTTTAACCGTACTTACCAGTAACTTGAATTTCCTTCCATAGGATATCATTGTCTGCTTTTTGCTGAAAAAGTTTCTAAGTGTTGATTTTGAAACATACAAATATTCCTCTAAAATCAGCCGAAATACAAATTCCGATTTACTCACCTGTTATCAGGAGAGACCTCAGTGCTGTATCTTTCAGCCCAGTACTGGTCCTGAAAAGTAATTTTAACCGTACTTACCAGTAACTTGAATTTCCTTCCATAGGCTAACATTGACTGGTTTCACTTGGAAATTCTTCTAAGTGTGGAGTTTTGGAACTTTAAAATATTCCTCTAAAATCAGCCGAAATACGAATTCCGATTTACTCACCTGTTATCAGGAGAGAACCCAGTGCTGCATCTTTTAGCCCAGCACTGACCCTGAAAAGTAATTCTAACCGTACTTACCAGTAACTTGTATTTCCTTCCATAGGAATCTATTGTCTGGTTTTCAGCAGAAAAGTTTCAAAGTGTCGATTTTTACAAACTACAAATATTCCTTAAAAATCGCCTGTATGACTTAAACGCATTCTTTCAACTGTTTACAGGAGATGCACCAGTGCTGGATCCAGGATCCAACACTGAGTAAGAAAAAGTAACGATAACAGTTTTTACCTGCTAAGTGAATTTCCTTCCATAGGATAACATTGGTGATTCTATGAGAAAAAGTTTCTAAGTGTCAACTTTTAAAATACAATAATATTCCTTAAAAATCACTACTGTAACCAAAACGCTTTTACTCAACTGTTTACAGGAGATGTCCCAGGACTGAATCTAGGATCCAGTCCTGTGGTTAGAAAAGTAATCCATAAAGTAACTAATTGCATTTAACTAGAAATTCACATTGAGCTGAATGTTGCATTGTGTTTGAAAATGTGTTGCCCATTGCAACAACTGTAACTTCTGTACTTAAAAGTCTATTGCCTATGTGCAAAGTATTTAAACTAAAGTAATTCATTCTGAGAAAGTATTTTTTGTAATGTATAATGTAATTACAATGTAATTTAAAAATAAAATATGTAAAAAAAATGTTTCTAAAAATGTAGTAAATCAGTATGAAAAAAATAAATATAACAATTAATACATTTAAAAATTGTCATTTACAAAACCTTTGAAATTCACTGAAAAAACCGTAGGTTTCAGACATGTTATAGTTAGGAATTAGCATTTAAAAAACCTTTGAAATTCACTGAAAAAACCATAGGTTTCAGACACGTTATAGTTAGAAATTAGCATTTAAAAAACCTTTGAAATTCACTGAAAAAACCATAGGTTTCAGGCACGTTATAGTTAGAAATATGCATTTAAAAAACCTTAGAAATTCACTGAAAAAACCATAAGGTTTTAGGGACAGTTATAGTTAGTTGGACATTGCACTCGTACAAAACCCGTGAAATTCCCCGTTATAGTTAGTTCAGGTAACTATAACTCGCGCCCCGCAATGCACTGCTGATGACGTCACATATTACATCACTCATGACATGGTCAGTGACATCACTGATGACATCACTGATGACATCTCAAATGACATCACTGATGACATCACTGATGACATCATCCATGTGAGAATTTAATGCATCTTCTCACACCCTAATATAAGTTTTGAAACACCCACTCTAAATTACAGACTGCCATTCTCAAAACCATACACACTCCAATACCAATAAGTACATACCCACTCACTGATTCTTAGGTCTACACACACACATCTACTCACTCACCCGTACAGTCACTCATACTTACAGTCACTCAGTACAGGACTATCATATGCACTCATACACCTATATAAACACTCACACAACGCAACTGATCCATAGAGGTATTCACACACCTAGTCAGTCATGCAAATAATTAATCACACTCCAATTTACTCACCTATACAGTTATACACACCAGCTCACTTACTCATAAAAATACTAGCACATTCTTACACTCCTATGCAATCACTGATGCAAGCACACACTCATCCATATAGCCACTCTCACAATCACACACTCTCACTTATAGCCATTTATATACTCCAACACACATATATACTGCCTTTCACATATGTAGTTACTCACACATGTACCACTGAGATATACATTCAATCACTAACACACCCATACACACACTCACCCACCCATACAGTCCATCACAGACGCACTCTTGAAACCATGCACCCAGTGAATCACCCACTCACACATCTATGCACAGAGTCACACACACCCCACCCACACAAACACTGAGGCACCCATACAGATACTCAGAGAACCAATCCATAACCCATATAGACACTCATTTAGCTAGTCAGAAACCCATGCAGTTGCTTACACAACAACAGACAGACGGATACAGACATTCACACAGTTTAGTCACTCACCCATGCATCCAGTAAGATACGTTTAATCACTCACTTATAGACTCAGTCACGCACCTACTAAATCATCCATTCAGGCGCTTCTACACCCACTCATTCTTCAATACGCCTTTCCCTAAATATATTAAACATATTTAAACTTTACAGAAACACAGTCACTGGATGATGTCATCAGTGATGTCATCAGTGATGTCATTTTGAGATGTCATCAGTGATGTCATCAGTGATGTCACTGACCATGTCATGAGTGATGTAATATGTGACGTCATCAGCAGTGCATTGCGGGCGCGAGTTATAGTTACCTGAACTAACTATAACGGGGGAATTTCACGGGTTTTGTAAGAGTGCAATGTCCAACTAACTATAACTGTCGCTAAAACCTTATGGTTTTTTCAGTGAATTTCTAAGGTTTTTTAAATGCAAATTTCTAACTATAACGTGCCTGAAACCTATGGTTTTTTCAGTGAATTTCAAAGGTTTTTTAAATGCTAATTTCTAACTATAACGTGTCTGAAACCTATGGTTTTTTCAGTGAATATATATATATATATATATATATATATATATTCCAGTTTTATGTTTTATTTTTTATCGTTGACCTAAAGTGTTCAATAAAACTATTTTATATGTTAACCCCTTCGGTGCTCATGACGAGCTGGACTCGTCATGGCACACAGTGCTCGTGTGCTCATGACGAGTCCAGCTCGTCATGACTCCCTGCACAGGAAATCCCTCTGGTGCGGGCACCAGAGGGATTCCCTTTTCTTCCTAAAGCTCTCGGGAGCTGGGGAAGAGCTTCCCCAGCTCCCGAGGCCCCCTGGCTTCCCTGAAATGACGATCTGCGCGCACGCCGCGCTGATGTCATTTCAGTGAAACTGAAACTGAAATGAGCCAAGAGGCTCATTTCAGTTTCAGTTTCTACGTGCTCAGGGGCTATCTCAGCCCCCTGAGCACGTAGAAACTCAGGAGAGGTATCGTTGGAAAGGGAGAATCTCCCTTTCCAATGGTACTCCTCCTAGTGGATCCCTGCTTGGGGATCGCCCCAGGAGGGCGATCCCCAAGCAGGGATCCACCCACTAGGCACCAGGGAGGGGGAGCGGCCCCTGGGCAAGGGTCTTTGCTCCCCCATTATAAATTGGCATGATTAGTCTTTCTGCCCCCTGGGGGGTAGATGGGGGCAGTAGCCCCAATCTGCCCCCGGGGGTAGAAAGCCCACTAGACACCAGGGATTTCTTAATGCGATATTTATTAGGGGTGGGGCTGCCCAAAATGGGCATGCCGATGCCCCCACCCCCTCCCGGCCACAAAATTAGTCTTTCTGCCCCCTGGGGGCAGATGGGGCAGTAGCCCCAATCTGCACCCGGAGGCAGAAAGCCCACTAGATACCAGGGATTTCTTTTAAATTATAGTTAGGGGTGGGGGCTGCCCAATATGGGCATGCCAATGCCCCCACCACCCCGCCACAAAGGTAGCAGTCTTTCTGCCCCTCCTGGGGGCAGATGGGGGCAGTAGCTCCCAATCCAGCCCCCGGGGGCAGAAAGCCAACTAGATACCAGGGATTTTTTTAAATATTATAATTTGGGGTCGGGGCTGCCCAATATGGGCATGCCAATGCCCCCACCCCCGACGCAGAGGTACAGTCTTTCTGCCCTCCTGGGGGCAGATGGGGCAGTAGCCTCAATCTGCCCCCTGGAGGCAGAAAGCCCACTAGACACCAGGGTTTTTTTCCTCAATAAATTTAGGGGTGGGGTTGCCCAAGATGGGCATGCCAATGCCCCCACCCCGCCCCCACAAAATTCCAGTCTCTGCCCCCTCGGGGGCAGATGGTGGCAGTGGCCACCAATCTGCCCCCGGGTTCAGAAACACCCTAGATGCCAGGGATTATTTTTCTTATAGGCCCGGGTGGGGCTGCCCAGAATGGGCATGCAAATGCCCCCACCCTACCCCCCAAAGAAAAAAAGACTTTCTGCCCCCCAGGAGGCAGATGGAGGCAATAGCCCCTGATCTGCCCCCCCGGGAGGGGCAGAAAGCCCACTAAGCCCCATGGATTTTTTTTTATATAGGTAGGGGTGGGGCTGCCCAGAATGGGCATGTTAATGCCCCACCCCCAAAAAAATGCTACAGTCTTTCTGCTCTCCCTGGGAGGCAGATGGGGCAATAGCACCTTATCTGCACTCCCGGGGGCAGAAAGCCCACTGGCCACCAGGGATTTTTTTTTTTACAAAGTTCGGGGTGGGGGCTGCCAAGAATGGACATGGCAATGCCCCCACCCACCCCAAAAAGATGCCACTGTCTTTCTGCCCCTCCCAGGAGGCAGATGGGGGCAGTAGCTCCTGATCTACCCTCGGGGGCAGAAAGCCCACTATGTGCCAGCGATTATGCTGGCTTTTATACGCAGGGGTGGGGGCTGACCAGAATGGGAATCCCAATGCCCCCGACCCCCCAAAAGAAAGCCACAGTCTTTCTGCCCCCTCAGGGGCACATAGGGGCAATAGCCCCTAATTTCCCCCTCCCCAGGGCGGCAGAAAGCCCACTAGGCACTGACATTTTTTCGGAATGTGCCTACCTGTTGAATTTGGTTCCTAGCTCTGCCGGCACCTAGGGAAACCTTGCAAACCTATACATTTTTTAAACTAGACACCCAGGGGAATCTAGGATGGGCTGACTTGACTGGCTCTCACCAGGTTCTGTTACCCAGAATCCCTTGCAAACCTAAAAATTTGTCCAAAAACACATTTTCCTCACATTTCTGTGGTGGAAAGTTCTGGAATCTGCGTGGATCCACAAATTTCCACCCATCCCGCGTTCTCCCAAAGTCTTCCGAGAAAAATGGCACTTCACATGTGTGGGTAGGCCTAGTGCTGCGTGACAGGAAACGGCCCAAACGCAACGTGGACACACCACATTTTCACAGTGAAAACGGACCTTTTTTTGCAAAGTGCCTAGCTGTAGATTTTGAACCCTAACACTGCCAGCACCTAGGGAAACCTAGCAAACCTATACATTTTTGAAAACTAGACACCCAGGGGAATCCAGGATGGGGTGACTTGACTGGCTCTCACCAGGATCTGTTACCCAGAATCCCTTGCAAACCTAAAAATATGTCCAAAAACATATTTTCCTCACATTTCTGTGGTGGAAAGTTCTGGAATCTGCGTGGATGTACAAAATTCCACCCACCCCGCGTCCCCAAAGTCTTCCGTGAAAAATGGTACCTCACTTGTGTGGATGGGTCAAGTACCCGCGACAGGCAAAGGCCCAAAACCTATTGAGGCGACATCAAAATTACCTATCACAAACCAACCTGGTTTTGCAAGGGGGGGTCCCATGAGTTTTTGGCCCCGGGCTCGACGGCCACCTAGGGAAACCTAACCAACCCACACATTTCTGAAAACTAGACACCCGGGGGATTCCAGGGAGGTATGGCTTGCGTGGATCCCCCAACGTTCTGATGCCTCACTGGTGGGAGGCCCAGTACCCGCGACAGGCAAGGGCCCAAAACATTTTGTGATAGGCAATTTTGATGTCGCCTCAATACGTTGTGGGCCCTTGCCTGTCACGGGTACTTGGGCCTCCCACCCGAGTGAGGCACCATTTTTATCGGGAGACCTGGGTGAACGCTGGGTGGTAGGAAATTTGTGTCAGCCCCGTGATGCCACTACTTTACCACACAAAAATGTGTGAAAAAAGGGATTTTTTCAGCAAAATGTCAGGTTTGCAGGGGATTCTGGGTAAGAAAACGTTGGGGGATCCACGCAAGCCATACCTCCCTGGAATCCCCGGGTGTCTACTTTTCAGAAATGTGTGGGTTTGGTAGGTTTCCCTAGGTGGCCGCCGAGCCCCGGGCCAAAACGTCATGGGACCCCCTTGCAAAACCAGGTCGTTTTGTGATAGGCCATTTTGAGGTCGCCTCAATACATTGTGGGCCCTTGCCTGTCGCGGGTACTTGGGCCTCCCACCCGAGTGAGGCACCATTTTTATCGGGAGACCTGGGAACGCTGGGTGGTAGGAAATTTGTGTCAGCCCCGTGATGCCACAATTTTACCACACAAAAATGTGTGAAAAAGGGATTTTTTTCAGCAAAATGTCAGGTTTGCAGGGGATTCTGGGTAAGAAAACGTTGGGGGAGCCACGCAAGCCATACCTCCCTGGAATCCCCGGGGTGTCTACTTTTCAGAAATGTGTGGGTTTGGTAGGTTTCCTAGGTGGCCGCTGAGCCCCGGGCCAAAACGTCATGGGACCCCCTTGCAAAACCAGGTCGCTTTGTGATAGGCCATTTTGAGGTCGCCTCAATACGTTGTGGGCCCTTGCCTGTCGTGGGTACTTGGACCTCCCACCCGAGTGAGGCACCATTTTTATCGGGAGACCTGGGGAACGCTGGGTGGTAGGAAATGTGTGTCAGCCCCATGATGCCACAACTTTACCACACAAAAATGTGTGAAAAAGGGATTTTTTCAGCAAAATGTCAGGTTTGCAGGGGATTCTGGGTCAGAAAACATTAGGGGATCCACGCAATCCATACCTCCCTGGAATCCCCCGAGTGTCTACTTTTCAGAAATGTGTGGGTTTGGTAGGTTTCCCTAGATGGCCGCCGAGCACGGGGCCAAAACCCAGGTGACCCCACTTGCAAAACCAGGTGATTTTGAGATAGGCAATTTTGATGTCGCCTCACTACGTTTTGGGCCCTTGCCTGTCGTGGGTACTTGGGCCTCCCACACAAGTGAGGCACCATTTTTATCGGGAGACCTGGGGAACGCTGGTGGTAGGAAATTTGTGTGAGGCAAGTGATGCCACACTTTCCCACATAAAAATGTGTGAAAAAAGTGATTTTTTCAGCTAAAATTGAGGTTTGCAGGGATTCTGGGTAAGGAAACGTTGGGGGATCCACGCAAGCCATACCTCCCTGGAAGCCCCGGGTGTCTACTTTTCAGAAATGTGTGTGTTTGGTAGGTTTCCCTAGGTGCCGGCAGAGCTAGGGTTCAAAAACTACACCTAGGCACTTTGCCAAAAAAGGGTCATTTTTCACTGCGAAATTGAAGTGTGACCACGTTGCGCTTTAGCGTCGTTTCCTGTCGCAGGCACTAGGCCGACCCACACAAGTGAGGTACCATTTTTCTCATAAGACTTTGGGGAACACAGGGTGGGTGGAAATTTGTGGATCCACGCAGATTCCAGAACTTTCCACCACAGAAATGTGGGGAAAATGTGGTTTTTTTGGCAATTTTTTTGGTTTGCAAGGGATTCTGGGTAACAGAACCTGGTGGGATGCAGTCAAGTCACCCCATCCTGGATTCCCTGGATGTCTAGTTTTCAAAAATGTATAGGTTTGATAGGTTTCCTGGGTGCCCGCAGAGCTAGGGTTCAAAACTACAGCTAGGCACTTTGCCAACAAAGGGTCATTTTTTACAGCGAAATTGAGGTGTGACCACGTTGCGTTTTGCGCCGTTTCCTGTCCCAGGCACTAGGCCGACCCACACAAGTGAGGTACCATTTTTCTCGTAAGACTTTGGGGAACGCAGGTTGAGTGGAAAATTGTGGATCCACGCAGATTCCAGAACTTTCCACCACAGAAATGTGGGGAAAATGTGTTGTTTGGACAATTTTTTAGGTTTGCAAGGGATTCTGGGTAACAGAATCTGGTGGGAGGCAGTGAAGTCACCCCATTATGTATTTCCCTGGGTGTCTAGTTTTCAAAAATGTATAGGTTTGCTAGGTTTCCCTAGGTGACGGCAGAGCTAGGGTTCAAAAACTACAGCTAGGCACTTTGCCAAAAAAGGGTCATTTTTCACTGCGAAATTGAGGTGTGACCACGTTGCGTTTTGCGCTGTTTCCTGTCGCAGGCACTAGGCCGACCCACACAAGTGAGGTACCATTTTTCTCGTAAGACTTTGGGGAACGCGGGGTGGGTGGAAAATTGTGGATCCACACAGATTCCAGAACTTTCCACCACAGAAATGTGGGGAAAATGTGTTTTTTGGACAATTGTTTAGGTTTGCGAGGGATTCTGGGTAACAGAACCTGGTGGGAGGCAGTCAAGTCACCCCATCCTGGATTCCCCTGGGTGTCTAGTTTTCAAAAATGTATAGGTTTGCTAGGTTTCCTAGGTGCCGGCAGAGCTAGGGTTCAAAAACTACAGCTAGGCACTTTGCCAAAAAGGGTCATTTTTCACTGCGAAATTGAGGTGTGACCATGTTGCGTTTTGCGCTGTTTCCTGTCGCAGGCACTAGGCCGACCCACACAAGTGAGGTACCATTTTTCTCGTAAGACTTTGGGGAACGCGGGGTGGGTGGAAATTTGTGGATCCACGCAGATTACAGAACTTTCCACCACAGAAATGTGGGGAAAATGTGTTTTTTTGGACAATTTTTTAGGTTTGCAAGGAATTCTGGGTAACAGAACATGGTGGGAGGCAGTCAAGTCACCCCATCCTGGATTCCCCTGGGTGTCTAGTTTCCAACAATGTATAGGTTTGCTAGGTTTCCCTAGGTGCCGGCAGAGCTAGGGTTCAAAAACTACAGCTAGGCACTTTGCAAAAAAAGGGTCATTTTTCACTGTGAAAATGTGGTGCGTCCACGTTGTGTTTTGCGCTGCTTCCTGTCGCGGGCACTAGGCCTACCCACACAAGTGAGGTACCATTTTTTTGGGAAGACCTTGGGGAACGCGGGGTGAGTGGAATTTTGTGGATCCACGCAGATTCCAGAACTTTCCACCACAGAAAAGTGAGGAAAATGTGTTTTTTTTACCAATTATTTAGGTTTGCAAGGGATTCTGGGTAACAGAACCTGGTGAGAGCCAGTCAAGTCACCCCATCCTGAATTCCCTGGGTGTCTAGTTTTCAAAAATGTATAGGTTTGCTAGGTTTCCCTAAGTGCCCGCAGAGCTAGGGTTCAAAAACTACAGCTAGGCACTTTGCAAAAAAGGGTAATTTTTCACTGTGAAAATGTGGTACGTCCACGTTGCATTTTGAGCCATTTCCTGTTATGGGCACAAGGCCTACCCACACAAGTGAGGTACCATTTTTATAGGGAGACTTAGGGCAATACAGAATTGTAGAGCAACTGTTATTACCTATTGACTTTCGATGCATTTCTGCCTTCCAAATGAAAGACAATGTGTAAAAAATAAGTCATTTTGAAAAATGACCTATAATTCTCATGCTAGTATGGGTACTCCCAATTTCGGAAATGTGCAAATATCTACTGTTTCTAAAATCTACATTTTGTTCCCATTTCAAAAATACATAGGTGTCTTTCATAACAATTTTTCCATGTATACATTTTCCCAAAATAATTGCTATATACCCGGCACATAATAAAACACCATTGCAAGATGCTGCTCAGTTATTGGCTCTGGGTTCGTCGGGTTCTTGGTGAACCTACAAGTCCTATATATCCCCACAACCAGAAAGGTCCAGCGGATATAACGGTATATTGCTTTCAAATAGCTGTCATAATTAGAAGAAGTTACAGGTGAAAACGTTGACACAAATGGCTGTTTTTTTCAACTAATTTTCAATTTGTCCTTCATTTAACTGTTAGTTTCTATAAGGAAAACTTTAAGGATCTACACAAATGACCCCTTGCTGAATTCATAATTTTGTCTACTTTTCAGAAATGTATGGCTTTCCAGGATCCATTATCGGTTTTATACCCATTTCTACCATTAACTGGAAGGAGGTTGAAAGCACAAAAATAGCAAAAATAGGCTATGTCCCAGAAAAATGCCAAAACTGTGTAAAAATGTTGGTTTTCTGACAAAAGTCTGTCATTCCCTAAAAGCTGGGAAAATAGTTATTTCAGCCCCACAAACCCTTTTTTGATAACATTTGCAGGGAAAACCCCAGACGCTTTCATTTGCAGCCCGTTTTTCCCATTTTTCCAAAAAAAGACAAAATTTAGCTGTATTTTGGCTAATTTCTGGGACCCCTCCAGGGGAATCCACAAACTCTGGGTACCTTTAGAATCCCCATGATGTTGGAAGAAAAGGACGCAAATTTGGCGTGGATAACTTATGTGGTCAAAACGTTACAGGGGCCTAAGCGCGCACTACCCCAAATAGCCAAAAAAAGGCTTAGAACAGGGGGGGAAAAGGCCTAGCAGCGAAGGGGTTAATATTAATATTTAAAATTAGGTATATATTTCTGTAGGGTGTATACTTTTCAGTTTCAATTTACTTTACTGAACTATATTATATATATATAAATTGTTTATTTAGTGTTGTTCTAGTTTATATATATATACATATTATATATATATATATATATATATATATATATATATATATATATATATATATATATATATATATATATATATATATATATATATACATATATATAGATGCATATATATATATCAGTTTAAACATATCCAAAGAAGAAATTGCAGGCACTCACGGTAGCACATCTCAGAAGGTTTCTTTAATGTACATGAGCGAACACGTTTCAGCTGTCCGCCTTTCTTAACGCGCATACAGATCCGAGTGACATCGTTGCACAGTCAATTTCAAATCTTCACGATCCACGGTCCGAATGGAGGGTTGCTACATGGGCAACAACAGAGGACAATGCCGTTCCCATACCAATACGGCATCCATTTGGCCGCCATATTATGTGATTTTCTTCTGTGCGGGACCGGCACTTCCACATCCTACAAAATGTAAAAATATACTGATCAGCCACAACTGGAATAATATAGAAAGTCTCACTCCCCTTTAATACAGAGTCCGTAAATGGCTAATCTGTCCTCTTTACGTAATCGTGCCCCATATGGGCTGCCCTTTGAACCCTTTTGTAGATTATCACGTTCTTAGTTTGCGAAAGGGGCATGTTAAACATTCCTGCATGCCCATAAGATGCCACTTGGAATCACATCTCCGAATCCCAAATTCTGTGTCTCTCGCCCTGCCGCAATTCAAGAGCAGATTTTTCAGATAAAGATTTGGAAAACATGAATGCCTCTGGAAGAAAATTACAAGTAAAGGAATTAATGACAGTCTTGCAGAAATGGGGAGAACTAGATAAATGGAAGGTTAGATGGACAAAGAAAAAGGAAGAAGCACGATACAGTAGAACAACTTCTGAATATTTAATGAAGGAAACAGGAAAGGAGATCAAATGTACCCGATGCGAGAAGTTCCAGGAGGGGGATATGTACATGTCCCATGGAGCAGACAGGATATTTTGTCATTTACAAATGATTTTCCAAAGTTGAGGGAAAAGCCAATTGAATGGTACAAGCAGGTTGAGAGGTTTGTGAAGGTGTCAAAGGTATTGTTGAAAGATTTGGATGGTTTATTCAACATAGTGGTACCTGCCGATTTGTGGACAGATTGCAAAATCACAGTTGATTGGCCCAGGGAAGAGTATCCTAGAGATCCAAAGACAGGTGCCCCGTCAAGCGATGTCATGAAAAAGTATCAGCAGGTGATAACTTACCTGAAAGGGAAAATACCACCAAAAGAAACAGACTGGGTGAAAATAGATAGAACTACTCAAGAAGCCAGTGAATCGGTACATGCCTATTACGAACGATTATTGCAGGTATTTAAGCAGTATAGTGGATTTGACGACATTGGAGATAAAAACATGAGTCAGTTTGTCTATCGATTTGTTTACGGTCTGAAGCCAGAGATTTGTCAGATGATTAAGCAGCACATGTTATGTTGGCAGGGGAAGCCAATAGACGAGATCTTGAAATATGCAAAATATTGTGGAGATGACATCGAGGATAGGCACAAGAAACTACAGGAGAAAGTAATGTGGGCTCAGGTGAAAATGGCTGAGAAACAGGGAATTAATTTGGATAATCCAAGTGATAATCAGGGAAAAGATTCTGGAACGAATGGTGACACTGGGAATGGAGGAAAATTGAGAGGACGAATGAGCAGAGAAGAGGCTAAAAAGAAGTTTCCTTGTCACGGGTGCGGAAAATTGGGGCATTGGAAGGATGAATGTAAAAAGATTCGGAATAATAATGGCCCAAATCAAAATTTAAATCCACAGACGCAGAATGACTCACAGCAGGGTGTAAATCCTCAGAGTCAGTTGCCACCTGCACCTATACAGGGTAATGTAAGCAGAGCAAAGCACGGTACAGACATCGGATATCAAGGAGGAAGTGGAAAGAATGATTATGTAACATCACAATTTCTTTTACAGGACGACTTTTGTACCTATAGCCAATGACGGTGCCTGGGAGAGGGGGAGAAGGAGTGCGTACTTGGCGCATCCTCACCGGTAGATCAGTCAGGTCCATATGTTGAAGGAAATGTGAAAGGTAATGATATTACTTTCCTTTTGGACACTGGTGCTACCAGGTCTACTGTGAGAACAGCAGACATCCCAGACCTTCCCCTCTCTGGAGAAGCTATCCAAGTTGTGGGGTGGCTAATCAAAAGATTAGAACACCTCTTACCGAACCAATGGAAGTAAAAATCGGAAACTTTAGAGAAATGCATCAATTTGTAGTATGTGATTCCAGTCCAGTAAATTTATTGGGCCGGGATTTGTTATGCAAAATGAATTGCACAATTTTCTACACGCCGGATGGTGTGGCAGTTCAGACCCCAGATGAAGACCATGTATATAAATTTATGATTGCAAAGCAAGGTACAGAAGTAGATGAGATGTTTTCTTTGATAACAAAAGACGAGTTACCAGAAGAACTGAAAACTACAGTGAATTCTATGGTATGGGATTTCACAGGGAAGGAAGTAGGACTTATGGCCAAAATAGACCCAGTTAAGATTACTGTAAAGGAAGGTGCAATTTTCCCAAATACTAGACAGTACAAAATGAGTGCAGAGGTAAAAGCAGGAGTCATTGAAGAAATAAACAGAATGGTAAAACAGGGAATATTAAAAGAGGTAATGAGTAGCCCTTGTAACTCACTCAATCATGGGTTTGAAGAAACCTAGTGGAAAGTATAGGATTGTTCAAGACCTGCGCAAAATAAATAAGATCGTGGAACCCTGTTGTCCTATAGTGCCCAATCCTGCCGTAATTTTATACCAGATACCTTGGAATGCAGGATGGTTTACTGTGATTGATTTATGCCAAGCATTCTTTTCGATACCCTTGCATCCAGATAGCCAGTATCTATTTTCATTTAAATTTGAGAACAAGGTCTATGTATGGAATCGTGTTCCTCCGGGGTACACGGAAAGTCCTTCCATCTTCAATCAGATATTGAAAAAGTGTCTAGAGAAACTAGTGATGCCAGGAAGCTCAGTCTTAGTGCAGTATATAGACGACTTACTGGTGGCATCTAATACCAGAGAGGACTGTGTTGTTGACACCATTGCATTATTAAATCATTTAGCTGAAGAAGGGCATAAAGTTTCACCTGAAAAATTGCAGTTCTGTACTACAGCTGTTAAGTATCTAGGACAGCAGATTGAGAGGGGCAAAAGGAGAATAACAGCTGAGAGAATAAAATTAATAAAGAAAATGCAAATGCCTGTCTCTCAACGCGAAGTGAGAATGTTCCTGGGAATAGTAGGTTATTGTCGACAATGGATACTAGGATTTTCACTGTTAGCAAAGCCCTTAATTCAAATGACGAAAAAGAAGGCAAAGGACCCAGTTGAGTGGGATGATGAGAGCGTAGGAGCTTTTGTAAAATTAAGAAATGCTTTTGTGCAGCACCTGCCCTAGGCATGCCTGATTATAAAAGAAAATTCGCATAATTCTGCCATGAAAGAGAGAATTGTGCACTTTCAGTCTTAACCCAGAGACATGGTTTAGACAGACGTCCTATAGCATATTTCTCTGCTACTTTGGACCCAGTGGCAGCCGCATTGCCAGGCTGCTTAAAAGCAGTGGCGGCTACCTGTTTGAGCATTGAACAAAGTGAGTCAATTGTAATGGGACATCCTGTAAAAGTGTTTGTTCCACATGCGGTTGTGATTCTGTTGACAAGAACCCGAATTCAGCATCTTACTCCTAGTCGGCTGACTAAATATGAAAGAATAATACTGGGTGCTGAAAATGTGACCATTGTAAGGTGCACAATAGTAAATCCAGCTACCTTACTACCAGATCCATATCATGAAGAGGTTAAAGATGACGAAGAGGAACATGATTGTTTACAAGTTACAGAATTGTGCACCAAACCGCGTCCTGATATTCAGGAACTGCCCCTCAGGAAGCCAGACAGGGAGCTGTTTGTTGATGGTTCATGCCAAAGGCATGAAGATGGAAAACTAACTGCAGCATATGCAGTGTGTGAACTAACTGGAATAGTCGAAGCATCCTATTTACGGGAGTCAAATCTGCACAAATAGCTGAATTGATCGCATTGATAAAGGCTTGCAAAATTGGGAGGAATCAAAAAGTAACTATATTTACAGATAGCCAATATGGTTACGGGGTTGTGCATGATTTTGGCCAACTATTGATGTAGAGGGATTTCATGACTTCTTCAGGATCCCCCATTAAAAATGGACAGTTCGTAAAAGAACTACTGGAGGCAATACAATCACCAAAAGAATTGGCTGTGGTGAAATGTGCTGCACACCAGTCAGGAGATGACTGGGTGGTAGTCGGCAACAGATATGCAGATCTCGTGGCTCAACATTGTGCCAAAAACAGACTGTCAGTTAATAAAAGGGTTGAAAGGATGGGAATTAGCTGCCAACTTATGCTGTATGCACCTCCTGAAACATGGAATGATGTGAAACGATTGCAAGATGATGCCTATGAGAGTGAAAGAAGTACATGGATTAAAGTGGGATGTTCTCAAAGGGAAGACGATGATGTATGGATTTGTGCCAATGGCAGACCAGTCATGCCTGACTGTCTGCTTTCACAAATGGCCAGGATGTATCATGGAGACACACACGTAGGGAGAGATGCAATGATTAGGCTCTTCAGACAAAATTGGTACAATCCAAGGTTTAGGGCGGTAGAAGAGAGTCTTTGCCAGAGATGTTTAACTTGCCAAATGCATAATCCAGGAAGGAAAACAATAATTGGGTTTGGAAAAATTGGAAAGGCGGAGGGTCCATTTATGAGATTACAACTTGATTTCATCCAGTTACCACCATGTAGAGGGCTGAAATATGTACTTGTCATAGTGTGTCTGTTTTCAAAGTGGGTGGAGGCTTACCCTACCAGGAGAAATGACAGTATTACAGTCGCAAAGTTGCTATTACGAGAACTCATTCCGAGATTTGGTTTTCCAGTAACTTTGGAATCAGATAGAGGAAAACATTTTAACAGTGAAGTGATTAAGATAATCTGTGAAGCATTCCAAATTGAGCAAAAATTGCACTGTGCATATCGTCCAGAGGCTTCTGGAGTGGTTGAACAAATGAATGGCACAATAAAATCCAGACTGGGAAAAATGTGTGCATCAACATCATTAGATTGGCCAGATGCATTGCCTCTTATTTTAATGGGACTCAGAAGCATTCCTGATAGAAATACCGGATTGAGTCCGCACGAGATAATGATGGGAAGAGCAATGAGACAAGCACATGTTCCCACAAATAAACTGCTGAATATATCTGATGATATGGTTCTGGACTATTGCAAAAGATTGGCTGACCTAGTGCGTTCTGTCTCTCACCAGGTTGGAGAAGACGCAGTTTCCAGGCAGCCTGAACAAGAACATGATCTGAGTCCCGGAGACTGGGTGGTAGTGAAGAATCACACCAGAGAAACGTGTCTATCACCTAGGTGGGGCGAACCTTGTCAGGTCATACTGGTCACAAACACAGCAGTAAAGTGTGCAGGATTTCCTAATTGGATTCATGTAAGCCACACCAAAAGAGTACCAGATCCTGAAGAAGAAAATACTCAGACAGTATCGATTGCTGAGGAAGCTGAAGGTTGCCCAGCTGAAGAATCTCAGGAACAAGATTCGAGGAAGCTGAAGAAGAACAACCGAGCACAAGTCAGCACTGGATACCGGTGGTGGAAATTCCTGAAGTTTACCACAGAACAAGAAGTCAAGCAAATTTAGAAGAAATTGAAGAAGATCAGATAGGTGAAGAAGAAGCAGCTCAGGAAGAAGAAGAAGAGATAATAAAAGAACCTGAGCAGGACCAGATAGGGATAGGAAACTGGGCTCAAAATAAAAACGAACCAACAGATTTTGAGCAGGGACAGACAGGTTTAGAAGAACGCGGTCAGGCTGCAGAAGAACAAAGTGCAATAAGCCCTGAGCAGAATCAGTTAGATCCAGAAAAATTCATTCAAGAAGAAGATCCCGAGAATCT
This sequence comes from Calotriton arnoldi, assembly GCA_963921515.1. Taxonomy (NCBI): domain Eukaryota; kingdom Metazoa; phylum Chordata; class Amphibia; order Caudata; family Salamandridae; genus Calotriton; species Calotriton arnoldi. The sequence goes on from CAWUFW010001637.1 coordinate 33,098, forward strand.
CGAACATAAAAACGTAAATCAAGAACAAGATCAGTTACTAGAGACTCACAGTGGAGCAGCTGAAGAGAAACAAATAAGACCTGAAAAAGAACAAATAGCAGAAGAAACTGAAATTGAAGAAAACGAAACTGTAACACAACCTGAAAATAAAAGAATTTCTGAAGAAGAAAATAAAGAGAAAGTGCAAACAGAGAAAACAAGAGAAGGTGATCATTGGCCAAGTGTCATTAAAAGATAAAAGAGTAAAATACCACATAACAACCAGAAGTGAAGATCCAGAACAAGTAAACGAAATAACAAGCCAAACGGGACAAGAAGGTAAAAGTGAAAGGCGAAGAAGCAAAAGACTGAAACTTGTGAACAACAAATTTAAAGGTCCTGATTGGACTTATATTATTCTCGAAGACTACGAAAGCTCAGAATCAAGTGAAAGTGGTGACGAAGGAACCAGTGCAGAACTGACTTATGAAAAAGAAATAGAACCACCTTGAGAACATAAAGAAACTTGAAGAAAACGATAAGAAGAGCAATCTTCCTTGTCAAAATGCCTGACGATAGAGTTGCTGGGAGACCAAAGCAGAAAGGTTGTAAAAGATGCTGTGCTATATGCATATGCAATCTGGTAGTGATGCTTATAGTATGGTTAGTTGTGATCGTAGCAATTCCTTACCTTATGATAATAGATAGAAAGATTAACAACGAAACAAAGGAAAGGACAGATAACTTCAAAAGTAATAGAGTAGAACTAAAGGCAGAAGATGAACCAGAATTTCATCATGAAGTAACAGATAATGACACTAGTCTGAATGTTTTCACAAAGTTATTGTTTCAGTATGTAGATACCATGGAAGTTAGTAATTGTTATGTCTGTATGAAACTACCTGAATCAGTAGCAGAAGGGTTAACGTATCATCACTTGTCATTAACCTATGGCATATCATGTAGTGTACTGACTAGTTTATTTTATAGAACAGGGCGACTTCAGTATTATTATTCAAATATAGATGTGATATTTTCTGAGGTTCCGATTCGAAAGAATATGAATCCAGTGCTTAGTAGTAAAGATGCACAATTTATGGGAGAATTTTTCTTAACAATGAAATCAATAGACATAACACATGCACATAGAAGCAATCTAACATGTTCATTTCATGAAGAAGAAAAGATATTTTTAAATTTAGTGGGAAATAGAAGGCAAGATTTCCAAAAGAAAGCTTCTGAGCATAAGGCTCATTTGCCACCTTGGGCTGAGAAAGAAGGTAGTTACACACCTGGCAAGGCTCAAGCTGCTATGGCTCTAGATTTTGTAAAGACAGGGAAAATTTGTCTACATAGGTTAAAGACTGAGTATAACAATGTTTTCATCGGTACCAGTGAATGTGAACACAATTTCTTAATTCTTGGAGGTTGGGGACTCAAAGGAGGAACAGATTCAGTTTTTCCTGGAATCTATTATGTGTGTGGGAATAAGGCTTACTTTAGGCTTCCTGCACGGTGGTATAGAAGTTGTTATTTTGGAATAGTATTTCCAAAGATATACCACGTAAAAAGAAACACTGGCAGCAATGAAAATACTAGTGAATTAACACGTAAGAAAAGAACTAGTTTTTCAGAAATTGTAGGTGATATATTTGGTGCATTGATACCTTCAGTGGGAATAATTCTGAACTCAAGGAAAATATGTAAATTATCGACAGTGGTTGATCGTTTATCAACTGACACTGCTGGAGGATTTCTAATGATTAATGCGGAAATGGTTGCGATTAGATCTATGGTTATGCAAAATCGACTTGCTCTTGATATTATATTGGCAAAAGAGGGCGGAGTCTGTAAATTATTGAAGACGAAACACTGTTGCACTTACATACCTGATAAAAGTGCAGAAATTGGAACGTATATACAGAATATAACTAAACTTGAAAAGGAACTGAAACCACTGGAAGTTGATAGTGTATGGGAAAGATTGACCAATAGTATTAGGTCAATTGGTACCTGGTTTGCTAATGTATGAAAAGGGCTTATAGGTCAAATATTAGTACCCTTAGCAGGGATAGCAATAATAGTACTGTCAATAACAATATGGTGCAAATGTTGTAGAAAGAATGAATCGTATAATGTGACAGGAAAAGGAAAGAAGAGAAAGTTTGATGAAATCGAACTTGAAGATTTAAGAAGTGAATTATACAAGAAACTGAAAGGAGATGTGAAAAATAGAAAGTGTAAAAATGAAAGTGAAACTATACTATGCTAAAAGTTGGCATCTGGTTGTGGGTAGAAATTGATGGCTCAGAAACGCCATCAGAGAGGGGATTGATGGAGCAAGGACTCACAAATGAGACTTGCTCGGATGCAATCTTCTCAAAAGTCTTAATGTATTAAACTTGTATTGTTTATACTAATAACTGCACACACAAATATAAGTAGCAAGGAAGCTTGCTTATGTGTTTAAACTAACAAGTAACACTTGTCTATTCTAAAATGGCCGCTAAAATGCAGGAACTTTACTGAGCATGTCTCAACCATATCACGTGGTGTGACGTCTTTCTTTGCTTGGTGGGAAACTCTTGCTTCTGTGCAGTGTGCATTAAAATGGCTGCTTTATGTTTTCACGTGCTACAGCTTGCTCTTGTGTTGCAATTAAACTGTGGTATTCTAATGCTACTAATGCGGGATAGAATTTATAAATAAATGGGAATAGAGTAGAAAGAGTGGGTATTCAGTGAAACATTTTATTTGTGATTTTAATATTTTCTTCTTTGACTTTTATTAGTTCAGTAAATTGGGCCTGGGGTTGGTGAACTGAAAACTCGTGTGACAATGGTTCTGCGCATGCTCCCTGAATGGCTGCCCAGAAGAGAGAAAAGGATGAAGTCAACCTGGACGTCGTCCAAGGCCGTGACCTGATGGCCAATATTGCTGTACCCATGAATGTCCCCACTAATATGCAACAATGTACCTGAAGAATGTATAAACTTTGTCGTGAGACGGGTGGGAATTAAAGCAAATGTATTAAAAGTGATGGGCGGTATTTTAAAACAAAGGGCTTTAAGAAAAATGAATTAAATCAATATGGTGTGAGGATCAACCCCTGTCCCTGTCCAATCAGAAGTAGTGGTCCCATAATTCTGCAACATTAAGGGGAGGTACATGGGCGTAGAAGGGTATAACAGATATAGAATTAGCTAATTAGTTAGCAATAGCGCAGCACACGGACTAGAAGGCAGAGGCAGAAGCTCCAGACGTACAAGCTGATCGATTGCAGACTGAACCGCTGTCCAGAGAGGTCCTGAGGTGGGGACGGCGGAGTACCTTAGAAGGAAGACACAGGAGAAATCGAGGAGAAGCGAAGTACCAGAGAGGGGAACGATGCAGGCGTCGTTGATAGAGAGGTCACCGGTCCTGTCCTGATCCGGGAGGAGTGTCTTTGCTCTTCATCCTTCCAGGGTCATATCTTATCCAACTCCTTGGCCAAGGGGTTTAGTCCTCGCACATTAGGTAAATATAAATGCAAACCTTAGTTGCGCTGCTGTCTCTATCTTCTCCTTTCCTAAGGGACCGTCATTGATCGATAATTGATTATTATGCTTCATCCTTGATATGCGATTAAGTATCATGTGGTTCTGTATTTTACTCTGCTAAATCTTTAGATAAACATTTTAAAACTTCCTGACTCAGTGATTATTTCAGGATTATGAATTGTAATGAACGTCACTCATTTTAAACTTCCCAATTAGCAAAGGATTCATTGGTAAGTCATTACTCTTCAATCGGAAAAGTAAGTGGTAGCAGGGATTTTGATAAAGAGTACCAATTGACCCACCAGCGGAAAATTGCTAGCGTAGTATGAATGTATGGGCCCAAGTGAGTATTTTGTGTATGAATGCTCGTTGCTAGTAACCCGCTGGATCAAACATTTTAACCTATTTATTTTTATTGTATTTTGTGTGCTTTCATGGCCTTGGAGCCAGAATAAAGATTGAACTGACTGACGGAATCAGAAAAATACACTTTAACAGGACATAACAAATTTGTTTCAAATGCAATAGCACCATGTGAGTTTGCACATATAACTTTGAAAGTGAATCTGTGTTCTGCACATTGTTTAATAATGCACAAAAATATGAAATGTACAAAATGTTTAAGAGTTGGACAAACACAGACGCCATTTTGGTTGCTGGTCTAGTATTTCTGTGGTCCCAGGCATGTGCACACAGAGCCAGGCCTATTTAATCAGGAATTCTGAAAAGGCAAGCCCATTTGCACCTGTCTGCACACCGGTCGCGCCCATCACCAGCCACACTAGTCGTCTTTCACTTTGTGGGAATAAGCCCACCTTAGTCTACTACTCAAGAGAGAAGCTGATTTACATAAGTAAGCGTTGGTTGGAAGATGAGCTTTGTGGGGGAGGGAACCACATATACACTGCCACCCTTTGGATCCCACAACTCGCCAGAACGCTCAGTTCAAGTGACTGTTGCCCAATTACGGCAAGCCAGAATTAAAGGCGCTCCCCCCACTTTCATGTTGCAGCTCGCATGTGTGGGCAGGAGTAAATGCAAGGATTCAATTTTAGAAGGTCTTGGTGACCATGAAAAACAGGAATGGCATGGACAATAGGTCTCATGTCACTGGCCCTTTGGAGTGCTCCCTAAATAATGTCCGTTTGGCTGTGAAGCATGCAGTAGAGATCCACACGCTTCTTAGTCAGGGTGAACTAGAAGTTATTTGGTTTTCAGATGCCTCTATGCAGAATATCTATGGGCTTTTCCCGGATGGCTTTACTGTACTGCACTGACCACGTCTTCATAATCATGGCAGAGGAGTTGCTATTAAAGCGAGTGCAACTTACACCATCAGAGAAATTATGTTGCCTGGGTTTTCAGCTGCCAAGATTTTAGGGTTCAATATTATGTCAAAGTCTTTGGTAGTGAGTGGTATTCTCTGCAATTGCCCTCCCACCACACGGAATTCTTTTATTGACTTCTCCGAGACCTCCAACTCCCTCTGTGGGTCTCACATTCCAACTGCATAGTGTTAGATAATTTTAATATCTGGGAAGGACCCCCTTTTAGTCAAGGCGTCTTGTTTTTTATTGAAGGAATGGCCTCCGTGGAGCTTTGGCAGTGTATGAGTGTCTCCACTCATCTCAAAAGCCATACGCCAGATCTACTTTTGGGACGGAATGGGCTCTTGAAGTGTGGAGAAATCATTCCTCGGGTCTGGTCGGATCACCATCTAGTTAATTTTTCTGTGAAATATACGACTTTTTCCTCGCTGACACATTTTAGATCAAGGGCTCAAAGCCATCACATGCGATGGGTAAACTTACCTGTCCCAGAATTTCTTCAATCTTGTTCCTCTTCACCTTGGACATAGAAAGGGCCTTCCCCAAGTGAGGATTATAAAAGCTACACTCCCTGGATTTATACAGCCTTAAATAAAGTGTTACCTCTCACAAAAGCATGAGTGAAGAGAAACAGGCCGTCAGCTCCATGGTTTACTGAGGCAGTGAAGAAAGCCAAGTGTGACTGCAAGAGACTTGACAACAAGATAGCTCCCCATATGCTAAAACAGAGCTTAAAAAGGCCCTCATGCAGTATAAGCACTTAATAGTAACAACTAAAGCCGAATATTAAACATCTAGCATTACAGAAGGAGAGAATTCATCCAAATAATTTTTTTCTATAGTATGCTCTTTAGCTCCTACTAGATATGCCTCAGCAATGTTTGAGCACTCCCAGACGCTGGCAGACAATCTCTCCAATTTTTTTATTTTTTGATGAAAAGATGACCAAAATTTGTAAAGAACTGGAATCACAGACTTCCCATAGAGCATCAGATTTGTATCCCTTGGTCAATCTTCTGGCATTAGCACCTCATGTGTCTTCATACAACGTCTGGGCGGATACCATGGGAGAGCCTCTACTCCCTGCAGAAGGGACGGAAGGAGAAAGAGGAATGCTCAGGTCTCTTGTAGGGAGCATTTTGCTCCTCTAGATCTTGCACAATCTAATTCCATGTTTAAGTCCATCAACTCCGGGTCACCGCTGAACTCCCTACCACCTAATGGTCAGAGAGCTGTAAAGACTGAGAAAACTCATCATCTGTTGGAGATGTGTATTAGCTCCCTTGCTAAAGCTTCTGTGCCACTGGAATTGAAAAAAAACACTTATTGTGCTTTTATTGAATTAACCAAATGTGTATCACGCAGTATTGGCTAACTTTAGGCTAATTTCGTTGCTTCCTTTTGCTGTGAAGATTTTGGAGAACCACATGAACAAGATGTTGTCAGGCTTTTAAAAACAGAATAACTTCTTGGAACTGGTTTAATCAGGGTTTAGAACTGGGCATAGCACCGAAACAGCTCTGCTGTCAATTTTGGATGAGGTAGATCAGAAAGTGGATAAGACTTATCCGGTGGCATTGGTGCTACTGGATTTGTCAGGCGTTTTCGTTATAGTATCACATTGAATCCTTTTTTCCAGATTGATGGAGATCAAAATCAATGAGATGGCTTTATTGTGGTGTAAATCTTGCCTAATGCATTGTTGTCAAACTGTGTTTCTTCCACCAAATCGGTCTGAATATCGAACCATATGTCAAGGAGTCCCACAAGTGTTGGCATTGAGTCCCATTCTATTTAATAACTAAATGCGACATCTGTTGATAGTTATAAGATCCTTTGGACTCAGCTGTATCCAGTTGATCATCTCTAAGGATCCTTCATCTCAGTTTTCTCTGACACCTTCCACTCTGTATGAAAGCAGTCACCTCTTGGTTGGGCCGCAATGCATTAAAGTTCAACTCAGAAAAAAACTGAGCTATTATAGATTCACCATAGCTCTCATACTCCATCTTGCTTTTCAAACCTTTAGCCCCCGGAATGGCTGTTGCCACCCGAACCTGCCAAATCACTGAAAAACCTTGCGTTCTTTTTAGATGACAATCTCTCTTTGGTTGGACAAGCAAATCACCTTTCCTCTTTCTGTTGCCTGTTGTTATAGGTTCTGTGGAAACTCCTGCCTTTTATCCCTTTGGCCACTCGTAGGATAATAGTCCAGGTTACCATTTAATTCCTGGACTATTGAAAAACCCTCTTTCTGGGTGCATCTGCTGGGGTCCTGATACAGCGGATACAAAATGAGGCAGCTGAATTTGCCGTGGCCCGCTCTTCATAATCAGCAGCACTAAAAAATTTGCAATGGCTGCCAGTGGAAAAGAGGATCATCTTTAAGGCACTCTGCCATTTCCACCAAGCCTACTATGGCACAGGCGTGACTTACCTTAATGATAAGTTTACACATTATTTCCCTAGTCGTCCTCCATGATCCATGCCTTCCTCTTGCAGGCACCTAGATTTGACCATACACGGCTGGAAGGCAAAGCTTTTTCATTCATGGCTTCCAGATTGTGGAATGCCCTTCCATTTCCTTTATGTAACCGTCAGACTCTGTTGCAGTTTAGAGAAGCATTAAAGATGTGGCTTTATGTCAAGTGAGTTACATCTGGGTCGTCTTAATCTGCCTTCTCTTAGTGTTGGGACACCTGTGTAGGTAGCAGTGCACTTAATAAAACTGGTAACATAATATAACATTAGGTGGTCCCTTTAATTGCATGCAACTTAACTTTGTTGAGATGCCGTGTGCAGCAGACTCTGCAATATCTTTGTGGTGGTCTGTATCTTCTCCCGTTGGTTGGAAGCGTACCCAATTTGGCCTCACTGTGGTCACGTTGTTGTTGAGAGAATTGATTATCAGATTTAGCCTGTCAGTTTCTCTGGAGTCTAATCATGGAACACATTTTGCAAATTGGACTATGAGAATGCTCTGTGTAGCTCTTCAGGTAGAACAGAGGTTCCATTATAGTTACAGGCCACCTGAAGTCTAGACTTGCCAAAGTGTGTGCGTCCACATCCCTCAAGAAGTTTGATGACCTTCCCCCAGTTCTGATGAGCCTCAGAATCATCCCTGATTGGATGACAGGATTCTACCCTGACAAAATCCTGTTGGGTAGAGCCATGAGACTTCCAAACATGCCTTCAGCTGCTCTTGTGAATATTACAGATGATATTATTCTTGACTACTGCAAAGGACTGGTTGATGTGGTGCAATCTGTCTCTCACTAGGTTGAGTTGGCAACTCCACTTTGAAGACAAAAATAGTACCATGACTTCAGTCCGGAGGACTGGATTCTGGTGAAGATGCATGGCAGGAAGTTGTGCTTGGAGAACTGCTGGCATGACCCTTTCCAAGTCACCCTTTGACGAACACTGCTGTAAAGTGTGGGGGTGCCCGAACTGGATCCGTGCCTTACTCACCAAGAGTGAAACAAGCTGATGAAGGCGAGGTGACACTGATTTGCAGAGTCAATTTCCAGTGCAAAGTGAACGCTTAATGGGAGGAGAAGATTGAGCACAAGCATCTCAAAGTCAACTCGAGATGAGTGCAGAACTGTGGTGAATAATCCAAGAGAAGCCACAGTGACCAAGCCACAGAAACTAGAAGAGTACACTCAGAGATCGATGATGGTGTGAGCACTTTGGCCAAAGGAGAATAGAAAGGTGGCCGAGCATGGGTGATATACTGAAAGGGGTTGTGTCAGAGGAGCAAATCCGAGAAACTATCAATGAGAAGATGGAGACAAGTGAACAAAGGGACAGCGAGAAGCCAGTACTCGGCAGATCAAGAAGGAAACGGGTGCCTAGTCGAAGGTACTCAGCTCCTGAATAGACTTTGCTAAAAGTGGTCCTGACACAAGAACATATCAGACTGAGAATCAACAGAAAGTTTTTGAAAAGCCTCCATGATTAGTGGTTCCACAGTGATGATTAACTGATATTTGATTTTGAACTGACTGAATTCAAGTGACAACACATCAAATACTGAAGACTTATGATTATGTTCTGAATTCCTGAAAACTCTTAGGGCCCGGAATCCAGTAGAAAAGTAGGGTTGTCATTATTCGAAGAAGCCTGAGGTAGGGCTAGGGTCAATGTCTGAAATCAACTGAACTAATATACTCACTTCGAACGCACAGAGGTTTTGCTAATTTGCACAGTAGAACCAAAGAGTAGAATTTTGCTTTTTCTGTTTGATTTTTTGGTTGTTTTGATCTGACTTGAGGGACACCATGGTGTCCAATTGACCAAACAAGGGCAGGGTGATAATAATATTAATGACAATTGCCATTGTTATTTTGATCATTGGTCTATTAGTGGGCTTAAATTCTTCTCTTGAGCATGCTTCTACTGAAACTAAACCTGATTTAGCTTATTTAGAAGAGCAGATTCAAGATGAAGATATTACTAGAGAAGGCTATTTCTTTTTATAAGGGGGCTAAAGATGAATACTGCAAAGTGTGGGTCAAAATGTGAAGGAGGAAAGCAGCTGACGAAATTGACTGGGAGAAAAAGGAAGGCAGAGGTCATCAGATGGAGGGTTGAAATACATTTTTCATTATTAAATGTTTTGTGCACATATATTCACAGTAACATGTAGCATACAAATATATTTTCTGCACATTTTCCACATTTAAAGTGCTTCTAGTTAATGTCGGCCTGTATTTTAAAAAGGGCCCATGCGAATTGTTACTTTGCTTGTAAACCATGAACATTTATTTTTTATCGAAAAGCTGAAACAACATTGAAAACATGCAATGAGTTTCTTTTCTTTTCATACTCTTTATTTCAGTAGATTACCATAAAAGAGATAGATAAAACAATAAATAACAAGGTTAATAACAAAGATAAAAACATGCATACAAACATTTCTAAAAGAAAGAAATTGCCTAGTCTACGAGCCAGGGGCCGTACTACAACTAGGGCATTGAATAGGATGCACTGCCAAGTTAATTGTTTAACATTTGCCACAATTTAATAAGAACTCAGGGATCAATGTCCTTTAAAATTGCTACATTGGTCTGTCTTTTTCTTATCAACCATGAATGGAGTAGAAATCCGGAGACAGCAAACCCCAATGGGGTGCCAGGTCTGTGTGGAGAATTCTATACGCCTGCTCATATCTTCTAGTGCGGAGGTTCCTACAAATAGGGATCAACCACTTTGTTCTTGTCCTGCTATATGCAGGGCAAAAGAATAAGAAATGTGGTAAATTTTCTTTCTTATGACCACACAAAGGGCATCCTTGGTCATTCGCATTTAATAATGCCATAAAAGCATGCAATGGTAATGTCCCATATCTAAACTGAAGATACAGTGTTTTGGTAAGATTAGGCTCAATTTCATCAAGAAAAGTTTTTTAAAAGTAAGTATCCTTAGCAGCTAAAAAAGATTTTGTTAAAGAGCCTTGTGCTTGTATTAAAAGATTATTAAACATATATGTTTTAAACTGCTTCTTAAGTTCTTTTGCACTCATGGAAGAACAATGGCCCTCAGGGTCAAGCCAAAATTGGCAAGACCCATCCCCTCAAATGCATCTTTAACATATTTTATCCAAGGGATTTTGCGGGCGAGGGGATTTTTATGTATTTCCTCCAAACCACTACGGTAGTGCGATAGCTCAGGGGTAACCCACAAATGCCTCCAAAATGCCAGTGGTCGAAATTCTATCTTTTCAGACATCGACCTGAGCCCTAAGTCCAATCTCAGCGGAATCATGGGAGTGCTAGCTGGTAAACAAAGAAGACACCTCATAAACTTATTGTCAACCATTACCAAAGATTTTGGATCTTTATGACCCCAAATCTCAGCACCATAAAGGGCTACAGCATGTGCGCAATGTAAATCGTTTTATTTATTTATTTCTTTACTTAACTCCATTCGGCCGTATGCCGGAGTTTACTACCCCCCGCCCACCGCCCCACAGCACTTTCTCGAGGAGCCGCCACTGCCTACCATGGGACTGTGTCCTGCGCCCATAGAGTACTGTTCAATAATGAATGTTATCCACATTGTGTCTGCCTGTGTTCTTTGGGAGAAGGGGGGTATAGTGGCCCTATTGCCTGGAATTCTGTTACCCACATCGAAGCACTTGATTGTAGTCATCATCGAGCTGGCAGCACTTTGGGGACATGCATGCTCAGGACCATCAGTCCATTCCTGTTTGTTTATACGTCACCGGTTGTGCGACTCTGGGTCGTAATGAAAAGAAAAGGGACCTACACCCTGCCAAATGTCCCTCATTCCACTAAGGGGGCCACATGGTACGGGAACTACAACCAGGGCTTTAAGTGGGCCGGGTCTGTCCGGGTCTGAGCACCGGCAGTTATTTTCAGGGGGCCTCGAAACGGGTCTCTATCGGGCTCTATTTTCGGGCCTCGCAAAGGGCTTTGACATGCTGTGAATGGAGTCTGCGTTTATTTATGAGTGAATAGTGTGTTTATCAATGCCTAGATTGTTAAACAAAAACAGACAAAAGTGCTGGTAGAGTGACTTCGTTAATGAAGGACTACTCAGATGAGGAATGCACCCACATTCAGGGTAGGATGCCCACTCTGTTCTACATCACAGTTTTCATACCACTGGTCATTATTATGTGGATCATGAAACCCGCCCCACCACATGGCTCTCGATCCAGTCAGAGGGAGCAAGGGGGTTGCAGGCTGCAGGAGCGATCCTTCAAGGCAGAGCATAATGTAACCTGAACTCCCAGCTCCTGGTACTTAATGAGGATCCTTTCAGAGTGGAGTCTTAATGGACTTTCAGCAGGGCTGACTGAGTGCAGTTTACTGTTTACTGTCAGAGGTCAGGCTAATCATGTGGTACCCCAGGACTTTTTTGCACACGTCTGAACCCTTTTATTCCTCGTTTCACGGCTCTGGCACAGCATTTTCTGCGAACAATTGTATCTTCACTGGCACGACAGTGTCTTACAGAGGCGCAACTAGAGCCAAATTTCAGGGGGGGGGGCTGATAAAAATTTCGGGGGGGGGCAATTCTTCCAGCAATATGCAGAGTGGAGATGCAGGGGCTCTAAGAAGGGGTGAAAACACAACAAAGCCTCGTTAACAAGTGAATGGTCTTTTAAAGACCTGTGAAGAGATCAGGTGCGGCTGCAAGAAGACAGCCGCCAGCCCGGGAAGCTGTCTCAGCCGGGCTGACACACACAACGGGGGGGGGGCTGAAGCCCTTTGAGCCCTATGGGCGTTGCGCGCCTGGCGTCTTATTTATAAATGTGACTGGCATTAATATGAAAAAGGCAATGACTTAGTCAACGTCATGAACAGGTTGAAAGAGATGCATATTAATAGCTTGTTTTTAGAGTGGCAATGCATACTTAATTTCTGGCGCTTTTAAGTGCAACAAATAACAAGTGTTTTGATTGTATAAATAATCAGTTTACAGACCTCGGACGGATGGAAGGCTAACCTGGCTAACCTAGCGTTCGAACTCTGATATCGGTATACTCACTAAGTCAGTGACAGCATGGGGCTGTGTTTCTTTTAAACCGTGCAGTGGTTGTGCTCGGTGACTGATTTACGCGCAATGTAATATGACAATTTCCCATAAGAGCCAATTGGCATGCTCCTTTTTTTCTCAAACTTGAGAACGTGTTAGGTGGTGGTTTGTGCTCCCCAGCTTCAGGGCACGGCGGAGAACAACCGGAAGCATAGTTTGCATGTGTACTAAAATGGAGGCATTGTTACACGTGATCCTCACTGAAATCAGACAACAGATAAAATAATAATATTGGTATTTGGATGTGGGTGTCAGAGGCGCAACTAGAGCCAAATTTCGGGGGTGGGAGAGGGGATGCTAATAAATATTTCGGGGGCTAATTCTTCCAGCAATAGGCAGAATGGAGTTGGTTTAGACCACGCCCCTACTTGGATAGGCCACACCCCTTTAAGGATTTGCGTCGCCCCTTTTAGAGCACCCCCAGTTTTTTTTTTTTCCACTTAAAGCCCTGACTACAACCCCATCCATGAGACTATTGCATCTCCTCTTGAATTTCCCAAACTCTTCCTTTCTCAAAAAAATTTCGAAACTAGAGAAGTAAGCATCACTCTCGGCTTATTCCGACACAAACTGGCAGGACCGAATACGGCCTAATTTGAAAGGTTTCAGTACCGGAAATCAGTTATGATAGCCATTGTAAGCAGCTGCTGCCCTGACATTCTTCGAGCAGCATTTAAGACGCTGCCTTTCCACAAGAAATAATAAAAAAATGTATTTTTCGATAGCACTTGCTAGCAGAAGATAACATGGTTCTGAGTCTGGGGAAGTATATTAAACCAGTCTCTAAATTTCGTATTTACTTTTATACTTTGATACTTTAGAAGCAGTACCCCTGTTCCCCAACAGATGGCAACAAAACACCATACATACTAAGTCATCACTCGAAAGAGAGCACGACGTGTGATACTGATAATAAGTATGATTATTGTCACACGCCCTCACTTTCATCTACAAAGATTCCTGGAATAGTAGGTGGTCTTTCCAAGCCTAAGGAAATAGCAGAATGATTTCAATAATGCGCAAACATTTTGCTCGGGTCTGGAGCATCAGATCATAAACAATACACGTTTTCTTTATATATAAAGCATGTGGTCTCACGGCAAGACTCCCTATCTTGGAGCTGGGAAACCAAGGTTCGATCCTCGGGGTCAAATCCACATCCTGTGATTCAGGGCTAATCACTTATGGGCATATTATCAAGCCCCTGCGATAATTATCGCTGAGCGCGCTTAGCGTGTTTTAAATTATCGCTGGAATATATCGCCAAGCTAGCGCTGTATTATTAGCGCTATGGCGATAAATATTCCAGCGATAGCGAGGTTTTCCATGGAACATCGCTGGAGCGATGTTCCATGGAAAACAGCGATAACTCGATGATAAGGCCCTGTGGCCTTAGCCCCACAATCCACCTCCCATGTTAGGTATGCATTAGTCAGGAATTTAACAGACGTTAAATTCCAGCGTTAAGGCAGAGTTAGCAAGATGATTATTATCGCTAAGGCTCTTTGCTAATATCGCGAAGCTGCCTTAGCGATAATTTCCCATGTAGTTTTTCCAGCCACGCCCACTTTGCATCTCATTAGAGATGCAGAGTTAGGCGTGCTGGAAACGCGCGCTAAGTCAAGGAAACACGCGCTAGCGTGTCCTTGAAGATATTGCGATAAAATTATCGCCACTTTTCGCCCGAAAACGGACGCTAAAGCGGCGATAATGTTATCGCAGGCCCTTGTTAATATGCCCCCTGATCTCCCCGTGCCTACCAAAAAATTGATTGTATCCTTGTGTAAGGTAACTGGTGCCCATGTAAAGCGCTCCAATACCTCGGGGTCGAGTTCGCGCTATATAAATCTGGAAAAAAAACATGCCAATCGCAGCTGCGTGAAATTAAGTGGATTGAGGTCTAAATTTCATTCAAGACTTTAAAACGAAATGACTGTGCGGTTACATATGACTTTCTGTACCCTATGTGCATTTATGCTAATTCATTATGTAAGAAATAACAACACTCGATTAAAAAAAAAAAGGCCATACAGAGTTTTCAAACGTTCGGTGTATTTCTTTGCATATTTCAAATTAAACCATTTAAAATATGGCTAATTGAGTTTTAATTAATATGGCTAATTGCCTTTTAGTTCGAATCAAGATAAAGAAGGCATACATTTTGATCCTGCGCTGATCATCATAGAAGAGTCAGCCGGCCTAGCCACTGAACTGGCCGTGAGCGCATCTTGCCTCACCAGCCATGTTTATTGTGATCATATTTATCGTCAGTGCTTCAAATGGGCCAATACTGTGTGCCTGCACTTTTTCACATGGACATCTAGAGTACCTGCACTTCTCAGCAGAGATGCAATACTTTAAAATGAAGAGTATCTGCACTTCTCAGAAGCAAGCAGGTCCTCTGATATAGAGTACCTGCACTTCTGTTTTTCCATTTCAAGGAATGTTTACGTCAATCAGCACTGGCTTTTTGTGAAGTCCACTGGCCTGCTGCTGATCCACGCCCATTGTGGATTCTGCAAGTTTCCTGGTCCTAGGCCCCCATGCAGTAACTATGACCACACAGACTCAGTGGTTTGGTATCTGGAACTGGTCCAGGGCACGTGCTCCCGGCACCTTTTATTGGCAGGGTCACATGGCCCGTGACACCTGTGCTGGATGGGTGTGGGGTGATGTTGGAAGCCAGCCCTCAGGAAGTGGCTGGTAAATACATACACTGAAAAACACTAGAAGAGTGACCAGCCGGTCACTACAGATTCTAGAACGATGGTGTGAAAGTACCAAGAACGTGAACTTAAAAATCAGACTCCAGCCGGTCACTACATCCCCCCCAAACTTTATTAAAAATGGGACAACAAGTCCAACCTGTGGGAGAGAACAAAAGGACAAAACAAAACTCCACTGAGTCTATTCAGGTTGTTTTCCTGGACAGGATGAGTGGACAGGTGCAGCTGGGAGCACTAGGCATCACCTCACGCCTCTGTCATTTTAACTCTGGGCCTCTGTCATTTTTACTCTGGGCACGAATGGCAGTGTAGATTGAATCTGGATTTCTCGCTCACCAGTCCAAATTGTCACCGTTCACCTGGGCACTGTGGGTCCTGTCCCGCCTGGTCTCACTGCATGGAAGTCTATATGCAATGTTTGCTGTGAGGGTGCATGGGGAGCAATAGTGAAGTCTGTTGCTGATACATTTTCAAAGATGCCCTGGCTCCATGGATAGTAAGCCTCCAAAGACTGATGACGTCTGGGCGACTGTTGACGAATCTTCCTCAGATGCCGCAGTGCTTCCAGCTGCCCGATGGTGGAGCACCTCCGGCTTCCTTCTCTCACCAGGATTCCCCTCTCTTACCAGGATTCCCCTCTCACGGGAGTCCCCTGAGGTCCTCTTTACCGGGCTTCCACGGGACTGTGAGGACTGCGCTGTATCTCTCTGATGCCATACTATAGGCCCATGCAGGAATCGCTTGGCATCTTTTGGCGTGTTTCCCCTGAGTTTTTGCTTTCTGACCTCCCGGTTTTGACTCTGTTTTTGCTGGCTTAGTGTCTCCGCGCACTTTCTCACTGCTGTTCAGTGTTAAAGTGCAAGTGCTCCTGTTGTAAATTGTGTTATGGATTGGTGTTTCCATGATTGGCATATTTGATTTACTTGTCAGTCACTAGTAAAGTGCACTGAGTGTGCCAGGGCCTGTAATTCAAATGCTGCTAGTGGGCTGCAGCACTGGATTGTGCCACCCACACAAGCAGCCTGTAAATGTAACTCTGGCCTGCCATTGCAAAGCCTGTGTGCAGTCTGGGACTGCCATGTCAACTTGGCAAGTGTACCCACTTCCCAGGCCCTAACCTTCCCTTTTCTTACATGTCAGTCACCCCTAAGGTAGGCCAAGGTACACCTGTGGGCGGGGTGCAGTGTATGTGAAAGGTAGGACATGCCCTGGTGTGTGTGTGGCATGTCCTGATAGTGAATTACTGCCAATTTCGTTTTTCACTATTGCAAGGCTACCTGTTCCCATAGGACAGAATGGGGAGTTTGTTTATAACATCTTATAAACATAACTGGCCCTGGGAACTAGGTGGGAAAATAAAGTTTAGTATGCCTGAACTCAGAATCTAAAGATGCATCTTTTAGAAAAGGTGATTTTTACATTCTGTGTTTGAAAATACCACTTTTAGAAAGTAGGTATTATCTTGCTCAGCCATCCAGTAGGACTCTCCTGGGTTTGTGGATTGACTGTCTGGGTTTTGGATGACAGGGGCTGGAGAGGGGCCGTGGCTCTAGATAGTCCAGGTGGGTCAGGAAAGGGCTGAATAGACCTGGGCTGCATTTAGAGTAGGGGGAGGAGATTTCCTTTCACCTGAATGCGCCTGGTCTTCCTCTGACAATGCCGTCTCCACCTCCTGCCAGGAAGCCACACCAGAGAGGGCAGAACTAGTTCTGGCTGGGCACAGACACTCTGCCTGAGAGGACAAAGGATTTTGGGCTATAAAAAGTGGGGCCCAAACCCCTGAACTTTAGAACTCTTTTGGACCAAGAAGACTGCCAAGAAGAAGAGCTGGAGAAGCTGTGAGGAGGAACTACCACTTTGCTGAGTGCTTTGCTGGGTTGACCTGCAGTGGCTGCTTCTGTCTTGGGCAGTGAAAGGACTGGACTGAACTTTCTGCAACCTATTTTTGTGAGTTTCTCCAAGGGCTTGAGGTAGAGCTTGGCCCCTGTTCAAGAAGTCTCAGGAACAGCAAAGACTTCAAGTTCTTCTGCCCTCAGCACTGGGGACTGTGTGTTTTGTGCTGCAACAGAAGAAAAAGCAACCTGACGCCGTCTATGACGCCGCTGACAACTCCGTGTCCTGAAGGCACCGCAGAGGGCACCGTCACAACAACGCACCGCGACCCTGGTCTCACCGACTACGCCTGCTGGTGCCGCCACCGAGCCGATGCTCGCACCGCGACCTGTGGGCACCGCACTCTGCACCGCCTCGCTTCACGACGCCGCCTTGGTATCCCCGACGACGACGCTCCACGCTGAAATCGACGCCGCTGATTGCACCGTGGTTCGAGGGCACCGCTCGTAAAGTTACACGACGCACCACCCTCATCCCGCACCGCAGCCTTGGCCTACCGATGCTGGTGCCTTCGACTCCAGTTCGTCAGCCGACGACAGCGCTTCAGCAACGACGACGCCGCTGCTTGCACCGTGACCTGCCTGCACCGCGACGAGCACCGCATCACTTCGTATCGCGACCCTGGTCTCACCGACGACACCATCTGAGGCCGCCACCGAGCCGCTGCTCGCACCACGACCTGAGGGCAACGCACGCCGCACCGCTGCACTTTACACCGCAGCACCCGTCGCCTGCCCAGCGCTCCTGACTTCAACCGCGAGGAGTTCGATCTGCAACGCATGTGACTTCAAGGGCCCGACAACTCCTGCACCGACCTCCGGAACCAACGCCTGCGGACGCCATGCCTTCGGAGTTCAACGAGAGGTCGCCGACGCCCTACATTTCTAAAGGTACTGTTTTGCGGGTCTATCCGACACCGTAGCTGGCCTGCGACGCCGCGGTCAGCCAGAACTTTTTGATTTGTTGTTCACGACGCCATGATAGCCCCAGACGGAGCTATCGACTTCAAGGAACTGTTTTTCAAGTTTATTTTGATAACTGAAGATTTCTAAGTACTGTATTGTGTATTTTTATCGTTTTTGGTCTTGTCTTAAGTATATAAAAATATTGGATATTTTTCTAAACTGGTGTGGTGCCCTTTTGTAGTGCTTACACTGTATTACTGTTGGTTATGTGCAAATGCTTTACACACTGCCTCTAAGATAAGCCTGACTGCTCGTGCCAAGCTACCAAGGGGCTGAGCAGGGGTTATTTTAGGAGTGTATCTCCCTTATCCTGACTAGGAAGAAGGGTCCCTATTTGCACAAAGGTACCTACCTCTGCCAACTAGAGACCCCCATTTCTAACAGTGCGCCTTCTGCTGGGGCCTCGTGCACCCGGTTTCTTCTCATGTGTTGGCATCCTTTCGCCACGTGGGCGTGCATGCAGCATGCATTCTTCGGTCCTTCGTGGACTTGATGCCTGGGGCTTTGCTGCTTGGCTGTTCTTGTCATCAGTGGACTCTTGGCAGCTTCCTTGGCTGGTAGCCTTGAGCTTCTTGAAGTTCTCTACCTTGGGATACACCTTCACTCACCCCTTCAAAGTTCTTGCTCCTGGGTGCCGCCACCATACTCTTGGTAGCTTTCCGGGTGTGGGCTCTTTTGAGCATCTCCCTCTACTGGGGAACACAGTCTGTTTCCACCTTCTTTATACACACTGCAGTTCTGAGCCACAGCACCCCTCATTGCGCTGCGGGCAATTTCCTTTGTCCCGGGGGTACTTGACTGCTGCATTGATCACCCATTGCCACTAGGCGTCACCACAGCGTCTTCATAGGCCCAGTAGCTTTTCTTGGCAGGAGCATTTGTGGGCAGCGTGGGGCTCCTTTACTCTATGGTGTACCCAGTCTCATTCAGTCACGGCCGGCATGGCTCACGGGTGGGGGTGAGGGCGTGGGGTCACGCAGGGTGGGCGAGACGGGCGAGTGGTCACGAGGGAAGGGGGGGGTCATGCGAGGAGGGGGGTTTAAATAATTTAAAAAAATTAAAACGTACCTTTCCCGGGTCCCGCGTCTTCACTGCTCAGTCTTCTCCTGCTTTTCTGCCTCAGGCATAAACAGGGAGCAGGCAGCCTCCCTCCCCTCCCCTAAGCCAATCACAACGCTGCTATGGTAGCGGTGTGATTGGTTGGGACAGCGCCCAGCCAGGTGCCTATGGTGAAGCCATTTTCTCCATGTAGGCTGCATGCAGCCTACATGGAGAAAAGGCTGAGTGCGCATGACTGGTTTAGTCGGCCCCAGAGGACCGACCAAACAGTCAGCGCCCTCAGCAGTGGGCAAGCCACTCCTCCCCTGCCCTAGAGCAGACCCGCCCACCTGCCCGCCCCCCAACCAAACCCTTCTGCTTTCTCGCAGTGCGAGAAGCAGAAACATAAAATGGTAGTTTTACTATTTTATGTTTCTGCTTCTTGCACTGCGAGAAAGCAGTGGGCGATGCTCCTCTGCCCTAGTGGAGGAGCCGCCATTGGTCTCATTATCTGTAGGCCCCAGCAGGCTTTACTGTGCTGCGGGTCATTCCTCTGGGCACCGATTGTCCTCTTTATACCCCCTTTTGTTTAATTTTCCAGGCAGGTACTGCCAAATGACAACCAGGTGGCACTGTTGCAGTATTCCTAGGCCCAAGCAGCTTTCCTGATGCTGTGGGCCTCTATGCTCGCGACCAGAGTTTTCCTTGCCACGAGGGGAGGCTATCCTCGCGGCTGCTGGCAACCAAAAGGTACATACGGGCATAACGCTGGCTATTTCTGTCCTTTTCAAGGGCCGGTGCGGGCCTCTCTCTGCATTAGTGCAGCCCTACCTTCCAGAATCAGACACTCCCCAGGGCACCATGACAGTCGCGTAGGAGGCAGACCGGCCTCCCCGAACAGACGTTGTTTGCAGCCGGGACTCATCTCTCGCTGCAGCAGGTACTCCTCCTTTCTTTCTTCTGGAAGTATACTTGCAGGGCTGCAGATGCCGGCGCCGAGCTCCGTCGTGTCCCGCCAGATCAGGACGGTTTCACTCTTCCTACTTCACTGTGGCAGACGACGGCAGTTCGGATCACGGGCATACACTGGCCCATGCGTGCTTTGAGGGTCCTGAAGTGCCTTCACATCGTAGGCACTGACCCTGCCGCTACTTTCTCACCGGGCAGCCTGACACCCTTCACAGTCACTCAGGGCCCCTTTGCAATGCATGGCGCTATGCCACACAGCCTTCACTCGCCTCTTGCTGGCTTCCGCACAAAATCGGACACCCACCTCATGAGCAGTGCTGATCACCACCACTTCTCTTCGTGCTGCCCATGCTCATATCCCCAGTACAGTGGCTGCACTTTTCTCCCCACCGCAGGCATTGCAGATGCGGGAGTCAGTCGGGGCATCGCATGTCGGCAGCCTGAGGCACCACTAGCTCTGGGCTCGCAGAGACAGTTCACTCCCATTGTCCCTGCTTCGTTCACGCCTGCTGCAGCTTAGATTACATGGGGCTCACCTCATGCCCTATAGGTAACAGGTCACTGCTCACCACTGCTGGTAAGTGGTGCCCTCAACACGGGCTACACTCTCCCCCTTTCCAAACAACAGAGCTACTGCACACGCGGGTCCAACCCGCTTGTCGCCAATGTAAGGGTCAGGGCCCGAGGCCCCGTACAGTAACAATGACTACACCAACTCAGTGGTATGGTATCTGGAACTGGCCCAGGGCACATGCACCCGGCCCCTTTTGTTGGCAGGGTCACATGGCATGTGACATCTGTGATGGATGGGGGTGGGGTGATTTTAGAAGCCAGCCCTCAGGGAGTGGCTGGTAAATACAGAGACTGAAAAACACTAGAAGAGTGACCAGCCGGTCACTACAGATTCTAGAAGGATGCTGTGAAAGTACCAAGAACGTGAACTCGAAAAGCAGATTACAATGAAAATGCTGCTGCATTTGAGCACAGTCTCAACTGTGCTGTGGCTCGTGGTTTTTGCCAAGGCGCGAAAACAGGAGTGCGCCTATTTACATGTGAAGTATCAGCAGATGCTTTGCACAAATTTTACAATGCACCTTGGTGCAAATGAGGTGGTAAATATCACAAAGGAGCAAGCAGAACATGCGCAGTGCAGAAAATGTATATGGAGGCCATGATGTAATCTAAGATGCCATGACTCTGCTGTAATCTCTTGTGCATTATTTTCACTGGCTACATAACATGCCAAGGTGTCACCCAGTGGTGTAGCAATAGAGCCACGGGTCCTAGTGCAAGCAAGGGAAATGGGACACTGCACACAATTTGAGTACAAAAACAGCTACAACCTTAGTAAAGTTTGCCCAACAGGCCCCCGGGCCCCGGTGCCATTACACCTGCTGCACCATTGATAGCTGCGCATGCACTAAGGTATGGAAAAGAAGGAAGAAGTAAGTCAGTCAATCAACTGGCATTTAAGATGGCAGGGAAGAGAAGATCAAATTGAGGAGTTGGAAGCAGTTGATGTCTGCCCGATGGAACTGCTACTGCCCCCAAATCACAACACCAAACTATAACAAGCCTTAGCAATGCCAATAAGTCTTGGCTGCAAGATGAGAGCTATTGACTGAGTCAGTGTTTTTAGCCACATAGCATATAGTAGCACGGCTGCCTTTCAGCATGGCTGAAAGTATTTTTTAAAAGTGCTATAAGTCAGTCAGCTCTGGCACGCGGACAGGAGAGAAGTACACTAAGGAGCCTGCTGAAAAGATGCATTCTGGGAGAGTGCTTAAACACAAATAAAAAAGCAGCACCTAAAACATTGAGCAGTGGATGTGCACAAGTAATGCCTCCATGCTCCAGGTGAGGGACAGACACATGAAGAGTAAGGAAGCCTATAGTAGCTGATCAATAAGAAATAAGCAAATGAGAGTGACAATAAAGTCAATCGATGGTACAAAACGGGTGGCCACTGAGCTTGGAATTTGAATACAAAAGAAGATATAGGCGCACATTTACAAGGAGTTAACGCCACCAGAACGTCACTTTTTCCAACGTTCTGGTGGCGTTAAGTCCTTTGCCTTATTTGCAAGGCGGCGTTAACGTGGCTTAACACCGCCTAGTAAATAATGCCCCTATTCATGCAGCACTTAGAGTGAAAGGGGCATGCAATGGGTGTTGCAGTGGGCGTTCCGCCGCAACACCCATTGCTTTTTGAAGCTGCCCCATATTTACAAGGTATGGGGCAGCGCCAAAAATATCGCCGGGGAATACCTGGTTTTAAGCAGGCGATACTAGGAGAAATGTTTAATTTCTCCTCGTATTTTGCTCTTTCCATGTGTGCTGCATTCTGCAGCGCACATAGAAACAGTAAATCGCCTGTAAAGATTGTTTATGAAGGTGTCCCTTCCTGCACATAAACAATCGCCCCTGCAGCACAGGCACCTTTGCGACATGGCGCAAGGGTGCCTGCGCTGGCGCTAGTTAGCCTCTTTAGCGCCAGCGCTAGGGGAAACGCAGGGGTGCAATCTTGTAAATACACGCATCCCTGCATTTTGAAACTGACGGAGCGCAGCTTTACCAATTTTTGCGTAACACTGCGCTCCGCCAGTTTCTAGTAAATATGCTCCCGAGTATAAGCTGTCTAGACGAGACCTGACTGCTTATGGTATTGCTTGCACACTGTTATGGACTAGTTGGCAATCTCCTCTCTAGCTTAATCCTAGCCATAAATAACGATTGGGGGACAGTCTTACCTATATGAATGTTATAGAAACAGTGAATTACACATCATGGACCAGTGTAAAGGTGTCATGATCAGCCATAGATGCCAAAGAGTAAGATGTCAATTGATAAGCAGAGCAAAACCAAGACTGCACGGGCAGCATGATGTTTTGTATCAATCAATCAATCATACAGCATTTGTAAAGCACAGCATTGTCACCCCTGGGGTATCTGGGCACTGTTTCTCCGTCGAAGAGCCAGATCTTGAGTTTCCTTCTGAAATTTGCCAGCGAGGGGGCTGTACGGAGCTGGAGGGGAAGGCCATTCAAGGTCTTGGCAGCGATGTAGGAGAAGGAGCAGCCACCGCTGCGGCTGCGATGGAGGCAGGGGGTGTGTGCAAGAGCGAGCGAAGAGGAGCGCAGGTGTCTAGAGGGTTGGTGGATATTCAGTCGATGGTTGATGTAGGGAGGTCCTAAGTTGTGTAGGGCATTGTATGCGTGTGTGAGGATCTTGAACTGGCATCTCTTCTGGATGGGGAGCCAGTGGAGGTCTGTCAGGTGGGGGGTGATGTGTGTTCATTTAGGGAGGTCCAGGATGAGTCTGGCTGCAGCATTGTGTATGATCTGGAGTCTTCTGAGGAGTTGGGTGGATATGCCGGCATAGAGGGCATTGCCATAGTCAAGGCGGCTGGTGACGAGAGCCTGAGTAACGGTCTTTCTGGTGTTGGTTGGGATACTTCTGAAGATTCTGTGGAGCATGCAAAGTGTGTGAAAGCAGGAGGAGGTAACTGCATTGATATGTCGTTTCATGGTCAGTTAGCTGTTGCGGATGAGGCAGAGGTTGCGTACATGGTTGGTCGTTGTGGGTGTAGGTCAGAGTTCTGCAGGCCACCAGCTGTGGTCCCATGTGGAGGTGTTCTTCCTGAAGATCAGTACTTCGGTTTTGTCTGAATTGAGTTAGAGGTAGTTGTCTCTCATCCATTTGGGTATGTTGGTCATGGCGTCGCGGATGTTGGATTTGGCGTTGGAGCAGTCCTCGGTGAATGAGAGGATCAGTTGAGTGTCGTCAGCATAGGAGACTATGTTGAGTCCACGGGATCTGACTACGTCTGTGAGGGGGATCATGTAGATGTTGAACAGGGTGGGGTTGGGGGATGATCCTTGTGGTACACCGCATATGATGTCTTTGGGTGCGGAGGTGAAACGAGGCAGTCAGATGCTCTGTGTGCATCCTGTAAGGAAGGAGGCAATCTACTTGAGGGCGTCTTGCTGTATGCATATGTTGTAGAGTCTGTTAATGAGGGTGTTGTGGGAGACGGTGTTGAATGCTGCGGAGAGGTCAAGGAGGATCAGGGCAGCAGTCTCTCCACGGTCGAGGAGTGTTCTTTTGTCATCTGTGGCAGCAACCAGCATGGTCTCAGTGCTGTGGTTGGCACGGAATCCTGATTGTGAGGCATCCAGTAGGTAGTTTTGTTCCAGGAATTCGGTGAGCTGCTGGTTGATGGATTTCTCAAGTACTTTGGCTGGGTAAGGGAGCATGGGGATAGGACAGTAATTTTTTAGATCGCTGGGGTCATCTGCTTGTTTCCATCTGTCCGGGAAGGTTGCTGTAGAGATGGAGGTGTTGAGGATGCTGGTGAGTTGCATGCTTTTTGAGTTTGTTGCGAGGTTGTAGAGGTGGTGGAGGCAGGGTCGGTGGCGGGGCCGGACTGGCTACCGGGCGTGTTTTGCTGGGGTGGCAGGGTGGGGTCGAGGTTTACTGCTGAGGGGCTGATTTTCTTGCTGGGAGCTGCTGGCGCCTCTAAATAAACAATGCAAAGCAAATAGCTTTAAAGCGTGCTTTTTTAAACATTTGTTTTGCATTGTTTATTGAGGAAAGCCCGGTAGCCAGTCCGGCCCTGGTCGGTGGGCACCCTGGAGTGGATGGAAGACATGATGGATGAGGTGGTCAGAGCGGTGAGCGGAGACCAGGTAATAATGCCTTGACTGATGTTCACTGGTTAGTTGAGGTCGTTGGGGTTGAGGGTGGCAGGTTGGAGGTTGAAATTGTTGTAGATGTAAACTACTGATTGTAGCAACTGCCTGTGACTTCTATCTTGGCGGCTAGGGATATAGAAGGCATGTTATTCACCATGTCACAGGAGGCCTGAGGAAAATGCTTTTTGTTGTTAGAGCTTGTCACCAGGAGAAATAATACACCTTCCCCATCTAAATCGGGCCTACGGAACTAGAACAAAGTGTCCGAGAAGTTTGGTCCTCCTGGGGCACCTGGCAGAGAATGGAGCATGTAATGTTCCTCTAAGAAAGTCAGGAAATGCCCCCGGGAGAGCCAAGCACCTGGGAGTTGGCGAAACCTCATTCCTCAATTTTAATGGGTAAGGGGGAATGTGTGAGGTTCCCCTACCCACAACCACATTTGCCCCCGGGGACCCCATCCCCCAGGGGCTGCTGCACAAGTCTAGGCCAGGGTTCCCTATCTCCCCGGGACAGTAGGAAACCAAAAGCACCATCACGCTCCCAACATTGACGCTCCCGGGGAGACCCAACATTGAAGCTCCCGGGGAGACCCAAAACCTGTGAGCATCTCAGGGTGCCTGCCCCCATTCACTGTGCTTGTTTCTGGGAGGAGCTGGAGGCACCCAGGACTGCTGACCCCACCTGCACTGACCATGGGCAAGGAAAAAGAAAAGGATTTCCGGTGTTGTGTGCTAGTGGTGGGAGATTGTGGGCTGTGTAAAAGCGAGCACCCCGCATAGCCCACAAAGTGTGCGCATGCCCCATAAAATGGATAGGGGGAGCCAGAACGAAAGAAATATCAAGCAGGGCTCAAGGCCACATTTGAAAACATGGAAAAGCTTTGTAGCAGAGCAACAACGCAGCTCATTAGGTTTCCATGGCCCAGGGCGATAAGCACCCCATAAATCCTTGCATGGGCTCTTTAGCATTTGCATGTTATCTTTTGTGTTGCCACAGGAAGGGCAGGGGCAGCACGAACAAACTGGAGGCTGCTAGGAGTTTGGCAGCCCCCACTAGATTGCCCCAGTGTTTTTATATACGTTGCCCTAAGTCTCTTAGGGTGTTATATTTATGCCACCAGGAGAGGTTTCGCATGAATGTAAGCATTCCTGCAGCTTGTGTTTTTGTCCATGTGCTCAGGGGTGTGCAAGCTCCGGTCAGTCAGTTAGCTAGTCGGTCCTATGACTACAGTAGTAGCATTTTGAAAGCAAAGAAAGACTGTTGGGCCAATTCAATTGAGTTATTAATGCTTCAATGGCATTGCAAAGCACCATTGGGTGGCTTAATGTAGGTCACTGTAAGATGGTGCAATCCATAGTGATTACAGTGGTTTGTATAAGATTTCTATGATCTAATTTTGCTTTCTATTAATATGGTGACAACCTGACAAAGCCTGTAGCCTGCCTTTTTGATAGGGCACACTACAAAAGGCCACTTGCAACAGCGACAATTCCAGGTAACTTCCTAATGCTAGTTATTGCAGGCACCAAAGAAACTGAATGTGTGTAGGCATTGCCTCGCTGTCTTGTGTATAACTGACTAGCATGGGTAGCACTCCATCTGAAGGTTAAGTATTATATGAGTATATGATGTATTCTTCGCATATATCTCTTATGTTTGCTCAAATATTGTTGTCCTTTGTTTTGCTGGAGCGGGAATCAATTTCAATATAAATGGTGTGACATCTCTATCTGACAGCAACAGGTTGATCCCCACTCAGGTGTTTTGTCTCTTATTTCTCTGCGACAGACCTTTGCCATCGTTTATTCGAATATCAGAAGCTATCCATCACATAAATTAACATCACAATCGCTATTTCTAAGTTCAAACAATAATGGGAGTTAAGCCTAAGTTTTAAGGATTTTATTTTCATAAAAAGTTTAGCAAGTTCTCTTTTTTCTTTTAGTCAATGATAGCTGAACTTCCCATGGAGAGGTTCACCAAACTCAGAAGAGTCTTAGCAATGCAGTAAGCAGTCGTGCAGTAGCAACTGCAATCAGCCATCAGGTCTGAAAAGGAATGGCAAATTAGCATTAAGCCATCAGCATTAAGCCGTTAGCATCCAGCATAAAGCGCATGGAGCAAGGGACTGGGGAAAAAGGGCATCCAGCGAAGAATGTGTGTTTTAACCTAGTCTAGGAGCGAAGAATGTGTGTGTTAACCTACTCTAGGAACATACACAAATATAAATAATTGAAAAGAAATGTTGCAGTTGCACTTGTATTGTCTTCTCCCCTTGTCCAATCAGCTTTCGTGTTCTTCTGAGAACAGCCTCTCTTCTTCCTTTCTCGTGATTCCACACGAAGAACCTACAAGGAATTATCACGAAGTATGAAACATTATTAAGACTATGTCTACCTATGAGGCCTTTTCGATTCTTAGACCTCCTTTCCCACAGGCATGATCACATACTTTAAACAATAGGCAATGTGAAATAAAAACATCAGCTGCAACGGACATTATTCAGCACCACATCTCTTCATTATAAAATGGAGAAAATATGTTAAAAGATCAACATTGTCTATGCACGCATTGTATTTAGTGTGTGAAATAAGGATTAATTTTATTCAACAAAGGTATTTCTATCAAGCATTTCAAAATGTGTTTATCAATCAGGAACATTCTGCAATGTGATATGAAGCTTTTATTAAAGGCATGTCAGGGTAAGGTCAACTTTTAAGCATTTTGTGCACCTCTTAGCATATTTGGTTTCATTGCTTGTAAAATGAAGCTTGCTTAAACATTTTGAGGCCTCGTATAGCTACATTTTGCATTTTGCACATTTTAAATGCCATATCAGTTCAATATAAATTGCAAGTTAACATGGCACATGTGACTTTAACTAGATTATTTTTGCATTTTAACTTTCTCTCAGTCTCAATATTATTTCTCTTTTCTTTCTCCTGTGCTGCACTGCTAGTATATGCATCTGCCTCACCTTCTCACCAGTGTAGCGAGTGCTACCATTTGTTACCTCCTTTTAGACTTTGCACCTGATTACCTCCTGCTTCCACTTGATGTTTATTTGTGAGTGCAATTTGATGTTTTTGCTACCATCCACAATTTGCAAATGCTTTCACTGTGCAAAGTTAGCGAATTCCTATTTTCAAATGTTTTACACATCACATGCTGATTTAGCAATCACAACCTAGTTTGCAACAGGTTTGTAAATCACTAACACTTCATACATCAGTCCTTTCATACGGTGCACAGACATAATATCGAGTTTTTAATATCGACCTACATTAATATCGAGTTTTAAATATCGTAGGGACAGAATATCGACATCAAGAATATCGACGACCAGAATATGGACCTGAAGGTAAGAAATATCGTTTTTGCAAATATCGAAGTTAGCAATATCGATAGCAAAAATATCGATGTTAATAATATAGATGTTTATATTAGTGTTATGTATTTTAGTATGTATTTTATATGTATGTGTTCTATATTTTTGTTAAGTATTGTACTGTTTTTTAAATATATGTATAAAAGTTTTAGAAGTTAGTAATTTTTTTAAAGTAAATTATGCGTTTTAGTACCGTAGCGGGTTGTAGGTTTATAGGGAATAGGGTGGGAAGTAATTTAATTATAGTAAATTAAATAATAATTTTTAGGAATTATTAATTATTTTTAATTAAATTTTGCGTTTTAGTTTTGAAGCGGGTTGTGGGTTTATAGGGGAATAGGGTGGGAAGTAATTTAATTGTAATTAAGTAATTATTAATTTTTATTAATTGATTAATTGATAATTATATTAATTGTATTCATTTATTATTAGAGCGGGTTGTGGGTTTATAGGGAATAGGGTGGGACGTAATTTAATTGTAATTAAGTAATTATTAATTTTTATTTTTGGGTATTGATAATTAATTTATTGTTAATTAATTATTAATTGGCAATTAATTTTTATTAATTATTATTTATTGGTATTGATAATTAATTTATTGTTGATTAATTATTAATTGGTAATTCATTTTTATTAATTGATAATTAAATTCATTGTGTGAAATTTTATGTGGAGTGGGTTGTGTGTTTATTGGGGAATAGGGTGGGAAGTAATTTAATGTTATTAAAGTAATTATTACTTTTAATTTATTGGTATT
The DNA here is from genome assembly GCA_963921515.1 of Calotriton arnoldi. Lineage (NCBI taxonomy): Eukaryota > Metazoa > Chordata > Amphibia > Caudata > Salamandridae > Calotriton > Calotriton arnoldi. Next base: position 61,943 of record CAWUFW010001637.1, read on the forward strand.
TTTAATTAATTTATTGTTAATTTATTAATAAATCATTATTTAATTACAAAAATTATTTGATTTATAAGTATGTTATTTTTAACCCCTACGCTATCCAACGCTTTCCCTACTGTTGCACTCTTTGGAGTGGGAATAGTAATTTTTACCCCAACGCTATCCAACACTTTCCCTACTGTTGCACTCACTGGAGTGGGAATAGTAATTTTTACCCATACGCTATCCAACACTTTCCCTACTGTTGCACTCACTGGAGTGGGAATAGTCATTTTTACCCCTACGCTATCCAACACTTTCTCTACTGTTGCACTCTCTGGAGTGGTAATAGTCATTTTTACCCCTACGCTATCCAACACTTTCCCTACTGTTGCACTCTTTGGAGTGGGAATAGTAATTTTACCCCTACGCTATCCAACACTTTCACTACTGTTGCACTCTTTGGAGTGGGAATAGTAATTTTTACCCCTACGCTATCCAATACTTTCCCTACTTTTGCACTCTTTGGAGTGGGAATAGTAATTTTTACCCCTACGCTATCCAACACTTTCCCTACTGTTGCACTCTCTGGAGTGGGAATAGTTATTGTTACCTCTACGCTATCCAACACTTTCCCTACTGTTGCACTCTCTGGAGCTGGAATAGTAATTTTTACCCCTACGCTATCCAACACTTTCCCTACTGTTGCACTCTTTGGAGTGGGAAATTTTTACCCCTACGCTATCCAACACTTTCCCTACTGTTGCACTCTTTGGAGTGGGAATAGTAATTTTTACCCCTAAGCTGTCCAACACTTTCCCTACTGTTGCACTCTTTGGAGTGGGAATAGTAATTTTTACCCCTACTCTATCCAACACTTTCCCTACTGTTGCACTCACTGGACTGAGAATAGTAATTTTTACCCCTACAACACTTTCCCTACTGTTGCACTCTCTGGAGTTGGAATAGTAATTTTTACCCCTACGCTATCTAACACTTTCCCTACTGTTGCACTCTGTGGAGTAAGTATATATATTATTTTATATATGTATATGTTTAATTTATTTTAACATTATATGTATTAGTTATTATTTTTAAACATGTTTTAATATTTTTAACTATGTTTCTTTTAATTATGTGTATTATTTACATTATTTTTTTAACATTTAAAAAAACGATATTTTTTACAACTATATTTCTGACATCGATATTTTTTCCTGATATTTTTGTACTTACCATGATGTAGATAGGATGTCGATATTCTTGACTTCGATATTTTTGCGTCGATATTTTGGTACCTCGATATTCGGTCCGTCGATATTTTGTCAGTGATCCCTTTCATACATCAGGTCCATAGTCTAAGCCTAAACTAGATCCCCTTCCATTAATGCCAAAATGCATCTTCGCTAAAAAGTGTGGTGACCCAAAGAACTTCCTCAAGCTGAGTCTAAGTTCCTCATTATGTGGCCCATAAAATTCCTAACCCTCTCCAAACAACTGTTTAAGCAGAATCAGAGTGATCAGTTTTGCAGACTTTATCACACATAGTAATGACTGGATCCGATCAATTTTGAGCCTGGAGTTACATTTCAGCAGGTCAGATCTTCCGGAATTTAATATGATAGAAATGGATGTTGGTGCAATACACATAATGAGGAACTTAGTGGTGAAAGGACTGGAAATTAATAAAAAGACATCTCTTTAAGGATCAAATATTTTATTGGATTATGCAATACAAAAATCATTGCCTTCATCCACAGGTTGATGAGAGTAATAACCAAACTATGAATATCAAAGTGCACCACCCACTATCACATTGTAACCCCCTATTATGGTGTATTGAACAGTGGCATACTTACTTAGTTATGCCTACTACCCATGCTGAGGTATAGGCCATCAACAAGGACTCTCCAGCCATTTCTGTCTTTGGCTTTTTTTTCAATCTGACTCCAGGTGTAGCCCAACCTCCTTGCAGTGGCATTCCTCCTGAAGCCAATCTTTTCTGTCCAGACTGTGTCCATCTGGTCTCACTGATGCCAAGCAGGGTAAGGTTGTGGCTTTCATCTTCACTGCCACTTGGGCTATCTTGCCTGTCTCGTGCATGGACCTCATGCTCCATGTCCCGATGATGATGGTCGTGGTCGAAAGCAGGTGGTACTGACATGGAGTTTGCCTTAAAGGGGAGCAAAGGAAAGTCTTGGCTCACATCCCAAAAAGCAACAGTTCTTGTAGCATTTTAGCAGCAGAAAATCAGGCCCTAAAGATGGTGTAAAGTGGCACCATGGATTGCACTAATAAAGATACTTTTATATCAACCTATTATAATTGAGAAGGGCTGTTACTTAAAACAAGCTTATCCTAGAAACCCTCCCAAAATTAATTGCCCGGTAGGACTTTTGCCCTATATACAAGTGGAAATTGCATTGCATTACTAAGCAAAAGCTGCTTGAAATTATGAATAAAACACAGTTCTGCTAGGAACAGAATAAAACTTGAACATTGAAACATTATATGCGTCTTTCTCTGGTTCCTCCAGCAGCAGGCGGGAGCTCAAGAATTGTTACAGCGAAAATAAACATTACCACAGGACAGGGCACATTTTTACTTTTTATGAGGAAAGGGAAACACTGTATAAATTAAAACATAAATGCAGTGCATAATCCAACTTTTTAAAAGCCACTTTTTCTGTATGATCATGCTAAAGGCCCAATAAATTCGTTTTACAGCCTAGTTATGTTAACTTAAGACTTAATTATAAAAAATGCAATGCATTTACTCTATTTGCAACCCATCCATGTTAATTCAACACAATTTTATTAATTCTAATTTCGTGCTCTCGGTGGCCCACCCTCAGTGTCTTTAATTGAGTGAGCAAGTTCCAGGTATTAAATTATCCAATCATTATGATGGTGCTTTGCACTGAATACGTATCTTTATAACTTTCCAAAGCCTTCGCCATTCATGAATTTTCTGACCTCGGGGATTGGGTTTTGTCCAATATTTTCACTATCTTGTTCGCCACTGGTCACACTGTACGCTTACAGGTTAATAATCAACCAGCCTTATTTCCTTGTCTGTAGTAATACTGTTTAGTGTTATGTTATGTTATTTATATTTCTAAAGAGCAACGGTTACCCGAGGGTGTCCTAGCGCTAGCTCCTACCATCTGAACACAGGTTGACATTGAAATCCTACTTGCTGAAAAGCCAGGTATTTAGTCCTTTCCTAAACGCCATTAAGTCAGTGGCGGTTCTGATGTGGAAAGGAAGTTCATTCCAGGCCCTTGCGGCGCCGGTGACAAAGCTTCTCCATCCCCCAGTTGACTTTTTTAATGGGGGGTGCTATCACCATCTTAGCTCCTGAGGAGCGAAGGGCTCTTTTAGGGACATACCATTGAAATCGACATTTAAGATGTTCTTGTCCTATTCCTTGAAGGGCTTTAAAGACAGTGCATAGGGATTTAAAATGCACCCGTTGTCTAACTGGTAGCCAATGAAGCCTTTTAATTTCCTTGGAGACTGATACAAATTTTGGCATGCCAGTAAGCAGTCTAGCTGCCGCGTTTTGCAAAAGTTGGAGTTTGTTTGAATGTCGCTCTTGAATGTTCAGGTAGACTCCATTACAATAATCCAACCTTGATAGAATGAGAGATGTTATAACTATACGTTTTCTGTCCTCCGGCAGAAAAGGCATTATTTTCTCAATCATTCTTAGAGAGTGAAAGGTCGCTGAGGGAATGGCATTTATCTGGTCCCCAAAAGTGAGTTTATCGTCAACTATAACTCCCAGATTTTTTGCTTTCCTGGTAGGTTTTGGAAGAGTGCCTAATTCTTCCGGCCACCAATCGGGAGTCCAGAAGCTGACATTTTTTCCAAAGATGATGACCTCAATTTTGCTCAAGCAATTCTGTGTTATCCACATCTTGACTGATTTCATGCAGTCATAAAACCTCTTGTCCTTATCTGATTCCTGACCTGGCAGCAGAGACACCACAATTTGCGTGTCATCCGCATATGAAGTGAGATGAAAGCCAAAGGATCTGATCAGGGCAGCCAAGGGGGACACGTAAACATTAAAAAGAGTAGGAATAAGCTGTGCTAAGTAAGGTGGACTCGTCTTTATGTCCACGACACTGACCAGTGCTATAAGTGCCTTCACCATTTGCCACTCTTTTAGTGAATCTCTACCTTCATGTATAGTCTTCAACTTCCACAGCTGCTCCCCCAGCCCCCAAACACTTCTTCATTTCTGCTTTTTCTGAGTCTGGTTGATGCTGAGAGAAGGATCCTCTCATTACAGCTTTCAGTACATCCTAAAAGGTCTCAACTTCTACATTACCAGTGTCATTCTAGTTCAAATACGTTCTGATGTTATTTTCAAATGATTCCTTTGTGGACTTGTCAAAAAATAGATTGTTACTCAACCTTCACAAAATCTCTAAAGAGAGGTCCTTAGGGTAGTCACAGTCAAGAAAATCGGCGCATGATCAGAGATTGCAATATGCCAAATTTCCATGCTAGCTAGGCCCAAGAGTCACAAAGAGCTGATCACAAAATGGTCAAGTGAGGCATATGTTTAACGTGCCAGTGAAAAAAATGAAAAGTCAGTTGTTTTTGAGTGTAGTTTACTCCAAATGTTGATTAAGCCTACAGTGTTAAACCATGTCTGGTACTCACCAGAAAAGGAGCCACTCTGCTGTACAGTTAGCAGCCTCCATGACCTCCATCCTTTGCATCCTCTATGATCAAATTTAGCCCCGCCCAATTTTTAATTCGCTCTCTGCTTGTCGTACGATATCGGCTGTCCCTGTTCTGACAACTTTCTCCTGGCCACAACTAGGGGCATAAATGGTTAGATACAGTACATGTGGTCTCACTGTGTTTCACTAGCAGGGTCAATACTCTAGGCCATGTCTGGTAAAGCTTTCATTGCCTCACAATGGCATAACAGCACTGTCAAGATAGCCACCATCACCTAATGAAGATTTGATGAAACATACTGTCTGGAAATCAGGTAGACATAAGGTGTGTTTCTTGCATAAGAAAAATGTCAGTTTGCACTGTGCAGCATACGTAATACCGCTAACCACTGTGAGCGTGGAGGCCATTAACATTAAAACTGAGTATTTTCAAAGACTTGATGTGAGTCTCCCTAAAGTTGTGTTAAGTCCTGAGTGGTCTAATACGGCGCTCAGTGTGAGGTGGTATCCCCCATTCATGGCCTCATTCTCCCACTACCTTTGACCCGTCACTAAAGCACTATAACAGTAACTATTGAACGCATACTATACCTTAGAACATCCAATAAAGCTGCTCTCTTTTGTGGCCCTAAACTCCATACTACTCTTCCTGTTGAATATACGGAATCTTTCATCATTGAGGCACCAATTAAGACCTACCCGACCCTTTAATGCCTCTATGCCCTTTAAGCTGCTTCCTGGACCCGTACCAGGCCCAGTTCCTCTATGTGCACTGTCATCAATTAGCGATTCTGAGGTGAATCTTAAATGGAACTGAAAAGGCAAATTTATTAATATGAAAATAAATTAATAGTAGTTGAATGTGCAATGATAAATGTAAAATGTAATGCAGAAAAAGAGATGCATTTGAAATGTGCTGATTTACAATAGCCAGTCATAGTTACCAATGTAGGCCACAGAAAAGCTATGAAGCAATTTTCCTTTAACTAGAAGCAAACCTAACATTGCTGAAATGTGCACAACGTGAATTAGAAGCTTGACCTTAAATTGACATGCTTAGAAATGTTGTCATAAATGCACAGTGTTGCGGTTTCACAAATGTATTATCTTATAAGCACCAGTTTATTAATTAAATTTCATGAATGTCCTATTTTCTCATGTTTTATATAACGTTTGAATAAAAAACGTGTGCCTTTTAAACAATGATGCTTGATTCTTAGTAAAAAGGAATGCATTACCTAGCAGTGATTTCGCCTTTTTTAGTTAATAGTTCAGAGTTCTCGCAGTGAAATAAATTGAGATGTGGAAGGCCAATCTGTGTTTTGAGGCTTATGGGAACCAAGTCCAAAGTTTCCAGAATTTAACTATGCAAGACTCACTGTTGCTAACCTTGTGATCAAGTGTACAAACCACCTGGATTTTTGTGGGAAAGGAGGAGCTGAACCTGCTTACAGACGAATGCTGCCATCCTATTTGCCCATGGAAGAAGAAGGCTCATACAATGTTTTAACATGTTTTCCTGACTTTTATATTAGTGTGTGTTCCTCGGTAGATGCAACTCTTTTGCATTTTTTTCCCCCTGACGGTTGAGGCTACTGCTGCTACTGTTTCCCATTTGCCTCACTTCACTATTTCATTTATTGAGACTCGGCTGAGCCCTATGAAATGCTCTTTATTGGGCGTTCTACTGTTCTAATTTGGCTTTGAAGCTTTATGCTCATCAGATTTCACTCTTTTTAATTTAACCTGAACTCTTCATGGGTTCTACAAATCTTAAATCTGATCCTGATCTTTGAATAGGGAATTATTCCTTTTGGAACACGCCTAATGCACTATATATTTGGTGCTTTGTTCAAACCATTCTTTCAATGAAATTTCTATAAACTTATTTGATTTATGGACTAATCGAAATAAAAATAACAAATAGAAAAGAATCTACTTATCTCTTAATGAGAATAAAGTTTTTAGAAAATGTATCCCAACACTCATCATTAACTGAACTTAAAATTGTTGATGCTGTTTAAATTTGAGATGTTGAACTTGCTCCTTGACTCCTAATACAATATTCAAAGATTCATCATGATAGAAAAAGAACTTAGCACAGAAAATGGGGTTTAACCCTGTAGATGATGGTAATTTGTGAAAATACTAAATAATAATTTTAAATATTAGGGCCCAGTCCGCACTATCAGAACATAACTTAAAAGAACATGGTATATAGTTTCTAATTCAGCAAAGAATGACCGCCATAGGCATGTCCCCCTCACCATGCCCATACACTCACCATGGGTAGCTAAAAAGGCATTTAGCCCAACGTAACTAGCAAAACCATTCAATTGTCCGTAGCTCTGTACTCCTTACCAATGTAAGAAGTTATGACAGCTTCAATGAGGGCTTCAACTATAGGTTATGAAAATCAGTGGCAGAATGTATTTCTCTAAATTCAGCTTGTATACATTATTCTAACCCAGGTATGAATAATAGTCCACCTGTGTCACAACAATAAACCCTGACAGTTCAACATATTGTTGGACTTTGCTTACAATATCGCTCATGTTAGAATCAATCCACATCAACACCCACAAGCTATCTTCCTTAGAATTAATTATGTCAGATAGTGTATCATAATCACCCAAAAAGCATGAGAATTAGCTGATTCAAACCCAAATTCCAACTTCAAACACTGTTTCCTGAGGCCAATCAACAACTTCAAAAATAATACTTGGCATGGCTAAAGTTTGCAGCATGAGTGACAAATCTCTATATTTCAGAATACATTTCATCAGACTTGCATTGTGGATTTGGCTTCCGAATTTCTGAAAGGGCTCCATGTGAGTTTCATATTCATCCCTGAGCCCTGATAACGATACTCAACAGTCTGCGCCAGTTTCACTCCAAATATCCAGACTTTTCTGCAAGGAGATTGCTTTGCAAAAGCATAATCTTGGCCTTTGGTTGATTTTCAGTTTATTACATCTACAGCATTCCACCATTATAGTGAGAGAATGCTGGAGACTGATGTATGCATCACTCTAGGGGACTATATCATTAGTGTAAAGAAGCACTGGCAAAGCCAATGGGTCTCGCCTTCCAATATCTTTACCAACATTTTCGCTTTGCCAAAGCTTTTTGTTGACACTGTTCTGCACTGGCAAAAAGAAAAAAATGCTTATTTGCCAATGAGGCAAAATCAACAAAAACAAAAAAGGCATTGTAGCTTGATGATGTATTCACATGCATGCACCACCTGACAGGAGAACGCATGTGCAGTGAAAAGGTGGGCATTTTCTTTTTACATTTAATTTACTGTTTCAAAATGGCTGATGCCATTCTTGGAGTGGTAAATGAAAAAATACATGAGAGAAAATGCATCAAATTGAAAGAAGTGGCCTGGCACCAAATTGCAGCTAAAGGACCCTCTAAAAAATAAAACTAAAATGTTTTAGATACAACACCACAGAAAGAGATGAACAAGCAATGGAGGCCAAAGTGGGTTGTGAAGGGAAGGAAGTCATTGCTGTTGAGTGGAAGGACCAATGGAAGCATGGGGGCCAGGAGCAACTTAGAAGCTGGAGGCTGGGAAATTTTAAAAAATACAAGCAAATAAAAGCAAAACAGTTGATGCAACAGATGAGCTGTGTGAAAAATGAAGAGCAACATTGGGCGAGGAAGAGTGGGGATTTGAAGGGTGGAAACTGCAGATGAGGGAGAGAGCAAAATATCACATGCCCTCCCATGTAGTGCTGTAAGTCATAGTTAAAAGTAGTATTAAATGAATGTAAGCAGTGTAAGGATACAAGTCATCCAATCAAATAGATGGTAAAGAAGCTATGCTCTAGGGAAGGAACAAACACAAGAGGAAGAAGGAGGAGCATTGAATAACAAGCAAGGCTAACTGTAACTACTGGTATAGTGCACAATAAGTCTTTGACAGCAAACATCTAAAAGGTCCGTAGATGAGGCCTAAAAATAAAAGACAGCCTCTCCCACCCTAGTATGAAAGGATAAATATCAGTCAATCTCCATATAGTATTGGGATAAGCTATAAATTAAATAGAAGCAAATATGCAGCCCAGTTTCTGGACGTGTTTAGTCAATACATTGCCAACCCCAGTTTGCACCACCACCAAGATAAATTGCTATAATGCCTGAATACCACAGAGTAGATGATGAGGAAACCAAAATGTACCCAAATAAATGTACAGTCGAAAGACTTAAACACTATTTATCAGTCAACAATAGAGCAATATAAAACAGAACATTTTCTCAATGGCGTCCTCTGATTATATGACTTGGATATAATTTAATTTGCATATTATTTACAGTGTACGCACTTTGGTCATGATTCTCTGATAACCTGATTTTTATCATCTGTAAACTTTTGACTTTAAATAAACCTTCACTGTTTGAAACTAAGGGGCTGATTACGATGGCGGGCGGAGGCACATCCGCCGAGCTGGCGGTGGCGGAAAATGCCCTTTTCCGCACTCCATCGGCGGTCTTTGCGTCCGCCGTATTATGATGGGCATAGATAGCCCGTTTCCCATCCGCTGCGGTGTTCCGAGTTCCGCCGAAATTCCCCGTCCGCACCAGTAGCGGACGGAGCCACAAGAGTGGTACCGCAGTGCGGAATGCGGTCAGGACCGCCGGTCAAATCACGGTGCCTCATGCAGCCCACAACACCGCTGCGGAGAATCCGGCCACTCGAGGATGGCAGTGGCAATGCTGCGGATAGCTCCATGTGTTCCAGACCGCTGGGGAAACGGCGGTCTTTGGCCTTTCCGCAGCAAATCCGACCGCCGCGGACGGATTTTCAGCTTTTCTGGCGCTGAATCCAGGAATCCGACCGCCGCGGTAGGGAGTTTCCGGCGGTGCATCCTAATCTGGCCGGCGGTTTTGCCGCGGTACCTGCGGGTGGAAGTTTCCCGCTACCATGGCAGTCGGAATGGTTTTCCGACCGCCATCCTAATCAGCCCCAAAATTACATTCTGTCCTTTTTGTGGAGCCAAATGTGCATCACATAATATTGAATGTACTTATTTGTTGACCAGGTTCAGTTCTGAAATTCGATCCATCCAAAAGTGCTTTATGATCCCTGAAATTAGCACATAGAGAAGCGCTAACAAATCTTGTAGCAGAGGATAGTTTCCAGCTGAGGTTTGTGCGATTTAAAATTCACTTCGAACTTAAAACTTTGTCCTGATTGAATCTGCGTTCCCGCTCTTCCATTATCCAATTTGGATTTTTTATGGAATTCCAGCATTCCTAAAAGAGGTTGCAGTATGCTAGGAGTGTGAATATAAGTAAGTGTGTTTTGGTTATGCTTTTTTTATTGTATGTTGTCGAGAGTTGTAGTGTTTGCGCTTTTGATGAATTTACGATATTTTTGTGTTGCAGTGTCTAATTGTGTCCAAGAAGGATTTTATGTTGAGTTTGAAAATTGAGTGTTCTTTTCTGTTGCTTGTGCTTATTGAGATTAATACATTTAGAGCTGAGGTTTAGGTTATCAAATTTGTCCTAACCCAAGATCCCGGAATAGATATTTTAAACTAGTATTTGCAGAGCTTAAATCTTTCAATTCTAGTGGGGAAATACACTCGGGCGAAGCAGGGAAAGTTGTTCTTAGCGTTTGTGGACCTCACAGCAGCCTTCGACTGCGTGATTCACAGTAAACTCTGGTCAACATTAGAAGCCATGGGGGTTGACGGTCAGATTATTTATTTTTTGAAGTGTTTTTATACTGATGCGAAGGCTCGTGTACGATGTGGCCTAAAGGGTGAGTGCTCGGCCCCGTTTCCAATAAGGAGGGGGGCCAGGCAAGGATGTGTCCTGGCCCCTTTTCTTTTCAATCTATATATTAATGGTCTGGGCGAGGCACTCCTGAAAGGTAATCAAGATTTTCCCCAAGTAGCTGGACGTCCAATACCAGCCCTTTTATACGCAGATGACGCGGTATTGATGTCCCGTACACAAGTAGGCCTACAGAAGATTTTAGATACTTTTTCTAGTTTTATGAAAGATCTTGGATTAAGAGTGAATACCTCGAAGACTTTCATTATGCGGTGTGGCCATGGCATCAAGAGGTCCAAGGACATGTTTGTGGCAGGAGAGAAGATTGGGGTCACTAAGAGATTTTCGTATCTCGGAATTCTCTTTGACCAAAACGATACCTGGACACAAGCAGTTTCAGCAAAAAAACTAGCGCTATTAAGATCAATAAATGCCCTGACCAACTTTGCTAAAAAACTAGGTAGGAGACCACCAGTAGAGCTGATCAAAATCTATAAAGCAAAGTGTGTCTCCACTGCGGTTTATGGGACAGGGGTCTGGGGATTTGCTGATTTGCTCCCAATTCAACGGGCGGAAAATTCTTTTCTAAGATACATTTTATCCGTCCCGAGAGGGAAACATCCTGAACAACGACTCCGGAACAACGAGTTCCGGAGTCACGAAAGTGGGTCTCCGCCCTGCCAGAACAACGACTCAGCCTTAACCACGCATGTGCGTGGTTAAGGCTGATTCGGTCTAGTGTTCGGGCAGGGCGGAGTTCGGGGGAGCGTCGCAGTCGCAGAGGAACAGGTAAGAGGGGTTAATTTTTAGGGGGTGGAGGGGTTTGGGGTTAGTTTTGAGGGGTTTAGGTTTAGTTTTTAGGGGGTATGGGTGATCATGTTAGTTTAGAAGGTGTGGGAGGGATTAGTTTGTAGGGAGTAGAGATCGTTTTAGGGGGCGTTGATGATCGTATTAAATTTTAAGGTGGAGGAATTAGTTTATAAGGGGTTGAGTATGGTTTTAGGAGTTGGGGGTGATCGTGCTTATTTATAGGGTGGGGGATTAGTTTTATGGGGGTTGAGTTCGTTTTTAGGGGTTGGGGTTTGAGATTACTTTTTATGGCGCTATGTTTGTTTATATGGTGTGGGGGAATTAGAATAAAAGGGGTTGAGTTCGTTTTTAGGAGGTGGGGGTGATCGTGATTATTTTTAAGAGGGAGAATTAGTAATAAGGGGGTTGAGTTCGTTTTTAGTGTGTAGGGGTTTAGGATTCGTTTTTAGTGTTTGTTAAAAGGGTGTGGGGCAAATTCATTTTTAAGGGGCAGGAGGGTTTGGGGGGATCGGAGTAGTAGTAGAAAAGCATTTTTTTTAACACGCATTTCTTTAACACAAAAAAACATGGTAAAGGAATGCGTGGTAAAAAAAAGTTGTGGTTTAGACGAGGTCGTGGTTGCGACCTCGTTGTTAGGGAAGTCGTGGTTGTGGAACTCGTTGTTCCAACATACAACCGTCCCGAGTAGCACATCATCATTTATCTGTCACGCAGAGCTGGGTCTCCCATTTATTTCAGATTTAATAAAACTAAAGCCTGTTCTCTTATGGCACAGGCTCTGGACCAGAGAAGAAACAAAGTTAAATCAAGATATCCTTACAGATACCTTCAAATTAGAAGGGGCACTAAAGATTCCATGGGTGAGATATGTTAGGAATTTCTTACAAGACCTAGGTCATATAGAATATTTTACCAATCCTAGAACCATAGACATAACGAGGAAGGACTTAAAAAGGAGGCTCTTCGGCTACTGGATACTATTAGAGTATCTTCAGAGATTACAAAGCCGACCGTTATGTACAATCAGTTGATTTTAACTACTTTTAATATTCAACCTTATTTAGTCTTTGTACCAGGAGTTTTTGATAGATTTTTATTGACTAGATTCAGGCTGGGGGTTTTGTCACAGACTCGTCACCTTTCCCAAAATGAACGACTGGGCTCAAGATCTTGATATGTGTCCTTGTGATAATCATTCAGCACAGTCTACGATACATGTTGTTCTTTTTTGTAAATTTTATCTTGATGCGAGGAAAGTCTGCTTATTACCGGTTCTGAAATCGCTGGGGCTCCGGCAATGTCGACCGGCTCTCCTTGTACTACAACGTTTGGACAATGTTCACAATGTTTTTAGAATCGTAACTTTTTTTAAACGAGTCTTGAGTCAAGGGAAATGTATGTCTATTTAATCTCTTTTTATGTTTAACTTGAAATATGATCAATTTTATAATGTTCAATATCTGTCATTATTTATAGATAACATTTTTTATCTGTCTGGTATTTTAATTTATGAAATAATTGTTGCCTTATTCTATGTGCTTTTATGATTGTTTGATATGGCAATCGAATAAAGCTTTCCTTGACCTTGAAACTAGTATTTGACATATATGTTGAGGTTGGGGTAATGGACTATGAGGGGCAACAGTCCCACCAAAGATAGGGACTTATTAAATTCCATTGTGCGATTGTACTAACTGAGATTGGTGTTTCGTTGTTCCTTGTGTGCAGGAGTAGACCACGCTAGTCTGAGTGAGTTCCAGTCGAGAATTTGCTTGTGCGTTTTGTAGCACCAGGAGGGTACTATTCCCTATTTCCCCTTTAGCGATTGCAGATTCTATTTCTCTTCAGGTAAAGCAGACAAGAATTGTTGTATTTTCGCTGTTATGCTTATGCAGAGCAGATCTGAGTGAAGTGAGAATTGCTGTGTACTGTGAGTTACATCATTAGGTGTCACACTGAGATTGGTTGGTAGCTTGTGTGCCGCATTGGGACTGGTCATTGTTGGACCTGGCCCCCTCTACAAGGTCCCGCCCAAACGTTTTGCCTTCAACCCTCGTATTTTTGCTGAATTTGTTTTTGTTGGTCTTAGTACTCTGAGTACTTTACCCCTGCTAGCCAGTGCTAAAGTGCTTGTGCTCACTTCCTACAACATGGTAACATTGGCTTACACTTGATTGGCATATCTAATTTACTTATAAGGGCCAAATAAATTGGTATATCATATACCCAGGGACTGTAAATTAAATGTCATTAGTCGGCCTGCAGCACTCATTGTGCCACCCACTTAAATAGACCCTTAAAAAATGTCCCAGGTCTGCCATTGCAGCCTGAATGCAGTTTTAAACTGTCAATTCAACTTGCCTAAATTACCCGCTTGCCAATCATTATATTCCCCTTTTATTGCATATAAGTCACCCCTAAGGTAGGCCCTAGGTAGCCCTTATGGCAGAGTGCATTGAAATTGAAAGATAGGACATGCACTTTTAAGTTTTACATGTCCTAGTAATGAAAAATTCCTAAATTAATTTTTCCCTACTGTAAAGCCTTTCTGTCCCATAGGATAATATTGGGTTACCTTATTACATTTAATACGTGTTATTGTTTGATTGGGAATAGATGAGCATTTCATGTTTGATATCTATGGAATTGTAACTAAAAATCATCTTTAATGGTAAAGTCAGATTTTAAATTACAATTTTAAAAATGCCACTTTAACAAGTTGGCCTTTTACTGCCCTGTGCCATTTGATGCCTATAGCCTGTCCTGGGTCACATGACTAAGTGTAAGGGACAGTTGGACTTAGTGAGTTCCTCCCAGACAGTCTCACAATAGAGGGATTAGGTGTGCCTGAATGGGTCTCTGCTGCCAGGATGGGGAGGGTGCGGAGCTGGTCACAGCCCCACTTGCAACTGCATATGCTGTGCTCTGCCTTTACACAAAGGACTTGTCACCACAGGATTGTCCCTGCAGCCAGCTTGGAGCCAGGGCAGGGTAGTCAGGAAATTCTAAGCACTTCAAAAATAAAGCTCTAGAAACTTCTCCAACTTCAAAGAAGGCACACTTTATAAAAAGGGGACCCTCAGGACCGCTCTTCAGTTCACTTTCTGGACTTGTGGTATGACTCTCAGATGGCTGCCTGCTGCTGTGGTCTACTGTGTACTCTGCAAGCCTGCTTTGCTGCCTAGAGCCTGCCTTGAACCCTCAGAGGCCTGCCCTGCTGCTTGAGCCTTGCTTCAGAACCTGAACCCAGGACTACAAGAGTGACTCCAAGGGCTAGTTTTCTGGCCTAAGGGACATAACAGGCTCCAACCATCTTGAATCTGCACCTGGACCGATCCTTTGTGAGTCCTGAACCTCCAAGTGGTGCCCCTCCAGTTCTGGACCCTTGGTTGTGGTTTTACAGGTACCCAAATTGCCAAAATCCCAAACTTAAGATTTAAAAGATTTTTGGCTAAAAACTGCTCTGAGAACCAAGGGAAGACCAGGACCAACCTGCTCGTCTATCCGCCCAAGGTACATCGCCGATCAGACTGACTTCACTGCGTTCTTCTCCATAGCAGCAAATCCTATTCAGCTGTCCCTTGGCAAAGTGGTATCCAGCCTCCTGGAAATCTACAGACTTCAGCTTCATTCCGCTGAAGATTTTCAACTTCCAAAAAAGAGACTAGGGGGTCGATTCCGATCTCGGTCGGAGGCGTACCCAACACCATTCGGTCGGGAAAAAAGCCATGCGAAAGCCTGTTTCCCGACCGATCCGTACAGCACACCGAACGAGTAAGTACGATGCGCACAACAGCAAAGAATCCGGCCGAGCCGTACTCACCCAAACCAGGTCCAGTTCCCCGACCGAGGCGAATCCGGAAACGCCGAATCGAGTCGCACGGAAGGAAAAATGCAGCCCCGTCCGGCCGGACAAGTACGATGCGCTTTCCGTACGCGCCGAACCCGTCGCTACGCACGGCACGTCAAAGCATCCGGGAGAGGCGCACATAAGCTCCGATTCGCGCCACAACACGATCCACGGCTCCGAGACGAACACGGCAGAAAGGAGGACGACGCGAAGCGACGAGGACGAGGCGAAGCGACGAGGACGACGCGAAGCAACGAGAAGGACGAACGACACGAACCAACCATGAATCCCTTCGTCCCGATCATACCAATATTCTACATTTACTACCGGAACAGGCACGGACGCGTACGGCGCAGAAGGTAAGCCAGACACCAACCACAAAACACATACAACACGTACACGACACATCACACACACACACAGAGGGATGCAGAATATACTTACACCAGCAACAGCAGCACCATAGGGGCGGGATGCCCATCACCAATGCCACATATGCACACAGGGGCCTGAATGCGCACCACCACCCTCACCCAGGGGGGGCAGGATGCCTACCACTACTACCACCCTTAGCCGGGGGGCTGGATGCCTACCACTACTACCACCCTCAACCAGGGGGGCTGGATGCCTACCACTACTACCACCCTTAGCCAGGGGGCAGGATGCCTACCACCACTACCACCCTCACCCAGGGGGGCAGGATGCCTACCACTACTACCACCCTCACCCAGGGGGGCAGGATGCCTACCACCACTACCACCCTCACCCAGGGGGGCAGGATGCCTACCACTACTACCACCCTTAGCCAGGGGGGTTGGATGCCTACCACTACTACCACCCTCACCCAGGGGGGGCTGGATGCCTACCACCACCGTTAGCCAGGGGGGCTGGATGCCTACCACTACTACCACCCTCACCCAGGGGGGCAGGATGCCTACCACTACTACCACCCTTAGCCAGGGGGCTGGATGCCTACCACTACTACCACCCTCAACCAGGGGGCTTGATGCCTACCACTACTACCACCCTTAGCCAGGGGGCAGGATGCCTACCACCACTACCACCCTCACCCAGGGGGGCA
The DNA here is from genome assembly GCA_963921515.1 of Calotriton arnoldi. NCBI lineage: Eukaryota > Metazoa > Chordata > Amphibia > Caudata > Salamandridae > Calotriton > Calotriton arnoldi. The sequence continues at coordinate 78,146 of CAWUFW010001637.1, forward strand.
GGATGCCTACCACTACTACCACCCTCACCCAGGGGGGCAGGATGCCTACCACTACTACCACCCTCACCCAGGGGGCAGGATGCCTACCACTACTACCACCCTCACCCGGGGGGCAGGATGCCTACCACTACTACCACCTTTAGCCAGGGGGGGCTGGATGCCTACCACTACTACCACCCTCACCCAGGGTGGGATGGATGCCTACCACTACTACCACCCTTAGCCAGGGGGGCAGGATGCCTACCACCACTACCACCCTCACCCAGGGGGCTGGATGCCTACCACTACTACCACCCTTAGCCAGGGGGCTGGATGCCTACCACTACTACCACCCTCAACCAGGGGGGCTGGATGCCTATCACTACTACCACCCTCACCCAGGGTGGGCTGGATGCCTACCACCACCCTTAGCCAGGGGGCTGGATGCCTACCACTACTACCACCCTTAGCCAGGGGGGCAGGATGCCTACCACCACTACCACCCTCACCCAGGGGGGCTGGATGCCTACCACTACTACCACCCTTAGCCAGGGGGCTGGATGCCTACCACTACTACCACCCTCAACCAGGGGGGCTGGATGCCTACCACTACTACCACCCTCACCCAGGGGGCAGGATGCTTACCACTACTACCACCCTCACCCAGGGGGCAGGATGCCTACCACTACTACCACCCTTAGCCAGGGGGCTGGATGCCTACCACTACTACCACCCTCACCCAGGGGGGCTGGATGCCTACCACCACCCTTAGCCAGGGGGGCTGGATGCCTACCACTACTACCACCCTCACCCAGGGGGCAGGATGCCTACCACTACTACCACCCTTAGCCAGGGGGCTGGATGCCTACCACTACTACCACCCTCACCCAGGGGGGCTGGATGCCTACCACCACCCTTAGCCAGGGGGGCAGGATGCCTACCACTACTACCACCCTCACCCAGGGTGGGCTGGATGCCTACCACTACTACCACCCTTAGCCAGGGGGGCAGGATGCCTACCACCACTACCACCCTCACCCAGGGGGGCTGGATGCCTACCACTACTACCACCCTCACCCAGGGGGGCAGGATGCCTACCAGTACTACCACCCTCACCCGGGGGGCAGGATGCCTACCACTACTACCACCCTTAGCCAGGGGGGCTGGATGCCTACCACTACTACCACCCTCACCCAGGGGGGCTGGATGCCTACCACCACCCTTAGCCAGGGGGCTGGATGCCTACCACTACTACCACCCTCACCCAGGGGGGCTGGATGCCTACCACTACTACCACCCTCACCCAGGGGGCTGGATGCCTACCACTACTACCACCCTTAGCCAGGGAGGCTGGATGCCTACCACTACTACCACCCTCAACCAGGGGGGCTGTATGCCTACCACTACTACCACCCTCACCCAGGGGGGCTGGATGCCTACCACTACTACCACCCTCACCCAGGGGGGCAGGATGCCTACCACCACCCTTAGCCAGGGGGCTGGATGCCTACCACTACTACCACCCTCATCCAGGGGGGCTGGATGCCTACCACTACTACCACCCTTACCCAGGGGGGGCAGGATGCCTACCACTACTACCACCCCCACTCATAGGATAGACAATGCATGACACAACCAGCACACCACAACCTAGGGAATGCAAGAAGAAGACACCCCCCCCAACACCATGACAAGCGTGTGTAGACTGTGTCAAATGCCTACAACACCGAACATGACTTTGAACATACAATGTGACCCCCTAGCACATGTGCCACACATATATGTGTGTGGCCCCCACAATGCAAGCAGGCCATGACCATTGTGGCAATGGGGTCCAAACCCCCATCATCACAGTGACCAAAATGTAAGTGTGGGGTCCATAGCTGCAGCACATTTTGAACATTGTGGCAATGGGGTCCAAACCCCCATCATCACAGTGACCAAAATGTAAGTGTGGGGTCCATAGCTGCAGCACATTTTGAACATTGTGGCAATGGGGTCCAAACCCCCATCATCACAGTGACCAAAATGTAAGTGTGGGGTCCATAGCTGCAGCACATTTTGAACATTGTGGCAATGGGGTCCAAACCCCCATCATCACAGTGACCAAAATGTAAGTGTGGGGTCCATAGCTGAAGCACATTTTGAACATTGTGGCAATGGGGTCCAAACCCCCATCATCACAGTGACCAAAAGGTAAGTGTGGGGTCCATAGCTGAAGCACATTTTGAACATTGTGGCAATGGGGTCCAAACCCCCATCATCACAGTGACCAAAATGTAAGTGTGGGGTCCATAGCTGAAGCACATTTTGAACATTGTGGCAATGGGGTCCAAACCCCCATCATCACAGTGACCAAAAGGTAAGTGTGGGGTCCATAGCTGAAGCACATTTTGAACATTGTGGCAATGGGGTCCAAACCCCATCATCACAGTGACCAAAATGTAAGTGTGGGGTCCATAGCTGAAGCACATTTTGAACATTGTGGCAATGGGGTCCAAACCACCATCATCACAGTGACCAAAAGGTAAGTGTTGACAAAGAAAGAGGTGCAACTGCCAAACTGCATGGATGATTCCTGGTCACAGAACAACAAACACATCAGTGGCAAAGTAGTGTATGTGTCCCATTGCAACATAAATTGGGGGAGCCAAATCCTGCAGTGCAAATAAGACATAACTTTGGCCATGTGCAGACAAACAACACCCATGGGGGCTGACACCGTCAACAATCATCAATGACACAATGACAGAAGTGACCATCAGAATGCAGACCCACATATTTGCACCAATGGGCACACACATACAGATACCCTGTGGAGACTGCAGATGTGAGGTGAACAGATACCATACCATGGCAGCAATGGGACACACAAACCATGATCATTGTGCTGACCGATGACCTAGGAGTCCCAGGGACAGCAGGGGAAACCCACCAAACTACATACAGCCAATGGCACACCCAAGATATGCCAATGCAACACAAACAGGCAGACCCACCCTGCACATCATACACAACAGGTGAGGGTGGGGGGTGCCAGTGTCCCCAGGCAACCACACAACACATGAGGAGACATGAATACCAATCATACAGATGTGCATACAGTGCCACACAAAGGTAACTCATGGATCCAAATTCCCTATGTGGGCAAGCAGGCATTGTCAGATGAGAGGGAGCACAAATCACACATGTCACACAGGCACGTAGGGACAGCAACTGACACAGCAAGACACAGACACACCACAGCACCACCCCCAGGGCCCCCACAATGTGGTGACCCTGGGCTGCATTACAATCCCACTGTGATGACAAAGCTAAATGTGGTTCACACTGTGAACCACAGTAATGTGTACTGAGCAACTAACTACCATCACACCTACACAAGCACAAATCAAACAGCATGGCCAGTGAGCCAAGGCCAACATGGAGGCAGGGGCCTAGCCGGGCAACAACTCTCATCTGCACACACTCAACACCACACCCCTCGACCTCCAACAATGTGCAGCAGTGAAGCACACATGCACTGGTGACATTGCACATGCACCCATGACTATTCCAGGGTGGTGGGTGGGAACCAAGGTGCAGAAACACATCACACATGGACACTCAACAAGACTCCTGAATGTCTGACACACTGCCCACTACGCCGTACATGGACATGACGGCAATACCACACCAACCAATGGGATCACAGCCACAGTCACACACCAATGAAGAAGCCAAGGTCACCCACAAAGAACACACATAGACAACAACCAACATTGCAGCCCGGACCCTGAGGAGTGCCAGCAGTCACACACACAACGTGTCACAATCACTGAAAGATAACACAAACTGGAAATCACATGACAGGGGCAAACAACAAGTGCCAAGGGGAAACCTGACTGTGACCCAGCTGCGTCTGCACACAAACTCAGCCCTGACAGCAAGCACACCTATGGGTGACACCCTGATGACCAGTAATGTGCCATGCACCCACATCACAGAGAACCCAGGGAGAAGACTTTGGGGAACATAGCTCAACTCAGCTAGCATCACAAACAGGTACAACACTAGGGATCACAGCATGCACAGCTAAACGGAAGTGAACACACAGACATGCACATACAACACACACCTTGGGCGCAGGCAATGTCACAGGAGTACACACTGCCATGAGGGGACTCCACTCCTGTGTGAGGAAAGCTGTGCCATATGTTGCCTCAGTAGGGCCCCACCATGTCAGCTGAGCACTTGGTCACACAATCAACAATTAGCACCAAATGAGGGCTCCCGTCACATCAGCCTGGTCATGGAAGTGCCAACGGAATCATCAGCACAGATCCAACACACTTGTATAGCAATGTTGCACTGACAACACAGATGAGTCCTTCCCCATTGATGCCCAAACCTGCATGTCCAGTGGAGATGGCCACACGGTCAGGGAAGTAGACGAATTGAACAATGGCAGGCACAACAGATGTGCAGGAGTGGAAGCCACAGATGTGAAATTGCCAATCTAAGTAGGAAATCCCATTGCCAAATACTGAACACATGACACCCTCAGATGCTGCTATGGATGACATGGATACACCACAGGATAGGACACATTCCCCCTGGACCACATGGGTTCCTGCACAGTAACACTTCATTATCATGAGACCAAATATCACCATCACTGCAGCAAGGGCATGGTTAGCATCATCAACATCATGTACATCAGAAGCAAAAGCACTAGAGAACAGAAAGTTGCTTTATTCAGCATATGTGGCATTAAAAGTAGAAGTCCGGTAGAACATAAACAAAGGCCAATGGCCAGTCCATCAACAAAGTCACAAGTGGGTGACAGTGGCAGATGCCACCCTACACATGCCTGCACAAAACCAGGGACAATCCACTAGGAGGGGCAACCGGGGGGTAGGCCAGGCACCGCAGGGACAGGATCAGGGCTCACCAGGAGGAAGCAGGGAAGGGGTGGTGGGTGCTGGAGAGCCACTGACAACTTCAGTGGAGGTGTCTGACATGGTGTGTGCCGGCACAACTGGGGGCATGGCTCAGATGTTGTGGGTGCCGGCACGACTGCAGTGGACCCTGCAGATGGAGTGGACAGGTCCGCCACTGCAGTGCCCAAGTCAGACAGGGTGGTAGTGGACTCCACTGCAGTGCCTACCACCAGGGGAGGAGAATGGGGAACAGGCAAGGTGGGCTGGACAGAGGGGGAGGACACCCTCACCACATCAGTGGCACAGACAAGCGCAGCGGGGGGTGGTTCCGGGAGAGCAAGTGGCAGGGGGAGAAGGCCGGAGCCTCTTGGGGATGGTATATCTGTGGGTGGGGGAACCTGGGGCAGGGTGTGATGGGGGCACCTGTGGAGTGGGGGCCTGAGGGATGGAGGAAGGAGACCTGGTGCTTGAGCTGCAGGGCGGCGGCGGGGTCTTGCTCTTAGCACTCCGGGGGACTTGCGGGTGGGGGCCTCAGTCTGTCTGCGCCTGGGGGAGGGTGTCCGGGGGCGAGGGGCACTCTGCTCCGTGTGGGGGCTTCCTCTTCCCCCTGGATGCTGGGGCAGCTGGATCGGAGGGGAAGAGGCCGAGGTCACTGAGGAAGAGGCGCTGGGTCTTTGGGGTTGCAGGTGAGGCAAGGGAGGGTGCTTTGGAGGGAGAGGCAACTGAGGACTGCGCAGTGCCCGTGGATGCGTGTGTGTGTACCAGGGCCCCATCCCCTGTGAGTCTGGTTTCAGTCCCCTGACTGTGCGTGCGTGTGCGTTTAGTTTGTGGCGTGTGTGTCTGTGTGATGGACGTGTGTGTGCTGGTGTGTGCCTGTGCCGGTGTGTGTGTGCTTGGGACGGGTAAGGTGCTGGGGAGTGTGGATGGAGCAGAGGCAGGAGGGGTGAGGGACTGTCTGAGGAGGGACACTGCTGCCGTCAGGGAGGAGTCCATGGACCTGTTGCCCCTCTGTAGGTCAGACATGCCCGATGAGATGCCCTCCATGAACGACACCAGCTGAGTCAACAGTGCGGTGTGCGCATGGAGGACACTCAGCATGGCTGTCTGCCCTACATGGAGCTGGCGAAGGAGGTACACAGACTCCTCACTCAGGGCAGCAGGGGACACAGGGGCAGGGGTGCGGTGCCTGGCCCAAAGGAGACACGCTCCCGAACATGGGAGCCTCCACGGACCTGGGGAATGGGAGCCGATGGGAGGGCGGTGGTGGTGCTGGTGGTGGCGGGGACAGCAACACTAGCTGGGGTGTGGTGGCTGCTGACACCCGCCACCACAAGGGAGTCATCCTCCGAGTTGCTCTGGTCCTCAGCTGAGGTGGATGGTGCTGAGGACTCCTCGGTGTGGCTCCCCTCGCCCTCCGTGCCACTGGGTCCCTCCGACCACTCCTCGGCTGCTGACCCAGTCTGGCTCTCTGGCTCCTCCTGGTCCGTGGAGCTGTCCCCTTCCGTGGCCATGGATGTATCTGCAAACAATGGGGAAACAGACAGACATCAGTCACCTGCACCAAACGCACACACCACTGTGAGCACAGCACATTACAGAGCAAGCCCTGGCATCATTAGTTGTACATTGCTAAAAGTGCCCGAACTGAACAGGAGAAGCCAATTGTCAGTCTGATGCCAAGCATGGCACTCACATCCCACATGGCCTTGCACCCATCTGTCTGGTGTCTGTTGGATTGCAACACCCCAGTGTGGACACATGCACCAAGTACACAGTAGTTGGACAGTGCAGAGGACACTGTGTGGCATGTGGACATGCACACATCACAGCTCTTGCCACTGAGTCAGTACAGGTTTCCGGATGAAAGGGATGCCCAGAATCAAATAGGAAATGCATGTGATGCATACCAGCGACAGACACCATGATGCACCCATGTCCTGATAGCCAGCGCCACAATGGTGTGCATGTAGCACATGTCACTCCCCTGCAAGACCACCAATAAGTTGACACATGCCATGGCAGAGGCATGACTGCTAAGTCATACATCACTGTCTCAGTGATGTATGACTTGGCAGCCAGACAACAACACTATGCACTGTGTCACAATAGTAGGTCATGGGGAATGCAAGTCCTGGAGCTGCACAAGTGCACATGTACATCCCCCACACAACACATCATCTTAACCCTCATCTGTCCAGGTCACACCTATTGGACATATGGGAGACCTGTGACACTACCCTCTGAACCTGAGCCCCTCACAATTTGCTGTGAATGGGGAACAGCTGCCTGAACTTCACATTCGCATACCCCAGTCTGCACGGGCAGCTGATCAAACACCTATGTGACACACAAGTATCGTCTCCTATGGTCACATCTCCAGGGGCATGCTGAGCCCCTACCAAGAAACACCCCAGCAGTCCTGGCAACTAATCTACAGCACACTGACACAGAGGCAGACACCTGAGGGGTCAAATCACTGTGCACAATGTGTCAGCTGATACACGGGAGTGGGAGTACAGAGTGCATTGCATGGCCGTGAGTAGGCATGACTGTCCTGCTCCACATGAATGAGGGATGTGCCCTGGACAGTGGATAGCTGGCTATGTATGTGTGACACACGTAATCTGCACACTCCGGGGGCCCAAACATTGTTCCCACCCGCTGCATGGGCGTGTGCCACATACCCCAGGCACATGTGGTGGCTCAGCTCAGCAAGTGGACCGCATATCAAAGCAACACGTAGATCACATGTCCAAACCCAGGCGTTGTGTGAACAATGGACCCACCCATGATGCCCACAACAGAGTTAGGGAAACAGATGCTGTCCCCCACCTTTAGTGAAGCAAACTGCAAGGACACAGTCCCAAGTGACACAATTCCTTGAATGTAAGGGCCACACCTGGGTATCAGATGAGCAGTGGGCAGTGCACAATAGAGGGACATGGCTCCTGGACAACATGACTGCTGCACTGTGGCAGTTGAACCAGGCCAGAGGAGGGCACAAAGCATGTAATACAGAGTTCACAGTGCAGTCTTTGACTCACCCCCTCCTTGCTGCTGTCTGGCCTTCAGCTGCCCATCCAGGTCTGGAAACACCACCGCCAGGATCTGGAGCATGTGGGGGTCAGGGTCCGTGTTCCGCCCCTCCTGCGAGGAGGCGACAGCTTCAGCTGGACCCGTGCAATCCTCCGGGTCCAGCCCCGAAGGTCCTGCCACCTCTTCTGGCAGTTGCGGATCCGGCGCTTGTAGACCCCCACGGACCGGACGGCCCGGACGATGTCCTTCCAGATTTCCTGCTTCCGATGGGCATTAACCTGTCAGGATGACAAAGTGAAAAGGCCATTACCACACATGCAACATATCCGTGCATGACACAGTTGTATATACATGTCTCAATCACAGGGGCACATGATGTACACAGGCAGTGCAAAGCTGCCCATGGACAGTTTGCCAGACGTCACTACATGGTATCATTGCATGGGAAGTAAAACCATGTTCAAATGCACTGTCACTGCACCATACCTGTCCAGTGCAAGTCACTACACACTATGGGGGTGACAACTACTCAGTGAGCCTGCTAGCCAGTGGCGTGCAGACTTCCAGCCTTGCTAGTCACACCAAATGCACATTCAGAAAGGCAGTGCACAGAACACTCACCTGCTTCCCTGGTGTCCCATACAGCTTGCTGTACTGTGGAAGTAGGCTGTCCAGCAGGGCCTGGTTCTCTTCAAGGCTGAAGGCTGGGGCTCTCTCCACAGTACGTGCCATTGCAGGGTCCAGAGGGGCAGAGACAGCAGCAGTGCAGTGGCAGATGTCGTCCTGGAGCATGTAGTGCAGGCAAGTGAGCTCTCAGGGGAACAGCCAGCAATATATATGTGCTGGAGAGGCAGATACTGTCCCTTGTGTGAAAAGCAGTGAGTCTCCTGAGATCCCCAATGCTGCCCGGCGCAAGGTCACCTTTAATACACTTTGGATTCACTATCTAAAATAACGAGGCAGGCGCTGGAAGCTGGAAGGCAAGAAAAAGGTTTATTACTCTTAGAGGAGACCACGTCAACTGCTGACACCAGGATGTCTTCAGGGAGGTGTTCTACTGGCAATGCTTCTGACTCTTCCTTTTATACAGTTTTACACAATGTATTTGTTTCTTTTATCATGGTTACAAGCTTGGAGTCTCCGCCCCGGGCAGGTTGTCACACAAGCCTGACATTGTTATATCAACATGGTTACACAAGCCCAACATTAACTCTCCTCCCACCCAGGTCAAAAACAGACAATTTAATTGCAGCTGGACCTTGCTTCAGGGTCTAAAAACGAGTGAGACCGGCCAGATCTAAGAGTCCGTTCTGTTGATAAGAACAGGTCCCATTGTTGGCAAAAAACCAGTCTTGCTGTGTGTAGTGCAATAAACCATGTTTGCAAGAGTCTGTTTGGTATTTGTAACCCGTTTGTGCAGGGATGAGAGGAAAGACGAGTTTGAGGCAGCAGGTGATGTTGATGTTTGTCGTGGAAATAGTTTATAGCCCCCAGCACACATATCAGGTTTGGTCAGAGAGTCAGAAGGCTGCTAGAGGACAGGGTGAAATGAAGGTGACCAACAGAGTACAAAATGGCTGTGGTAAATCAGAATGACTGTAGTTTATGTGCACGTAGGAACTTTCATCAGACAAGATGGCGCAGAATGTTCATTATTGTGTTTTGTTCTTAACAGTCGCCCCTTTGAACATAACTAGCCATCTTGTCAGTCTATTTCGATCTCCATAATGTCCTGTATTTTTTGTTCATACATTACTCTCATTTTTGTTAACTGAGTGTCCATAGTCTTAGGGCGCAAGGCATTTATGCAAAGAGAACACAAAGGTGGTATACAGTGTACACCCAAACAGCAACCACATATTGCCAATACTGGGACCAAGAGAAACATTGATATTTTCCAACCCCAGTCCTTTAAGATGCCCCAAAGCCAACTTCCAATTGTCCAAGTCTCTGATCCTTGATGAATTTCTGAAGACAGTCTGTGGAGATGTTCGATTGCTTCATAGACAGAGGGTGAATTATCAGGGATGTATATGCAGCAACTGGCACCAATGATGCGACATGCTCCTCCACGATCCGCTAGTACCACGTCCAGGACCATGCGGTTTTGTAGGGCCACCAGACGGACCGCTTGAAGCTCGGCAGTGTTGTTGGTGAGGATGCCAGCTGTGACGTTCAGGGCGGTTTCTACCGCTTGAGACAGATGTCTGATGGCTCGGCTGTTTGCCATCGGACCCCATAGCGGGACGAGCCCTTTTGCTGCGTCAACGAACTGTGATGCGGCAGAGTCTGCTTGATCAGTGTCTTTAGAACGCTTTTCTCGATGATGCTCTGCAGGGGCTGTGTAGGTCGGTGGCAAAACAAAGGCGATGTAGCATATGCCCCCCCAGTTTCTTGGGAGCCAGGTGTAGGCTTTGGTTCCACAGACAAAGTACATATTGGGTGATGCAACAAATGTTGGAGGATTGGCAGTGTTCAAAGTCCTTACAATGTTACAAGTGCTGTGACCCACATTCTTAGTCCCACGGCCTTCAATGCATACAAGGCCAGAGACGTTCACCACAGATAGGGCCACAGTCAGTGTTGCAGCAGTTCTTTTCTTCAGGTAGGAAAATGTGGCTCTGACAGGATTATTGAACACTTGTATTTCCACTCGTTCTTTGGAGGGGACATTCATTGGGAATGTCGTATTGGAGGTGTGAGGGCAAAAGGGAGCTGCTGTTCTTCCTGTTTGGTTTAGCCAGAACTCGTTGTAGAACTGAGCGATTGTCCCATCCGAAGTGGCATTGTCTTTGTAACTTTCTTGTAGGAGCATCATCCAGGCAAGGCAAGATCCATGAACAGAAAAGGGTGAAGGGATGAAAGGGATGGAATGTTCACTGGCATGTGGTAGCAGCCCACAGACCCAACAGTTAGTGGCATTGGTGGCAAGATTGTGCTGGTGCAGCATCTGTACGAAAGAATTATTCCAGAATTCTTTGCGTCGTTCTCGGAGATGTGGCGGTAGTGATACCAGGTAGTGTTCTTTCTTTGTGATTGGTTGCATGGTTGGTGACAATGTTCTGTATGCAGGTGCATTCTCTTCAATGATCCAGAGTGTGACCATTAGCAGGAGGCAGGTGAGAAATGCAGCTACAAGTGCAATTGTCTTTGTACTGTGCAGTTCAAAAGTCTTGGTGTCTTTGCGGTGGCTTTGCAGGTGTTCCGTTTCTTCCATCATCTTCGAGGAGCTCACCAACTGTTAGGACCACAGACTTTTGTCTGGTGTTTTTCCTGGTAGCGTCGTTTGGCTGTGCTACCGATCTGAGACTCTGACTCAGTTAGTGGCCTGGTTGTTGGAGCTCCCCCTTTTCGTCGATCTTAGGTTGTACCCTTCCTTGGATGGCACCGTGGGGTTGGGAAATTCAGACAGTTGGAGGGTGTCTTCTTGTGGGTAGCAACTCAGAGCTGGTCGGTCTTTTGCGAGTACTTCCTCTTGCACCTCCACCTCTTCACAGGTTGCCAGCATTGGAGGGACTTTCTTGCAGTGGTGGGCGTGCAGCCAATTTTTTTTCCTTCCACTCGGAGGGCAGTTCGAGTGGTGATCAAGACTTGCCAGGGGCCCGTCCACCTGGGCTCCAGATTCTTCGTTCTTTGGAAGTTGCGAACTAGGATGAAGTCCCCAGGCTTTATCACATGTCCTGGGCCCCTGGATATGTCAGGCAAGGCTTGCTGCACCTGTTGGTGGATAATTGTTAGCTCGTTTGTCAATTTATGCAGATAGTCTGACATTAATATGTTCGGGACATCGTTAATGGAGGTGGGTCTTGGTGCCGCCCAAATGTTCATAGGCCTGCCGAAGACCACTTCATACGGGGTCAGTCTGTGTTTGGTCGGGGTGGAGCGCATTGATAGCAATGCCAATGGAAGGGCGTCGGGCCATTTCAACCCGGTTGTGGCAACTATTTTGGCTAGCTTTAGTTTCAATGTTGCATTGTGTCTCTCTACCAGGCCCGCTGATTGGGGGTGGAAGACGGCATGGAATTTTTGTTTTACCCCCAACCCTTTCAGTATGTTCTGTATCACTTCGGCTACGAAGTGTGGGCCGTTGTCGCTCCATAAAATTCTGCAAAGGCCGTACCGGGGAAGAATTCTTTCAACAATACTTTTGCAGTGGCTATGGCAGTATTGTCGCGGGTGGGATATGCCTCCACCCATTTGCTAAAAGCGCACACAACCACCAGGACATATTTTAGACCATGGCATCTCTCTAGTTGGATGTAATCCATTTGAAGGACTTCAAAGGGGTGATCAGGGACTCCAAACCCTCCCCGTGGTACTACTGTCCCTTTCCCTGGGTTGTGTTGTAGGCATACTATACATTGTTGTACTAGGCGCTTTGCAGATTCTGTTATCTTGACATTATGCCATACTCTTGTGATTAGTTCAATCATGGGGGTGGAGCCTATGTGTGCTGGTAAATGTGCCATGGTCAATATGGGGATGAGGTAGGCATTGGGTAACAGCCATTTATTTCCGTCTTTAGTTCTCCAGCAATTTTCCTCGTCTTTTAGTCCCACCTTTTCCCACTCGGTCAATTCGTCTTGTGTGCCTGTAGTCTGTATGTCCCTTACAGTGGTCCTAGCATCAGTCCATTGTTCAGCTTGTGACCTGGTCACATACATTCGTGTCATGGTTCTGTCTTCTGCTGTGGCTCGGGCAGTAACGTCTGCTAGCGCATTTCCCTGTCCAATGAGATCTGTCACTTTCCTATGTGCTTGGCATTTTATCACTGCTAGCTTTTTGGGGAGGAGGACTGCTTCCGTCAAGGCGGAGACTAAATCTCCATGCAGGATGGGTGTACCGTGTGAAGTCAGGAACCCTCTTTCTTTCCATAGAATCCCGAAATGGTGAACCACCCCGAAGGCGTATTGGCTGTCGGTGTATATGTTAACTGTCGTGCCAGCTGCTAAAATACATGCTCGTGTGTCTACCAAAAATGGCGACCTTGTGCCCAGGACCTCAGCGGTAACATAAGGGCCTTGCTGATCAACGCAGAGCTCGACTGGATCCCTCCCTTGCCCCTGGCTGTCCTATGCAAAGTCGTACGTATTGTCATAATCTGTCTGTTGGTACTGATTCTGTCTGGGATGGTCAAATGCGTTCACTCTTCCTGGCCTTTCCTCGCTTGCTTCACTCGCGTACCCTCTCCCACATCCTCTTCCTCTCTGTCCACTTGCTATTTCCCTCGCCCCTCTGCCCCTAGCAGCTCCTAACAAAGCCGGGCATTGGGATTTCCAGTGTCCATATTTTTTGCAAAATGCACATTGATCCTGTCCTAGGTCTTGGCGTCCTACATATGATGTAGATGGATTGTTCCTAGGTGGCTGTACTCTAGGGGTATTCTGCTGGTTTCCTCCCCTATATTGCTCCCCTCCTGTATTCGCCCCCTGGAGTTGTGCTATCATTACCCTTTCCTTCAAGTCCTTCTTTTTCCTTTCTGTAGCCCTGTCATTTTCGTTTCTCTGATGCTCGTAATACTGGGCCATTTGGAGAATGGCCGTCGGTTTAGATGCTGCCCAACTACTTTCGCTGGCTTGTAGTTTCTGGGATACATCTGGCAGTAATCCTTTGACGTAGTTCTGCACAAATAAGTGGTGTCCGGTTGCGGTGGACATGTCTTGTCCACTGTAATCAGAGAACACAGTTTCAAATCTGGAGAAGTACTCTGAGACGTCCTCTTGTGGTTTCTGGCGGCATGCAGTTACTATGGACCAGTCTATCTTTTTCTCTGGGATCAGCGTTTTCACTTTCTGCACTATTTTGTCCGGGAGGTCTAATATTGCTTTAACTGGTTTTTGACCAGGGTTCCGCTGTTTATCTAGTGTGTCGAGTTGTTCCCAGGTATGACCAAACAGTTCGGTATGGTTTACTTTCTTAACCTGTTTCCACACATCTGCTGGCAAACATAACCCGAAGAACAAGTCTATGTCGGCAAGTGTCATTATTGTTGATCCCAGAGCGGTACCTAGCTCGGCGTAAAAGGCGGTGGGGTTCTTTCGTAAATCCGGCAAAGATTTACGGAAGGTCAGGATGTCCTGTCTGTCCCATGGCTGATACACCCAATTGTAGACCACCCTTCCTCTAGCGTCTTGATGGTTTATATCGTCATTAGTCCCTTGTCCTCTAGGAGGTACCCAGTAAGGCGCAGCTTCTTTTATTGGCATCATGCTATCTGTTTTTTCCACTGGGGGTCCTGCTACCTTAGTTGTCCTGTCCCTATCTATCTGTCCTTGTTCTATGAGGTGACGCAATACTTCTAGTGTGGATGAAAATAGTTCTGCAACATCGTTGTCGCCTTCATCTCCGATGTCTACCTTCCTGTAGAGAGCCACTAATCGCTCGGGCCCTACGTTTTGGTACTTCCCTTCATATGCAGTAAGGGTGTGGTAACAGAGACGTACAATAAAGTATCATTTGCGGTTTTCAACATAGGAGTCGCATATGTCTGTTACGTGTTCTTCTGTTTCTTTCCTATCTATGAGGGTTTTAACTATTTTATCAATGCCTGCTCGCTCATTTTTACTTAATCGCGGAACCCTGGGCGCTCCTATTTCCTTGGTTCCTACCTTCTACTACTGCCTCCTTTGATGAGGCATTTGGTGTGGGTGGCTCGGTGGGAGCAGAGGTGGTGGAGACTGAGGCGATCGTGCCATCTCCAGCTATACTTTGGGGGTCCTGGCGTTGTACTACGGGATGAGTAGGGGCATAAGGGGGTGGCATGTATATCATTGGGGGACCTAACAATTAATCATCATCTACCCCTGTTTTGCTGGTAACTCGGGGTAAAGAGTTAAGGGCGTTCTAACAGGGCATTGACCTGATATTTTTGATTCCTGTTCCTTTTTATCGATTTCCTTTTCTTTTAGTTCTTCTTCTAACTTTTTACAGGCTTGGTAAGCTGATTTTCGCGTTTCTTTATCTTATCTAGCTTCGTCTCTTTTCTTTCGTTGAGCTGCTTCTTTTCGCCATAAACCAAAACTATCAAACATGGCTGGTCTAGCTTTCTTTTTGTGGAGAGCTACTTCTAACGTTTCTATTTTAGCGGGATTGAAAGATCCCGTCAGTGGTCACTGATTTACCCGGTCCTTCCTAGTGTACTTATGCCATAGTTTGCTATAAGCTACGGTGGCTAATCCATATTTTACGTACATGTCCTTGTTAGGTGCCTTCCGGCGGTGCCGGATGACTGACCTCTAACAAACGGTCCGGTCCAAAACAATCAAACAATCTAGAGAAAACAGGCATGACGTATTTAGCGATCAAAATGAATATCTCAATTAATGTTAGACAAAAGTCTGCACTACCTGTCCTTCGCTGTCTGCAAAGAGAGAATATTCCTATTCTACGTTGTTTGCAAGCAGGGAATGTCTCAAATAACTCAAAAGGAATACTAGTATTTCTATCAATCAATCAATTTAAGTCATGTTTTCTCACGACCTTACCCGGACCGTATGGACAGTTCTTAGTCTTCCCCTTCCAGCGCCTGGTTGTCCTCTTACTCCAACAATCAATGCGGCGTTCCTGTAAGGCCCCAGTCAGGACCGCAGGTCACTCGAGAGAGATCCGTTCGGAACCGGTGAAGTTCAGTCAATTGGCAGCCAGACGAGGGTCTCTTTCAGGCAGGTGCACTCCAATCATTTAGTCGTTCACTCTGTCGTTAGGACCTCTCTACTGGACCCACGTGTCTCTGATGGGCCCCCCGTTGGGTCACCAATTTGTGAAAAGCAGCGAGTCTCCTGAGATCCCCAATGCTGCCCGGCGCAAGGTCACCTTTAATCCACTTTGGATTCACTATCTAAAATAACGAGGCAGGCGCTGGAAGCTGGAAGGCAAGAAAAAGGTTTATTACTCTTAGAGGAGACCACGTCAACTGCTGACACCAGGATGTCTTCAGGGAGGTGTTCTACTGGCAATGCTTCTGACTCTTCCTTTTATACAGTTTTACACAATGTATTTGTTTCTTTTATCATGGTTACAAGCTTGGAGTCTCCGCCCGGGCAGGTTGTCACACAAGCCTGACATTGTTTTATCAACATGGTTACACAAGCCCAACATTAACTCTCCTCCCACCCAGGTCAAAAACAGACAATTTAATTGCAGCTGGACCTTGCTTCAGGGTCTAAAAACGAGTGAGACCGGCCAGATCTAAGAGTCCGTTCTGTTGATAAGAACAGGTCCCATTGTTGGCAAAAAACCAGTCTTGCTGTGTGTAGTGCAATAAACCATGTTTGCAAGAGTCTGTTTGGTATTTGTAACCCGTTTGTGCAGGGATGAGAGGAAAGACGAGTTTGAGGCAGCAGGTGATGTTGATGTTTGTCGTGGAAATAGTTTATAGCCCCCAGCACACATATCAGGTTTGGTCAGAGAGTCAGAAGGCTGCTAGAGGACAGGGTGAAATGAAGGTGACCAACAGAGTACAAAATGGCTGTGGTAAATCAGAATGACTGTAGTTTATGTGCACGTAGGAACTTTCATCAGACAAGATGGCGCAGAATGTTCATTATTGTGTTTTGTTCTTAACACTTGTGTCCAAAGTGATAGGTCCAAGTCGTTTGCATCTTCTGAATCTGGCCAATCCATGGAATAGCAGCACCAAAACACGCCCACAGCATCCTTCAAATCTTCAACTTCATGACATACATGATTTTGCAACATTGTTGTGGGTGACCAACTGAATTTACAGCAACCGACTCGTTCGAAATTCGAAAACGCGTCCGTTGCCAGGCAAGCCCATTGTCAATGGGTGCGTACCGATCGGTCCATTGCGGTACAACGCGTACAGGGGTACAACGCGCACCCGCACACATTGAATGCAATGGGCCGGCCGGAGGCACCGATCGGTCCATTGCAGTTCAACGCGTACAGGGGTACAACGCGTACCCGACACATTGAATGCAATGGGCCGGCCGGAGGCACCGATCGGTCCATTGCAGTTCAACGCGCACAGGGGTACAACGCGTGCCCGCACACATTGAATGCAATGGGCCGGCCGGAGGCACCGATCGGTCCATTGCAGTACAACGCGCACAGGGGTACAACGCGTACCCGCACACATTGAATGCAATGGGCCGGCCGGAGGCACCGATCGGTCCATTGCAGTACAACGCGCACAGGGGTACAACGCGTACCCGCACACATTGAATGCAATGGGCCGGCCGGAGGCACCGATCGGTCCATTGCAGTACAACGCGCACAGGGGTACAATGCGTACCCGCACACATTGAATGCAATGGGCCGGCCGGAGGCACCGATCGGTCCATTGCAGTACAACGCGCACAGGGGTACAACGCGTACCGCGCACATTGAATGCAATGGGCCGGCCGGAGGCACCGATCAGTCCATTGCAGTACAACGCATCACTGTACATGTGACTGGCATATGTCAGCATGCCTGTCTCAGATGGACATATGCCAGCCACAGATAGCTCCCAGGGAGTGAGGGGCACACCTACATCACGACAGCCTGTCCAAACTTTATCATAAGGCATGTAAGGCTGCATTTCCTATTGTGTGTATGTTGGTGTACATGTTGTCCTGTGGGTGTCACCTGTGGGCAGCCACCCCCAGGCTGTGCACGTGTTCATGGGGACAGGATCCTGGGTGTTACGTGTACATGACCACTGTGATGTGCAACTGTTCATATCTGTGCATGTGCCATGGTCACATTTCACGGTGGTGTATGTGTATGTCATGTCACATACCCCGTGAGTCCCATGTGGGACGGTATGTTTGAGCCAGGGTGTCCCAGTGGCACAATAGTGATGGTCCTCCACAGTCTTTGTGCATGTAGTGTTTACAATGTCTCTGATTTCATGTGCACAATGGGAGACAGTCTCCACATCCACGTTGTGTGTGCATGGACTTTGATGTTGTGCGTGTGTGTGTCACAGACGTCCATGTCTGTCCTGCCGTGGCAAGTGGGGCCATTACCTGTGGGGGTCATGGTTGTTTTGCTGTGGTGTATACATGATACTCCATGTAATGCCAGTGTCCATGTGGCATTACAGTGTCCCTGGGAATGTACCTGTCGTTGAGCTGTGGTGCCTGGGGCACATCTGTCCTCACATGTCACTGTGGGGGTTATTGTGACACGGCAGCAGGAGATGGGAACTGTGACACGGCCTCATGATATCCAATGGGCCAACCTGGGACTAATTGATGCCACCTGTTGGACCGTGTTGACAGATGTTGGCCATGTATGTACCATACATGTCCTTCCGGTACTGCACACTTCATGTAGTTGTGCCTCATAATGATGTATGTTGGGATCTTGAGTGTGTTCAATGCCGCATATGTGGGGTGACTGACAATCTTGCTTACTTCTCCTCTGCACTGCAGGGCTCCTGCTGTCCATCGAACATTCCCAGACCTGGCAACGATGGTGGAACGGGACAGCATCCGACGGTACCGCTTCACCAGGCAGCTGATTGAGGATTTGGCAGTGCAGTTGTCCCCACATTTGCAGCCTGGCCGGCCGTATCCTACAGCGCTGACCCCCAAGGTGAAGGTGATGGCAGCCCTACACTTCTTTGCCACTGGTACCTTCCAACATACTGTGGCGACTGCTGGTGGGATGTCACAGACCATGTTGAGCCGTGTGCTCCGCGATGTTTTGGCGGCAATGTTGCTCTTCCTGAACCGGTACATCTATTTCCCTAGACTGCGACGACTCACTGACGTGAAGAGTGACTTTTATGCCCTGGGGAGGATGCCGCATGTCATTGGCTCCATTGATGGTACACATGTGGCTTTGGTACCACCACAGGCCTAGGAGCAGGCCTACAGGAACCGCAAGCACTACCACTCGGTCAATGCACTGGTGGTGTGTCTTGCAGACATGACCATCACACACGTGTGTGCCCGTTTCCCTGGTTCAGCACACGATGCCTTTGTGATGAGGAGTAGTCGCATCCCCAGGATGATGGCACAGATGCAGAACCAGCGTGCCTGGCTTGTCGGTGTGTACTGACTTTGTGCCATTGTGTGTGATCTGATCTGTAGTATTCCGCCCACTTTTCCAAGTCAGCTAATGTGCACTTGTCTGTCCGTAGGTGACTCGGGATACCCCAACATGCCGTGGTTGCTGACACCCCTCAGGAACCCTGTGACACCAGCCCAGATGCGCTACAATGAGGCACATGGTCGGACCAGGAGAGTGATTGAGCGGACATTTGGTCTCCTGAAGAGCCGCTTCCGCTGCCTGGACAAGACCGGAGGGTCCCTCCCATATGCCCCTGCGAAAGTGTGCAAGATTATCATCGTCTGCTGCATGCTCCACAACCTGGCAGTGCAGAAGGAGTTGCCTCTCATCCAGGATGACAATGACCAACATCGCCACCTGTGGAGGATCCTGGCCTGGCCCACGATGCCAGTGACGATGATGATGATGATGATGATGATGGTGATGTCTGCACACAGCTCATCACCAACTTCTTTAGCTGAATGTGAGTATCCTGAGGTGTCATGTCAATGATGTGAGTTGGCATGATGTGTGGGTGGTGCTCTGGTGCTGTTGGAGTGTGTCCATGGGCTACTTGACTGGATGTGTGTTGCGATGTGTGCTAACAGGTGGGCTGTACTCCCCAACAGTGTTGACATGCTAACTTGGTTCTGGGTGGGTATCTTGTAACATGTATTGTGCATGAGTTTTGCTGTTCTGTCCTGTACTCCATTGCTTTTGACTGTGTGTCATTTCTGTCCTTCACAGGGTACTTTCAGATTCGTTTGGTCAACTGTGTCCACCGACGACGTGATTGCACATCCAGGCTGGTAGCTGTTGTGTCCCTACAGGTGATGTGCGCCACACCCATGGACTTCCTTCCGTCTACAGTTGTTGACTGTGTGCCCGCTGCCAGGTGGGATTACCTTGCATCTGTAGTGGTTACGACATGTTGCAACTGTGTAATAAACCTGTGCTTCACTTTGTGATGTGCGTTGTCTGTGGTCACACATTTGACTGCCATTTGCTTACTGCACCTGTGGGCTACTTGACTACAACTGGGAATGGGTGTGGTGTCTGTGCATTGCACCGTCTTCCCTGGCAACATCAGTGTAGGCAATGAGTCAGATGGCCTAGGTGTGTATGTGTTGTGTAGCCCTGGTGGTGTGTCTCCCTCATGTGTGTCACGTTGCCTGTACTCACATGCCTGTGTTGTCCTTGCTGTTGCAGTTCGCATACACAGTGTAATTTTGCAGTTCATCATCCCCATAACAGTACCCACGTTGGAATCACGACAGAGGCAAGTATGGTGTATTAGTGTGTTTATTGTGATACATTTGTGTTAATAGTGCATAGGATGGGTAGTGCTGTACATAAATCTTGCAATCCCAAGTTCCTAGGTGAATTGAAAGTCCTGGTAGACAGGATCCCCAGTATCGGGGCCACAGTTGTCTGACACATTGGTCCAACTTGTACTCCCCATGCAATGTGTGGGAGCAGTGTTGCCGTCAACAGGGTGAACAGTCTGTGCACAAAGGCGAACATCCAGAACAGGTTCAGGCTTCCTGGGAGTTGCGCTTGGCCATCGGCCTCTCACTTTTCCCTCCTCGGACGACCCCTCTTCTTGGGGGGGCCCTCAAGTACAGGCTGCTGCGGTGCAGGGGACTCTCCGCCAGAGTCCTCCTCCCTCCCTGTGGCAGTTGCAGTTTGTTCGGCACCAGATGTTGTTGGCACACAGGGAGGTGTGGACTGGTTGCTGTTCATCTGGCGGAGGCATTGTAAAATGTCCCTGTGCACCGCCGTCATCTCATGCAGTGCATCCCACTTGGACTCCACGCGGGACATGTGTGAGTCCACACGGGACATGTGTGACTCCACGTGGGACATGTGGGAGTCCAAGTGGGCATGATGGGCAGCCTGCTGCTGTTTCATGTCTCTGAGGAGCCCCACTACCTGGCTGAGCTCTCCGGTGCTGGACTGGTACGCATCAGCTATGCGTACCAGTTGTGGGTCATCATGCACACAAGCAACGTCTGCAAGCAGCGACCTCTGTCTCCCACCCCTCCCACCACCCCTGCTGACATGTGCAGTGTGTGCAGTGGCACGCACAGATAACCCTGGTCCACCTTGGGGTTGGTGGTGGTGGTGGTGTCCATGGCCCCAGGTTGGTCCAGGGTCCCTGTGCTGGTGTTGCTCCTTGTTCTGTCCATGTCGGCAGGGATGGTATTCGTGGTGACAGTCGTTGGAGGGGTGGGTGCAGGGGGTGCAGCTGGTGGTCCTGCTGGTGCTGCAGCTGGTGGTCCTGCTGGTGCTGCATGTTGACTTGCACCGGATGTGCCAGGTTGTTCTTCATCGTCCGAGGAGGACAGAGGCTGTACGACGCCAGTGAGCTCGGCATCCTCTTGAGCCTGGGACTGGGACTCCTCAGCGTCTGCTGCTGTGTCCCCATCATCACCTGTTTTTGGGAGACACAAACAATGTATGTTATGTTTCTGCAGGCATCAATGGTTGACACACATGACAGTTGTGACTGTGCCTCTGGGTGCGGGCCTGTACATTGCATTGTCCTAAGTCGTCACAGTCAGGGGTTGATATTGGTGTGGCACATTGTCCTGCATTATTTGGGCATTTCTATGTATTTTCTGGGGTGTGAACATGGTCTGCATTGGTTGTGTTTGGTTGACAGCCGGCCCTCCTTCCCACCCACCCAGCCAGTCAGTTATCCCACCATGGAACGTGCTTGCGTTGCAGGGAGTGTAAGTTGTCTCTCAGGATGTCACTCAGTGGTGTCCTGCTGTTTGTTGGTGCACATTTGCCAGCAGGGCCTTGTGCTCCCCACAGCAGTAGCCAGTGTCAGCCATCTTGTGAGTCCTTCTCCACTTCCTGTGATGTGAGCATGGTTCAGGGTGGTGTTGATGGGACAGTTGTGGGGGTGACCAATATCAGTGACTACGACTCCCATCATGCTATTGCCTCCACCCCCTTCCCAGCATGCCCATGCTTCCTTCCTTTTGACTCTGCTTCCCTGTGGGGTGGGCTGGCTGTGCTGACAGGATGGCTGGGAGTGTTGTCCTGGCAGTTGTTTGGCTAAAAGTCCCAAGAGTGTCCCTGTGCTTCACACAACATAACCCAGGGTGGTGGTTCTTTGTGGGATCTTGTGTTAGGATGGGGGCATTGCATTCTACAAGGTGGGTTCTGTGGAGTTTGTGTTGGGGGTGTGTGAGGGGAGGTGCTTGTGACTATGGTCAGTGCTGCAAGTCCCCTTCCCACCCAGCTAGCCAGATATCCCACCATGGAACGTGCTTGCATTGCAGGGAGTGTAAGTTGTCTCTCAGGATGTCATTCAGTGGTGTCCTGCTGTTTGTTGGTGCACAGTTGCCAGCAGGGCCTTGTGCTCCCCACAGCAGTAGCCAGTGTCAGCCATCTTGTGAGTCCTTCTCCACTTCCTGTGATGTGAGCATGGTTCAGGGTGGTGTTGATGGGACAGTTGTGGGGGTGAGCTATGTCTGTGACTACGACTCCCATCATGCTATTGCCTCCACCCCACTTGCCAGCATACCCATACTTACTTGCTTTTGTGGGGAGTTCAGTGTGTGTGGGTGTGAGAGCAATGGCAAGATGGCTGACAGTGGTGTCCTGCTGTTGGTTGGTGTGCAGTACCCAGCATGCCCTTGTGCTCCCACGACACAGCAACAGTGTCAGACATCTTTGATGGGCCTTTCCACTCTCTGTGGGATGTGCATGCGTGAGTGTGAGCTTGCTGGGCCATGTGGTGGGGGATGTAGAGCTGTGACTACGACTCCCATCATGCTATTGCCTCCTCCCCCTTCCCAGCATGCCCATGCTTCC
The DNA here is from genome assembly GCA_963921515.1 of Calotriton arnoldi. NCBI lineage: Eukaryota > Metazoa > Chordata > Amphibia > Caudata > Salamandridae > Calotriton > Calotriton arnoldi. The sequence continues at coordinate 100,912 of CAWUFW010001637.1, forward strand.
TTCCTTTTGACTCTGCTTCCCTGTGGGGTGGGCTGGCTGTGCTGACAGGATGGCTGGGAGTGTTGTCCTGGCAGTTGTTTGGCTAGAAGTCCCAAGAGTGGCCCTGTGCTTCAACAACATAACCCAGGGTGGTGGTTCTTTGTGGGATCTTGTGTTAGGATGGGGGGCATTGCATTCTACCAGGTGGGTTCTGTGGAGTTTGTGTTGGGGTGTGTGTGAGGGGAGGTGCTTGTGACTATGGTCAGTGCTGCAAGTCCTCCTTCCCACCCACCCAGCTAGCCAGATATCCCACCATGGAACGTGCTTGCATTGCAGGGAGTGGAAGTTGTCTCTCAGGATGTCAGTCAGTGGTGTCCTGCTGTTTGTTGGTGCACAGTTGCCAGCAGGGCCTTGTGCTCCCCACAGCAGTAGCCAGTGTCAGCCATCTTGTGAGTCCTTCTCCACTTCCTGTGATGTGAGCATGGTTCAGGGTGGTGTTGATGGGACAGTTGTGGGGGTGACCAATATCAGTGACTACGACTCCCATCATGCTATTGCCTCCACCCCCTTCCCAGCATGCCCATGCTTCCTTCCTTTGACTCTGCTTCCCTGTGGGGTGGGCTGGCTGTGCTGGCAGGATGGCTGGGAGTGTTGTCCTGGCAGTTGTTTGGCTAAAAGTCCCAAGAGTGTCCCTGTGCTTCACACAACATAACCATTGGTTGTGTTTGGTTGACAGCCGGCCCTCCTTCCCACCCACCCAGCCAGTCAGTTATCCCACCATGGAACGTGCTTGCGTTGCAGGGAGTGTAAGTTGTCTCTCAGGATGTCACTCAGTGGTGTCCTGCTGTTTGTTGGTGCACATTTGCCAGCAGGGCCTTGTGCTCCCCACAGCAGTAGCCAGTGTCAGCCATCTTGTGAGTCCTTCTCCACTTCCTGTGATGTGAGCATGGTTCAGGGTGGTGTTGATGGGACAGTTGTGGGGGTGACCAATATCAGTGACTACGACTCCCATCATGCTATTGCCTCCACCCCCTTCCCAGCATGCCCATGCTTCCTTCCTTTTGACTCTGCTTCCCTGTGGGGTGGGCTGGCTGTGCTGACAGGATGGCTGGGAGTGTTGTCCTGGCAGTTGTTTGGCTAAAAGTCCCAAGAGTGTCCCTGTGCTTCACACAACATAACCCAGGGTGGTGGTTCTTTGTGGGATCTTGTGTTAGGATGGGGGGCATTGCATTCTACCAGGTGGGTACTGTGGAGTTTGTGTTGGGGGGTATGTGAGGGGAGGTGTTTGTGACTATGGTCAGTGCTGCAAGTCCCCCTTCCCACCCAGCTAGCCAGATATCCCACCATGGAACGTGCTTGCATTGCAGGGAGTGTAAGTTGTCTCTCAGGATGTCATTCAGTGGTGTCCTGCTGTTTGTTGGTGCACATTTGCCAGCAGGGCCTTGTGCTCCCCACAGCAGTAACCAGCCATCTTGTGAGTCCTTCTCCACTTCCTGTGATGTGAGCATGGTTCAGGGTGGTGTTGATGGGACAGTTGTGGGGGGGGCAATATGTGTGACTGCGACTCCCATGATGCTATTGGCTACACTGACTTGGCCAGCATACACAGGATTCCTTCCTTTGAGCGGTCTTCACTGTGTGTTGGTGTTGTTGTGGTGGCTACATGTGTGGATGTGTTTGTTAGTTCTATTTGTGCCACTGCCTAGCTGTAGTTGTAGTTGTGTTTGTACATGTGTTGGCACAGTTGGATGTGACTTTTTTGATGGCATGTGTTGTGTTTATCTGACTGACATACACATTTTGGGATGATTCTGTTCTGGTTGCTGTGTAATTGCTATGAGTGCATGATTTGACTCTCCCTTGACAGTGATGTGTGTGTTTGTGGCAGTATATTGTGTACATTTGTTGTGTACTCACTAGGCTCTGGGATGTCCTCTAGTCCATATACGCTCACTGGCGGAAGGATGGCCCGCACCTTCTCCTCCCAGGGCCTGAGGTATATTAGCTTGGCAGGAGGGCCACTGCCGGTGTGTTGGCTGTTGATGTAGTCTTTCTTCAGCAAGTCCCGTACCCTCCTGCGCACGTCATACCACCTGTTCTGGATGTCGGTCTTTGTGCGCCGACATGGTGATTGTGCGTTCACCCTGTTGATGATCCTCTCCCACATCTTGGTTTTCTGGGAGATGGGGTCTGTTGGACCAGTGTGCCAAACAGCTGTGGCTCTACCCTGAGGATCTCGTCTACCATGACTTCCAATTCACTATCTAGGAACTTGGGATTCTTCTTGGGGGGCATGGTGATGGGTGGTGATGGTGAGTGATGTGTGTGTTGGTGTGCAGGTGAGGGTGTGTGAGTGTGTGTTTTGCTGGGTGTATGTGAGGTAGGTATTTGTTGGTGTGCTGATGGTGTGTGGCTTGTGTGAGGGATGAGCTGTGGGTGTATGGTTGCTTTCTCTTGGGTGCTGGCAGTGGAATGGCATTTGCAAAGGCTCATGGTTGTGATTTGTGTCCTTTATATAGGTGGAGTTGTGGGTGTGTCTTTGTTCTCTGTCCCCACCCCACCCAGTATTTATTGGCTTGGTAATTGCTTGTTTGGCCTTTTTTTGGGATGTTTTTTCCTTTGTGCTGTTTGTGTATGTTGGAAACGTTCTTGTGACCGAGTCGGACCTTGCATTTGTCTCGTACGGTGTTCTCCGTTTCGTTCGCGCCTGTGTTTGTGCAGTTTTATATGCTGCGTACGCGTCGGTCGCGGTGTTTTGTGTTGCTTCGGCTCGGTTTTGTATGCGTGTCGGTCGTACGGCTTGTCCTCCGTCCGACTCGCTTGTGGTTTTCGCGCCTTGCATCGTACTTTGCAGTTTGGAGTTCGCGTGTACGTTTCGGTCGGATTTGTTCCGGGTGCGTGTCGGTCGGTTGGATTCGCGTGTTTTTCCGGCCGGATTGCTGTTTTCCGTGCGGCTCGGTCGGTCGACTTGGTTTCGGTACGTGTCGGTCGGAGTTTTCACGCCTTGCATCGTACTTGGCGTGTCGGGCGCCACGGGTACGTGTCGGTCGGTATTATTTCCGGATCCGAGTCGGTCGGTGCTTTTTCCGGCCCGAATCGGAATCGACCCCTAGGTCCGATCGTAGAAATCTTCACCACTATTTCATCCAGCAGCTCCCTGACAATGATCTCCCTCCTCAGACACTGCCAGCTGTCTTGTCCTGCTGAACTTTACCTTCTCAGAACATTTCTCTCAGAACATCTTCAAAGTCCGAAGGCAAGCACTGACCGGGCCTAATCCACTTTTTGTAACCGACCAGCACTCCTTTGCGGTCGGCCATATTTTTTACTTTGTCCCGGTCTCGCGTGACTAGATGTCCATGGTTGGCGCTGTGATATTTTAGGCACTTTTGAAAAATCATAACTCCGGTTTCACTAATTGGATTTTCGTTGTTTTGCTGGCAAATAATTTATTAAAATGTACTCTATTTTTCTTAATTGGTGTGGGATTTTCCTTGTGTTATGTTTTTACTTAATTACTGTTTGAGTGTTGCATACATACTTTACTCATTGCCTCTAAATTAAGCCTGACTGCTTTTGTGCCACACTACTAAAGGATTAAGCACAGGCTAATTTAGTGAATTTTCTGGTTCACCCTGTCGGGGATTGTGGCTGTACTTGGAACAGGGGTCACCAACCCCCCAGCCAACAACCCAATTTCTCACAGTAGTTCCATCATTTGGGGATGCATTGCAATTGGTTGGGTCCATGGAGTTGCAATTGGATTGGGTGTCTGAGTCAATGAGTATCACATTGCGATTTTAGTCATTTCAATGGGATTGACAAATTTGTGCAATTTCTTCAGTTGTGAAAATAAAGTTCTTTAAGAAATTCAGAGCCATGTTGAAAAGTTATGATGAACCTGTTCATCAGGGTGAGAAGGCTCCTACAGAGGGAACACCCACATACGATATGGCTACTAAGTTTGGACTTCACACATTAGTTTGGGTCAAGCCATTGAATAAGAGCACAGTAAAAGATGGGTCCTTGCAATTTCCCTTGTATGGATGTTCAATATAAGAAAAACAAAAAATCTGAGAAGTGTGATGTATGAGATGAACTCTCAACCGAGACCCCTACTGTTTGAAGCACTGAATGCACCAGAACATGCTGCGCAAAAAAAATAAGAAATATAAAACAAAAGCTAGAAATAAAATCTGTAGTTCGATGGAGTTGAAGTGAAATGTGAAACAACAGGGGTGATGAGAGAGTGCGCTTGAGGGTGTGGGTGGTTATCCCATGATTATAAAGGAAGAGACTAAGCCAAAATATCTACAAAAGGGAGGTAGTGAGGACAAGAGAGAGACTGAGACTGACAGCGATACGAATGATGTGTTCTTGGATGATTTGCTGAATGATATTCCTCAACCCGCAGTGTGACATCAACTACAGTTGGGACCCGTAGGAGGGGATGCAGACCCCATAGAAAGTGTGAGTTCGACAATTGAGAAGGGTACTCATGAGGGAGGTTACCCTACTGTCTCCAGAAGCCTCTGGTACATCTACTGTCAGTAAAACTTTGTTTGAAGTATCACAATCTCTGGAAATTCCTAGTGCCTCTGTTGTCACTGCAGTTTAAGCCTCAGAATTAAAAGTCTAAATGAGAAGAGTCACCCTCCAAAGAGATTGATTTAGTAAAATTATGAGCAGAATTCCAGGAGCTTGTGAAGGAAATTCTTGATCTAGACTTTGTAAACCATAAGCTTTTGTTTTTGAGTAGAGGGGTTGCAAAATTCACTTGTGAGGTGTCACACCATTGGCAACTGACCTGAATTCCCATGACTTCTGAAGAAGTGAAGATCTTCCACCACTTCCCCTTGAGGTTAATCTTTAGTATCAGAAGAGATGACTGATACCGCTGGCTAACACAGCGGTATAGGGGTTTGGGGAGAAAAGAGAGAGAGACAGCAAAGGTTCTGGTGAACCTAAAGATCCTGTGAAAACGATGGCAGGTGGCTATAAGCCTTCTGAGCAGGACCTCTCCAATTCTAGTGGCAAGAAGCACTACTTCAGTCAGCAGAGGTACTTTGCAACAAGAACACAATCATTTTCAGACAGCCATACATGAATGCTTTACAATCAGCCTGAGGTGCAAGTCTGTAATGAAACATACTTACCAAGAATTACTGTAAGAAATTCAAGTCCATGTGAAGGGTTATTGATTACTGACCCCTGCGCTGAATCCTGAACTCGTATCCTTTAACCTCAGCTTAGATGATTCTGAAAACTTTTTCTGTCATTGTGTTACTTCTAAAGCTTAATTTGTAAAATAATAAGTGCCAGGGCCCTCGTCAGGAGGCCACAGCTGGTTACTTCACACAACAAGTCATTTTCTTTTATCCAAGAAATTCTGATTCAAACTCAGATTGTTAGGGTGTATTTGAAGATAAATGGGTAACAAACAAGAAGTGCCTCGTTAGCTGGAGCATTAAATGGCGAAAAGATGGTCACAATAAACGAGTTGGGTGCACTGCGCACTGGCTGATTTACTAGGTTGCAGGTTCAAGATTGTTGGCACCTGTCTCGAAGGGTTGAAGGACCAAGAGTGGTTGCTACCCCCACGTTTCCAGGCAAAGATGTCCAGGTTATTCTTCTCACGGGTGGTGGGGCTTGGAACCCAAGGACGACACTGATGGGAAACACAGATCTCTCTCAAGATGGATCGATGAAGCCAAGCAAGGGAATGAGTTTGAAAACGCCGTATTTATAGCCTGGCATGCACATGTTAATTTGGGGCCTTCTTGAAGATTACTAAGTGTTTCCTGTCAATTAATAAGGCTGTTTCAGGCAGGAGACTGGGACAAGAAATAGAAGGTTGAGTAAAGAAACACATTAGGCACTGGAGCCTTCCCTAAGATTACTGAGTGTTTCCTTTCAATTAGAAGGTTGTCTCTGGCAGGAGACTGGATCAGGAAATGGAGGCCTTTAATTAAATGGCTGGACAATTGAACTAACAAACAACAAGCAAGTATATCAGATAACTTTGAGGCCAGCAGGAAACAGGGCTTTTAACTAATGTGTGGCAGGAAGTTTAGGCCTTTAATCAGATGGCAAGGCAGCTGAACAAATAAAAAACAAGCATGGGCATCCGCAGAAATGCTTTTGGGGGGGCCATAATTTTAACGTCATGACATGTAGTACTTATCTGTACCCCACTGAAGGACATTGTTTTCAACTGTGTGGACACTTCCACTATGTATGCAACTCCAAATGCACGATATCCTCTACTAAATGTATATGGCAAGACTTTCTTCCTTTGAATGGCACTTTCCCTAGCTGGCCCCGCGTGTATGAAGGCTCCCAATGTAAGACATTATCCTGCAGGTGTAAAGCACTAGTCCCATGGTTCCATGCCCCATCCCCAGTGTTTCACGGACTCTACCCAAAGGTGCATGGCAGCCCCCTCCACTCACCTCCTACACCCAGCAGCCTGGGCACACCCCCATCTCCACCTCTGACACTGTCATCAAAGCCCTACTGCTACCCCATTCCATAATATTTCACATAGCCAGGTGTACAGGAAGGACTGGTTCCCAGTATTTACTGTTACTTGGTTTCTGCTCTCTAGTGGGCGGCGAGGGGGGCTTTGTGTCTTACCTGTAATTGAGCGGATATTCGCACTGTCGGGGGCAGAGCAGCTGCTTGTTCTCCTTTCCCACGAGGGGGCCTGTTCAAAATCCCACTGGGGGCTGACGATGTCTGCCTGACCCTTGGGGAGTGGGGTCCGTCCTCTTGTCCCTGGGGGTGGGAGAGGGTGTGGAGGATTATGCTTTCCCGACTTCTCCTGTCCTGTTTAAAGCCCCCTCCACTCACAGCATATCTAAGCCCAGTGTTCGCGGGCAGTGCTGGTGCCCGGGAAGGGCAGCTCCCCCTCCCCTCGGCTGGTCCCTGTCAGAAGGTCTACACTCCTCCACCAGTCTCTTGCCCAGCTGTCTGGGGTGCGACTATCGCCCTTTATTCCTGACCATCACCTCCTCCTCTCATGACCTCCCACCGCTCTCAGGGGCATATTCTTAAGGAGCTATCGCCGAGTTAACGGCAATTTATCGCAGCCAAAGTTGCGATAAATACTTCGCCCCATTCACAAGCTGGTGTTAACAGCCCATAACACCAGTTTACCCGCGATAGCAGCCGCAAAAAACATCGCCACAGATGACCCCGGCAACTATTGCTAATGAGATGCAGAGTAGGCGTACCCGTGCAAAAAGCCGCGAAAATACCACTCCGCAACATTCTCAACGACCAGCCAGATCGGCGAAAAGACCATGAAACATGCGATAATGCGCGTTAGCAGCAGGAAATTAACACCTGCTCTGACCTGGTGTAAAGTCGGACGGCAGCCTGCATCAAAAGGGAGCCCAGCCCACAGCCACACCTGAAGACTAACAGATGCCATGGAGCCACTGAACATGCGGGCCGGACACCCAAGAGGGCCCCAACACCCACCGCCACCACCCCCAGGACCACCCCCGTAAGCGTGAGCGGAGTGGGCTGGCCCGGCGTACGCCAGGCTAGCGTAGGGGTGTGAATAAAAGGCACGTAACTCTGGGCGTGGTCCTCTTCCGGAATGCCCAACGTCTCTGCCAGGGCAGCGCCCCTCACCCCGCCACGAGGCCAACGCCGTGAGCGGTGTTGCCAGCGATCCTGTGCGCCTGCTGCACCCCGGGACGCTGGTCCCCGAACCAGTCCTGCCCGCCCCTGCGCACCATGGCCTCAATGCCCACCTTCCGACACCGGCGTGTGTCGAAAAGGGCCCACCACGTGCCGGTGCAATCTCCAAGCCCGAGGCCTGCGACCTTGGCAGCCTCCTCAGACCATCACGGCCTCCGCAACTCAGGCCCGTAGTACTCATTTCTCGTTGACGTACTCCACCGGCATGCACAGCGGACAAGTAGGTCACACATTTGGAACTGAGTCTTGATTACACCATGGCAGAGCACATAAATCATGGCTGAGTGTATGTCACTATACACCCTTCGATGTGGTGCCAACAGGTCTTAGTGTTACATCACAGCCGCAAGATTCTGTGGGCCCACGTGGACTACTGCTCTCGGCCTACGCTGCGCTCGAGTAGGTCACAGAATTGGAACTGAACATCGATTATTCAAAGGCAGAGTACGAATCATTGCATGCAAGGAGAGGCATAAGAGGATGACGCATTGCATTTGGGAGGAAAAAGGATCATCGTTACGGAGGTGATCGAACACTACCGACAACTGCCCTGATGTCACTAACTGTGTGCATCGCGAGCTCTACGACACGTGTCTGTGGCCCACTGCTGACCGCTGCCTCCGGCCTACCACTGCGGTCCAGTAGGTCACAGAGTCTTGATTCGTCAATGCCGGAGTTCATATCAGTGTACCGGCATCATCGCAGACTGCATCCCTCTCAGCCCCGGTGCCACTAAGTCTGTTCCCCGACATTCATGGACACACTCTGGTCGTACATTGGTGGCGTCTGAGTCTATGGACTAGGGGGTAGTTTTCATCCTCATGCAGCTGATACCGAATTGGTGGTGGCAACGAGGCAGTCGCTTTCCACTCCTCCATTTGCTGCTTCCGGATAGCTTCTGCCCTCTGCATCATGCCCTGGAGGACACCTTCCACTGTCCCCCGCAACCCTCCGCCACATTCACCTTCGACATCGACGAGGACCCGCTCAGTCTGCGTGGCCCTACCTCAGTGGACCGCAAGTCACCGTCCCGTGGCGGTGTGCCTGTGCCTGCTGATGTGCACCTGGGGCCACTAACTCTGTGCAGCTCAAGTCAGGGACCCTGTCTGAATGAATATTGGATGACCTCTGTGACGATGGTCTTGGGGTCATCGACGCCATGTGCATGTGGCCATGCGCTGTCCGCTGCCTCCGGCCTCAACTGCGGACCACCAGGGCTCACACATCAAATTGAGTCCTGACCGGCCCGGACGTCGCATCACCGCAGGAGGCACACACCACCATCGCCAGGGCCAACTCCAACCGCCATCTACCAGAGTCGAAACAGTGGTACTGGCAGACTAACGGAGTTGCTCAGACCTGTCGTGGATGCCATCATCTGCCTGATCCCCTGCTCAGCACTCCAGGTGCCACTGACTCAGTGCACCGCAACCCATGGACCCTTACAGATTGAGTTTTGTGCTGTGGAGAGGTTGAGCAGCAATGTCACCTCAGGCAGTGTGGGAGACCTGGGACGTTGATGAGGAAGTTGATGCAGGTCTAACACACCCCACTGTATCTGCCTCAGGAATATCCCGAATGGACACAATCCTAGTCATTTTCATCACATGAGCGCGCCCAGCTCTAGTGCCCCAACCTCAGTGCACTGCAACTCACGGACACTTCTGTTTGTATGTTGGGTGACCTCTGTACTTGCTCCAGCTCCCTCCATGTTGCTCAGCAGTTGACTCTGTTTTGCAGGTGTTTTCTGTTTCCATTGCACTGGTGTCCACTGTTCAAGTTGTTGCCAGCACCAAGCACTCCGTGCGGGCTGGCTTCTGCTCACCCCACACACATCCTGCACAGGCATCACTGTACATGTGGCCCTGCCAATAAAGGGGCCGGGCGCACGTGCCCGTAGCCAGTTCAACATAATATCTGCGTGTGTCTCGATGGCCGTGTGGGTCTCCTTTGTGGTGTGTAGGTGGTCCCTGAAGGGTAATTGACACCCACGTATGTGATCTAGTTCGCTTTCCATGGGTTCGGACCACACCCGCACCTGTTCGGCCACCTCCTTTTGGCGTTCTGACACCTGGCATTGGGGTGCCATGTGTGGGTCGGTGAAGTGTTGTGGGCCAGCCGTGCTTGTGGGTGCTTCCTGCTGTGTGGTCTGTTGCAGGGGCTGGGTTCTCCTCTAAGTAGCTTGTCTGCCCTGGTCCTGGTGGTGGGTTGCGTGGGATGTCCATGGGCTGTTGTAGGGCGTCGGTGTCGAAGGTGTGGTGGTCGTCTCCGGCATCACTGATGGGTTGTCTGGTCTGACCTGCTGGAGGTGTTGTTTGTCCCTCTGCAATGTGAAGGGGAGATGCATGTTGATATTGTGTTGACATTTATGTTGGCGCATTGTTCTTGTAGACATGCAGACTGTGTGACAATGTACATTGTGACTGTTTGGGCGGTGCTGGCAATTTGAGGGGGACAGTGGACATTTGGACTACATGACTGATGTGAGGTTGTACCCGTACATATGCATCTCACAGTTCCCTGCTCTGTCAAATGTGATTGGCTTGTTTCTGCGCATGGGCGGACCCAGTTGTGTCCCCTGTTCTGCAGTGTCGGTGTTGTACTTTGTGCCACATTGTCATGGGATGTGCTGTGATTGCCATGTGTGTGTGCTGCAGTGTGCCAAGGGGATGGGGGACATGACCCTGGGTAATTGTGGGTGTGCAGTGTGCTACACATCGTTGTGCATGTTTGTCATTGTGCCCATCTCCCCCCGTCCCCCCAGTACCTGTTCGTTACTCACCCTGTTGTTGTTGTGTCAGGTCCTCTCGAGCTGTGTCCGTACTCCCACCTCCTTGCACCGTCTCCACATTGATGACTGGCCTCCATTTCCTCCAGCTCCTCCTGTGGCGCAGGACTCCCACCTCCTGTCGCCGTTGCTGCCTTCCTGTTGGCAGCGGCTTTGGGCCTGGTTTAGGTTTTCACGTCATGCCAGCGCCTCTTGGCCTCCTCCATTGGCCTCCTCGACACTCCGGCTGCATTCAAGGTAGTCTGATTGTGGGTCAGTTGCTGGTAGTGTTCTGTCACATCCGTGACGCTGGTCTTGTTTTCCTACGGACTGCACCCCGTCTTCCTCTCCCTCTTCTCCTTGGCCTTCCCCGACCCCGTTGGTCCTTTCTGGTGGTCTGTGGGGCTTGTGGGGTTCGCGTTGGCCTCTGCGCTCGGTCAGGGTGCATCCATGTTGCTACGCACTTTGGATTGTTTCTGCTGTGTTGTTTTTGTTGCTTTTATGGTCCATTTTCCCGCCAGACGCGTGGGATTTGCAGGCCTGCCGCTGGTTTTCGCTGCTTTTTGTTAATCGCGATTGGCCTCATCGCAGCTTTTTTTGCGTTCGTGTTTCGCATTTTTGCGGCGTGGCGTTGATTTTAACGCGCCCATTTGACGCGTTATCTGGTGACTATCGCATGGTACCGCCGTGTTGTGAATACTTGGTTAACACGGCGTAAATTTCCCGCGATAGACTGCGATGTTGGAGCTTGCGTTAAGTAACTTTTGCGATGGTTATCACACGTTCTTGAGAATATGCCCCTCAGTGTCTCGCGTTGTCTGCGCGTGCCCCGCACTCCAAACCCCAAGTGTGCATCCTGGCTGTCACTCACTACCTGAAGCCGTCATCTGGGCAAGCATCCAAGATCGATGCCCTGAGCTTATTCATTATTCAGGAGAGGCAAAGTCGTGATGGGCGGGGCCAAGTGCCTTGGTATCTTCATGTTGGTTTCAATATAAATAAAGGGTCAGGTCAAGGGTTGAGTAGGCGTGGCTTCTCAGCAAGTGAATGAAACACACTGCAGAACTGGAAGTGAGGATGCAGCACGGCATTGAGGGAGCTGCCGCAGTCTGACAACGAGGACTTGTCTTTTGCATTTTCTTCTTTTCTGCGCGTGATCAAGCAATCGAGTTTCTTTTGGATAATTCTCCAATTGTAGTGCTAAAATGCCACTATTATTGGGCAAGTGCAAAATCCAGGGGGGGGCAAGGGCCCCCCCTTACCCACTGCGGATGCCCATGACAGCAAGCAAGCATCTCAGGTAATCTTGAGATAAGCAGGAAACTGAGGCTTTACACTAATCATCACCACATGTTTGTTCAAACAGAAATCCCAAGCATTTGCACTAAGTTAAGCAGACCTTGAAACAGTGCACGCAAATTAAATTACATAGTATGCCTAATAAAGTGCACAGCAGAGTACATGGCACCTGTCCCACTACCACTAAAAAAAACAGTGACAACAATGTGGAACAAACAGCAGACTGCGGTGTGACATGTGGTGCATGCCAGATTGGAAGAGGTACTAAAGAATACAAAAAGTGATGTATGTTTGAATTAATCTCAGCCCCTGGTAATCACTCTGGCCGCATCCTAGTCCATCGTTATTTTACACAGTATGCCACATCAGGCTGTACCCAGCCATATGCAAATCAGTCTTGACCCTGATCCAGTGGGAACAGTCCAACCCGAATTGCCAGACAAGGCCCTCCCTGAACCGGAGCACACACAAACCAGTGCCGGTTTCACCCTAGTTAGAGCTCATCAGCCAGGATTATCTTGGTTCCAGTGGCACAGTGTGTACGGGAACCACCTCTGGGCATACCCATCCAACTTAGGGCAACACGCTGTCGTATACAAAAAAGTGATGGATGGAATGATTGAGTTAATCACAGCCACTGGTAATCACTCTGTGCCGAGGTTACTGATGATTTTGGGATTGATATGAACGAAAGTAAGATCTAGCGGAAGAATTTTAGGATATTAATGACAGATGAGGAATTAAAGAAAATATGAACACTGAGTTCGAAAGTGCATGTTAAGGAGCTATTGGAATGTATTAGCAAGTGGGGAAAGTGCAAGAATAAAAGAGCAGATGGTCGAAGTGTGGTGGAAAAAAGAAGAAAAGGAAAGGGGGCACAGGAGGAAAAGAAGAGATGCCAAGTGTAAGTGACTCATAGGTGTCGTGTCCTTCCTCAGCACACCAACACGCAGGACACAGGTAGGGATTCTCAATACCTTTATTTGTTTGGTATGTACATGTGTTGTGGAGAGCTCGGCCCTCGCACGTTCGCCCACGATCCCTCTTCCCTGCAGTTCGTCCCCACCCCCTTGACCGGATGTGGTGTCCGGTTCCCTCTTGGTGTTCAGGGTCCATTGTCCACTGCAGGGTCCTAGTGCCCCGCCCTAGGTCACTACATCTCCCCCTTTTGTTACGAATGAATTGAATGAATGAAATGGGTTACATTTCTTCTATCAGTCTCTTTGGCCGTTGGCATGTTCTTCTGTGGCGGGACTCCGTTTGTTGTTCTTCTGCTGCTCCCTCTCCATTTTCTCTTTCGTTGCTGCCGTGCTCCTGCTCTTCTTGTCCTGCTGTTTCAGTGCCTTGATCTTCTTCTTTCATTCCTTTCAGCTTTCTGAAGTGTGAGCTGTTTCTTGTTATCCTCTGATGATCTGACTCGGCCGTGACCATTGAGCCCTTCACTTTTGTTACTACTAACGGGTCTTTGGAGAACGTGCTGTCCGACTTTCTTTGCTGTCGTTGACACACTATTACCATGTCTCCTTCCTTCAGATCTGACGGGCTGGCATGTCGTCTTGCGTCTGCATATCGTTTCATTTTTCTTTCTCCTCTCTGTCTTTTTCTGCGACACTGCTGCGATCTGACGCTGTCATTGCCTCTATTTGCGGCAGCCTTGTTCTGCTTGTCCTCCCCAGCACGAGCTCCGCTGGGCATCTTCCTGTGGAGTTGTGCGGTGTATTTCTGTAGTCCCGCAATACCTGGCATAGAGCTTGGCCTAATGATATCTGCGCCAGCCTCGCCCTTTGAACTGCTTTTTTGATGTTCCCCATGAATCTCTCCACCATTCCATTTGCTTGAGGCCACAGTGGAGTTATCTTCCTGTGATTTATCCCTAGATAAGTCATGAATCTCCGGAACTCTTCCCCTGAGAATGGGGGACCATTATCCGTCTTTAGAGTTTCTGGTGAGCCCCATGCAGCGAAGATGTCATCTAAAATCGGTAGTGTTGCTGATGCTGATGTCGACGGGACGTGTCGCACTATAGGAAATCTTGAGTACTCATCAATGACCACCAGCAGGTAGTTTCCTGTGTCCAGTGGGCCAAAGAAATCAGCTGCCAGTGTTGTCCATACTGCTCTTGGAAGCTCTGACATTTGTAGTGGTGTCTGTCTGGCCGGTGCTCCGGTCACTTGGCATAGGTGGCACGTCGCTACTGTGTCTTCGACCATGCGATCCAGTCTGGGAAACCACACTTTCTCTCTTAATAGCTTCTTTGTTGATACGACGCCTCGGTGTGACTCGTGAGCTAAGTCTATCACTTGTCTTCTGAGTGATCTTGGTATCACAATTCTCGTCCCTCTCATTAGTATTCCGCTTTCTGTCTCCGACAGTTCTTCATTTATCTTTTGCAGAGCTAGCACTTCTTCTTTGCATATTCCCTGCTTCCCAGGTGCAGTTGTTGTTGATGTGCCTCCATCTTTGTTTTCTCGTTATTTCCATTGCCAGTTGTAGCGTGCCATCTTCTCTGGTCTCCCTTTCTAACTCCGCTAGTGTTATTGGTGCTGGTGTGCTTTGCTTGAGCACAAAGTTCAGGTATTCCTCTGCTATCGATGTCGTCTCGTGAGCCTGTGGTAACGGGTGTCTTGACATGTAGTCTGCAGGATTATGTTCTTTCCCTGGTTTATGCACAATTGTGAAGTCATAGTCCATCAGTCTGATGCCCCAGCGTTCAATCCTGGGTGGCATTTTGGCCGATGGGCTGCCGTGAGATTGTCACCAGCGCTTGGTGGTCTGTTATGATGGTGAACGGCTTCCCATAGATAAACATGTGGAAATGCTCGCACGCCCACACCACGGCCAGGCTCTCCTTTTCTGGTTGCGAGTATGCCTTTTCAATGTCTGTCAAGCTTTTGCTTGCGTATGCGACAATCTTCCTTTGTGACTCTCTCCCTGGCAGATGCTGTGCTAGTATTGCACCCAGTTCCACTGGGCTGGCATCCACAGTCAATTCAGTGCAGAGCAGAGGGTCGAAGTAGGCCAGATGTCCCGCCGTCACCACCGCTTCTCTTATGTCCTCAAATGCCTTGTTGCATTCCTGAGACCAGATGAATTTCTGACCCTGTTTGGTCAGTTCCCTCAGTGGTGTGCTTACTGTAGCGAAATCCTGTATGTATCTCGCACAGTAGCTGGCGAGTCCTAGGAATGATCGTACTTCCGCAACATCCGTCGGTGGCTTTGCATTTTGTAGTGTTTCAACTTTGCTGGGGTCTGGCCTCATCCCTTGTTTCGAGAAGATGTGTCCAAAAACACTAGTTCCTTTCTTCCTCGCTCGCATTTGTCTCCATTTAATGTGAGGCCCGCTTTCTCCAGTTGTGTGCACACTTGACGTAACGCCGTGTCATGCTCCTTGTCTGTTTTTCCAAACACTAAAATGTCATCACTGTAGTTTAAGCTGTTCGGGACCGGCCTGATCACTTGTCGTATGGTCTCCTGAAATATTTCCGCGGCCGATGATATTCCGAAACTCAGTCGCTTATATCTGAACAGGCCCAGATGAGTGGAGAATGTCGTGATGTACCTGGATTGATGGTCCAACTCTAACTGGTGATACCCTTTGCACAAGTCGAGCTTTGAGAATCGGCACGCTCCAGTGAGGCAACTGATCATGTCGTTCAGGTGCGGTCCCGGGTGGCGTTCCCTTGTGATTGCGGTGTTTGGGATCCTCATGTCCACGCATATGCGGATTTTGGAGGTGTTCTTCTTCGGCACCGCCACGATCGGAGACACCCACGGTGTTGGGCCGTCTGCCGCTTCTATTATATCCTGTGCCAGTAAGCTATTGATCTCCTCTGCCACCTGCGGTTGTAGGTGAATTGGCACCCGTCTGTGATGTTGTGCTACTGGCTTGATTGCTTCATTTATGTGCAATGTTATTTGTTTCCCTTTTAGCTTGCCAAGCCCTTTCAGTATGGCTGGGTATTCTTGCAGGATGTTCTCCGTTTCCGACATGTGATAGGTCACTGCCAGTAGTCCCATCAATTGTGCCGTCACATTGCTTAGTAGGCACGGCGCTGGGATGTCACCCTTGAGTACATGTATTTCTTCATGATACGATCTACCTTTGTACGTTAGTGTCTCTGTGAATTTTCCCATGTTTTCTACCGGGCTCTTGGAGCCCCAGGTGAATACATCCACGGTCGATGGCAGTAGCTGTGGCTTTACTCTCATCTTTTTGTATTCGGACATGCACATGATGTTGCATGTTGCTCCGCTGTCAAGTACGAAACTTGTCTGGTGGTCTCCTACATTGATGTCCACAGTGGCTGTCTTCTTTATCTCTCTCTTGTCTACCAGATGAACATGCTCTGCCCCATCGCTTTCTCTGGGCGCGTCCGACATGAGGTAGAGTCGCGCCGCACTCGCGGGTGCTGCCGTTTCATCTGACTCGTCAGAAGAGCTGCGATTTGCCGTCTCCATGTGTCGGGCATACCTGTTGCTTGTTATCCGCGGTCTTGTCGCTCGGCCTCTGTCACCTCTGAATTGCCTGGTCATGCACACGCTTGAGAAGTGGTTGTCCCTGTTGCATTTTCTGCACTTCTGGCCCATTGCTGGGCAGGCGCCAGCGTGGGGAAACTCGAGGCCACATCTGTAACATGTCTGTTCGCCCTTTCGTGGCGGGATCGGCGCCTGGAATTCCTTCTTGTTTACGTTCCCCGTGACGCGATGTGCTAGCGCTACTCTCTTCTCCTTTCCAACTTCCATCTGTTTTGCCTGTTCCGTTGCTCGTGCTTCTGTGCGAGCCATTGTCAATATCTTTTCTAGCGTTGTTGGTTCCTTCCAGGACTCGTGCTCGGAACTCCACTGATTTACAGCCCTCAATGATTCGCAGTCTTATTGCTTGCTCATTGTCAAATTTGTCGAATTCGCAGTACGTGACCAGTTTTCTCAGTCTCGTTGCAAAGTCATCTAGGCTTTCTTCGCCTTGCTGGCACGCCGTGTTGAACGTGTATCTTTCAAAATCAACATTGCGTTGGGGGTCGAACTTTTGTGTGAGACACTTTATCACTCCCTTGTAGTTCTCTGTTTGTCCAGCGGGAAACGTTAGCAATAGATCTTCTATCTCATCCCCTGCTAAATTCAAAAGCAGGTGCAGTTGCTTGCTCTCGGGGACGTCTGTGGCGCTCATGTAGCGCTCAAATTTTCTGATCCATCTTTCCCACCGAATGCCTGCTTGAGGTTCCGACAGGCTGAATGGTAGAGGCCTGCGGAAGATTGCTTGCGTGCTGTCACTCATTTTCTTTCTGGCGCTTCTCACCACGTCTTCTCTTTCCTTTGCTTTTGTACTGCTAACAAGTCACTCTCCCTCCTTTATTTCTTTTATTTTGTCCTTTGTTTGCTTCCTTTCCACTTTGTTTTCTGTCCTGTTGCTTTCTTTTCCTCTTTATTCTCTTTATTCTGCTTTTTTTCGTTTTTTTTTTGATTGCCTGACTCCAAAATGGCTGTTGCTTCACTCGGACCAGGGTGGGCTCCTGGCTCCGTTTCACTTCTCCCGCTGCTACGATGGTTGTTGCGCTGGCCAGCAGACCGGGGTGGACTCCTGGTGGCTTCTGGTTTCGTCGCGGTGTCCACAATCCCAACTCTCGTCGCCAGTTGTCGTGTCCTTCCTCAGCACACCAACATGCAGGACACAGGTAGGGATTCTCAATACCTTTATTTGTTTGGTATGTACATGTGTTGTGGAGAGCTCGGCCCTCGCACGTCCGCCCACGATCCCTCTTCCCTGCAGTTCGTCCCCACCCCCTTGACCGGATGTGGTGTCCGGTTCCCTCTTGGTGTTCAGGGTCCATTGTCCACTGCAGGGTCCTAGTGCCCCGCACCTAGGTCACTACAATAGGGTGGTGAGTTTCTGCTGAGGGAGGTGCATGTGTTTATGTGCGCTGGATTTGTGGTGATCTTTTTTCATTCAGAAATCAGTTTCCGAAGTTGAGAGACAATCCTGATAAATGTTACACTGAGGTGGATGGGATAGTGAAAATCTCCAAAGTGCTTTGAGAAGACTTGAATATTTTTTTGAGATAGGGGTTCCCAAGGATTTGTGGGCAGCATGCAAAGTGGTCGTAGGCTGCCCTGATGATGAGCCGCAGAGAGACACCAGGACAAATGCGCCTTCTCCTATTGTCATGGGCAAGTATAATCAGATAATTACTCATTTGGAAATGAAGGTCTCACAGAAAGATGTGGATTGGCTCAAAATAAGCAGAATGACTCAAGAGTCCAAAGAGTCAGTGACTGCTTATTACGGGAGGTTGATGCAAGTTTCAGACAGCATTGTGGCATCAAAAACCAAGAAAAGGAGAATATTAGAAGGTTCTTGTCTCAGTTCTTGCTTGGTTTGTGTCCAGAAATTAGTATCCAAATAGAACAGAATGGGATTTGTTGGTAACTGAAGTCTTTAGATGAGATCCTTGGATATGTGATGTGCAGTATTGCAGTGACAATTTGGATCAAAGCAGAAGATTAAAGAGAAATTCAGGTTGGCGCAGACTAAGTTGGAGCAAAGAAGATGTTCAGGAATTGAGGGAGTTGGTTTCATCATCAAATACTTGATTCTGGCTTTTTGCCCATAAAAGTACATAAACAAATAAAGTACATATATAAAACTAAAAGCACAAAAAGATAATTAAACACTGTGCTATGTCATGCCATTAAAAAGTTTCAATAATCAATAGGAATATACCTTAGGTTGTTATTAATCACATTATCAAAAACCCCCTTTAAAAACTTGTCATTAAGAATTAGTTAAAATTAATTTAAAAAAGGATATTGTTAAAATGCATCAAGTTTAAAACACCAAAGGTGCACATTATATTTCAAATACACAAGTGCTGGAAAGCTGGGATAGAGAGGAGACATAATAGGTAGGGCAGTCTTATGAATCACTACATCTAATGGACCAGCTCCAGTGGAGATACTTGGATGCTGCCGTAAATAACTAACTGAGAGGATTCTGTCCGGAGGAGCCATGTGGCAGTATCAAGTTGGAGGCAACCAAGTTGCTTGCACAAGGGGATAATCCATGTTTTTCTTGGGTGGGTGTAACCCGAACAGGAGAAAATAAAGTGCACTAATGATTCCTCTGACTGTAGGCAAACTGGACATACAGTACTTATTGGAGTTAGATTGTTCTTTTTTGCTAGTAAGGACATTAGTGGTAAAGTGCCGTAGCGGAGTTTAAGATGAAGGATCTTTGCAGGTAATGGATTAATAAAATCCAAGAAGGGCTCAAATTGAAAGTCAGGTTTGAAACCTAAAAATAGGGAAGTAAGCGACCCCTTGGTCACATTCTGGAATTCAGCCGAATGGACATGGTCCCAGAATGTGTCCTTAAGTGTGGTCTTGGATAGATAGGTCGTGGGAGCCAAGGAGGACTACTAATCCCCTAGACCAATTTGTGCCAGCAACTTTTGGACAAAAGATAGCCACTTTGTTTTAGCGCATCTGTCCAGTGGTACCACATCCTCCAAGGCCCCACAATAATCCTCCAGGTCTACAGAGTACTTCAGACTATAAACGAGACCCTACACAAGAAGGGAATAAGTGTCACCTGCCTACAGTATAGGATGAGCGCAAGGCGTCGCTCTATAAACAAATGGATATCTCAAGCGGGGAGCAATACCATGAATGACACAAACACCAGAAAATGACAAAAGATATATGAAAATAACAAAAATGAATTGTACAAAAATGTTTTATTCAAAATAGAAAAATCTATAGATATTTTTAAAGGATTTTTATAATGTTTTACATATATAATAGAACAAATCAAATAACATAAACATACATGTTTTCCTTTCAAAATGCACCCACAAAAACAATAATATATCTCATAAAGTGTCCCCCAGTCCAAGTGGATCACAGCCAAATAATAACTTAAAACATCATCATATCAATTACACAACAGCACTCTCTCAAAAAATCAGTCATACCGCAATCGCATCCATACATCTGTCATACTGTCAAAGCCTACCAATAAAAAATGCAAATATAGACAGGAGCCACAAATGAGAGCGCCAATGGTATCATGCACAACCCGATATCTGGGTGGAACAGTACAGTGCTATGTAGAGATGCACAGCCAAGTTTTGGCTGGAGTACAATGAGTATTTAAATCAGTACACTAATAACCAGAAATTGCCATATACATTTTCATCAGCTCAATAACATTGGTTTCATATGCTCATAACGAGAGGGAATAGTAGATAGAAAACATTTGAACAGTTCAACTTCCTCTCTTTCTTTCCATGTACCACTGCGTGGTTCCTGTCATACAAAGTGCCTATGAGTACTTCAGCCTTTTCCAGTACAGTAACGGCCTCAATTGGGCCCTATGTATTATTTAATTGAGGCCCATGTCTCATCTTAATGGTATTCACGGTGTAATATTAGGGAAGTTAGTAAGTGCTCTCAAAAATGTGTTCTCCGCTACTCCAAGTTAAGTCAAATTCGAAGTGCCCCATATTTCAGCCCCATAAAGGGCACTGCCCTCAGCTTTAGCTCTGTACACCTTGAGTGCAGGAGAGATATAACTAGTCCGGTATGTGCTGTATCGTCTAAGTATTAGAGCAGAATGCTGTGTTAGGTTTAGGCTACTCTTCTCAAACTGTGGAGCCCATGACATAGATTTAGTTAGCCTTACCACCAAATAATCGAACCCCCCAGTATTATCGAACCCCTAAATGTTTTGTGAGGACTAAGCGTAATAAACTTGGTCTTGGAATGGTTTATTGCAAGCCCATGTTCGGTGCAAAAGTCTTCAAATTTGTCCACCAAACATTGTAATCCGCTAGGGGTCTTTGAGATTAGAAGGGTGTCGTCTGCAAATAACAGAAGTGGAGTTTTACGGCCACCCAGACAAGGAGTATTATTTAAGCCATCTTGCACATAAGTTATCAAATCATTAAGATATAAGGAAAAGAGGATTGGGGCTAGGGCGGAGCCTTGCCAGACTCCATTCTTAATATCGATCCGTTCAGTAAGCTCCCCTACCTGGCCCCATCTCACTAGGGCATAACTATCCTGGTGAAGACGGCCAATATATCCAGGATATCACTATTGCTCAGGATGGCCCACAAGTTTGCTCTGGGGGCTAAGTTGAAAGCCGATTTTAGACCAACGAAGACCAGATAGAGGTATGCCTTCTGTATGACAAAAATTTTCCAATAAATTAATAAAAATCTGGTCAATCCTGCTGATCCCTCTTCTAAATCCAGCGTGCAATGGAGAAAAAGCCTGGTGAACCTCTATCCAAGAGTCCAATTTTCCAAGAAATTGTTTAGCAAAGACCTTTTGGGCTACACCTATAAGGCTGATGGGCCTATAATTTAGTGGGGAATCCAGCTGGCCTTTTTTATAAATGCAAAAAGAACAATTGATGGACAGAATGCAGAACAATGTCATACATTCACCCCAGTACAGAGATCTGGGCCCAAATCCATCATTTTTTTGCTTCCCATGCCATTCCAGTTTGAACCCAGCCATATGCAAATCAGTCTTGACCCTGCGCCCGATGGGAACAGTCCAGCCTGAACTGCCAGGCCACTATTTGGGCAGCCTTCCAGCTGGGAGGGATACTTGCCCCTTCCAGAATATAGTTTGTTAAAATAGAGGGCCCATGTCTCGATATCGGCCAAAAAAGGTCACCCAGGACACCGTCAGGTCTAGCTGCTTTTCCAAGGGCAATGGCCTTAACTGCCTCCAATGAATTCCTCATCTCTATCACTAAAGGGCCTGTAGAAGAGTGAGTTGACTCATATTGCTGTGTAGCATCATCAGCCGAAAGTCCTTTTTGTGGCCTGTACAAATCTGTGAAGGGGGCATGCCATACCTCAGAAGGAATTGTATTTGCCAGGAGCCTCGATGGGCCCTCATTAACATTGGCTACCAACTTCCAAAAGGTTTTGATATCTTTTGATACAGCTGCCTCATAGATGTCTTCCCATATATTTGACTCCCAATCCCTAAGTGCTTTTGCTTGAGTCAGTTTGTACTCACTACTTTCAAATCTATTTTGTGATGTATCACCCAGGGTAAGAGCCTGTGGAAGTTCATTCTTTTGTCATTACACACCTTGTTATACCAAGAGCATTTAGGCTTGGAATGGGCCCTAGTAGACTTATAAATTTGTGTAAAGCACTTGCCTAGAGTTTCAAATAAGCCCTCATTTATCATAGTTATATTAGTATGCCAGAGATAATCCCTGAGCTGATGAAGGTTTAACCTATCCAGCTCTAGCATGGCTCCCCTAAGGGCCCCGTACATACAATCTCTTGTGCGCAAATCCTGAGCTACATGGCCCCCATTTAATCCTACGCCTATCATTGGATGGCATTAGACTAGAGGCAAGCAATATGGGGGCATCTATCAGATGGTGGTGGAACAGGCCATTCAGTGAACAATAGAGGGCATTGTGATCAATGTCATCCCTTGTTAATATCTTAAAATCAGCCAGGTTTCCCCAGAGCTGAACAAGGATTAAGATGTAGTCAATTCTGCTTGAACATCCTGGGCAATTAAAGGTATTTGCAGCATTAGGATCTGAGAGTGAGTGGCATTACATGCCCTCAAACCACAAATTAGAGTAAAGGACAGGAGCTGGTAAGCAGCTCGAGTCCAGTGCTTTACTGGAGTAATGTTAAGGGCAGGTATCCCCCACTCTTCATCTTTTTCGCTTATGGGGAATTGATTACCCATATCACAAGGCTTGTATGTAGTCTTGAAGTCGCCCGCAAAAATAGTAGTGTCATGGGAGTCAAAAGAAGCCCTGTGTGCAAGTTCCCGAATCGCCTCAGTCTCTCCTCCTTCCCTGGCCATCCTGTTATAAACATAGATATACCCATGAGATCATGTGAAATTGGGGGATTTATTTTACCCAAATAAGAAGACCCCCTGATGGACAACACTTTCCAATACTACTTTCTTGGAAGATGCACAGGTCAAATCGGTCAATAAGATTCCCCCAAGATGGATCGTCCAACTTGCCCTCAATTCCCACAACATTCCAGGAGAGGATATTAAAAGTAACAGGTGTACAAGAGATGGAAGTAGGGGCGGTGTCAGGAGGCATATCCCGGATTTGGGAGTAGCTAACTGAATACATGTATTTGGGTCAAGGCAATGGTCCCCACTACTGATATTAGCAATTATGGGCACCTCCATCAGTCAATCTACCATTGATGTGCACCAAGGTTCGACCTGATCGTAATGGTTTTCCTTCCTCAGGGGCAATGGACCACATTGTACCGGAGGGTTACATTTAAACCCGGTCGTTGGTACCACAGTTAGGCGGCCACGCAACTCCATGTTCACCAAGCCCTCAGCCAAAAACTTCGAACTTGAGCTCAAGCCTAATTTAGTCGAAAGAACCAGAGGGGCAGGAAGAATCACGGAATCAATTCGCATCCAGAATGTTAGAACAAACAACTGAGTACCAGTGGTGTAAGGATCATATCTGGAAAATGCACTTGTTTATAAGCGACTCGTTTTCTTCATGGGCAAACTCGCATAGGGTAGGGACCTTAATCATGTAGATCGAGGCTGTTGGCTTGTTTCCTGTCAGGGCCACCCTGGATAAACTAGGGGAACCCCCGTCGCTGTCTCTCAGAGAAACATGAACCTGAGGTTGGATCCGCCCATCCTGGCTTTTGTGTTCAGTTTTAGTGAACTTTTGGGTGTTCCCTGAGAACAGGGACGAGCCGGACAGAATACGGGTTTGGAAACCAAAGGTGGAGCATTAGATCAACGGAAATTAGCAACAGACCATTTGATTTCGTTAATAAGTGTTGCATAAGCAGGGCATGGGGCAGAACGGGGGGTTTTAGGAAATGGTACCCTCACTACTAGTCTTAGCTCTTCAAGTTGACCAGGTAATAATGCTAATTAAGAATTTAAGTCACAAATCTCAGACTGCAAACTGCGTACCAAGTTAAGGACTTGACTACTCTCACTATTATCATGTGCCTTTCAGTCAGTGACCACTAGTTCTATAGGCGGTGGCCTGAGAAGGGGCAATACTAATGACCCCCCAGATTTAGATATAATCTTAGAAGGTTCCCGTTCAGGAGCAGGGGAGGCCAAAGATGTAAATCTATTAGCACATATGGGGACAATGGTATCAGTATTTTCTCAGCAATAGGGGATTTAGGTGGAGGAGGGAGTGGATCATTACTGGGGTCGGCCAGAGAAGAGCTACCAGGGGTCGGTTTGTAATTCAGACAGTCATGTGATACCGTAGGTGCTTTATTTTTATTTTTCCGCTTCTTTTGAAAGATTGACGGGACTTTCTTTGAATTTGTGGAAGCTTGCGTGCCAGTCCCATTGCCCTCCCCCAAAAGAGCTTCCATCTCCTTGATAAGTTTATCAATGTCCTTTAGTGTAGGGTTATTCACTAGATCCTTTGTTACAGTGGGAGAGGCTGGTTTGCAGTTTTTAACCCTCTTTCCCTGAGGGGAGTCAGTTTCTTCTCGTTTCCCCATGGCCTATGTTGTAGAATCACCGCAAAGCATTTATGTATCACATATGCATAAGGTATACAAAGATAGTTCAATTGTGCTGAGGGAAAGACTCCTCAAGGCAGGCAAAAATACACTGCCCCGAGAGCAAGGGAAAACAGTCTCAGTATGGGGAGGGCACAATATACACAAAAATAGCCAGAATCATCACGATACTCCCCAGAGATAAAAGGCCATAGTCCTTACCCCGACAATATGATGGAGAATGAGAGATGAAAGGGGTGTGGCCCCGCCCCAGTACTTCCTGGCACTGACGGGTCCGCTCTTGGCCCAGGCTTTGCCCGGGAGAGGCCCACGAGGTGGGAGTGCAGTCAGCTCTATGAGTGCATTAGAAGGCCCCACCGGCTTTGGTCACCACACTGAATCTCCTGGCGCTGATTAGCTGGTGGATGGAGTGCTCTGGCTTGCTGCTAGACTTTGAGGGCCAAGCACCTCTTTGGAAATCACCAGGGCATCACGCGCAATGGGAGTGCAGTCAGCGCTATGAGCACGTTAGGAGGTCCCATCCCCTTTAGTACCACACTGCACACATGCCTTCTGGCTGCTGGACGTTGGGGGCCTAGTACTCCTTTGGAAATCACCACAGCATTGATTTTCAAGATGGTGGCCAACTGGTTCAAGCAGGAAATGTTTATCCACAAGCGAGAAGTTGAAGGATGACTGGCAACCTGAATGTGGGTACGAATAAACACATGTTAAAGAAAACCACTGCTTGGCATATTTGTAACAATGGGGCTACTGGAAATGGGAATGTAGATTGAATCCAAAGTGAGTGCAGAATGATGTTCAATTGCCAAATATGAATGTAATGCCAATACAGAATATGCAAGTACAAAGGTCATATAATGATAATATGCCCCAAGCCCCAATGATGTAGAGACCCATGGGAAACAGAAGGTAAAATTTAAATCCGAACACCAACAGTTCACTCATCAGTCGCAATGATGGTGCCAGGGAGGGGAGGAGGATTGCGTGCTTGACGCAGTTCTAGAAGTAGACCAGAGTGGGGCATATATGGATGGAGAGGTAAATGACCATTCCATATGATTTCTAATGAATACTGGAGCTATTCACACATAATTTGTTTGTAAAAACCCAACAAGCAATGGGGGATAGTTCAGGACCCCAGAAATGTGAATCAAATTGTCGTTCCATGTTGTCCCGTTGTACCAAATCCTGCTGTCAACAACTACAGAAGCTTGCAAGCAAGAAACCATTGTCTTGAGGAATCACCTTGTAGGGAGCAGACAAAGAGTGTCTGTTAGAATTAGGGTTTCTGATTGGCTGAAGAATACACCCTGGCCATGCAGAACCCACCACTCAGGTCAGGGTTAGCTAGATACACAACTAAGATAACCTATGCTCACCCTCTTGTAGCTTGGTGCAGAGTAGGCAGGCTTATCAAAAAAGGCAATGTGTAAAGTATTTGTGCAACACACACACACAGTAACACAATGAAAATACCACAAAGAAAGAGTCCACACAGGTTTATAAATATAGCCTTGTATGTTATAAACACAATAAGGCTAAAAAGATAAATATCCAATCAATACTTTTCAAGATATGAGCGTTTTTGTCAAATGCAGATAAAACACATTCACCTCTATTACGTGTTTTACAGTATGCTTCGTATGAATACAATGATCCCCGCCGGGATCGGAAAAGGACTTCCTAAAAGTTGGAGCAGGAAAAGCAGTACTCCTGAAGTCTTTGGGATAAGTTTCCCGCTAGTCGCTGGAATGAGAGTCCTCACTCGGACCATCGCAATTGTGCATGGGCAAAGTCAGCTGCCTGCGAGGGAGCGCAGGGCAGCTGCATGGACCACACGGGTCTCAAGGTTCACAGTACCTTTTCAGCCGGTGTCACAGGGAGAGATCCTTGGGCAGACAGAAGGCATGGCGGCTGTCGTGCTGATTCAGCTGTTGTGGGCGGGTCGAGCTGACGCATCAACACTTGCGGAAACTCCTGTTACCAAGGTGACATGGCCATACCACGTTGAGAGGGCTTCCCTTCGAGCTGCAGCGTCTCCTCAGGGTCGGAGACTGCGATTTTCACTGAAAAATTGTGCAGGTATGTCAAAAACAGCTCAGGGGGTGAAGTGCGGGCCCTTTGGGCGGCAAAGAACAGAGCACAGAGCTTGTTCTGTAGCTCGGTGGCCAGCGCTTGTCTTCAGTGGGAAACACTGATCTGTGCAGGCGTCAGCTGCCGTGTAGATGAAAGTCTTCGATGGCCCTGAGACTTCGTGAACAGGGGTCTAGCCAGTAACCCCTTGGAGAGCACTCTCAGTTTAGCACAACACAGAGGTAGCAGGCTGCAGGCCAGCACAACAAGGCAGGTAGCAAAGTGGCAGTGCCTCCTGCAGCTCAACAGCAGCAGGCCAACACAGCAGAGCAGTTAGCAGAGTGGGAGTTGCTCCTGGCAGCACAGCAGTCCTTCTGGCAATGTGAAGATGCAGAGCCAGCAGTGTCTGGTTACAGGTCCAAAGAACGTCTGATTAGATGGGGTCAAAGACCCACTACTCATACCCAGAGGTGCCTTTGATGTGGGGATGACTTCAAAAGAACTCTGTGAAGTGCACAGGTCCCCTTTCAGCCCAGTCCTGTCTGCTAGACTAGCTATGGGGGAGGAGGGGGGCTAGCCCTTTGTGTGGAGACAAGACACTACCTATTCAAGTAAAGTGTTACCTCCTCTCCTCCCCCCTGCCCAGGATGACCCATCTGTATGCGGATGAATGCAGATGTAGTTGAATATCCTGTGTTGTGGCTGTCTAGAGGGAATGCACAAATGTAGCTGTCACCTAGCAGTCCAGATGTGTATTGGAGACAGGCTGTCAGGCACACAGAACAGTAAGTGCAGAGAAGTGTCCACTTTCTAAAACTGTAATAGCTACAATCATTACGGGAAACTAATTAAAAAAAGAGAGGAAGAAAAAGACACTAATAACACTATAACAAAATCCCTCACTACAACAATGAATGGACAAAAAGTATGGTACCCACAACACATTTTTGTGGAAAGCTTTGTTGTTATTGCAAATATTTACATAAAACATGGATAGTACAAAACATAATATACAATTAGTGCTCACAAGGTTACACACAGCAGACAAAATAGAAATACAAATCACAGTGTAAACAAAAAATACAAATATAGGTCTGTATATTAACAAGACCAGAATGCAGTATATAATGCTCCCTCTTGATTTGCCAAAAGAAAGCGTTGAGGGAGTTTCGACCTTATAAATTTGTCAGGTCATCATCAGGACATAAGGCAATATTTCGGAGCAACCATCAAACTCAATCTATAAATAAAAACAATTCGAATTGTTGGGGTACCAAGGCAGAAAAGTCACAACCAAAGAACTTAACCAAGGGCCAGTACAATTGTAATTGAGCATAACACAGAACACAATCCGTGTATCATGCATACCAAATTAATTGTACAAAGATAAAAACCATCACCAACTTTAATTAAACAGAACTGTGCAACTAAATACTAAAGTGTCAGCTGATATCACCAATTAATGAACAAACTAAATCAGTCTGTGCAAAAGTGCCGAAGTTGAGGCCCAAAATGATACGTGACAAACCAGGGTATTTAATAATAAACCCAAGGTGCCGACAGATTCCTAAGTAACCGGTTAACCTACTTGTAATGTATAGTCTAAACAAATTTACGAGGGAGGAGAGCGCCAAATTTACTAAAATAAGGCGCTCTCCTCCCCTCTCCCTATTGCCAGCGCTGAAATCAGCTGTCGTGCACCACAGAGACACCTATGCGCCAGGGTGCAAGGGTGTCTCTGTGAGTCTAGCATATGTTTTGTACTGGAAGGGTATCCTTCCACTACAAAATACTATGCTGAGACTCACTTCAAACCTTTTCGCTCTTTGTATGCGTGCAGCACAAATGCAAAGTCAGAAAGGAAGGAGAAATGAAAGCATTTCTCCTTCCTTGCACCTGCTTTAAAAGGGTGCTGTTTTCTGATGCTAAAATCAGTCTACTTTGTTTAGTAAATTGGGTTTATCGTCAGAAACCTTGGGTGGTTGCATGGGAATGCCCATGCTCCACACATGGTACGACCACTTGGCGCTAAGTAATGCAAAGCGCTGTTTTGCATTACTTTCACGTTATTTCCAGCGCTAAACAAATTTAGCGCTGGAAAGTAATTTGTGAAAAAAGATTTCGTGCTGAATTGTGTCACTTTTGTGACGCAAACACGGAATAAAATCTTAGTAAATCTCCCCCTAGGTTTCCATAGTGATTCAAGTGAAGAGTAGAATTTTCCTTTAGCTGTCCAGTCGAAGTTGTAGGTTCCTTAATTCTAGAGTCTAAAATGAACCAACAAATTTACAGTGAAAAGAAATGAAGGTTTCTCTGATTTTCACAGTAGTCAACAAATTAATTTTTGATTTTTTTTCTTTTTGATTTGACTTGAGAGAAACCATGTCATCAACCACAGAGAAAGGTTGCAGAATTGTATTAGTAGTTTTAGCATTAGAAATAGTTATATTAATAGTAGGCTTACTTGTGAGTCTTAACTCTCCCATCAAGCATGCTTCAACTAAAACTAGAACTAAACAGACCTTTTTAGATGAACGAAGTAGATTTAATATGAAAATATTACATAAATTTGGCTGTGAGGGGAATGTTTCAGACAATCTTTATTTTAGACTATTAAATGAGTATCCCAAATTCATGGGTGTTCAGGACTGTTATATTCACAGGTATTTGCCTGTTTCTATAGTAGTTGGTGTAACCTATCAACACTTGCCTCTCACATATTCCCTTCATGCAATATAATCATGAACCTGTTTTATCGTCCAAATAATTTTGAATATTATTTTTTCGAATTTTGATATGAATTTGGATGATTGGCTATGTTTAAGTCTTTAAATCTAAATTTGAGGGCTTAGGGGCCGATTCCGATCCGGGACGGAAAACGTACCGACCGACTCGGAGCCGGAATTTATTCCGAACGACACGTACCGGTGCAGCCCGACCCGCAAAGTACGATGAAAAGCGTGCAAAATCCGACCGACTCGTACGGAACACTATACGAACGACCGAACCGCGCGGAAAACAGCTATCCGGCCGGAAAAGCACGCGAATCGAACCGACCGACACGCACCAGGAAGAATCCTGAACGAAACGTACCCGCGAACTCCGACCCGCCAAGTACGATGCAACGTGTGGAAAACACGACCGAGTCGCACGACCGACACGCATACAAAACAGCGAGCCGAAGCAACCCAATACACCGCGACCGACGCGTACGCAGCACATAAAACAGCACAAACACAGCGTGAACGACTCGGAGAAGCTCGCACGAGACAACTGCAGGGTCCGACTCGGTCAGAAGAACGTCTCCTACATGCACAAAAAGTACAAAGGGAAAAACACAAAAAAAAGGCCAAACAAGCAATTACAAAGCCAATAAATACTGGGGGGAACAGGGAACAAAGACACACCCACAACTCCACCCATATAAAGGACACAAATCTCTACCATGATCCTTTGCAAATTCAAATTACCTGCCAGCACACAACACCAACAGACAGCAACCACACACACACTCACAGCTCATCCATCACACAAGCCACACACCATCAGCACCTCAACAAATAGCACCCTCACATACACCCAGCAAAACACACACTCACACACCCTCACTTGCACACCAACACACATCACTCACCACCACCACCCATCACCATGCCCCCAAGAAGAATCCAAAGTTCCTAGATAGTGAATTGGAAGTCATGGTAGATGAGATCCTCAGGGTAGAGCCACAGCTGTTTGGTACACTGGTCCAACAGACCCCCATGTCGCAGAAAACCAAGATGTGGGCGAGGATCATCGACAGGGTGAACGCATAATCACCATGTTTGCGCACAAAGGAAGACATCCAGAACAGGTGGTATGATGTGCGCAGGAGGGTCAGGGACCTACTGAAGAAGGATTACATCTTGAGCCAACACACCGGCAGTGGCCCTCCTGCCAAACCACTATACCTCAGGCCCTGGGAGGAGAAGGTGCGGGCCATCCTACCACCAGTGAGCGTATATGGACTAGAAAACATCCCAGAGCCTGGTGAGTACACAACCAATATACCCAATATTGTGTGACAATACACACACATCACTGTCAAGGGGATAGTCAAACCATGCACCCTTAGCAAATACACAGCAACAAAAACAGAATCATCCCAAGATGTGTATGTCAGTCAGATAAACACAACACATGCCATCTCATAGTGATATGTAACTGTGTCATGACATGTACAAACCCTACAACAAATAAAGCTAGGCAGTGGCACACATATAACCAACAAACACTGTCAGATATGTAGCCACCACTACAAAACCACCACACAGGGAATCCCACAGAAAGGAAGGAATTCTGTGTATGCTGGTCAAGTCAGTGTAGCCAATAGCATCATGGGAGTTGTAGTCACAGATATTGCCCACCCTCACAATACGCCCATCAACACCACTCTGAACCATGCTCACATCACAGGGAGTGGAAAACAACTGACAAGATGGCTGACACTGGCTACTGCTGTGGGGAGCACAAGGCCCTGCTGGGAACTGGGCACCAACCAACAGCAGGACACCACTGACTGACATCCTGAAAGACAACTTGCACTCCCTGCAATGGAAGCACGTTCCATGGTGGGATATCTGGCTGGGTGGGAAGGAGGACTGACAGCTATGACCATAGTTACCAGCAGCTCTCCCCACACACACCCCTAACACAAACTACACACAACACACCTGGGAAAATGCATTGCCTCACACTAAAATTAATTATCCCACAAAGAACCACCACCCTGGGTCATGCTGTGGGAAGCACAGTGACACACATGGGACTTGTAGCCAAACAAACGCCAGGACAACACTGTCAGCCATCCATTCAGCACAGGCACACTACCCCACAGGAAAGCAGAGTCAGAAGGAAGGAAGTATGGGCAAGCTGGGAAGGGGGTGGAGGCAATAGCATGATGGGAGTGGTAGTCACAGATATTGCTCACCCTCACAATTGGCCCATCAACACCACTCTGAACCATGCTCACATCACAGGCAGTGGAAAACAACTGACAAGATGGCTGACACTGGGTACTGCTGTGGGGAGAACAAGCCCCTGCTGGGAACTGGGCACCAACAAACAGCAGGACACCACTGTCAGCCACCTTGCCATTGCTGGCACACCCACACACAGTGAAGTACACTCAAAAGGAAGGAAGTATGGGCATGCTGGGAAGGGGGTGGAGGCAATAGCATGATGGGAGTGGTAGTCACAGCTCAACATCCCCAAACCACATGGCCCAGCAATCTCACACTGAAGCATGCACACCTCACAGAGAGTGGAAAGCCCCATCAAAGATGTCTGACACCGGTGCTCAGTTGTGGGGAGCACAAGGCCCTGCTGGGAACTGGCCACCAACCAACAGCAGGACACCACTGTCAGCCATCTTGCCATTGCTGGCACACCCACACACAGTGAAGTACACTCAAAAGGAAGGAAGTATGGGCATGCTGGGAAGGGGGGAGTAGGCAATAGCATGATGGGAGTGGTAGTCACAGCTCAACATCCCCAAACCACATGGCCCAGCAAGCTCACACTGAAGCATGTACACCTCACAGAGAGTGGAAAGCCCCATCAAAGATGTCTGACACCGGTGCTCAGTTGTGGGGAGCACAAGGCCATGCTGGGAACTGGCCACCAACCAACAGCAGGACACCACTGTCAGCCATCTTGCCATTGCTGTCACACCCACACACAGTGAAGTACACTCAAAAGGAAGGAAGTATGGGCATGCTGGGAAGGGGGAGGAGGCAATAGCATGATGGGAGTGGTAGTCACAGCTCAACATCCCCAAACCACATGGCCCAGCAAGCTCACACTGAAGCATGCACACCTCACAGAGAGTGGAAAGCCCCATCAAAGATGTCTGACACCGGTGCTCAGTTGTGGGGAGCACAAGGCCATGCTGGGAACTGGCCACCAACCAACAGCAGGACACCACTGTCAGCCATCTTGCCATTGCTGTCACACCCACACACAGTGAAGTACACTCAAAAGGAAGGAAGTATTGGCATGCTGGGAAGGGGGGAGGAGGCAATAGCATGATGGGAGTGGTAGTCACAGCTCAACATCCCCAAACCACATGGCCCAGCAAGCTCACACTGAAGTATGCACACCTCACAGAGAGTGGAAAGCCCCATCAAAGATGTCTGACACCGGTGCTCAGTTGTGGGGAGCACAAGGCCATGCTGGGAACTGGCCACCAACCAACAGCAGGACACCACTGTCAGCCATCTTGCCATTGCTGTCACACCCACACACAGTGAAGTACACTCAAAAGGAAGGAAGTATGGGCATGCTGGGAAGGGGGGAGGAGGCAATAGCATGATGGGAGTGGTAGTCACAGCTCAACATCCCCAAACCACATGGCCCAGCAAGCTCACACTGAAGCATGCACACCTCACAGAGAGTGGAAAGCCCCATCAAAGATGTCTGACACCGGTGCTCAGTTGTGGGGAGCACAAGGCCCTGCTGGGAACTGGCCACCAACCAACAGCAGGATACCACTGTCAGCCATCTTGCCATTGCTGTCACACCCACACACAGTGAAGTACACTCAAAAGGAAGGAAGTATGGGCATGCTGGGAAGGGGGGAGGAGGCAATAGCATGATGGGAGTGGTAGTCACAGCTCAACATCCCCAAACCACATGGCCCAGCAAGCTCACACTGAAGCATGCACACCTCACAGAGAGTGGAAAGCCCCATCAAAGATGTCTGACACCGGTGCTCTGTTGTGGGGAGCACAAGGCCCTGCTGGGAACTGGCCACCAACCAACAGCAGGACACCACTGTCAGCCATCTTGCCATTGCTGTCACACCCACACACAGTGAAGTACACTCAAAAGGAAGGAAGTATGGGCATGCTGGGAAGGGGGTGGAGGCAATAGCATGATGGGAGTGGTAGTCACAGATATTGCTCACCCTCACAATTGGCCCATCAACACCACTCTGAACCATGCTCACATCACAGGGAGTGGAAAACAACTGACAAGATGGCTGACACTGGGTACTGCTGTGGGGAGCACAAAGCCCTGCTGGGAACTGGGCACCAACAAACAGCAGGACACCACTGACTGACATCCTGAGAGTCAACCTGCACCCACTGCAAGGGTGGCATGCTTCATGGTGGGATAACTGGGCTGGAGGGAGAAGGATGTCCGGATGTCAACCAAATACCACCAATGCTGGCCATGCACACACCTCAACATTCACATTGAAATGCTTCATGTTGTCAGGACAATGCGCTACACCAATATCAACAGCTGACTGTGACAACTTAGGAAAATGCAATGTACAGGCCCGCATCCAGAGGTACAGTCACAACTGTCAGGTGTTTGAACCATTGATGCCTGTAGAAACATTACATACATTGTGTGTCTCTTCCAAATACAGGTGATGATGGTGACACAGCAGCAGACGCTGAGGAGTCCCTGTCCCAGGCTCCGGGGGACACTGAGCTCACTGGTGTGGAACAGCCTCTGCCCACCTCGGATGACGAAGACCTACCTGGCACCTCCGCAGTGAGTCATCATGCAGCACCAGCAGGACCACCAGCTGCACCCCCTGCACCCACCCCTCCAACAACTGCCAACACACAGACCACCCCTGCCGACACGGACAGACCAAGGACCACCACCACCAACAGCACACGGACCCCGGCCCAACGTGAAGCTACGGACAACAACACCAGCAACAACCCCCAAGGGGGCCCAGGGTCACCTGTGCGTGCCACCACAGGTCCTTCACGTGTCGCCAGGGGTGGTGGGAGGGGTGGTAGACATAGGTCGCTGCTTGCAGAGGGGTCTGGACTGCATGATGACCCACAACTGGTACGCATAGCTGATGCGTACCAGACTAGCACCGGAGAGTTCAGCCAGGTAGTGGGGATACTGAGGGACATTCAACAGCAGCAGGCTGCCCATCATGCCCGCTTGGACTTACATATGTCCCGCATGGAGTCCAAGTGGGACACAGTGCAAGAACAGATGGCGGTGCATAGGGACATATTGCAATGTCTCCGCCAGATTTGCACCAACATGTCAACACCTCCCTGTGTGCCCACAACATCTGGTGCTGCAACAACTGCAACTGCCACAGGGAGGGAGGATGACTCTGGCGGAGAGTCCCCAGCACTGCAGCAGCCTGCACTTGAGGGTCCCCCCCCAAAGAAGAGGGGTCGTCCGAGGAAGGACAACTGAGAGGCTGATGGCCATGCACAACCCCCAGGAAGCCAACACCTGTTCTGGAAAATCACCTTTGTGCCCAAACTCTTCACCCTGTCGAATGCAACACAACTCTCCCACATGACATGGGGAGCTCAAGTTGGACCAATGTATCAGATGACTGTGGACTTTACTCTGGACATTTCTGCTACCAGGACTTCCAAATCATCTTGGAACTTTGGATTACAATCACAATGTACAGCACCCACCATCCTGTGCACTATACTCACACATGTATGTCAATAAACTCACTAATACACCATACTTGCCTCTGTTGTGATTCCAACGTTGTTTCTGAAGTGGAGATGATGATCTGTGAAATGACACTGTGCATGCTAACTGCTACAGCAAGTACAACACCGGCATGTGAGTCATGGCGACGTGACACATATGAGGGAGACACACCACCAGGGCTACATAACACATACACACCAGGGCCATCTGAATCATCGCCTACACTGATGTTGCCAGGAAATACGGTGCAATGCACAGACCCAACACCTATTCCCAGTCTGTGTCAACTAGCCCACTGGTGCAGTAAGCAAATGTCAGTCAGATGTGTGACCACAGACAACGCACATCACAAAGTGAAGCACAGGTTTATTACACATTTGCAACATGTTGTAACCACTACAGATGCAAGGTAATCCCACCTGGCAGTGGGCACACAGTCAATAAGTGTAGAAGAAAGGAAGTCCATGGGTGTGGCGCACATCACCTGTAGGGAAACGACAGCTACCACCCTGGAAGTTGATTCACGGTGTCGGGGGATCACAGTTGACCAAACAACTCTGAAAGTACCCTGTGAAGGACAGAAATGACACACAGTCAAAAGCACTGAAGAACAGGACAGAACTGCAATACTCATGCCCAATACATGTCACAAGATACCCACCCAGAACCAAGTTAGCATGCCAACACTGTTGGGGAGTACAGACTACCTGTAAGGACACATCGCTGCACGCATCCAGTCAAGTAGCACATGGACACACTCAAACAGCACCAGAGCACCACTAACACATATCATGCAAACTCACATCATTGACATCACATCCCTGGATACTCACATTCAGCTGAAGAAGTTGGTGATGAGCTGTGTGCGGACATCACTCTCATCATCATCATCATCACTGGCATCGTGGTCCAGCCCAGGATCCTCCACAGGTGGCGGATGTTGGTCATCGTCATCCAGGATGAGAGGCAACTCCTTCCGCACTGCCAGGTTGTGTAGCATGCAGCAGACGATGACAATCTTGGACACCTTTGCTGGGGCATATGGGAGGGCCCCTCCTGTCTTATCTAGGCAGCGGAAGCGGCTCTTCAGGAGACCAAATGTCCGCTCAATCACTCTCCTGGTCCGACCATGTGCCTCATTGTAGCGCATCTGGGCTGGTGTCACAGGGTTCCTGAGGGGCGTCAGCAACCACGGCATGTTGGGGTATCCGGAGTCACCTACATACAGACAATTGCACATTAGCTGAGTTGGAAAAGAGGGTGGAACACTACATTGCAGAACACACACAATGGTACAAAATCAGTACACACCGACAAGCCAGGCACGCTGGTTCCGCATCTGTGACATCATCCTCGGGATGCGACTACTCCTCATCACGTAGGCATTGTGTGCAGAACCGGGGAAACGGGCACACACGTGTGAGATGCTCATATCTGCAAGACATACCACCAGTGCATTGACCGAATGGTAGTGTTTGCGGTTCCTGTATGCCTGCTCTTGGGCCTGTGGTGGTACCAAAGCCACATGTGTCCCATCAATGGAGCCAATGACATGCAGCATCCTCCCCAGGGCATAGAAGTCACTCTTCACGTCAGTGAGTTGTTGATGTCTAGGTATCTCAACATAGCCTCCAAAACATTGCGGAGCACACGGCTGAACATGGTCTGTGACATCCCACCAGCAGACGCCACAGTGTGTTGAAAGGTACCAGTGGCAAAGAAGTGTAGGGCTGCCATCACCTTCACCTTGGGGGTCAGCGCTGTAGGGTATGGCCGGCCAGGTTGCAAATGTGGGGCCAACCGCACCGTCAATTCCTCAATCAGTGGCCTGGTGAAGCGGTACCGTCGGATGCAGTCCCGTTCAACCACTGTTGCAAGGTCTGGGAATGGCCGATGGACAGCTGGTGCCCTGCAGTGCATAGGTGAAGAAAGAAAGATTGTCAGTCACCCCACATATGTGGCATAGACCAGACTCAATATCACATGATACATCATTACGAGACACAAGTACATGATGCGTGTGCCGTTCCGTAAGGACATGTATGGCACCTACATGGCTAACATCTAACATCACAGTTCAACATGTTCCCTCAACAAGTCCCAGTTTGTGCTATGGGATATCATTAGGCTGTGTCACAGTACCCATGTACTGCTGTCACGTTCCAAACACACACCACAGTGACATGTGAGGACAGATGTGCCCCAGGCATCACAGCTCATCGACAGGTAGATTCCCAGGGACCCTGTATTGCCACATGGATACTGTCATGACATGGTGCATCATGAATACACCACAGCTAAACAACCATGGCCCCCACAGGTAGTGGTCCCTGTTGCCTCGGCAGGACAGACATGGACGTCTGTGACACACACACGCACAACATCAAAGTCCATGCACAAACAACGTGGATGTGGAGACTGTCTCCCATTGTGCACATGGAATCAGAGACATTGTAAATGCAACATGCACACAGACTGTGGAGGGCCATCAAAATTTTGGCAATGGGTCACCCTGGGACGTACATACCGTCCCACATGGGACTCAGGGGGTATGTGACATGACATACACATACACAACCGTGAAATGTGACCATGCCACATGCCCTGAAATGAACAGTGGCACACCACAGTGTTCATGTGCACAACACACCAAGGATTCTGTCCCCATGAACACGTGCACAGCCTGGGAGTGGCAGCCCCCAAGTGCCACCCAAAAAACAACATGTTGACCCCCATACATGGAACAGGTAATGCAGCCTTACATGCCTTAGGATAGAGTGTGGACAGGCTGTGGTGTTGTAGGTGTGCCCCTCACTCCCTGGGAAGTATATGTGGCTGGCATATGTTCACCTGTGACAGGCATGGTGACATATGCCAGTGACTTGTACAGGGATGCGTTGTACAGCAATGGACCGATCGGTGCGCACGCATTGGCCATTGCATTCAATGTGAGCGGGTATGCGTTGAACAGCAATGGACCGATCGGTGTGCCCGGCCGGCCCATTGCATTCAATGTGAGCGGGTACGCGTTGAACAGCAATGGACCGATCGGTGTGCCCGGCCGGCCCATTGCATTCAATGTAAGCGGGTACCGTTATAGAGCAATGGACCGATCGGTGTGCCCGGCCGGCCCATTGCATTCAATGTGAGCGGGTACGCGTTGCAGAGCAATGGACCGATCGGTGTGCCCGGCCGGCCCATTGCATTCAATGTGAGCGAGTACGCGTTGTAGAGCAATGGACCGATCGGTGTGCCCGGCCGGCCCATTGCATTCAATGTGAGCTGGTACGCGTTGAACAGCAATGGACCGATCGGTGTGCCCGGCCGGCCCATTGCATTCAATGTGAGCGGGTACGCGTTGTATCCCGGGTACGCGTTGTACAGCAATGGACCGATCGGTGTGCCCGGCCGGCCCATTGCATTCAATGTGAGCGGGTACGCGTTGAACAGTAATGGACCGATCGGTGTGCCCGGCCGGCCCATTGCATTCAATGTGAGCGGGTACGCGTTGTAGAGCAATGGACCGATCGGTGTGCCCGGCCGGCCCATTGCATTCAATGTGAGCGGGTACGCGTTGTATCCCGGGTACGCGTTGTAGAGCAATGGACTGATCGGTGTGCCCGGCCGGCCCATTGCATTCAATGTGAGCGGGTACGCGTTGTACAGCAATGGACCGATCGGTGTGCCCGGCCGGCCCATTGCATTCAATGTAAGCGGGTACCCGTCATAGAGCAATGGACCGATCGGTGTGCCCGGCCGGCCCATTGCATTCAATGTGAGCGGGTACGCGTTGTAGAGCAATGGACCGATCGGTGTGCCCGGCCGGCCCATTGCATTCAATGTGAGCGGGTACGCGTTGAACAGCAATGGACCGATCGGTGTGCCCGGCCGGCCCATTGCATTCAATGTAAGCGGTACTGTTATAGAGCAATGGACCGATCGGTGTGCCCGGCCGGCCCATTGCATTCAATGTGAGCGGTACGCGTTGTAGAGCAATGGACCGATCGGTGTGCCCGGCCGGCCCATTGCATTCAATGTGAGCGGTACGCGTTAGCAGAGCAATGGACCGATCGGTGTGCCCGGCCGGCCCATTGCATTCAATGTGAGCGGTACGCGTTGAACAGCAATGGACCGATCGGTGTGCCCGGCCGGCCCATTGCATTCAATGTGAGCGGTACGCGTTGTATCCCGGTACGCGTTGTACAGCAATGGACCGATCGGTGTGCCCGGCCGGCCCATTGCATTCAATGTGAGCGGGTACGCGTTGAACAGCAATGGACCGATCGGTGTGCCCGGCCGGCCCATTGCATTTAATGTGAGCGGGTACGTGTTGTAGAGCAATGGACCGATCGGTGTGCCCGGCCGGCCCATTGCATTCAATGTGAGCGGGTACGCGTTGTATCCCGAGTGCAGCGTTGTAGAGCAATGGACTGATCGGTGTGCCCGGCCGGCCCATTGCATTCAATGTGAGCGGGCACGCGTTGTACAGCAATGGACCGATCGGTGTGCCCGGCCGGCCCATTGCATTCAATGTGAGCGGGTACGCGTTGAACAGCAATGGACCGATCGGTGTGCCCGGCCGGCCCATTGCATTCAATGTGAGCGGGTACGCGTTGTAGAGCAATGGACCGATCGGTGTGCCCGGCCGGCCCATTGCATTCAATGTGAGCGAGTACGCGTTGTATCCCGGGTACGCGTTGTAGAGCAATGGACCGATCGGTGTGCCCGGCCGGCCCATTGCATTCAATGTGAGCGGGTACGCGTTGAACAGCAATGGACCAATCGGTGTGCCCGGCCGGCCCATTGCATTCAATGTGAGCGGGTACGCGTTGTATCCCGGTACGCGTTGTACAGCAATGGACCGAACGGTGCGCACACATTGGCTGGGGCCTGGCATGGCAACGGACGCGTTTTCGAAGCTCCAACGAGTCTGATGCAGTGAATTCAGTTGGCCAGCCACAACAATGTTGCAAAATCATGGGTGTCATGAAGTTGAAGATTTGAAGGATGCTGTGGGCGTGTATTAGTGCTGCTATTCCATGGATTGGTCAGATTCAGAAGATGCAAACGACTTGGACCTATCACTTTGGACACATGGGACAGTATCTGCCTCTGCAGCACACATATAATGCTGGCTGTTCCCCTGAGAGCTCACTTGCCTGCACTACATGCTCCAGGACGACATCTGCCACCAACACTGCTGCTGTTTATGCATCCTCTGGCTCCTGCAATGGCACGTACTGTGGAGAGAGCCCCAGCCTTCAGCCTTGAGGAGATCCAGGCCCTGCTGGACAGCCTCCTTCCACAGTACAGCAAGCTGTATGGGAAACCAGGGGAGCAGGTGAGTGTGCTGTCCACTGCATCACTAATTGTACATGTTGTCTGACTAGCAGCACTTTCAGTGTGCACACCACTGGCTAGCATGCCCACTGAGTAGTTGTCACACCTCAAAGTGTGTAGTTACATGCACTGAACTGGTACAGTGCAGTAACAGTGCATTCCAACTAGGTTTACTTCCCATGCAATGATACCATGTAGTGACTGCTGGCAAACTGTTCATAGCCATTGTTGCACTGCCTGTGTACATCATATGCCCCTGTGATTGAGACATGTATATCCAACTGTGTGATGCACGTATATGTTGCATGTGTAGTAATGGCCTTTTCACTTTGTCATCCTCACAGGTTGATGCCCACCAGAAGCAGGACATCTGGCTGACCATCGCCCGGAAAGTAAGATCCGTGGGGGTCTACAGGCGCAGGATCCGCAACTGCCAAAAGAGGTGGCAGGACCTTCGTAGCTGGACCCGGAGGATCGCAAGGGTCCAGCTGAAGCTGTCGCCTCCTTGCAGGAGGGGCGGACACCGGACCCTGACCCCCCACATGCTCCGGATCCTGTCGGTGGTCTTCCCTGACGTGGATGGGCAGCTGAAGGACAGACAGCAGCAAGGAGGGGGTGAGTCCATGACTGCACTGTGCACTTTGTCTGACATGCTATGTGCCCTCCTCTGGCCTGGTTAAACTTCCACAGTACATCAGTCATGTGGTCCAGGACCCATGTCCCTCATTTGTGACATGCCCACTTCTCCTCTGATACGCATATGTGTGGCCCTTATATTCAGGAAATTGTGTCATTTGGGGACTGTGTCATTGCATTTTGCTTTGCTCAAGGTGGGGGACAGCATTTGTTCCCGTGACTATGTTGTGCGATTCATGGGTGGGTCAATTGCTTACACAATGCCTAAGTTCTGACATGTGATCTGGGTGTAACTTTGATATGTGGTCCGCTTGCTGCTCTGACTCACCACATGTCCCTGGGGAATTTGGCACACACCCATGCTGCTGGTGGGAACAATGTTTGGGCCTCAGGAGTATGTGTATCCAGTGTGTCACACATGCTTAGCCACCTGCCTACTGTCCAGGACTCATCCCTCTTACAGGTGGAGCTGGACAGTCATGCCTACTCCAGGGCATACAATACACTCTGTACTCCCACTCCCGTGTATCATCTGGCATGTTGTGATCAGTGAAATGTACCCTCAGGTGTCTGCCTCTGTCTCATTGTGCTGTGTCTTCGTTGGCAGGACTACTGGTATGTTTATCGGTTAGGGCTCAGCATGCCATCTGAGATGTGACCATGATAGACGATACTTCTGTGACTTATAGGTGTCTGATCACTTGACTGTGCACACAGGTGTTTGCGACTGTGACTTTCAGGCAGCTGTATTTTCATTCACAGCACACTGTGAGGTGCTCATGTTCAGAGAGTTGTGTTTCATGTCCCCCATATGTCCAGTTGGTATGACGTGGACAAATAGTAGTACAGATGATGTGGTTTTTGGGGGATGGACATGTGCACTTGTCAGTCACATAACTTGCATTCCCCATGCCCTCGGATTGTGACACAGTGCAGACTGTTGTTGGCTGGCTGCCATGGCCATGTGACTTGAGACAGTAATGTATGACTTTGCATGCATTCCTGTGTCATGGCATTAAACTTCCTGGGACTGATCCTGCAGGGGAGTGACATGTGCAACATGCACCCCATTGTGGCATTGACTATCCGGACAAGGGTGCATCATGGTGTCTGGTGCTGGTATGCATCACATGCATTTCTAATTAGACTCTGGCCATCCCTTTATCCGGACACCTGCACAGACTCAGTGGCAAGAGATGTGATGTGTGCATGTTCACATACTTCACCGTGTTCCCTGCAATGTCCAACAACTGTGTAGGTGGTGCATGTGTCCACACTGGGGTCTTACCATCAGACAGGCACCAGACAGATGGGTGCAAGGGCAGGAGGGGTGTGAGTCCCATGGTTGACCATCAGACTGACAATTGGCTTCCCCGAATCTGTGTGAGGACTTTAGGCAATGTTCAACTAAGGATGCCAGGGCTCGCTCTGTAATGTGCTGTACTTACTGTGGTGTGTGCGGTCAGTGCAGGTGACTGATGTTTGTCTGTTTCCCTAATTGTTTGCAGATACATCCACGGCCACAGGAGGGGACAGCTCCATGGACCAGGAGGAGCAGCGGAGCCAGACTGGGTCAGCATTGGACGAGTGGTCAGAGAGACCCAGTGGCACGGAGGGCGAGGGGAACCACACCGAGGAGTCCTCAGCACCATCCACCTCAGCTGGGGACCACAGCAGCTCGGAGGATGACCCCCTTGTGGAGGCGGGTCTCAGCAGCCACCACAGGCCAGCTAGTCTGTCTGGCCCCGCCACCACCACCACCACCACCGCCCTCCCATTGGCTCCCATTCCTGAGCTCGGGAGTGTGTCTCCTTCGTGCCAGGCACCGCAGCCCCTGCCCCTGTGTCCCCTGCTGCCCTGAGTGAGGAGTCTGTGTACCTCCTTCGGCAGCTCCATGTAGGGCAGACAGCAATGCTGAGTGTCCTCCATGCACACACCACTCTGTTGACACAGCTGGTGTCGTTCATGGAGGGCATCTCGACGGGTATGTCTGCCCTACAGAGGAGCAATAGGTCCATGGACTCCTCCCTGATGGCAGCAGTGTCCCTCCTCCAACAGTCCCTCACCCCTCCCACCTCTGCCCCATCCACACTTCCTGCCCCCCTACCTGTCCAAAGCACATGCACACCTGCACAGTCAACCAAACACACAGACACGAGCAGCACAGACACACCCAAGAGTAAGGCAAGATGTGCACACAAGCATCCTCAGGGGACTGATACCACAGACACAGGGGATGGGGAACACACACACACACAGGCATCCACATTCACTCCACAGTCCTCCAAATCCTCTCCCTCCAAGACCCCTTCCCTTGCCTCGCCTGCTGCCCCACCTACACAGCAGATCTTCCTGTGTGACCTCGGCCTCTTCCCCTCCATTCCTGCTGATCCAGCATACCAGGGGAAGAGGAAGTCCACCCACACAGAGAGGAGTGCCCCTCGCCCCCGGACACCCTCCCCCAGGCGCAGGCAGACACAGGAGCCCATTAGGAAGTCCCCCGGAGCAGGAAGAGCAAGACCCCACCACCACCACCACGCAGCTCCAGCACCCAGTCTCTCTCCTCCATCCCCCAGGCCACCACTGCACAGGTTCCCCCACCACACCCTGCCCCAGGTTCCCCCACACACCGATACCGCATCCCCAGACTGCTTAGGCCCTCCCCCTGCCACTTGCTCTTCCACCCCCAACCCAGACGCTCTGCCTGTTAGTGGCACTGTTGTGGGGACCGGGTCCCCCTCTGTTCTGCCCACCTCATCTGCCCACCCTTCCACTCCCTTGGAGTCATGCACTGCAGTGGAGTCCACAACCACCACGTCTGACTCGGGCACTGCAGTGAGTACCCAGTCCACTACATCAGTCCAGCCCACTGCAGTGGTTGCAGCACCCACACCAACTGACTTGTGTACCACAGTGGTGCCGGCCCCCCTGAGTCAGACACCTCCACTGCAGTTGCCGGTGACACTCCTGCACCCACCACCCCTTCACTGCCTCACTCTGCCATCCCCTGATCCTGTCCCTGCGGTGCCTGGCCTGCCCCTTGTATGCCCCTCCAAGGGGATGTCCCCCAACCGTACCAGTGCAGGCAAGCAATGTGTGACCAGTTGTCACTACTCACCCCGTTGGTACTGTGATTTTGGACTGGCCATTGGCCTTAGTTTCTTTTGGACTTCCGTGTTTACCCTGACATTTGCTGAATAAAGCCCCTTTCTGTTTACTTTTGGGTTTTCTTTTGATGTACATGATGTGGATGAGTAGCATCCTGCATTTGCAGTTGTAATAGTGTTCACATCAGGACGAAGAAGTGTTGCAGTGATGGACTCCATGTGGTCCATGGGATATGTGTCCTGTTGTAGTCTGGATCTATGGCATCCTTTGCTACAGTCTGAGGGTGTAATGTTCAGCATTTGACAGAGGGATGTCCTTTTTGCATTAGTAAATGAACATCTTTGTCTTACACTGATGCACATCTGGTGGGCTTACCACTGTTCAATGTTCCGATTTCCCTGACTGTTTGCCCAGCTCCACTGGACATGCAGTTTTGCACATCAATGCCGAAGGACTCATCTGTGTATACAGTGCAACTTGCTTGACACGTGTTTGGTGTGTGTGCAGATGACTGACGTGGCACTCCCGTACCCAGGCTGATGTGAGCAGAGCCTTCTGTGTGTTGTGGTTGTTGACTCACTGACGGAGTGTTCTGCTGACATGTTTGGGTCGTGCACAGACAAGGTTTGGCACAGCGGACCTTCCACAGGAGTGGAGTGCCCTCATGGCAGTGTGTAATCC
Organism: Calotriton arnoldi; assembly: GCA_963921515.1. Lineage (NCBI taxonomy): Eukaryota > Metazoa > Chordata > Amphibia > Caudata > Salamandridae > Calotriton > Calotriton arnoldi. The sequence continues at coordinate 145,522 of CAWUFW010001637.1, forward strand.
GTTGACATTGCGTGGGCCTGTGTTGTGTAAGCATGTCTGTGCGTGTTCCCTTCCCTTTTCCTACACAGGCTGTGTCCCTAGGGATGTTCCTGTTTGTGATGCTTGCTGAGTTGTTCTGTGTTCATCCAGCATCTTGGACCTGGTTTCTCTGTGATGTATGTGCATGGCAAACTAATGTTCATGAGGTTGTCATCCCAGGTTGTCTTTGTTGTCAGTGCTGGGGATGTGGGCAAACGCAGATGGGACACATTCAGGATTCCCCTTGGCACTTGTTGTTTACACGAGTCATGTGATTTACAGTTTGTGTTAGCTTTCAGTGATTGTGACACGTTGTGTGTGTGACTGCTGCCACTGCTCAGGGTCAGAGCTGCAATGTTGGTAGTTGTGTACGTGTGCTCTTCGTGTGTCACCTTGGCTTCTTCATTGGTGTGTGACTATGGCCAGGATCCCATTGATTGTGGTGGATTTCACATCATGCCCATGTACGGCATACTGTGCTGTGTGTCAGACATTGATGAGTCTTGTTGACTGGCCATGTGTGATGGGTTTCTGCACCTTAGTTCCCACCACCACCCCTGGTATTGTCATGGGTGCATGTGCAATGTCACCAGTCCATGTGAGCTTCACTGCTGCACATTGGTGGAGATCAGGGTGTGTGGTGTTGAGTGTGTGCAAAAGTGAGTTGTTGCACGGCCAGACCTCTACCTCCATATTGGCCTTGGCTGGCAGGCTGTGCTGATTGATTGGAGCTTGTGTAGGTGTGATGGTAGTTAGTTGCTCAGGACACATGGCTGGGGTTCACAGTGTGAACGACATCTAACATTGTCATCACAGTGGGATTATCATGCAGGCTAGTGTCAGCACAATATGGGGTCCCTGGGGGTAGTGCTGTGGTGGGTCTGTCTCTTGCTGTGTTAGTTGCTGTTCCTACAAGCTTGTGTGACATGTGTAATTTGTGCTCCCTCTCATCTAACAATGCCTGATTGCCCACATAGGGGATTTGGATCCATGAGTTACTTTTGTGTGGCACTGTATGTGCATCTGTGTAATTGGTATTCAGGCCTCACCATGTGTTGTGTGGTTGCCTGGGGACACTGGCACCCCCCCTCACCTGTTGTGTTTGATGTGCAGTGTGGGTCTGCCTGTTTGTGTTTGTGCATCTGCACCACTGCATTGGCATATCTTTAGTGTGCCATTGGCTGTATGTTGTTTGGTGGGTTTCACCTGCTGTCCCTGGGTCTCCTAGGTCATCAGTCAGCACAATGATCATTGTTTGTGTGTCCCATTGCTGCCATGGTATGTTATTTGTTCACCTCACATCTACAGTCTCCACAGGGTATCTCCATTTGTGTGGCCATTGGTGCAAATATGTGGGTCTGCATTATGATGGTCACTTCTGTCATTGTGTCATTGATGGATGTTGACAGTGTCAGCCCCCATGGGTGATGTTTGTCTGCACATGGCCAAAGGTATGTCTTATTTGCACTGCACTGTTTGCCTCCCCCAATCTATGTTGCTATGGGACACAAGCACTACTTTGCCACTGATGTGTTTGTTGTTCTGTGACCAGGAATCATCCATGCAGTTTGGCAGTTGCAGCTTTTTCAATGTCAACACTTACCTTTTGGTCACTGTGATGATGGGGGTTTAGACCCCATTGCCACAATGTTCAAAATGTGCTTCAGCTATGGACCCCACACTTACCTTTTGCTCACTGTGATGATGGGGGTTTAGACCCCATTGCCACAATGTTCAAGATGTGCTTCAGCTATGGGCCCCACACTTACATTTTGGTCACTGTGATGATGGGGGTTTAAACCCCATTGCCACAATGTTCAAAATGTGCTTCAGATATGGACCCCACACTTACCTTTTGGTCACTGTGATAATGGGGGTTGGACCCCATTGCCACAATGTTCAAAATGTGCTTCAGCTATGGACCCCACACTTACCTTTTGGTCACTGTGATGATGGGGGTTTAGACCCCATTGCCACAATGTTCAAGATGTGCTTCAGCTATGGGCCCCACACTTACATTTTGGTCACTGTGATGATGGGGGTTTAAACCCCATTGCCACAATGTTCAAAATGTGCTTCAGCTATGGACCCCACACTTACCTTTTGGTCACTGTGATGATGGGGGTTTAGACCCCATTGCCACAATGTTCAAAATGTGCTTCAGCTATGGACCCCACACTTACCTTTTGGTCACTGTGATGATGGGGGTTTAGACCCCATTGCCACAATGTTCAAGATGTGCTTCAGCTATGGGCCCCACACTTACATTTTGGTCACTGTGATGATGGGGGTTTAAACCCCATTGCCACAATGTTCAAAATGTGCTTCAGCTATGGACCCCACACTTACCTTTTGGTCACTGTGATGATGGGGGTTGGACCCCATTGCCACAGTGGTCATGGTCTGCTTGCATTGTGGGGGCCACACACATTTATGTGTGACACATGTGATAGGGGGTCACATTGTATGTTCAAAGTCATGTTCAGTGTTGTAGGCATTTGACACAGTCTACACACGCTTGTCATGGTGTTGGGGGGGATGTCTTTTTGTTGCATTCCTTATGTTGGTGTGTGCTTGTTGTGTCATGCATTACCCATCCTATGAGTGGGGGTGTTGTTGATGGTAGGCATCCAGCCCCCCATGGGTAGAGGTGGTAGTAGTGACAGGCATCCAGCACCCCCTGGGTAGGGGTGGTAGTAGTGACAGGCATCTAGCACCCCCTGGGTAGGGGTGGTGGTAGGGGTAGGCATCTAGCACCCCCTGGGTAGGGGTGGTGGTAGTGGTAGGCATCTGGCACCCCCTGAGTAGGGGTGGTGGTAGTGGTAGGCATCTGGCACCACATGGGTAGAGGTGGTAGTAGTGACAGGCATCTGGCACCCCCTGGGTAGGGGTGGTGGTAGTGGTAGGCATCTGGCACCCCCTGGGTAGGGGTGGTGGTAGTGGTAGGCATCCGGCACCCCTGGGTAGGGGTGGTGGTAGTGACAGGCATCCAGCACCCCCTGGGTAGAGGTGGTAGTAGTGACAGGCATCTGGCACCACCTGGGTAGGGGTGGTGGTAGTGGTCGGCATCTGGCACCCCCTGGGTAGGGGTGGTAGTGGTGGTAGGCATCCAGCCCCCCATGGGTAGAGGTGTTAGTAGTGACAGGCATCCTGCCCCCCATGGGTAGGGGTGGTAGTAGTGGTAGGCATCTGGCACCCCCTGGGTAGGGGTGGTGGTAGTGGTAGGCATCTGGCACCCCCTGGGTAGGGGTGGTGGTAGTGGTAGGCATCTGGCACCCCCTGGGTAGGGGTGGTGGTAGTGGTAGGCATCTGGCACCCTCTGAGTAGGGGTGGGAGTGGTGGTAGGCATCCAGCCCCCATGGGTAGCGGTGGTAGTAGTGACAGGCATCCTGCCCCCCATGGGTAGGGGTGGTAGTAGTGACAGGCATCCAGCACCCCATGGGTAGAGGTGGTAGTGACAGGCATCTGGCACCCGCTGGGTAGGGGTGGTGGTAGTGGTAGGCATCTGGCACCCCCTGGGTAGGGGTGGTAGTGGTGGTAGGCATCCAGCCCCCCATGGGTAGAGGTGTTAGTAGTGACAGGCATCCTGCCCCCCATGGGTAGGGGTGGTAGTAGTGGTAGGCATCTGGCACCCCCTGGGTAGGGGTGGTGGTAGTGGTAGGCATCTGGCACCCCCTGGGTAGGGGTGGTGGTAGTGGTAGGCATCTGGCACCCCCTGGGTAGGGGTGGTGGTAGTGGTAGGCATCTGGCACCCCCTGGGTAGGGGTGGTAGTGGTGGTAGGCATCCAGCCCCCCATGGGTAGAGGTGGTAGTAGTGACAGGCATCCTGCCCCCCATGGGTAGGGGTGGTAGTAGTGGTAGGCATCTGGCACCCCCTGGGTAGGGGTGGTGGTAGTGGTAGGCATCTGGCACCCCCTGAGTAGGGGTGGTGGTAGTGGTAGGCATCTGGCACCCCTGGGTAGGGGTGGTGGTAGTGGTAGGCATCTGGCACCCCCTGAGTAGGGGTGGTGGTAGTGGTAGGCATCTGGCACCCCTGGGTAGGGGTGGTAGTGGTGGTAGGCATCCAGCCCCCCATGGGTAGAGGTGGTAGTAGTGACAGGCATCTAGCACCCCTGGGTAGGGGTGGTGGTAGTGGTAGGCATCTGGCACCCCTGGGTAGGGGTGGTGGTAGTGACAGGCATCCTGCCCCCCATGGGTAGGGGTGGTAGTAGTGACAGGCATCTAGCACCCCTGGGTAGGGGTGGTGGTAGGGGTAGGCATCTATCACCCCCTGGGTAGGGGTGGTGGTAGTGGTAGGCATCTGGCATCCCCTGAGTAGGGGTGGTGGTAGTGGTAGGCATCTGGCACCCCTGGGTAGGGGTGGTGGTAGTGGTAGGCATCTGGCACCCCTGGGTAGGGGTGGTAGTGGTGGTAGGCATCCAGCCCCCCATGGGTAGAGGTGGTAGTAGTGACAGGCATCCTGCCCCCATGGGTAGGGGTGGTAGTAGTGACAGGCATCCAGCACCCCCTGGGTAGAGGTGGTAGTAGTGACAGGCATCTGGCACCCCTGGGTAGGGGTGGTGGTAGTGGTAGGCATCTGGCACCCCCTGGGTAGGGGTGGTAGTGGTGGTAGGCATCCAGCCCCCCATGGGTAGAGGTGGTAGTAGTGACAGGCATCCTGCCCCCATGGGTAGGGGTGGTAGTAGTGGTAGGCATCTAGCACCTCCTGGGTAGGGGTGGTGGTAGTGGTAGGCATCTGGCACCCCCTGAGTAGGGGTGGTGGTAGTGGTAGGCATCTGGCACCCCCTGGGTAGGGGTGGTGGTAGTGGTAGGCATCTGGCACCCCTGAGTAGGGGTGGTGGTAGTGGTAGGCATCTGGCACCCCCTGGGTAGGGGTGGTAGTGGTGGTAGGCATCCAGCCCCCCATGGGTAGAGGTGGTAGTAGTGACAGGCATCCAGCACCCCTGGGTAGAGGTGGTAGTAGTGACAGGCATCTAGCACCCCTGGGTAGGGGTGGTGTTAGTGGTTGGCATCCAGGCCCCTATGTGTATATGTGGCATTGGTGATAGCCATCCCGCCCCTATGGTGCTGCTGTTGCTGGTGTAAGTAATTTCTGCATCCCTATGTGTGTGTGTGATATGTCGGGTACGTGTGGTTTCTTTGTGTGGTGGGTGTCTGACTTACCTTCTGTGTCGTACGCGTCCGTGCCAGTTCCGGTAATAGATGTAGAATATTGGTAGGATCGGCACGATGGGATTCTTGGTTGGTTCGTCTCGTTCGTCTTTCTCTTTGCTTCGCCTCGTCCTCGTCGCTGGCGTGTTCGTCTCGTAGCCGTGGATCGTCTTGTGGCACGAATCGGAGCTTATGTGCGCCTCTCCCGGATGCTTTGACGTGCCGTCCGTAGCGACGGGTTCGGCGCGTACGGAGGGCGCATCGTACTTGTCCGGCCGGACGGGGCTGCATTTTGGCTTCCGTGCGACTCGATTTTGCGTTTCCGGATCCGCCTCGGTCGGAGAACAGGACCTGTATTGGGTGAGTACAACTGGGTCGGGATTTGGGCAGTTGTGCGCATCGTACTTGCTCTTTCGGACGTATGTGCGAATCGGTCGGGAAACAGGCATTCGCCTGGCTTTTTTCCCGGCCGAATGGTATTAGGTGCGCCTCCGACCGGGATCGGAATCGACCCCTAAGTCTGTAGGAAAAATATATCATTATATAAGGCCTATCACACAAACTAATAACTTAACTAAACCGATTGATTGTAAAGCTTTATGTAAGTCAAATAGGGCTGAGAAAGACTTAATAAAATAATTGAATTAAAGCAAACAAGTGATTGAGAAAAGGGTAAAGAAAGGAGAAATAATTGGCTAGGAAAATAAGAAGCAGTTAGGAATTGGGAATCCATACAACACTGAGGGGCATATTTACAAGCCCCTATCGCCACCGGAGCGTTACTTTTTGGGGCGTTCCGGTATTTCCATTTTACAAGGTGGCGCTAAGCCACTTAGCTTGGCTTAACTCCACCTCGTAAATATGCCCCTTTCCGCCGCAGTCCTCTGCGGCAAAGGTGCGTGCAATGGGTGTTGCTGTGGGTATTCCACCACAACACCCATTGCTTTTTGACGCTGCCCCAGATTTACAAGGTTGAGGCAGCACCAAAAACAAATGCCATGGAATACCAGACGTTAGAATGGCGATACAAGAAGAAATGATTAATTTCTCCAAATTTTTTGCTCTTTCCCTGTGTGCTGCATTGTGCAGCACACATAGAAAGAGCAAATCACCAATATTTATTGTTTATGTGCAGGAAGGTGTCCCTTCCAGCACATAAAAAATCATCCCTGCAGCTTAGGCACCCTTGCCACATGGTGGCAAGGAGCCTGCGCTGGTGCTAGGCAGCTTTTTTTGCACCAGCACTAGGGGAAATACAGGGGTGTGCCGTATTCATCTGAATACGAGCACCCCTGTGTTTTCAAAATGTCGGATTGCGGCGCTGCCAAATTTGACGCAGCTCAGTGCTCCGATTTTATTTTGTAATTATGGCCCTTAGATTGGATTTACAAAGGAGAGTACATTTATGTATAGTAAAATGGACAGATCAGGTTCAAAGACCTGAAATGGTAGGTTGGAGTGATTGTGTACAAGAGTTCAGAGCTATGGATGATCAAGTTCTGTCAGGAAAAGAAACTGTTGTTAGAGGACTTTATTATGTGTGTGGAAAAAATGCATATTTTCAGCCTCCTCAAAATTTGGTAGGTAGTTGTTATTTAGCTTTCGTGTTTCCTAAGGTATATCACATAGATGACATTGATGATAAGAGGGTAAAAGCTCCTGGAAAAACTAACGTAGTGCTTCACAAGTACTAGGAAATAAATTTGGAGCTATAATGCCAGCTGTTTGTGTAGTTTTAAATTATTTGAAGATTAGAAAGCTGTCTACTTTGGTAGATCGTTTGGCTACTACCACAACTGGTGCTTTAACCACAATCAATCTAGAGCTTATGGATATAAGAGCTATGATACTGCAGAATAGGCTTGCTTTAGCCATCTTATTAGCTAAAGAGGGCAGAGGTTGCCGCATGTTTCGTGTTCAGCAATGCTGCACGTACATGTCTGATGCAAAAAAACACATTAACAAGTTCACAATTGGAGCAGCAGAATTTAGGCTCCACCTTATATTTGTTACAATTTGCAATTATATACTCACAGCTGATATTGTATTCACTGTGTTTTAACTTCCTTAACATGTGTGAAGCATTTAAATGTATTAATAAAATTTAATCATCATAGGGATTAGAGGTTTATATATGAGTGCTCTAATGTTCTGTTAAAACACGTAAACATGTCTTCTTTTATTCATTTTTTGCACTTATTCTTAAAGTTTTACTTGTGTATGAATAATCATGCATTCAAAGTTCATATTGACTGCAGAGTTAACTTAGCCTGACTTTAGGCCTCAATTGAATTGCATTTAGCCTTGCCAGTATATTTTTTCTTCTTTTGTCGGTTCATTATCATGCTTCTCGTTAGTTAGAGAAAGGTGTATTGTTTATATTAGACTGTCAATAGTGAGGCCTGAAGGGAGGAACTTGCCAGTGAACATGGAGAACTAACGGTCAAAAAGACACCTTCTGTTTATCATGTACCAGGACGGCAGGATGTTCAAGATTGCGGTTTACAGTCCCAGTTTTGGTGCAATGGGAAACTTAAGAGAGGGTGCAGATGCTCCTCTCAAGTAACGATTTGGTTTCTTCCTGGTGGTTTGAGAGGAGATTAAAGACCAGATGTACTAAGGTAAGTGTTTGCGATTACCAAAAAGCAAATATTTACGATTCGCTACATGGTAATCGCAAACAGCAATGTACAAATGTGTGTTTAACACATTCTGCGATTCCCAGTGGGTTGCAAGTAGACCTCTCTCATTAATATGCATGAGGTAGGTTTCGGTTTGTGACCCATTGGGAATCGGAAACATCACAGGGGTGGTGGCCTGCTGGGGTCAGCAGACCACCGTCTGTGACTGTTTTTCAATAAAGCATTTTTTTTTTTTAAATACAGCCTGTTTTCCTTAAAGGAAAATGGGATGCATTTCAAAAATCAAAATGAAAAGTTTTCTTTTAATTTTTTAAGAGTAGGCAGTGATCTGTGGGATCATTTGTACATCTGGCCCATGGGTTTTAAAAGCTTCTGTTATTTTAATTGGCGCTACAACAGTTATAGAGGCAGATTTCTTTTAGACTTAGAGAGGGACAGACCTCTCTCCTTACTTTTTCCCGTAAGTGTGAAGCTTTAGGCTGAACACTTATTTCCTTTAACAAAACTTCTACAGACCTCTATGTCATGCTGACACCTTCTAAGCTTCCTAAATGGAAACACTGGATAGATGGCCCTGTAGTCGGTCTAGGTTTTGAAGAGAGGAGAGAAGTTTCTTTATGGAACACCTATTTGCCTTAATTTGTTTCATTATTGCTGTGGCCATCACTATTGTGTACTTCATTTTTGTGTGGCTCAATCTACTGAGATATTTCATCTTACCTGCTGGATTGTTGTATCTCTTGAACTCATTTTCATTCTGCTTATACACGGGATTAATTAGTATCCTAAAATAAAATCCATTTAACCATACTTGGTAATTCCTGGTCCATATTGTGCAGTCACATTGGCTATACAAACCAGAATGTAACGATGATGTCTTCTCCCTTTACAGCACTTCAAGTCAACCAGCAAAGGTACATACGATCAATGGGGAAAATCTTTAAAAACTTCACTAAAAGATTCAGATGTAAGCACCAGCAGGCTGTCATAACTAACATAACAGATATCTCTATCATGGTGAAGGATTTAAAAAACGTTAGGTGCTTGGAAAGTGATAAGGAGAGGATTTTCAAAGATTGGCGAGTTATTAATTGTCATTGGAGGGGAATTATTTTTGTTTAGCAATTCTTTATTGAGAAAGTTAAAACAGGACATTACACAAGGAGGAGGGACTAAGGAACAAAGAAGTTCAGTCATATAATAATAATAATATGATATCAGGAAATACAGTTCAGAGCTATACAAAACGATGTCTAACAACAGTCAATAAATCCCCAAAATAAGGGCTCTCAAGGGTTGAGGGGGTCATTAACTGGGGGCGTACACAGGTCCGCTTATACTGTTATGTTTCGTATATAGGCCCTAATGTAGACCCGTTCATATATGCCCTATTATGGTCATACTCGTACATGCCCTATTATAGTCATGGCTCCTAATATAGGCATGATCTTTCACCTACATTATTTCCTTACCGTACACAAAGAGCTCTGAGGGCTGAACGTTATCTAGTCTGTGGTTAGAACACTGCAAGGTGTTTCCAGAACACAGGCCTACAATGTACTCATAAATTATGCATGAGCATTCACCAGCTACATCTCCCGCATAATATGTATCTACAAAGTTCACCCCTGACGTCTTCCTCATGTCCAACAAAGACCAATACAAACCATACTGAGGGACGAGACACTTTAGGGTATAAATACACCACATCTTGCCACGGTAAGATAGAGGGAACCGAGACTTCCTTGCTGAAACACTGACCATAGACGCTGAGGCTCCTGCATGCAGTCGCTCCAGCTGACAGCGGTCTAACACAGCCCTTGCGGGGTGTCCAACTCGAGACCAGGACGGGGTCCCACACTCTCTCTCCTGTTCCTAATTGCAGGAGTCCTGATTGTAATACTACTGCTACGCAATGGACGGCCCCATTTCCGAGGAAATGGCGAACACGCTCATGGAACGGAAATATCGTGAACGCATGGTGCAGCTTCTGGGCATACCTTGCCTAAGAGAACTGAACGCCTCTTGGTTTCTATCATTTAGACCAGTCTGGGTGGACTGCATCTTACCTGTTTTTCGATGCCTGTTCTGCGGAGAAGAATGCACGTTGAATCTCTGTCTAACGTTTCCGTCGGATACGCCACTGGACCTAGATGCTATGCTGGACCCCCTAAAGGCCCATGTTCTGCGTTGTCCCCAGCGTCTTCCAATTCTGATGAATGCATTCCTTGAGAATCCACAGGTGCTGTTTGCTCCTGCAGGGTTAGGTGGCTCCTCCACAGGCACCGAGGTAACAACTGCCGCACAAGCTGCCGCAGCAACGACTGTTGGCAGTGCCGAATTCCATCTATGTGCGATTGACGTTCTCTGTGAAGCGTTGGATTTGTCGCCTGCAGTAGCTAACACTGATAATGCTGTATCTCCCAGCCAGGACACTTAATCTTGAATTGGCTCATCGCGTCCTGGGAAAGAATTCGGCTTCTCCACTTCGTTTCATAAATAAACGAACAAAATTTGGAACATTTCCTAAATTGACACTTTGACTTGGAAAAGCATGGCCTTCTTCAGCTTATAGTGATGCAACTTTTATAAATGGGACAGAATTGACTTTTCAAGTGATAACTAAGAAATAGCTATTTTTTAACATTTTTAACTTTTTATAGTCTTTTTAAAACTCACGTTTTCGCTGTTTTTAAGTGAATATTTTTAAATTTCCAGATTTTAAGTATGGTCATTGTCATCCAATTCGGAAGTGGAGTGGGTGTTATGTTTCGTATATAGGCCCTAATGTAGACCTGTTCATATATGCCCTATTATGGTCATACTCGTACATGCCCTATTATAGTCATGGCTCCTAATATAAGCAAGATCTTTCACCTACATTAGTTCCTTACCGTACACTACGAGCTCTGAGGGCTGAACGTTATCTAGTCTGTGGTTAGAACACTGCAAGGTCTTTCCAGAACACAGGCCTACAATGTACTCATAAATTATGCATGAGCATTCACCAGCTACATCTCCCGCATAATATGTATCTACAAAGTTCACCCCTGACGTCTTCCTCATGTCCAACAAAGACCAATACAAACCATACTGAGGGACGAGACACTTTAGGGTATAAATACACCACATCTTGCCACGGTAAGATAGAGGGAACCGAGACTTCCATGCTGACACACTGACCAGAGACGCTGAGGCTCCTTCATGCAGTCGCTCCAGCTGACAGCGGTCTAACACAGCCCTTGCGGGGTGTCCAACTCGAGACCAGAACGGGGTCCCACACTCTCTCTATTCAGGTATGGGGGTTCGACTAAATCCTAGAAGGATTCTTGGCTCTTAGGCTTTAGACCTACACATATGCTAGGTACACTCAGGTACATCTAGTTAGGCATCGTAGGAGTACGCGCACTCTTCATAATGCTTTTATATTCATGTATGTATTCATTATTATTGCAATATGGTAGAACTATTCTACCCCTTCACTTTTATCGTACTGCTGATAATATATTTCTGCTATTGTCTGCTGGTTACTGCAGCACATATATTTTACACTAGAATAACAACTGTTCAATAAATACTTATTGAAACGCCCAGACTGTTTATTCTGTGTAACTCTCTGAGACAAACCGAATAAGTAAGCACGAGTGACTGAGCGAAAGGTAGTACATTGTTTCCACGATCCTGAGGAATTTGGGTTGTCATGATCTAAGGTTGCCAGAAACTAATCTCTCCCCGATAAGAGGAGATTCTAGTGGCACTGTGAGCTAGCTAATGCAAATCCGGCTAACATATGTGGTGGGGGTGCACAGAGTCAGTCTAACACCAAGCCCACGGTTTATGCTATCCAAACGTGCAGGTCCTGCAGGGGTACTATAGGAACTACACGACAATAAGTATGGCATCACTAAGAAAAAAGACAAAGCTAGGTGAGGCAGGGGACAAATAAAGGGAATACTGAGAACATGGCAGGGGAGAATGAAAGTAAAGAAAGGGGGCAGACTGGTAGGCCATATTCATGCCCACATGTCCGGGGGTGGGGAGGGGAGATGGGGTGGGGGAGGGTGGCAGTCAGAAAACAAAAGAAAGACAGATGGGGAGGCCAATGCAGGAGAGGAGAAGAGAAAGGATGAGTGTCAAAACCCCGGTCCTACAAGGACAATGACCTGGTGGAGCCGCGCTGCATATATTCAGTGGGGTACAAGTCAGGGCAACAGTCTGGTGAGTGGGTCAGGGCTTTCGTGCGCCCTTCCGGGGGCTAGTGGGTATCATCCTGGAGAAACAGCGCCCAGGTGTAGCGGAAAGCCTCAGCCCGGTCCTGAATGTTGTAGATGACCCATTCAAAAGACGCCGTCTGAAACATCACCATGAGCCACTAATTGTGGGAGGGGGCATGGGAGAGCGCCAGTGGTGTAGAATGCATAACATAGCTGTGGCGAGCGCTGTATGCAGGAGACAGCCTTGTGGGTGGAAAAGATTGAGCTAATCCTCGAGGTCATGCAGAAGGATCAAAGGACGAGAGAGAGGGGTCCTGACCGGCAGGGCCATGCTGAGTGTGTGCCTAACCGCCTCCCAGAATGGTCGAATTGAGGGACAGTCACAAAGGATATATAGCAAAATAAGTGATCATGAGGGCAGTGGCAGCAAGTGGCATGAGGTAACAAGCCCGCTGCTCGTAGTTCCATGGGGGTCCAGTGCCAGTCGTGCAAGGTTTTAAACAGACAGAATTTCAAGCATGCCTCCCTAGCCCCATGGTCAAGTGCCTCCAGGAGGTCTGCCCAATCCCCTAGCACGTAGTCTATCTGCAATCTGGTTTACCATTTAGGGCCTGATTACGATGTCGGACGGAACGGAGTCTGTCCGACATCGTTTGGGAACTGGAACCGAATGACCTCCTGTCGTCGGTTCCACCCCAGCAAGTAGAATCGCAATCCTATACTTTACAATGGGAGCATGCATTTCGAATGGAAAGCATGCTCTCATTGTAAAGAGCAGAGGTGCAGTTCACCCCTGCACCCCGTGGCAGGCATCTCACGGTGCCTGCCACCGGGTGCAGGGATCAACAGGGGGGCCTAGACCGCCATCCGGGGGACTTGCACCCATGGAGGCCCTGCTGGGGGCCCCGAAAAGTCAGATTCCCACAGCCTTTCTGTGTCAGAAAGGCCGGCACAGAAAGGCTGTGGGAATCTTCCATCGTAATCCCTCAGCTGGAAAGAGCCGCCCGAGGGATTGATGAAGGATTTCCGAATGGCAGCCGGGCTCTCCGAGCCCGTCGGAGGCCATTCGGAAATCCGGTTCAGATTCCTTTCCGACCGACCCCATCAAAATGGGTCGGTCGGAAAGGAATCCGATGGGACATTTCGATGCGGTCGGAACAGCTCCGACCAAAGGTTGGAGCCATTTCCAACCGCATCGAAATCGGCCCCTTAGTGTGGAGTTTATTGAGGAGACGTCGGGTGAAGATGTGTCGGATTAAAAGGTCATAGAAATCAATGATAACACCCCTGAACCAGCCCCACGTCTAGAGGAAGGAGTGCACAGGAGAAGATTGGAGGACCCAGGGCCACGCACCCAGGCAGTTACCGAGGCAACGCCGGAGCTGGAGGTACCTCTAGAGCTGGTGGGGCGGGAGGCCAAAATTGTTGCGTATGGTCATGAAGAGTTTGAGGGCTCCCTGGTCAATTATCTGGCAGAGACTATGGATGTCCGCTGATTGCCAGGACTCCCAGTCCAGCATCTCTCCTCCTATGCACAGACTAATGTTGCCCCACAGTGACAAGGGGGATTCTTAAAACTAAACTACCCCAATGCTAATTCTTTTGATTTATGTGATTTGCATTTTTCTTTTTATGAGAGGTATTAAAAAAGAGTGCGTCGAAATGTAGAGGAGCAAAGCAGCTGTCAGAAATTCGAGGAAGAAAGAGGAAGTGCAATGAGCTGGAAGTTGAAGACATCCAAGATAAGGTGAATTTTGAGCTTTAAGATTTGTGGACTCTTGACGCAAACTCTGAGAGTCAACAACTTCTCTGTAATGAGAGAATAAAATGTGATTTGTGGTGATTCCCAGAATCCCCGGAGGGAGGGACTGAAAGGGCTTTCTATTAGAAAAGGTTTGCATTAATTTGACAATAATGCATAGAGATATAAATTGTAATTGTAATTGCATTTATACATCACTTACTACCCCTGACGAGGCATCAAAGTGCTATTCGGCGAGTAGCATGCTACTCAGGGAACCCAAAAAGGTTTAGTAGTGAGTTAGCATAGGAAATATGAAATTTCTTTGAGCTGGGACATGTGAGTCTTTTATTTGGGCTGAAAAGGAATAGTGGAGGGATAGAAGAGGGAGGGGTTTGCAATTTATATAGCGCTTGGTACCCCTGCTGAGGCATCAAAGCACTTTTTGAGGAGTACCATGCTACTCCGGGACCCAAACAGGATTAGTGGTGAATTAGTATAGGGAAATGTGAAATTAATTTGAGCGGTGAACATGTGAGTCTATTAGTTGGATTGAAAAGGATAGTGGAGGGATACAAGAGGGAAGGGTCTAGAAAGTATTTATTTGAAGCTCATAGCAGCAGGAGCAGGTTTAGGATGAGTAGGGGGAGAGTCAGAGGGAAGGGTTTAGAAAGGCTTGTTTGGGAGATCTGAATAGTAAAAGAGGTTTGAGATGATGCAAGGGAGGGGTAGAGGAGGGAAGATTCTAGAAAGGGTTATTTTAGGGATCATAGTAAGGGTAGAGTAGGGAAGACTATAGAAAAGTTTATTTTGGGGATAATAGTAGTCAGAGAGTGGAGGTAGAGGATATATTGAGAGAGGTATAGGGTGAGATATAGGGTAGTGCATTGGAGATGCTGAAACAGGAGTAAAGTAATAAATATAAAGATACATAGGTACATGGAAGGTATGTTTGTATAGTAAGGTGATATATCTAGAATTAAGTTGCATTACATAAACTCAGACTGTCAAGTGTTGCTGTATTGTAAGCACATTTATTTTTTATTTATATCCAAACACACACACACACACACACATATATATACATTTCCCCAATAGTGAAAGAATTGTAGATGAATAGTTATTATAAAAATCTACTTATTTATGCAGTGATCTATATACATGTTGAACATAGAAAAAGATAACCATGAATAATATGTACATTTGTTAAGCAGAACTAATAAAAATCTATATATTTATATAAAAGGTTATTATAAACAGTTATTCAAAGGAATACACATATCTAGGTACACATATATAATCCATGTTGGAAACGGGGTTACCGAGTCCGTTACGGTAGCATGGCGCAAAGCGGGGAAAGGCACGCGAAGGCAATGTGTAAGGCAGTTGTGCAGCACACTCTTACTTCAACTCAGAAATGCGGAGCAATAACCGGACACCACACCAGGCTTGTGTAATTAAAAATCAAGTTCCTTTATATCAATCAAGATTGCGTTGGATTATGCAGATTATACATTACATTTCCTTAACTGGTGCACATTCTTCTCAAAGACCCTCAACAGTTTTGGCCACTAAAAGGCCGCAGGAATCAGCTCCTAACAATACAGCACCAATAATGATTCGGGTGCACTAATAAGTTAGGGCCTAGAACATGCACAACACTTTAGGCATATTAAAATCTCTTGCAACTGGACACATCCCTCAGGCCTAGATAATCAGTACAGCCTGAGGTACAATAGGCAGGAGGGAATCCTAGAGGGGACCCCTCAACATGTCCAGCAAACTGGGGCTTCCCTATGATGGGGGATTCCTATGTCTCCCAGGGGAGGTGAGGGTTAAATTAGGCTTGGGCCCCTTCTCACCAGGTGCCTGGCCTGGTACAAATTGTCAATGAGGGCTCTTCCCTCATTAATCCCCTGCAAATCGTGGCCCCCGGCCCCCAGGGGCTTAACCTAGAGCCCTAGGGGCCTCCCGGGCTCACCTGCGGTGCTGTAGCTGGTCGTGGTGCCTCTCGGCGGACTCTCTCCCGGGCCAGCCCTCTGTTGGACGGGGCGGGGCCCGGAGCGAGTCCCACGGCCCTCCGGCCGGCGCTGCCCAACTTCCGCGAGGCTTTGGAGCCTCCCGCTGCCTTATCGGGTCGTTGGGGGCCGGTATTGCACTCCTCCGGCCCCCGTGGAGTCAGCGTTCAGTGAGGGTACAAGGAGCGGGAGCCGGCAGTCCTTCCAGACGGCTCCGGCTTCCCGCGTGTGCACACGGAGTTCTTCCTCCTCCGTACGTGCTGGGGGAGGGCGGGCTCTCGACGGCGCCCAATCCCAGCGCGGCGGCGATTCTTCCGGGGGCTCCCGTTGGCAGTGGAGCCCCTCCGATGTCTTCCTGATTGGCTCCGGCGGGGCCAATCACGTCGCGGCCTTCTCCGGTTGCTGGGCGACGCCTCCCGCCTCCTTCTCCTCGGCTGCTGGCTCCGGCTGGGCCAATCCCGTCGCGGCCTTTTCGGGGCGCGACCTATGACGCGGTCGGCGTCCCCGGCCCCACGGCAACGGCGTCCACGGGCCTGGAGGCAGCGGTGGGCCTCAGCTCTATTCACGCGGCCCTCCTGGGCTGCGGCGGTGTTCTTCTTGGCCGCTCTTGCAGCGGCAGGGGTCTCAGGCCCGGCAGTGGTTTCTGTGGGCTTCGGTGAGGGCGCGGACGGCGCACCTCACCACACTCATGCACGGGGGAGAGGTCTCCCTCACCTCAGCACCCCTTTTCACGCGGCGACGGCTGCGGCGGCGATCCGGTCACAAGGTCAGTGACTGGGGGGGGGGTCAAGTTCTCCCACGTGGAGTTGCAGCGCGGGGCGCGCTGACAGCCTTAGTCACCGGGCTGTGTGGGAAGGGTTCTTGGGGGACAGTCCAGCTGTCGGTGTGGATAGATAGGGGGTGAAGGTCTAGCGCTTAGGACACAGCGCTTCGCCTCGTGATCCCCATTCGACGATTTAACTTGAGTTCCTGTTACTCTTGGTTTAAAAGTTCTTCTTCTTATGAACAGGGGGGTTGTGAGTTGGTGATTCTGGGAGTGCTTGATGTTCCTCCCAGCACGCTGGAGATGGTTCCCTGGGTCCCCTCACACTGGGCAAGATCAGTGGGTGGTGGGCGTTCCTCAGCTATCTTACGGCAGCAGGGCCTTGACCCTGTCAGCAGCAGTAGTGTAGGTCTCCCCCTAGGCCCTAAAGTCTATACTCCGGCGCAGGTTCTCCCAGGTTCAGCGGTGCCTCAACCTAACTGACTAAAAGGTTTTCCCTCCAAGCCTCTTATACCCCTAGGTCAGGTGACCCTCCTAAAGGCGGCAAAACGTAACTCCTCCCACAGCCCGGAAGGTTCTGGAACCTTCCACCTAACTAGCTATGGGGCCCAGAGGCGGGGACGGGATGGATACTGTATCCCTATGTCCCAGCCTGACTCTGGCTACTAGCGTGTATGTGTGGAAGGCCCTTCTGCAGTAGCAGGGGCCTGTGGCAGCCATCTTTAGTGAGAGAGCACCTGCACCTCAGCACTGACCAGCAGTGGCAAGGCGCCCGGAGACCTAGGTCCAGTAAAAATATGGTGGCAAAAATGAGGCGCAAAAGGGAAAAAAAACAGGGCAAGACCACCCTAGGGCTGACAGGTCTAACACGCGTCCCCCCAGCCGAAAGAGGGGAGAGCTTCCCAACCTCTAGGGAGTTCTCTTCGCTAAGGCGGAAAAACCGGGAGAGACCGTCAGCGTTGGCGTGGTCTACACCGGGTCGATGTTCCACCCGAAAGTCCATCCCCTGGAGGGAAATGGACCACCTCAACAATTTGGGGTTTTCGCCTCTCATCTGCATGAGCCAGCGAAGGGGTCTGTGGTCGGTCTGGATCAAGAAGTGACAACCAAAAAGGTATGGCCTCAACTTCTTCACAGCCCAAACCACAGCAAAGGCTTCCCGCTCGATGGTACTCCACCGCTGTTCCCGGGGGAGTAGTCTTCGGGAGATAAAGGCCACTGGCTGGTCTTGGCCCTCGTCATTCAGCTGCGAGAGCACAGCTCCTATGCCATGCTCAGAAGCGTCTGTCTGTACGATAAACTCCCGTCCAAAGTCTGGAGTCCTGAGCACCGGTGCGGTGCACATGGCACGTTTAAGGGTCTCAAAGGCTTCCTGGCAGGCAGCCGTCCAGATGACTCTGCGTGGCTGCTTCTTTGAAGTCAATTCCGTCAATGGGCCCACGATGGTTCCATATCCCTTGACGAACCGGCGGTAGTATCCCGTGAGGCCGAGGAAAGCTCGGACCTCTGTTTGGGTCTTGGGGGCTCCCAGGCCATGATGGTCTCAATCTTGGCTTGGAGGGGTTGCACCTTACCTCCGCCCACCAGATGTCCCAGGTACACGACAGATCCCTGTCCAATCTGGCACTTGCTGGCCTTGATGGTTAGACCAGCCCGTTGCAAAGCCTGTAGCACCTCCTGGAGATGCTGCAGATGGTCCTCCCAGCTGCTACTGAAGACAGCTATGTCATCCAGGTAGGCAGCAGAGAAGGCCTCTAGGCCAGACAGCACCTGGTTCACCAACCGCTGGAAAGTGGCTGGAGCATTTTTCAACCCGAAGGGCATCACCTGGAATTGAAAGTGGCCCTCGGGGGTGGAGAACGCAGTCTTCTCCTTTGCTCCTTCCGCCATGGCAATCTGCCAATAGCCTGATGTTAAATCAATGGTACTCAGATACCGGGCTGCTCCCAGCCGGTCAATGAGCTCATCCGCCCGAGGGATCGGGTGAGCGTCGGTCTTGGTGACTGAGTTGAGTCCACGATAATCCACACAGAACCGAAGTTCTGGTGTGGTGCCCGGGGGGCCGCTTTCGGCACCAACACTACCGGACTAGCCCAAGGGCTACTGGAAGGCTCAATCACCCCCAGTTCTAGCATCTTGACAACCTCACCCTGGATACTAGCCTTGACCTTATCGGACAGCCGGTAAGACTTGTTCTTCACTGGCGGACTGTCCCCTGTGTCCACATCATGGGTACACAGGTGCGTGATTCCAGGCGTGAGGGAAAACAACGAGGCGTACTGCCCCAAGACCTGGCGGCAGTCCCTCTGTTGCTCTGGGGTCAAGGATGGGGCGAGGACTACTCCCTCCACCGAACCATCCTTCTCATGGGCCGCCAGAAGGTCTGGCAGAGGCTCACTCTCCTCCTCCTCACTTCCATCCGTTATCATCAAGAGAGTGAGCTCGGAACGCTCCTGGTGTGGCTTCAGGCGGTTGACGTGGAGCACCCTGTGGGGTTGACGGGGGGTCTTCATGTCGACGACATACGTGGTCTGGCCTTTCCTTTCCAAGATCTCAAACGGCCCAGTCCACCGGTCCTGGAGGGCGCTAAGCTCTCCTGGCTCCATGACCCACACCTTCTGTCCAGCGTCTAACTCTACCGTCCGCGCGTTCCGGTCATACCATTGCTTCATGACGGCCTGACTCGCCTCTAAGTTGTCTGAGGCCTCCTTCCACAGCTTGGCCACTTGGCTGCGGAACGCCAGCATATAGCTGACCACATCACGGGGAAGCTTCGAGGAAGACTTCTCCCACCCCTCTTTGACAAGACTGAGGGGCCCCCGAACGGGGTGGCCATAGAGCAGCTCAAAGGGGCTGAAACCGACCCCCTTCTGCGGCACCTCTCGGTAGGAGAAGAGCAGACAGGGTAAGAGGACGTCCCACTTTCTTCTCAAGTCCTCGGGTAGGCTCCTGATCATCCCCTTCAAGGTTTTGTTGAAACGCTCCACGAGCCCGTTCGTCTGGGGGAGGTAAGGAGTGGAGAACCGGTAGGTCACTCCACACTCCTTCCACATGGCCTGCATGTAGGCCGACATGAAATTTGTGCCCCTATCTGACACCACGACCTTGGGGAATCCCACTCGGGTAAAAATCCCCATGAGGGCCCGCGCCACCACCGGTGCTGTGATGGTCCTCAGAGGGATTGCCTCTGGGTACCGGGTGGCGTGGTCTACTAGCACCAAAATGAACCTATGCCCAGCAGAAGTCGGCGGATCCAACGGCCCGACAATGTCAATCCCTACTCGCTCAAAAGGGGTATTGACCACTGGGAGAGGTTCTAGAGGGACCTTCACCTTAGTCCCTGTCTTGCCGCTCGCTTGGCAAGTGGTGCAGGTCTTGCAAAATGTGTCAGAAGTGACGCGCATCCTGGGCCAGTAAAAATGTGGGACCAAGCGTGCAAACGTCTTGTCCTGGCCCAGGTGTCCTGCTAGTGGTATCTCATGTGCCAACTCTAGCAGAAAGGCTCGGTAGCATTGGGGGACCACCACGGCCCTTGAGGACCCATGCACCGGAGCCTTAGGCTCACTGTAGAGGAGACCATCCTCCCAGTAGACATGGTAATTACCAGTCTCTGTTCCAGCTGCTTGGGCTTCGGCCTGTCGCCGTATGCCATCAAGCGTAGGGCACTCCCTCTGTGCCCGGCAAAATTCTTCCCGGGTAGGCACTCCTTCCACCTGCCACTCTGCAGGGGTCGGCAGGTCCCCCACGGGAAAACCAACCACCTCAGCGGACTCCGGGGTCACCTCCGCGGGCTCCCCATCCATCTCACCGGGTGTCTCCTCCCGGACATCTCCTCGTCCAGCAGTGGGCTGGGCCCTTATTTCAGGCTCCAACCCGGGCTGAGTTCCTTGTCGGGCAGCCATGGACCGCGTGATAACGCAAGTCCATCCTGGTAACCCCAACATCTCAGCATGGGCATTGAACTCTACCTCTCTCCAGGCAGTATGTTCCAAGTCGTTGCCCAGCAGACAGTCAACTGGCATGGCAGGGCTCACCGCAACCTTCATCAGACCTGACACTCCTCCCCACTCAAAGGGAACTTGGGCCACGGGGTAATGACCCAGGCTATTATCAGCCATCACAACCGGGTGGAACTCCTCAGGAATCACCTGCTCTGGGGACACCAGCTGACGTCTCACCATCGTCATGCTGGCACCTGTGTCCCTCAGAGCCTCCACCTCCTCCCCGTTCACCAGGACCCTCTGCCGATACTTGGCAGTGTTCTCGGGTACCTGAACCCTTGGGATGATCTCTCTATCCCCCAGGGAAACTAAGGTCAAGCCTGTCCACTCACCTCCCCTACCTAGGGACAACTCCTCCCCAAGCGCTACACTGGCCACCCCGGGGCTCTTACCTCCTGTGGGGGCTGGGGTTCTCTTGCGACACTGGGGATCCCCTTGTAGTGTCCAACCTCCCCGCACCCGTAGCACCGGACAGTTCTGGGCTGCTGACTCCTGTCAGGGTAAGTGGGTCTCTGGTATCCAGATTGGGATGGGGAACCTACCCCTCTCCCAGGCGGTCTATTTTGGGGACCTTTAAAGAACTCCCTCTTTTATCTCCCCCTCTTTCTTCTGGGGGAACGCCTGTCCACCTTTCGGGGGATCCGCCCCGGCTCCCTTGTGGGACACCCGAGTGCTGACCCACGTGTCTGCCTCCTCTGCAAGCTCCCTTGGGTTGGTCAGCTTGCGGTCCACCAAGTACTGGCGCAGCTCCGGAAAACATTTCTCGAGGAGGTGCTCTCTCAAAAACAGGTCGTACAGCCCAGTGTAATTGTCAATGTTGCTGCCACGTACCCACCCCTCCAATGCCTTCCGGGCATAATCATAAAAATCCACCCAGTTTTGTGTGGTGAGCTTGTGGCTGTTGCGGAACTTTTGGCGGTACTTCTCTGGGGTGAGGCCAAACTTCCTGAGCAGGGCCTCCTTCATGATAGGGTAGTTGGTCTGCTCCCCCTTATCTAAAGTTAAAAGTGTGTCCCTTACTGGTGGAGGTATGTACCTGTAGAGACCTCCTCCCCAGTAGCTCTCAGGAACTCTATGGGCCACCAAAGCTACCTCGTACGCCGCCAACCACTTGTCGTTGTCATCACCCACACTAAAGCTGGCTATCACCTCCCTGGGTAGATAAAATTTGGGCTCCTGTGGAACCCCAGCAGGTACGCTGCCACCATTTCCTTTGCCTTCTATCTCCATCTGTAAGGTTCGGAGCTCTAGTTCTTTCAGGCTAAGCTCATGTGCAAGCCTCCTTTCCTCCATGGCTAGCCTTGCCTGCTCTCCTTCCCTTTCCATCCTAGCCAACTCTAATGTCAATTGCCTCTGCTCCCTCCTGTCCTTGAATTCCTCTGCTGACAAACTCCCCCTGACGCACTACTGCCTGCCCTGGAACGTCTTCCTGGCAACACATTCTCGCTGACGTCAATGTTCAGTAGGCTCAGTTCTCCTGGGTCGTCTGCCTCCCTCTGCCCCTCATCCCCTCTTCCCTCCGGGTGGGCCATTACCCATGCCCTCAAAGCTTTCTGAAGCACCTCCTTCCTGGCACCTCGCTTGACGGCCACCCCCTCTCTAGGCAGAACTCCTTGAGCTGTGCCACCGTGTACCTCTCTAGGTCGGCTAACTCAAACTCCATCCTCCTAGGTGGGGTCCCAGACAATTTAAGGAAGGGGTTCTAAATGGTAGGTAGCAGGTCTTAACGCAGGACTAATACAATCGGCAATCACAATAGAATTCCTCCTACTTACATTTCACTAGGTGTCTAATTGCGGCGCACACTGAGTCACTGTAGGGTGCTGCACAAATACCAGTCCTTATCCCACCGCTGAACACCAATGTTGGAAACGGGGTTACCGAGTCCGTTACGGTAGCATGGCGCAAAGCGGGGAAAGGCACGCGAAGGCAATGTGTAAGGCAGTTGTGCAGCACACTCTTACTTCAACTCAGAAATGCGGAGCAATAACCGGACACCACACCAGGCTTGTGTAATTAAAAATCAAGTTCCTTTATATCAATCAAGATTGCGTTGGATTATGCAGATTATACATTACATTTCCTTAACTGGTGCACATTCTTCTCAAAGACCCTCAACAGTTTTGGCCACTAAAAGGCCGCAGGAATCAGCTCCTAACAATACAGCACCAATAATGATTCGGGTGCACTAATAAGTTAGGGCCTAGAACATGCACAACACTTTAGGCATATTAAAATCTCTTGCAACTGGACACATCCCTCAGGCCTAGATAATCAGTACAGCCTGAGGTACAATAGGCAGGAGGGAATCCTAGAGGGGACCCCTCAACATGTCCAGCAAACTGGGGCTTCCCTATGATGGGGGATTCCTATGTCTCCCAGGGGAGGTGAGGGTTAAATTAGGCTTGGGCCCCTTCTCACCAGGTGCCTGGCCTGGTACAAATTGTCAATGAGGGCTCTTCCCTCGTTAATCCCCTGCAAATCGTGGCCCCCGGCCCCCAGGGGCTTAACCTAGAGCCCTAGGGGCCTCCCGGGCTCACCTGCGGTGCTGTAGCTGGTCGTGGTGCCTCTCGGCGGACTCTCTCCCGGGCCAGCCCTCTGTTGGACGGGGCGGGGCCCGGAGCGAGTCCCACGGCCCTCCGGCCGGCGCTGCCCAACTTCCGCGAGGCTTTGGAGCCTCCCGCTGCCTTATCGGGTCGTTGGGGGGCCGGTATTGCACTCCTCCGGCCCCCGTGGAGTCAGCGTTCAGTGAGGGTACAAGGAGCGGGAGCCGGCAGTCCTTCCAGACGGCTCCGGCTTCCCGCGTGTGCACACGGAGTTCTTCCTCCTCCGTACGTGCTGGGGGAGGGCGGGCTCTCGACGGCGCCCAATCCCAGCGCGGCGGCGATTCTTCCGGGGGCTCCCGTTGGCAGTGGAGCCCCTCCGATGTCTTCCTGATTGGCTCCGGCGGGGCCAATCACGTCGCGGCCTTCTCCGGTTGCTGGGCGACGCCTCCCGCCTCCTTCTCCTCGGCTGCTGGCTCCGGCTGGGCCAATCCCGTCGCGGCCTTTTCGGGGCGCGACCTATGACGCGGTCGGCGTCCCCGGCCCCACGGCAACGGCGTCCACGGGCCTGGAGGCAGCGGTGGGCCTCAGCTCTATTCACGCGGCCCTCCTGGGCTGCGGCGGTGTTCTTCTTGGCCGCTCTTGCAGCGGCAGGGGTCTCGGGCCCGGCAGTGGTTTCTGTGGGCTTCGGTGAGGGCGCGGACGGCGCACCTCACCACACTCATGCACGGGGGAGAGGTCTCCCTCACCTCAGCACCCCTTTTCACGCGGCGACGGCCGCGGCGGCGATCCGGTCACAAGGTCAGTGACTGGGGGGGTCAAGTTCTCCCACGTGGAGTTGCAGCGCGGGGCGCGCTGACAGCCTTAGTCACCGGGCTGTGTGGGAAGGGTTCTTGGGGGACAGTCCAGCTGTCGGTGTGGATAGATAGGGGGTGAAGGTCTAGCGCTTAGGACACAGCGCTTCGCCTCGTGATCCCCATTCGACGATTTAACTTGAGTTCCTGTTACTCTTGGTTTAAAAGTTCTTCTTCTTATGAACAGGGGGGGTTGTGAGTTGGTGATTCTGGGAGTGCTTGATGTTCCTCCCAGCACGCTGGAGATGGTTCCCTGGGTCCCCTCACACTGGGCAAGATCAGTGGGTGGTGGGCGTTCCTCAGCTATCTTACGGCAGCAGGGCCTTGACCCTGTCAGCAGCAGTAGTGTAGGTCTCCCCCTAGGCCCTAAAGTCTATACTCCGGCGCAGGTTCTCCCAGGTTCAGCGGTGCCTCAACCTAACTGACTAAAAGGTTTTCCCTCCAAGCCTCTTATACCCCTAGGTCAGGTGACCCTCCTAAAGGCGGCAAAACGTAACTCCTCCCACAGCCCGGAAGGTTCTGGAACCTTCCACCTACCTAGCTATGGGGCCCAGAGGCGGGGACGGGATGGATACTGTATCCCTATGTCCCAGCCTGACTCTGGCTACTAGCGTGTATGTGTGGAAGGCCCTTCTGCAGTAGCAGGGGCCTGTGGCAGCCATCTTTAGTGAGAGAGCACCTGCACCTCAGCACTGACCAGCAGTGGCAAGGCGCCCGGAGACCTAGGTCCAGTAAAAATATGGTGGCAAAAATGAGGCGCAAAAGGGAAAAAAAACAGGGCAAGACCACCCTAGGGCTGACAGGTCTAACAATCCAAATAACTGCTCATGTACACAGGGATATGCTGTATATTTATGTTTGAGTATGGTGGGTATGTGGGGAAGAGCCAACTCTTGAGTAGTCTTCTGAAGATAAGGTAATTATCAGTGGATCTTATGTTTGGGGGTAAAGAGTTTCAAAGTTTGACTGCTTGAACAGAGAAGGATGTCCCACTTATTTTTTTTTTCTTGTATGGTGGGATTTTGAGTCGAGGTGCCAATCTAGTGCGGAGGTTCCTTTGTTGAATGTATTTGGTGATTTTATTCCTGATGAAGAGTGACCCTGTTCCATGTATCGTTTTGTGGGTGATGCAAAGCATCTTGAATGTGGATCTTCTGGCAACCGGTAACCAAGGTAGGGCCTTCAAGGCAGGTGAAATGTGGGGTAGTGGCTTTATATGTAAGAGTAGCCTGGCAGCAGAGTTCTGGATCCGTTGTAGTCTTTTCAAAGTTGTTACAGATGATCTGTGATAGAGGCTATTGGCGAGTTTTGATAGAACAAGAGAGATAATAGCCTGGACCTTGTGTGGAAATCCTGGGTGGGGGGAAATGCGTTGCAGAGTTTTTATAGTAATGACGCTGGATCTTGCTAGTTTGTCCACTTGGGCAATTATTGCTAGCTTGGAGTCCATGGTAATTCCGAGGTTTCTTACTTCTTTAGATATTTTAGGTGTTGTTCCCAGATTGTTAGGACAGGCGGTGAGTGGGTCATCATTTTTCCAATCGCACATGTGAATATTTCAGTTTTAGAAGCTTTCAATTTGAGATGGCTCCATGCCATCCATTGATCCATGACTCTGAGGCAACTGAAAATGTGTGAGTTTCCAATGTCTTTGGGGCTTTCCAGTTTAAGGAGTATTTGTGTGTCATCTGCATAGTTATAGCATGTGAGGTCAAAGTTATTGAGCAGTGCCTGTAATGACTTCATTCGTTGTTGAATAGCATGGGTGAGATGATAGAGCCTTGAGGTCCCCTGGTTTTGTGAAGTATGGTTTGGATGACAAGGGGGGGGGGTGAATGACGTTAGTTCTGTTTTGAAGGTAGGATGTCATCCAGTTGAGAGCAGTCTCCTGTATGCCAGCTTCGTAGAGTCTTTGTATTAGTCACATTTAGATTGACTATAGCTATATAGTGCTATTCTGCTGTCTCCCTTCCGTGCTATGTTGCATGGTGTATTAGTAAATACAACCCATTATGTACTGTTTAACAGAACATGTGTACTTGTAAAGCACACTGGCTCCCAGAGGTATCTTGGCGCTGAATAACAGATGTTTATTGTTACCCTACTAAATGGTACTCATTTTATCGACCTCCGAAGGATGAAAGGCTGAGTGGACCCACTGGGATTTGAACCTGTGACCATGAGGTCGAACACAGGCCCCTGCAGTGGACACATTAGTCCACTGAGCCACCAGACCCGCAGTCAAGCAAACTGCCAAGAAACTACACTCTTTACCTGGCTGCTGGTAAAATAGCAGACACTATGTATAATTTGGATGGCCCTGCAAATAACAAAAAAATAATAATAATTACCTTGCCATTTAGTAAGTGGTGGCACAGAAATGTCATTATTTAACCGACTTCTTGTTAAAAAGCAGACATTATGTGCTATTTTGATTGCAGCCTAGAAATGAAAAAGAAATGTCATATACCCAGCCATTACATAAATAGCAGAAATACGGTAGTGTTTGTCCAGCAGGTATCCAAATAGGAAACAAATAACTGCCTACCCAGCCCCTGGATGAACAGCAGTCACTGTATACCATTTGGATGGTGGTCAGGCAAATAACAAAGAAACTTCACTATTTATCAGGTCGCTGGCTCCATAGCAGAGACTGTGTGCTAAAAGGGCTACTCCTGGCTAAATTGGGAGGATTATGTACTATTTGGCTGGAGGCTGGATAAACAGCCACTTCCATAAAGTTATAATCTTAATGCAACAGCAGTAACCTTGGCAGGAATGTCATAAACGAATAAGAGCAAAATAGAGGAGAAGATGTGTAAATATGTGCCTCTCGTGATTGGAGATCATTCACAGAAGCACATCCTGTATTCAGTACAAATAAGAAAGGAGATTTTTTTTAGCACATTCAAAGTATTCAGATCTTTTTTTTCTTTAAACATTTCGGAAAAACTGCACGTTTAGCGGACGAAAACACATTTTGAAAAGCTTTTTGCTTCTGATGCAACTTCATTGATTTCGTATAACTTCCCTCTAATTTTCCAAACGTTCTCAGAGGGAGAATCGGCGGTTACCTTTTTCTCTTCAATCCACACAAACTTCTGGGGAATAACAGAGGCAACAGACAAAGCTTTACACGGCTGCAAAAGTGAGCCATACAGAAATGCCGCTTTTACATGTCCATATTCATTATTTTTTTCAAGGTAGGTGAACAATGGCTCACAAGAATAGAATCCAGTTAGACAGATTATGTGTTTGCTTCTCAGATTTGGTACATAAAGAGAAAATGAAATGGAACGAGGAGGTAAACATGCATAGCACCCTCTTTGAATCAAAACAACAACATCAAAGCAAGTGAGAATGTTGGGTCACACCACACTTCCCCATCTCACAGGCCGAGTGCTTTGCTTGCAGCAGGTGATTTTGTGCAACAGGTAATGTTGTGCAGTCAACCAGTAGGCCTTTTGGAAGCAGTGGTCCCTCTCATTCTCAAGGCTGGCTGGCGTATGTCATCTTCCACACCTGGGGCCCGATTCACAAAGGTAAAGTCAGACGAAAATCTAAGTTTATGACTTTCGGTATTCACAAAGGACATTTACTACTTGTAAATGCCCTTTGGGAATACCGAAAGTCTAATTTTACGACTTTCAGTATTCACAAAGGGCATTTAATAGTAGTAAAAACCTTTGTGAACCGGGCCCCTGGTGTTAAAATTTATAACAGCTGTTAGAAAGCACCTTGACTATCAACAGCCAGATTTGACAGTGGTCAGGAAGAATGACAGGGGCTGCTCCCCTTGTAAAAGACCCTTCAGATCTGACACAGATATTGCAGCTCCACCCTTCCCCCCTGCCATCAGCCAAATGGCAGTTCCAAGAAGAGTAATCAGCACCCCTCTATATCAGAGAGGACCCAATTAAATTTCAAAGGGAAAGTCTATCTCCTGTTTTCCTACTTCGATGTCTGGGTTCCTACCCTCCAGTCTCAGAAATGTCAGCAGCACACTTTCACCATCAGGGAAAGCAACCTCACTGTGTGCACCTGAACAGGCCAGAGGCTTCCTAAATGGAACCCACAGGTAGGTGTCACTCTGATTCACATAGGCACTCATGCACTGCATATCATCTCCACTAGCATTCATGTATATGTCCAGGTGCACTGCATCTAGGCGCTAGGATTCAGGGTTCACTGTTAGCAACAGAACTTTGCATGACTGGGCCAGTAGGCTGCAATTTACATGTTGCAGGTAAAAATGCCTTCTCAGACAGTTTCTACATAATACAGCATGCTGCCACTACTGCGCTTCATGTGTGAACTTTGTGACAGGGACAGCAATCCTGCAGTCATTATGAGAGTTTGCTTAGCGCCACTCCAGGTCCAGGCCAGGTCAAAAACCCATCGAAAGCCAAGGGTAGACTCAAGCCTTTGTGCTCACATTGGATTAGTGTGAGGCGGGGACTAAAATCTAAAACCAGGATCACAGATATTTGCAGTTTGGGCATGCAGAGCAGGGGACACACTTGTAACCATGCAGGGGATGTTTCTGTCCCTACACTGACAAAGAATTAATCAAGAGTTAAATACTACTGACCTGTCAAACCCTGAGAGCATCTATAAGTGGCTAACCCCACAGCAGGATAAATCACTGGATTTACCAATCACTAAAGAAGAAATAATTATGACAATTAGAAAGCTAAAGCCATTCAGGGCCCTGGGATCACATGATTTCACTCCTATTTCCCAAAAAACATTCTGACCTATATGATGACCTTCCTGGAGTTTCTCTTTAATTCCTTCCATACCCAAAAGCAAATTATGGACACAATGATTGAAACAAGAATCTTGATAATACCTAAACCAGAAAAAGACAAAAGTGAGTGTGGGTAGCATTGACCCAGTTTGTTTCCAAGTACCGATATAAAGATCTACACAAAAATCCTGGCCTCGAGATTGAACAAGATCCTACCCCACTTTCTCCACTCCGATCATTCAGGGCTCATAGAGAGCAAAAGGGTGGGGGTCAGTACAAGGAAAGTAATCCACATCCACGGACCATGCAGGTAAGAGCGGTGGGGCCGGGTGGGGGGGATTTTGTCAGACGACGACGAGGGAAAATTAAATAAATAATTGATTTTCCCTCCTCGTCGTCTGTCGAAACCCCCCACCCGACCCCACCGCTCTTACCTGCACGTGCCGTGGCTGGTAATCCATATTATCAAGGCTGCATTTAGGCTGCAACTAGGTTCAAGAGACAGATAATGCTTCTATCCCTTGATGCAGAAAAATATCTTTGGAAGAGTAGAATGGGGCTTCCTTCAAGAAGCCATGAGAGCTTTTGGCTTTGGAACACAATAAATCAACATGGTGTGGGCCAATTACCAATCTCCCTATGCTAGAAGTAGATGAACAGAACTGATTCTGAGACAGTATGGATTCAGAGGGGTCTGGGGGGAGCAGCAGGTAACCACCTGTCCTCTTTCTAATCCACACTCTTTATGGAATCATCTGCCCAACATATACGACAGAGCCACTTAATGGCAAGTTTAAGCTAACAGTCTTCACAGATGATGTTATTGTCTCCTTTTCCGACCCAATGATATCCCTATCAAGACTGATGTCCTAAAGAGATACCTTCGGAAAAGTTTCAGGTTTCTAAATAGATATCATACAATCTGAAGGTCTGGGTCTTACAACCACTCCAGACAGACTGAATTCGCTCCTGGGACAAGCCCCATTCCGGTGGTCCACAAACTTAATAACACTTTTAGGTGTCAAAATAAAACCCACATTGAAAGGGTTTTGTTAGACCTGGCATCCTTTGGGTGGTCTTCCCCTTTACTTTTTCCCTTTTGCCTCCATGTTTTGCGATTCTTTTTGTTGGCCTTAGGACTCTGAGCACCTTACCACTTCTAACCAGCACTAACGTGCATGTGCTCCTCCCCTAAACACGAAGACATTGGTGTATACATGATAGGCATAATTGATGTCCCTTGTAAAGTGGTATACTATATACCCAGGGCCTGTACTTCAAATGCTACTAGCGGGCTGCAGCAAGGATTGTGCCACCCACAGAATTAGCCTTTCAAACCTGTCTCAGGCCTGCCACTGCAGTGCCTGTGTGTGCAGTTTACTGCCACTTCGACTTGGCATTTCAAACTACTTGCCAAGCTGTAAACTCCCCTTTTAGTACATATAAGTTACCCCTAAGGTAGGCCCTAACTAACCCCAAGGGCAGGGTGCCATGCAAGTAAAAGATAGCACATGTACTTGTATATTTTGCATTTCCTGGTAGTGACAACCAGCCTATTGCATTTTTCACTACTATGAGGCCTACCCCTCTCATAGGCCAGCATTGGGAATTTCTAAATACACTTTCAAGCTGTAATTCCTGATCAGAGAGGAGTAGCTTTTTCATGTTTCATATGTTTGGAATGGTAGTGATAAATCCTCCTTACTGGTGAAGTTGGAATTAACATTACTGTTTTAGAAATCCCACTTTTAGAAAGTGGACATTTCTCTGTACTTGCTGCTCTTTGTGCCTGACAGCCTGACTTCAATAAACGTCTGGGTTGGGTGACAGCTAAAATTTGTGCTTTCCCTCTAGACAGCACAAACACAGGAAGGTGAGCTTCATCTGCATTCTGAGCACTCATCTGCATTCTAATGGGTCTTCCTGAGCAGGGAGGAATGGGAGGGGCTGACACTTACACTTCAATAGATAGTGTCCTGTCCACACACAAAGCACTGATTTACCCCCCACAGATAGCCCGGCAGGCAGGACTGGGTTGAAAGGGATCCTTGTGCACTTCAGAGAGCTGCTTTGGTCACCCCCTACATTAAAGGCACTTTTGGGTATAAGTACTGGGTCTCCGACCCCCTAAAATCAGACACTCTAGCTCTTGCACCAAACCTCTGTCAGAAGGACTGCTGTGCTGCTTAAAGGACTCAACTGGACTGCTTTTCTGGAAGGACTGAAGGAGAGCTGAACTCTGTCTTTCCTCCAAATGATATCTAAGAGATTGCTGGCTTGCCTCATCTTTTCTGAATTCTCAGGCATGCAAAAGACTTCCTGCAATTCTGATGGTGCTACTGGACCCTGCCTTCTGTGAGTTCTACCCTTGTCTGAGGTGCCCTCTCCAAATTCTGGGGCTCAGAAGTGGGTTCTGCAGCTGTTTTCTTCAAAACTGACGCATCGTCACCACTGCGCCGATCGGAACCGACACATCGCCCTTCGACGCCGATGCAGAGGCTGTTCGACAACAGCGGTTCTACAGCCTGGATAGCCTGACAATAATGCTCTGAGCGGCTCAACAATGATGCATTGCCTTTACTTCAGAGAAGCTCCACAATGATGCAGTAACCCGATTGCATGTGAAAGATCGGTGCATCAAGCGCCATCCAAGATACTTTCTCAGCGGGCCCTGCATGGGTCCTGTAGCCGGCCTGCCCCCCCATCGTGGTCGCCCTGAATGTTGGAAGCGCACCGGTCCCTCACGACCTCAAGCAACCTTTTGACCGCTAATGACTATTTTTGCACTTAATCTTTAAAAATTCATATCTCGACTTCTACTGATTGGATATTTGTCGTTTTGGTCTAATTTTACCCAGACAAATATTCTCGAATTTTCTAAACCTGTGTGGAGTTTGTTTGTGGTGTATTCATTGTTTTACTGTGTGTGTGTGTGTGTGTGTTGCACAAATACTTTTCACGTTGCCCATTTAGATATACCTCACTGCTCTGTGCCAAGCTACATGAGGGTGAGGGTGCAGAAACAGAATATCGAGTACAAAATATCGAATTGCACACATATCGAGTCATTAATATCGTGGGTCAGGAATATCGACAGCTAGAATATCGTGGTCAAGAATATCGACTTAAGGTAAGAAATATTGTTTTTAAAAATATCGAAGTGTTTAATACCGTTTGCAAAAATATAGTTGTTAAAAATATCGTTTTTTCTTATGTATTTTAGTATATATTTTATATGTATGTGATGTATTTTTTTTGTATAAGATTTGTTTGTTTTTTGTAATATATTTGTTACATTTTTAGTAGTTATTAATTTATTTGTATTTGAATTTTGCGTTTTTAGTTCTGTAGCGAGTTGTGGGTTTACAGGGGAATAGGGTGGGAAGTAATTTAATTATATTAAATGTATTATTATTATTTTTTATTATTTTTGCGTTTTTAGTTCCGTAGCGGGTTGTGGGTTTATTGGGGAATAGGGTGGGAAGTAATTTAATTACATTTAATTCTTTGACTAATTTTTATTTATTAATATTTCTTTAATTGAGATGTTATTGTGTTAAATGTTTAAATTAATTTATTATTAATTAATTAATAATGCGTTGTTAATTAATTTTAATTAATTAATTGGTAATTAATTATGGTAATTGTGTAATTAATTTTAGGTGTATGTTGTGGTGTTTATAGGTGTAGATGGTGGGAAGAAATTTATTTTTAATTTAGGAATTAATAATTGGTTGTTAATTAATTTTAATTAATTAATTTGTCATTAATTTTGGTCATTGTGTAATTAATTATATTTGTGTGTGGTAATTTTTATAGGTGTAAAGGGTGGGGAGGGTGGGAAGTAAATTATTTTTAGTTGATGAATTAATAATTAGTTGTTAATTAATTTTAATTAATTAATTAGTAATTAATTATGTTAATTGTGTAATTAATTTTATGTGTGCGTTGCAGTGTTTATAGGAGTAAAGGATGGGAAGTAATTTGAGTTCAATTAATTAATATATAGTTGTTAAATAATGTTAATTATTTGATTTTTATTTTGGGTAAATGTTTATTTTTTTGTGTTTGTTTTTACTTATAAAGGGGTAAAGGGTGGGTATTAAATACAATTTTGTTATTTAATTATTAGTTGTTAATAGTAATAGTTGTTCTTTACAAAATAATATATAATTGTGTTTTATTATTTTATAGTTTAATTTAGGTGTGTGTTGTGGATATTAGAGTGTTAAAGCTTGTGTACTCAATGTTTATTTATTTGTTTTTATTAATAAGAAGTTTTTTAATTGATTATTAATTATGTTAACTATGGAAATAAATGTAATTAAAAATGTTGAAGTGTTTTGTTATTGGTGTGGTGTTATAGGGTATGAAATAAAATAAATACATTTATGTTTTAAATAATTTTTTTGTTTGTTAATATTTGCTACTTTTAAATAACCCACTCCAAGAATGCCAGGCCTAACAATAAAACATACTATAGAACAACAGAACTGTGCTTTATGTGATACTGTTCTAGAGCAACCTCTGGCAAACCGTGGTGCTTCAGAACGGAGGTCCTTATGGGAAATACCTTTGTTCAAAAGAATTGATATACTTCTCTTGGTCAACACCCCTAGGGTTAAGGAGGCTACCCTAGCAACAAAGGATGCAGTAAATCTTAGGAGGGGCCTGATAAGCTATTCCTCCTCACTCAGCAATCTATATGGCATCACAGACTTCCAGCCAGGACAGAAGAAGTAGAGTTTCCAAGCATGGAAGGCAAGTAGATGGATAAAATTGGGGAAGCTATTTAGAAATGGTAGCACTAAGATATTTCAACAAAACAAACACGACTTTGGCATAACAGAGTCAGTATATATCACAAGAAAAGGAACCCTCAGGTCTAAAAGTTAGAAGAAATGTCCAAATGAGTGATCCAGTGAACCAAGGAATGTCCCTTTATTAGGACGAAATCCCTCACCCACCAAAGGTGGCATGTTTCATCCTTGGGATTCTCCTCGTGCTGGGATGCCTAGTCCCGGCACGAGCTACAACCCTCTCACTGAGAGGGAGGAGCTTAGGGATGTTTTGTTTCTAAATGGAGGTATACTAAATACCACAATGATGAGTCAGAGGTTAGGTTTAATGAGGGACGCACCATAAATAAAAATGTGAGTGGATGTAAAGGAATTAAAACTAGTTACCGGGTTCGTAGTGTATCTTTATTAGAATGTCCCAGGGCTAGGATTAAAAACAGGGCACTGGCTGGAAAAACATATACCTGCAGTTAGTAACGATGGTGGCCTACATGTTTCAGCCTAATAACCCTCAGTAGAGGTGTTGTGGCGTTCGTCAGGACCAACTCGTGCTGCTGCTGAGTAGTTTTTGTGTCCGAAGAACGGTGTTACGCGGAGTGACACAAACCATAACAAAAATTCCAATTTTTTTTTTGAATATAACAAAACAAAGATACAAAACCAGTGATCCTTATTTTGTCTTAATTGTGTTTTGGGAGAGATTCACTGGTGATACCCATGCATTGCGGGAAACAGACCTCACCTTAACCTGGCATGCAGCTCAGGAAGGGCACGCTCTCAAAGTCGGTACACCAGGCACTATGGAATTGCAGCCGGGAAGGAAGGGCTGAGTCAGTAACATCCAGATATATATGCAGCTATGCCAGTGGGCAACAAACACCGCAGTATGAAAAAGTGCGTCTAAAAGTCTAACCCCATCTGAGAAACAGCTGAAAACCTCCAACTCTGATAAGCATATATCCAAGTTATACAATATATTCCACACAGCAGAACCACAACATAAGCTTCAGTTCCAAGACATCTGGGAAACAGAGTTGAAAACCTCACTAAATGATAGACAGGGGTCTGACCTTATAGTATCCTACCGGAAAGGGGCAAATAATACCAAAACCAAAGAGGTAAACCTTAAAATAATTTACAGATGGAATTATACTGTAGCATAAATGCACATTTTTAGCAAACATAAATTGGAGAAGTGTTAAAGGGGATGTGACAAAAGGGGTACCCTATCCCACATTTTATGGAGTTGCCCAATACTTGAGGAATTCTGAAGGAATAGAACTGAGGTACACCAAAGGGATTACAGTATCATCTATGGACAGTGGGTGCAGTTGGATGCCTGACATTAAGTGGAGGTCTACGATGAGCATGAATAAACTTGTCTTGTGGGTACTCCTTAGTTAAACAGACTATCTTGACAAGATGGGAAAAGCAAATTCTCCAGCAAGGCAAGAGTAGTTTCACAGATCAGATTATGTTTAGAGCTTGGCATGGAAAAAATATTGCATAACTTGGCCATGAAGGGGAAAGAATTTAGCGATCATTGGTGGGCGTAGTTGGATTTCTTAGTCAGAAATGCCAGAGAATTCACCTTCGCCAGTTCATATGTTCCAAAGAGACTTTCTTCATGCAAAAGACAATTCTTGATGAATGCATTAATTGAACGAAATAACTGCACTAACCTTAAATCAGACTAAATGTGAGACTGACCAGGTGGGCCTTCACCGAGCATAGGCATAGGAAGATGGGCGAGTGTCCAAGAAGTGGGTTTTTGAAATATAAAAAATGGCATACTTTTTGGCAGAACTTCATATTTCTGTAAGTTAAAAAAATAATAAGCTTCACATTTTAATATTCACATTGTTTTGCATATTGAATTTATTTAATTTAAATAAAAATATTTAAATGTTGTAGTGCATGCATTTTGGGCTGTGTAACTTTAATCTTATGTTCATATTTTAGGTTAACAGGTTTATTTGGAGCACGGGAGGGAGGTAGTTTTTAATGTACCTTAATTGTAATAATGTTAATGTTTTGGAATTGTTTTCAACTATTGTCTTACTGGCACATGCATCAACTGAAATATTGAGTCGCAAACGGGCAGATTCTCAGAATCTGCCCCGTTTGCGATCAGTATTTTTGCATTTGGGATGCATCATCCCAAATGCAGAAATCGCAATTTAAGGAATCGCAAAATTGCTATTCCTTAAATTGCAATTGCATTTAAGGAATCACAAATTGAGATTCCTTAAATGCAATGCATTAAAGTTAAGAAATTCGTGATTTCGCTAATAGGGGAGCAAATTACCATGAAGTTAAACTGCATGGTAATTTGTAAAAACTTTGAAAAATGCACTAAAGTTCATTTTTCAAACTTCCATTTTACACACACACATGCCCTTGGGGCATGTGTGTGTGCAAGATGTACTCATATGCAGATTTCAGGGTGCAACAGGGTGTCCTTTGACACCCTGGCACCCTTGAAATAGCTCCCGCTATTAGCCATTCTTTAATAGCGAATCGCTAATAGTGAATATCTTCCCATTCATTCCTATGGGCCTCCTGGCCCATTGGAATGAATGGGTAGGTATTCCTTAATTGCGACTCGCAATTTGCGAGTAGCAATTAAGGAATGTTTAGGAATCGCTATTTATTGAGCGATTTCTACATGCATAGGCAATTGCGATTCCTTAATAGCGATTCCTTAATAATCGCTATTAAGGAATCGCAATTGCCTAGCTTGATGCATGTGCCTCTTAGTTGTTTTAATGTTAATCAAATCAAAGAAAAACGAAGTACTTTTTTGGGATGTGTTTACATTTTATTTATAGAAATATGTTTAAAATAATTAATATGCTATAATATTTCTACTTTAGGGTTAGTGGTTCATTTATTATACTATACAGCATAGTTAATGCTTTTATTTTAAAATGAAAGAGTGTTATATATAAGCCATACGGTTTCAATATACAAAATCTAAATATTTGCTTTATATATTGTTTATTTGAAAAACACCCCTCTTTCCTAAAACTTCTAATTTATGGATGGATTGTAGTCTAATAGTAAATCTCACTCCCTACCAGTGTTCCCTCTAATTATTTTTCTCTGTGTGCTACAATGACCACACATTTCATGGTTGTGTGCTCAACTGAGTGATGCAAGCAAACATGCTACTGCTTTCTATTGGGAGTCGAAGGGATACTTTCCCATACATTTGTAAATGGTTTAAACAATTTGAAGCACTTTAACCTACTAAATTGTCTAAAACGCTGGAGATTTTAAGAAATAGATCTGAAAGGGATTATTAATCTTGTACTTCAGGCTCTGCCACCAATATCCATTTGAAGCAAAAGAAGACTACAGTTCCCAGAATGCATTACATAAAAGCCCAGGATTGGACATGCCCTAAGTGCAACGGTATGGCAAAACATAGGTCCTGTGCTCGTTATACCAACCATAGGAGTTGAGCTATACCCCACAGATGATGAAGGACGAAACCAGTCTGGGTTGCATTTGTTTCCACTGGCCTGGCAGTTCAACCTTGAACATTCCAGTTGGAACAGGACAGGACTGGTACTTTTGCATGTGGCTGGTCTCTGTCTAGAATGGCATAATGGATGAAAATGTTGAATTAGGACGGAGGCCCGAGCAATCGCCAGTGGCTAAGATTCATTTATGTATTCCTTCATCAGTCTGTTGTTTGTTGCAGGACTGGACACACGGCGCGCCACCAACACTGAGTGATCTGGCAACTCCACTTCCAGTTAAATTCTATAGCAAACGCAGCTGTGTTTTGTGAAACATATAATGAAAACTCAGACGTACAGATTACAGATCATAGAATTTAAGTTGGAATTTCACTTGATACAGTTCCTATAATCCTGATGGTCAAAACTGGCCCAAATTTAAACAAAAGTGTTTCACTATCCTATCAATATGACAACTCCAAATGAGATGCTGTTTTATGTCATTGGATAGTATTTTAGGTGGCATCTTTCAAACACATACATGCAAAGGACACGTCACACCTGACTCCCACTTCTCCCTCACATTAAAATAGATGCCCATGTGCTTTGTGTCTTGTAAGTGGCCAGTACAGACTTAGGCCCTGATTACAATGTCAGTAGGAGTTGCCTTCGACCGACACCGTTTCGGTGAGGGAACCGCCAGACCAAAGGTCGGCGGTTCCGAACACCTGATTACAATGCGACCGCACATGGTGCAGTCGCAAACTCCCATTTCTCAATGGGAGCGTGTGGGGTGGGCACCTCACGATGCCTGCCACATGGTGCAGGGATTTTCAGGGGGGCACCATAGGTGCCCCCAGGCTCAGATGCACAAGGCCAGGGGGGAAGGGGGCCCTGCTAGGGGCCCCCGATGTTGCATCCCCACAGCCTTTCCATGGTGGAAACACCGTCCTTAAGGGATTATGAGTAGCTTCCGACCGACTGGCTCCACGAGCCTGTTGGAAGGCGTCGGTCGGTCGGTCCCTCCGACTGCTGCCTCCGACCGCACGCATTCTAATGCATCGGTCAGACCGCAGCAGTAGATGCAGTTCGACCGCATTGTAATGAGGCCCATAATGTCGTCCTTGCTTCCAGGTCTTAAGAGATAGTTGCTTTAAATGTACAACACCCGTTATTCTGTTCATGGGAGGTAGTTGCAGCTTTGCTCTCTCCTGTTTTATATAACCCTGGGCGTAGTGGGCGTAGCGGGGCTATGCGGAGGTCCACGGAGTTGCAAACAAACTCCGTGGAGCTCCGCTACGCCGCCCGCCTCCACCCCCCTTTTAAGAAGTAAGTTTACAGGAATTAAAAATAAACTTAAAACCACTTACCTCTTTACTGCGGCGTCCCCGGGCTGCCCTCCTCCTCTTCCTCGCCATACCGGCAATGCTTAAGAAAACTGCGTATGCTCCCGCTCGTGCGCATTTCTTGCAAGAAATGCGCATGCGCAGGCGCGCGTGCATGCGCAGTTTTGTCAAGCATTACCGGTATGGCGAGGAAGAGGAGGAGGGCCGCCCGGGGACGCCGCAGTAAAGAGGTAAGTGGTTTTAAATTTATTTTTAATTCCTGTAAACTTACTTCTTAATAGGGGGTGGAGGCGGGGCTGGCCAACTCCGCTCCGCTGCGGAGTGTGCGGAGATTTGCCTTCTCCACGTTCTCCGCGGAACGCGGAGAAGGCAAATCTCCGCACACTCCGCGGGCGGAGTGGAGGTCTCCGCCCGGGGTTAGTTTTATACTGCTTTACTGTCCAATGTGAAAGATTCACATATTCTTCCTGTTTGTTGCATTTTTAGCAACTCATTCAACAACTGAGAGGATAAAATGAATAAAGCTTTTGAACAAGGCCAGCGCTCTCAAGTTTCCCAGTTTTGTGTTTGAAATACTTATGCTGTTTAAGAGTTAGCTTTAAAATCAGGGACTGGTAATCCTGCTTTTATAATGCGTTAAAATGATTACAAATTCAGCATGCAACCAAAAAAACTGGATTGGAAGAGCTGCTTATACATAGGAGAGCTCTTAAGTACACATTTTAATTAATTTACGATTACAGAAATAGCTTTTTTTGGTATGCCGTTATTTTAAATTCAGAATTATACACAAAAACATGTTCCTTGTTTTCATATCTGCAAAGCTACTGTTGAAGCCAAATAAACAGCTTGTTTTCAATGTTTTTCTTTAAAATACAGTATTGCTGGTCCAACCTTGTACCTTGTTTTCACACCTGCAATTTGTACATCCTTATGTAGTACTGCTGCAGCTACAGAAATGACTTGTATTTTGTATGCTTTTGTTTTAAATCTAGGATTGTTCACCCAAACCTTGTTTACACACATGTAGGTGATGTGAAGCCTCATGCACTACTGTAGCCAGGTTTTCCTCAAGTATCTAAGCACTGGAGTGGGGAAGGAGAGTCTCATTTCAAACAGTGTTGAAAATAACAGCCTGCCTTGGGCAGTGGACGTCGAGATGTCCCTGTTGCTTTTCTTTTGCTTGCTTCCAGGGCTGGACTGGCTGTAGCGGACACCGGCGTTTTCCCGGTGGGCCTCCAGGGTGGTGGCTGGTTTTGGACCCCTGGGGTGCCGTTTGTGTTACGAGGGGCCAGTTTTATCGCCCCTGTAACAGAATCAGCTGCAGTGTTTTCCACGCGCAACCCCGACTCAATTGCCAGGGCCGGTTTGCATTCCCAGTCCGGCCCTGCTTGCTTCACCCTTTCCTTACCTTTGCCTTTCTTCACAGCTCATAGAGAACTATTCTGCTGTCGGAAAGATGATTGTTTGTTATGCACGCTCCTTAAGGCCCTCTGCCTGGTGACAGAAAAGCATAGTGTGCTGCCGCCCAAGTGCGTAGCTTAGAAGGAATTTACGTCCCCACCTGAGTTTAGGCACTTATCCCAATGTTTCTGATACTCGAGTTAGAATAGTAAATCTCACTACCTTTATTTATGAAATGTATTCCAATATTTATATGAGTGAGGGTTAGATGTTTTAGTTTGGTTGGTGTTAGAATAGTAAATCTCATCTACCATGATTTGTGTGCTTTCCACACATAATTTTTATGATTAGATTCAGAATCTTAAATCTCAAAACTTTCCTGTGAGAAAGTAAATTATTAGTTGGGATGGATGGTAGTTCACTACAAGTAACAATGGCACTATCTTTGCTAGGTCTACTAAAGGTTTCAGTAAATTAAACTTCAGAACTTCAGTGGCTATGTCACAGGGCAGACGGGCT
Source organism: Calotriton arnoldi (assembly GCA_963921515.1). Taxonomy (NCBI): domain Eukaryota; kingdom Metazoa; phylum Chordata; class Amphibia; order Caudata; family Salamandridae; genus Calotriton; species Calotriton arnoldi. Next base: position 185,752 of record CAWUFW010001637.1, read on the forward strand.
TATCTTAAGAAAATGTGTAAAGCATTTAAAAGTCGAAAGCACAGCACAATAAAAATCCCACTCCACTCTATAAAAATAGAGAATATTGTAATGAACAAAAGGAGATGAAAACAACAAATATCCAATAAGGTGAACCGGAGATATGATTTTTAAAATTTGTAGCTAAAAATAGTACCAAAAGGCACAAACCGCCAACCGTGGGCAACTTGACAAGGTTTGAGGCCAACCACAATGGAGCATGGGTCGGATACAGATACCTGGTTCGTCCCATTTGGAAGTTTTACATTTTAACTTGGTCTCTGAGATGGAAGTCAAAAATCCTCAGTGGGGCAAGGTAGCAGGCTGTGGCCTAGATAGGTTCTACGAGGCTGGACAGCCGTCGGACGAAAATCCCGGTAAAGATATTGACTTCTCGCAGGAAGGCTCTGAGAGGGAGTCAAATTAAAAATTTATACCCAAAGAAGGTCCCTCACCAGCTGTATACTTTTGGCGCCTTTGCCCGGTGAAGATTTCTACCTTCAGACATAGTCACTTCTTAGAGCTGGATTCCTCCATTGACGCAAGGCTACAAGCCAGATACTTTCTACGCGAAGTCCCGCTAAAAGGGCTTGCTGCTGCGAAAAGCTCCAATCGGGAGCAACCTAAATCTTTCTCCCAGCGGCAACACTCCATCGTCAGATTGACTTGGCAGGTTTGTTCTGGTTTTCTGTCAGTTCTCCAGGTAGAAATCTTTGAAAAAGTTGGGGGGGCGGAGCTTGCCTGAGCCCAAGATGGCTGCTTGAGCCGTGAGCTCCGTCCGATACCCGTACTATCCGACATCTATCCTGCATCTAGGCTCACCTCTAAGCCGTGAATTTACTGTCCCCAGGCTGCGGAGCTTGCAGCGTTCACCCGGCGCCGCTTCTGAGACGTGGTGGTGCTGTGGTGAGGGAAAACGACGATCGAGCACGCTACGGCGCGGCACGGAGCATCGGAGGCCGGGTCGGCCGCGCGCCCGGCGGCCTGGAACTGAGCGGGTGTCCCGCGACCTGCCCGAGTCTGCGTGCGGTGACCCCAGACACGCAGGAGATCATCTGGGACCTGGCGGAGTGTGGATTGATCGAGCGCTCCGCGCTCCGCGCTCCGCTGCCAGCGGGGGTGCCACTGTGGACAGGAGCTGCCGTGGGCGGAGCTGCGGCGGCCGGCCGAGGCCCTTGCGTGTGAAGGTGAGCGCTGGGGCCTGGGGCTGACTTCCCACATGGATGTGTGGTGACTGGCTTGGAACCGTTTGCTGCTCGTGCGGAGCCCCCCGCTGGTCACCCCTTCCTCTGCGCCCGCTGGGAGGCCTGCGAGCAACACTGCTGCTGGGACTGGCGACGGCTGCGACATCCCAACTGGGCCGCGGTGAGAGCCAAGCACAGCGAGGCTGTTGGTGCCGGCGAGCTCAGTGTTTGCTGAGTGGGAGCGCACTTAAACATTCGGAAGTGTGGCGAGGCCCCTCCTGCGGTGAGCACTACTTCCCGGGCTGTAGACAACTGCCTTGCCTGGCGCGGAGCTACGAGCCGGCTGCCTGCCTGGCCCTGCTCCATTGCTATTGGGGACGGCATCCGGCGCCACACGTTGAAGCTCGGGGTGAAGATCGTTCCCGCCCCGTGGGCAACCTTCCCTCCGGCCTGGCCCCCCTGAGTGAGACACATCCACAGCTCAGGTGCTAGAGGCCGCCTTATTCAGCAGACCAGCCCAGGCGGACGGGCCCCCTTGACTACCCTGTTGCTGCAGTGGGCCCCCCGGGTTCGCCATCTCTGCGTGCTAGCGTTGCAGGAAGGGTCAGATTCTCCTGACTACGAAGACTTACACGCGTCGTTGGCCAATATGGGGAAGGTTGACAAAAATCAACCCAAGCTTCAGTTCGAGCAGCGACGGAACAGGCTTCGTGAACAGGCAACGGATGGCGATCCAGCCCCGCAAGCCGATGAGACTGATCAAGCGGATGGCGACATACGTACCATGCTGGCGGCCATGCAGAAGAGCTTAACCTCCATTGACAGTAAGATCGACTCCCTGTCCTACCGTATGGACCGCATGACTGAGCACATGGACAAACAAGTCGAGCGGCTAGACATGACGGAACGCAGGGTCTCGGAGGTCGAGGAGGCTCACACAGAATTGGATTCGGAACACAAACAGATGGGCAAACTCCTGCTCTCGCTTCAGGATAAGGCGGAGGACCTGGAAGCCAGGTCCCGACGCAATAATCTCCAAATTACCGGCCTGCCGGAATCCACAAGCGTTGGTAACATGGAATTATTTGTGGAACAGATGCTGCCGACATTGTTGGGCCGGGACACTTTTTCTTCCCTGTTCGTGGTTGAAAGAGCACATCGCTCGCTGGGCCCAAGGCCCCCGCCGGGTGCTGCGCCTAGGCCCATCATCGCCAAACTGCTAAATTACAGAGATAGGGATGCAGCTCTCAAGGCGGCTCGAGATAAACGATCTCTGCAATACGAAGGATCGAACATTTCCCTCTACCCGGAGTTCACGATGCGTGTACAGGAGGCACGCAGACAATTTGCCCCCCTGAAGAAACCTCGATTATGCTATGCTGTACCCGGCCCGCCTCCGGGTCAACCGCCAGGGTAGATCTCGCATCTTCACTGATCCCAAGTCTTTGCAGAAAGCCCTGAGGAACTGGGCCAAAGAGAAGCCACAGGACACAGTATTGCCTTCCCCAGATGGAGCGCCAGGGGGTGGCTTAGATGATAACGACTGACATCGGAGACATTCTGCTGGCAGATAAGGCTTAACGCTCTCTTGGGGTATTTTTAGAGCTCTATAGTCTGTTGCCTGCTTGTGGGTTGGCGGGGGGTAGATATGCCGTTACAGACAGTTTGATGGACGCTATGCAGAAGTTCCTGCTATTTTTTGTCCGCACTGGGGATCACTTCATTGGGCTTTATGTTAGAATGTTGGGCGTAGCCCTTATAAGATCCTACTGAGTGAGGGACAGATGCATTCTACTAGCCGGGTGTTGGGGCGGAGGGGGGCGAACAAGCCGACTGCGGTTGGATAGAGAGCGGGCTTGAGTGACATCTGCCCACGCGTGAGTCCCACATTATGGTACTATTGCCCCTTGTACTAGGGTTTGAAAATGTTTTGTGTTGTTGTTTTTTTGCTTTTTTGATGGGGTGGATAACGGGCACTCGCCATTGCACAGTTGGGGTTTGTATGGCGTGGGTGGGGGGTGGGGAAATACAGAGACCTGATTTTAGTTCTAATTGTATTGAAATGTTTATTGCAACCGATGCGTGCTGCGGTTATTGGTCACGTTACACTCAGGGGGACATTTACGCATCGCCATTCCTAGCTACAAGACAACTCATCACCTTGACATGTCGCACTCACACACACGTAATATAAAGGTGTTGACCTGGAATGTTCGCGGCCTGAATGACTTTCGGAAGCTCAGAAAGGTTCTAGCGTACCTACACAGACATGCTGTAGACATTGCCTTCTTGCAAGAGTCACACTTGCCCCCCAATAGTCGGATGTTTAACTACAGGGGTCTCCAGGGAAATACTCACGCTGCGGGGTTTACGACACATGCGCGCGGCGTCATCACCTGGATCAACCCGAAAGCTGGTCTTAATATGGTCCCGCTGGACTCGGACTCGGATGGGAGGTTCGTAATATCGAGATGTGGTGGGAAGGGACTAGATCTAATTTTAGTAAACGTATATGGCCCGAACTATGACGATCCACGATTTTACATGACATTGCTTAATAAATTGAGCAGCTACAGGGAGACTGAACAATTATGGGGTGGTGACTTTAATTGTGTCTTAAATACCCAGCTTGATAGGTCGGGGGGCCCGGACCGGCGGCTAGCTGCCGCAGCGCGCTCTATCATAGATGTCACTGTGCAGCTTGACTTGTGTGATGTATGGAGAACTCGATCCCCGGGGAAGGGTGGGTTCACACATTATTCAGCTCACCACGACCTACATACCAGGATTGATTACTGGTTAGCTTCTAGGAAGCTGCTCTCACACATCCAGGACTGTACAGTTCTATCCCGCACGTTTTCAGACCACTCCCCGATTTTGCTGGTCCTGGATTGCCAACACACACAGATCCCTCCGTTCACGTGGCGCTTCCCCCCTTATTCACTGCTGGACCAGGTTTTTAAAGCTGAGCTGTTTGAGGACATAGATTCCTTTTTTGACCACAATATTGGGTCGGTAGATTCCTTTGCGGTGGTGTGGGAAACTTTTAAAGTGTACATCAGAGGGATAGTCATGGCTAAACACTCTAGTATCCTTAGGTCACTGCGTAGGCGACTTTCAGATCTGGAGGCACAATTAAAAGCACGGGAGAGAGATCTCCCCCACGACGCGGATGGTCAGGTGGCGGAGGAGCTTAAGGAACTCCTCAAAGACTACCACGAGACGGCGGACTCAGAAGTTAAGCACATGGGGAAATATGTGCCTGCTCGCACCTATGGTGAAAGCGAGCGCCCGGGCGCGGTTGTGGCCGCACTGCTGAGGAAACGCAGGGAGAAGGCCGAGGTTGGGGTTATTAATGACGAACGGGGAGTTCCGTTGACGGAACCGACAGCCATAGCTCATAGATTCATGCACTATTATACTCAGTTATATACCTCTAGGGCAGGATGTCCAGATGCGGAAATTCTAGACTACTTAGCCCACGTCAAGCTTCCCTGGCTCACGAATGACCATAGGGAATTCCTCATGCGTCCCTTGAGCACTGATGAAATCACAGCGGCCCTGATGAGGATGAAATCCGGCAGTGCCCCGGGGACCGACGGTCTCACTGTTGCATTTTACAAGGAGTTCAAAGACGTCCTCATCCCCCACCTATGCACACTGTTTGAGGATATGGGCGCTGACGGATTGATGCCACCCTCAATGAGAGAGGCACTTATAGTGGCGATCCTGAAGCCAGATAAGCCACCGGCTGAGTGCGCTTCGTATCGCCCTCTATCTCTTCTTAACGTAGATACTAAGATATACGCTAAGATACTGGCGAACCGACTGGCCTCGCTAATGCCGCTACTCGTCGCGCCAGAGCAGGCTGGGTTCGTACCGTGCAGGAGTCTGACTTACAATACAAGAACGGTTTTTGACGCAATTCAACACACTCGTCGGGACGCTCAGGCAGTGGCTGTATTCCTAGACATGGAAAAAGCATTCGACTCGGTCGAATGGAATTTCATGCGACATGTGTTGACTCGCTTTGGGGTTGGGGACGTCTTCCTGCAATTAGTGGGCGTCCTATACAATAGGCCATCCGCCAGAATAAAATTAGGCAACGTGGTAACGGATAGGATCCACATCACCAGGGGTACGGGTCAGGGATGCCCGCTTTCGCCATTACTTTATGCGCTGGTGGCGGAACCACTCGCTTGCGCTCTGAGGGAGTATCATAGATATCGGGGTATTCGGTTTCCGGTATATCAGCTGGTACTCTCGACATATGCCGACGATACCCTACTATACATTCGGGACCCAGAGACTAACCTCTCACCGGTATTACGTGAGGTGGTTAAGTTCGGCCCAATGTCTGGCTTACAGGTCAACTGGACAAAGTCGCTCATATTCCCGCTGACCCAGGCCACAGTCCCCTTCACCCCAGATTATCTGCTGCAATGGACGACGGATCCGGTCCGATATTTGGGCATTAGGGTACATACCGACTCTGAGGTGGTGTTCAAAGAGAACTACGGCGTAGCAATCAGCAATCTTGATGATGATATAGAGCGCTGGATCCATCTTCCGCTGTCCTTAGTGGGCAGAATAGCTATTATGAAAATGATAGTTCTGCCTCGGTTTTTGTTCCTGTTTACTAATATACCGATGGTCCTCCCTAAATCATTTTTTAAACGGCTCACAGCCATGCTGGTTAAGCTTGCATGGGCGGGCAAACATGCCCGGGTCAGGTGGGATGTGCTGACACTCCCTTTTCACATGGGTGGTCTAGGTGCCCCGGACCTGGATCTCTACTACAGAGTGGCTCAAAGTGCCATGGCACACTATTGGATACACGGTCCGGCTGACGCCCCATATGTGCAGATTGAGAAGGTCATAGCTCGACCACTCCCCTTGCCTGCGCTACTATTTAAACCACCAGATCACCGCACCGGCATTCTGGACTCCGTCAACGCGACGGTGCATGCCTGGCAGCATCTTTTGAAACTGCAAGCGGGGGTGATTTTGTACTCCCCCCCCAAACCCCGATAGAATGGTGCCACTGGCTTCCTGCATGCACTGACAGAGCAGTGACTCGAGCGCTGACGACCCTGCAGATTGAAACAATAGGCGATATGTTCTCCGCTAGCACGGTCAGAACATGGGATGATGTGGTTAAAAGCGGGATCCACTATTCGACACTGGACAAGTTTCAGTTTTATAGGGTAAGGCGTTCAATGCTAGAGCTCTTGGGTAGTGATTTGGCAGAACCGCCGGAAGTGACTGCCCTCACGTATCTGATAAAAACAGACACACCTAAATGAATTATCTCCAAGCTCTACAATCTCTCTCAGAGTTATCGGATAAACCACTATACGAAGGCTAGACTGGCTTGGCAGACCGACCTGGGCATGGAAATAGATGATGATATGTGGAAATACTGCTGCGCTAGCACGAAACGTATTTCTTTGAATGGCAGGCACAGATTAATCCACTTCAAATTTCTGAATAGGGTATACTACACTCCTGAGAGGCTACACAGATACGGGCTGCGAGACTCGGCTGCGTGTGAGCACTGTGGGGCGGGCTCCGCTGACTTTTTCCATCTTGCCTGGCTGTGCTCGGGGATAGCTAACTTCTGGATACAGATCTTCAAGACATTGGGTGATATCACCGGTGTACAATTAACTCCTGATCCCGCACTGGCGCTGCTCTGGTATTCAAAAATACTACCTAAATCTTGTAGAAGACTGGTTGACATGGGATTACTGATGGCTAGGCGTAGAGTAGCGGTGCGCTGGTCCTGCGGTCCTTCTCCTACTCTTGATTGCTGGTCTAAAGACATGCTCTATTGTTGCACTCAAACTGAAACATATAGCGAACTCCTTCCACCGCGCAATCGCCCGAAAAACTTCTGGGAGCTATACAATACGTATCTCACAACAAAAGCCAATTCCGGGGGAGTGTGAGATCTCCTGCCCACTGAAGAGATCGCCAGACAGAGAAGACCGGTAGGAGTGTGTGCACGTACCTCCCATGGTTGTGGGGAGAAACTCCGAACTAAGGGTCCGCTCACAGTGAGGTGTTAAGAGGTTTTTTTGGGGTTTTTTGGGCTTGACAGATTGCAGATCCTATGTATGCTGTAGCTGCACCACTTTGCTATTCATTGACAAATGTGTCCCTAACTACCTCAGGTTGCCAACTATGCAACATGTTTATACTATGTTTGTATAACGATGTCTGATGCTGTATGCTATCCGGATTGCAGTACCTGCCTAGTTCACTGTATATCAAGGTCTCTGGGTGTTTATTTGTTTCATTTTTCTGTTTTTGGAAACTCTAATAAAAAGATTAATTAATAGAAATCTTTGAAAAAGTTTCTAAGTCTAAGATTTTAGGGATAAGAAGGAGGATGAAACTTTGCCGCTTATCAATGAGCCCCAGGACCTTATGACCAACATTTAGAGGTAGGGACCCACTCCAAGAGATGCCACAAGCAAGGTCAAGGGCAGGGCCAGTTGGAACTGGTCAGCTAGGCTATTGAGGAAAGTGGGAATCTTGCAGCTTTTGTGTCCCTGTAGCTTAACAGGAAGTCAGTCAACTGACCCTTGGAGTACCCTTCTCAGTCCCAGGTAAAAGTGGTAGCAGGTCCAGCCCTTGAGGGTCTCCTCACAGCTCACAACTGCAGGTGCAGTCCTTCTTTTGTCTGCCACAGATCCAGAGGTGGTCTGAAGAGGGTACTGGCGGTGTCACATTTATGCCCAGTACCAGCCTGTACATGGGAGAAACCTATGTGGTAAAAGTTCCAGGGGTGAACCTACCCGCTTTCTAAGCACTTCCTGTGTGTTTTACTGTACAATATCCCACAGTGCCCCTCTATACCAAAAACCAACATGCCAGAATCTCTCTTTCCCTGTGCACACGCTAACCCATAGGAATGGCTCTGAAAATGGGAAAACCCTCTCTTGTGGTCACTACGAACCAGTTCTGGAGACAGACTGGCTGTGAGGAAAAAAGGGGGGCAGGCTTCGATGTGAGGTACATCTACCAGTGACAGGGTAGACTACCTTTGAAGCTCAGGAACGGGCTGGACACAGCCACCCAGGTCATCCTGCTCAGGGAACAAAACATCTTCCCATATCCAAGCACTTTATCTACTGTCTGGGAGCAATGCACACCTCACCACAGAAGAGCCATCAACAGTCAGGTGACACTGAACACTGGCAAAAAAAAAGCGCATTTGCCTAAGGCAGGAAAATCACAATTTTGTAAAAGTGCCATTTTCCAATTAGTAATACAAATCTGACATGGCCATTAAGTTGGATTTTAAATTACTAATAAAATGAGTCTGTAAATCATGTTTCTAGATATTTCCAAACTGAAGTTATGAATCATAAAGGTGTTATAATGTAACCTAATGCTTTTATATTGGAGAGACAGCCTTGGCACAGTGAAAAACAACTTTGGAGATTTTCACTGCCCGGCCTCGTAAAACATAATTGTTTGCATTATTTCAGGAACTCTACTCAGTGTTGCCAAGAAGGTGGAGCAGAAACAGATTTTGAAGATTTTTTGGACCCCCTTTCCATTTGCCCAATTAATTAATGCATTTAGTTTCCATAATTTTTGTTTAATGGTAACAAAACAATTTGCCATTGTCTGACCTGGATCTCCACTTTATGTGTTTGTTGTTGTGAAAGCACGTTTACCACAATGTTTGCGATAGGCCGATAGCCTGTTGAACAACTGCACTGTCAGCATTAACTGCCTAATCATATGGCATGTCAGAAGTGGTTTGCATTCTATTTGATCACATTGTTTATTTACTGATTTTCATGACCTTATCTGATGTAGTTCTTTCCCTTGAGCAGTGTTGGTATATAATTGCTTAAGTTGCTAGACTTGTTGCATATAGGTGGTAGGTTAATAGACAATTTCCCCATGGTATGCAAATTAATAGTGAGACTGGCCACAAATACTCGCTCATCATATTGTGAGTGGGTACCTTCATCACTGTTTCTTGGAGTGACCCGCAGCTCTTCTGCTTAAGACGTTTCGGGGACGTCAGTTATAATCAGCACAGGATCTTCTAGCCTAATTTTAAGGGTTATGGAGTTAGAAAGTAATTCTTCAATTGTGTACTTTCTGCACTTTGACCTTTCTTTTGCCAGGTTTTCCAAGACAGGTGGCTGGGAGCACTTACTTGCCTTTTGTTTATACAGTAGCGGCCCAACAACAACCTACGTTGCGGAGAGGCGAGGAGAGGGACCTGTTGGTTACTTTGCAGCCGGGCAACGTGGCCAGCCCTTAGTCTTCCCGTCAGATGACAAAACTGCAATGCACTTTGTGCATTCAGCATGCAACACATGTGAACAGCCGTTTGCTGCAGGTGTGCCTCTCCTGCTGAAGGGCAGTTTTTGTCATGATGGTGCCCAAACAGGGACTCTGTTAGTGGAGCTCCTCATCCCAACTTCATCATGCTGCATAAGCCTCTCAGGAGTGCAGAAGGGGGCTTAGCAACTCTGGAAGACCACCGATGGTGAAGAGCAAGTGACTCTGAGACACACCGCAGGGCCGCCATTTAAAAAGTTGAGATAAAATGGGTCCTTCGCACTACTCCTGCTGCAGGACACGGCAGCCCTGCTATCTACCCTCAAGACCTGACTGTTTGAATAAGCCTCTGGGGTCTGCAAGCTCCTGGATACCCTATCGGGTGAAAAGCCGCGTTTTATAAATCCTGATTGATTGATTGATAAACGGGTGAGGTAATGGGTCTTTCCTTCAACTCCTGCTGGGGACAATTTTTGTAGTGATAGAGTCCAAACAAGGAGCTCAGTTGGTTGAACTCCTCCCCCTGACTTCACCACATTGTACAATCCTCCCAGCAACACTGGAGGAACACCGATGGGAAAAAGCAAGTGAGACTGAGACGCACAACAGGTCCTTTGCTTTTTGAAAAATGATCTTGCAGTTGAGCAGGCTCTGAAAATGTTAGAGTTGCATAAGCTTCTTTAGTAGTGGGGAGCATTAGGAAAGTTTGAGTTATGGAAGATAGATGGCTTGTGAGAGGGAGACACTAGTGATTTTAGGGTAATAAGGCTGGCTCCGGGAGTGCACATTTTAGAAATGGTGGCTGAAGTAAGATTACCAGGAAATGTGGATGATTTGACGGATGAGCGGATGTTGAGTTTCTGAGACGGTTTTGCGAGTTCCACTGAAAACTGGCCTGAGATGGGCTTTGATATAGCTGTTTTGGTGTAAAAAAAACATATTTTAAGCCATTTCTTGTTAGTATGGAATATGTGGAAGTTGAAGGGAATTGACAATGTTTCACCTTGGTGAATAGCGCTCAGAAGTGGTTATTTGCACTGGTGATTATAATTGTGAAATAATCAGCTTCTGTGGCCAGTCAGATATTTTGTAGTGTTTTCTGCCTGTGGGATTTAAAGAGATACTAAGTTCTCTAGGTTTTTAGACTTTCATTACATTAAGTCAGGATTCATTGTCAATATTTTGCTGCAGTTAACGCATTAGGAATGCCATGGTGTATGAACTTCTCTCTTTGTGAGATGGTGTCTTGTACGCCCAAGGTGGCCTTCGAACCTAACAGGTAGAGGTCTTCAGTGTCTTCTGCTAGGGTCAGATTTATAGCGTTTTATCTTTCCCCTGTTGAAGAGGACAATTTCCATGGATACGTTTGAATGGATCTCCAAGGATGTATCATGAATTTCCTATTGAACAAGGGATGCTGAAGCAATATGGAAATGTATATAGGACAGAAAGGGCTTCTTAAATAATCTGCTAATCATTAATGATAAAAAGGACTACTGCCACATATTAGAATGTACAGATGCCGAGTCAGCTGTGGGTTCAGACCAAGTAATAGCTTCCAAACTGTCAAATGTTTCTATGTATGTATATGTATGTATGTATGTATATGTATTTGAATGGCCCGAACCTAGCCAATAGCTCAAAATCATAAAAACATTCTGAGGCCCAGGTTTACAAAGGTGTCACACAACCAGTGGTGCAAGCAGGCATCGGGGGCAGGGGGCGGGGGGGGGGGGAGAGGAGCTAAAAATAAAAAACAAACTTACCTGATTACCGGGTCTCTCCTCTGCCGTCCCTCCGTTGTCTCTCCAGCCGGAACAGGGAAGCAGGATGCACCCGGCTACCAGGCTCCCCTGAGCCAATCACAATGCTGCAATGCAGCGTTGTGATTGGTCTGAGCACCGTGGATCAGCACTCAGCCAGGGAATAGGGGCCTGGGCATGTTCACAATGCATACTGTAATGCAGCCTGCATTGAGAACAGGGAAAGTGTGCATGAATGTTTGGCCAGCCCGAGAGGGCCGGCCAAACATTTGTGCGCAGGTTGAGAGTCCAAACCACTCCTCCCCTCTCCTGCTCTGTAAGGAGAGCAGCCCCGCCCGCCCACAAAGCTGCAGCAGCAGGAAAACATAAAATGATAATAACAACGAGTTATTGTCATTTTATGTTTTCTTCATTTCACTGCTGCAAGCAGTGGGGGCGACTCTCCTTCACCTTAGCAGAGTAGCCGCCACTGCACACAACGCAGCGCAGAACCCAAAGTTACTGTGCTGCATTGCATGACAGTGAGAGAGCAGGGGCAGAGAGAGAGATATGGCACTCTCCTCCCCTTTCCCTAGTGCAGGAGCAGAATTTTGTTGCAGAGCGCCATGCACGCACCTTAGTGCCATAGTGCAAGGGTGTGTGTGTTAGTCTAGCATAGGTTTTGTACTGGAAGGGTGCCCTTCCAGTAAAAAATACTATGACTAGACAAGTTTTAAAACGTTTCCTTCTTTGTATGTGTGTTGTACAGTACAGCACACTGCAAAGTCGGAAAAAAAGTAAAAATGAAAATATTTCTCCTTTTAATGCCTGATTTACAGAAGCGTTATTTTTTGGCAAAACCCTATCTAGTAACGTTAATAGATAGGGTATTGCCTCAAAAAGCATGGGGGGTTGCATCGGAACGCCCATTTACCACCCATGTAACAGCCCCTTGACGCTAAGTAAAGCAAAGTAGCGCTTGCACTGGTTTGCGTTACTTTTCCTTACAAACCAACGCGAATATCAATTGCCATTGGTTTGTAAATCCCAAAAATGGTTTTGCGTCGGGTTTGAGTGAAGAAAGTAACGCAAACCTGACGCAAAACCTTTGTAAATCTTGGTCTGAGAGTCTTTAATGAGGGCATACACCTTGACTTATGCATTACTTCTGATTCCATAGACTGCAATAATCTTCTACAAACTGTAAGATGTAGAATGCTCAGACAAGGCATTTGTATTGAAAGGATTATGGGCCTGTGCTGTAAGTGGACCAGTGCCATCCAGGGCTGAGTTCTAACACAGCAAAACATTTGCATTGAAACTCGTCTTTCTGACTTTCGACTGCTGAAAAAAACTGTGGCTGTCCGCCTGTCATCTGCCAAAGCTGCAATACTATGTACCTTGAAGTCCCCTTTGTAACACAGGGACGGAACAGCACTGTGGTACCAATGGTTTTATCTTTACCTGCTGTTGTGTAACTGAGGAATTCTTCTTATCCAAGGCAGAGTTGGCAGAAATACATCACCAGTGAGCAGCAGGCCGGTGGTATGTGGCTGGCGGGCAACCAAGAGGTCTTGAGTCTATGCCCACTCAAATGCCAAGAAGAGCCCCGCTACCTGCTTTAACGATGTGCTGCTGTTGCCCATGATGCACCCACCATGCCGTGATCAATTTTCTGGAGCGGCCTGCTCCCCGGCTGCCTGCTGGCGTTCAGCATGTCTGCTGCCTGTCTTGGCCAAGTGTGCTGGTGAACGCCTTGGTGGTTCTTCTGTGAGCTGTTTGTGCCCTGTCGTTCAAGAGTGCTTGACGTCATGGGAAAGTGGCTTTGCTTTAGCCGGCCAGTCAACGGGAAGTTTGAGTGGGTCACGAGGGTGGGGATGTGCTTAGGCTGGGACTGGCACGCGCAGAGGATGCAGCTTTCATCAATCGAGTGTTCGAGTCCCACCAGTGACTGAATTCTTAGTTTAGGTCTAAACAAGCAGTAGTACCGCTGTTCATAATCAAATGGGTCCAGACTGTGATTAAAATGTTCTTGATTTCTTTATTCTTAAAAACAACTTGATTATTTTCCTGTTACGTTGTTTTATTTACATAATCTGTTTCTGGGACGATTCCAGAATTTTCGAACCAACATTTGGTAACTGTTTTTTCAGCCTGGCGGGACTTTCTCAAGGTTGCAATAAATACTGTAAATGCAGATGTGCGGAGTGTAATATGCTAGTTATTGCTACTGTGTGTGGGGTGACGCCACGAGTCACAAGAGGCAAAGCATGGAGTGAGTCATGATGGCCCTCTCCTCCCTTAACAATGATAATAAATCTCATATTGGACTCTGCCCATCTGCATAAATGCTTCATGTCGTGCCATGTTTTCACGTGTATTTGTTTGAACAAATGTAGGTAATCAGAACGAGGTTGCAAAGGGTTAAGGTTGTGCAGCGAGGTGATCTCACACTCAAGAGATATCCTGCCTATTAGGAGACTTGTTTCCATGTGAAGGTAATTGCTACATACAATCTGGGAGGCACGTTTGCTGTATTTTGGTAATAAATTCGAATTTGACCTTTGCACTGTAGAAATAAATGTGTGAGAGTTTGTTTGGTAGAGCAATTGCCCATTATAACGTTTTCTTTGTAAGTATTAGGTTTCATAAACGTAGCTTAGAAAGATTAATAACTCATCCATGACTCGATATCTGGCATCCTTATTGTTAACGCTGATGCTGCTCGTACATAAAGAACAGGGGGAGGCAATGGCAGTAGCAGAACCAAGAAATATCCCAGAGGGTTGTTAATGTAGTGCAGCCGCGATCATCGAGGTGAATTAAATGGAGACACAGGAAGTAAAGATATAGCGCCTCATTTCTGAAATTTTGGTGCAGGACAGCGCCGCAAGAAATTTTCCTGCGCTGCCCTGTGTTAAGAGAAAAGGGCAAGAAAGCGCTGTATCTATGAGATACGGCGCATTCCTGTCCTTTTCCCCTGCTCTGGCAAACAATTGTCTGCCATGCGCCAACGCAGGCACCCTTGCGCCATGGTTCAAGGGTGTCTGCGTAGTACGGATGATTGTTTTTGTGCAGGAAGGGACACCTTCCTGCACAAAAACCAAAAACCAGAACCACAAATCAGAGGTGTTTTCCTCTTTCTATATGTGCTGAAGAATGCAGCGCACACAGAAAGAGGGAAAAAACAAGGAGAAATAAGGATATTTCTCCTCATTGTTCCTCCCTAACGCCACCCTCATAAATCTGGGAATGCTTCAGATTAAATGGGTGTTGCATGGGAACACCCGCAGCAACACCCATGGAACACCCCTTTCACGTAGTGTTCTACGTGAAAGGGGCACATATTTACAAGGCCATGAAAAGCCACGCAAAGTAAATATGCTGCGGCACATTGTGCCACCGGAGCGTCAAAAAAGTGACACTCTGGTGGCGCAAAAGTGCTGCTAGGGGCTTTGTAAATGAGGCCCAAAGTGTCAACTATGGGGTGCACCGGTATGTTGTTTAAGTCATTTTAGAAATTGATACATGATCGTCAGACAAGCAGGAAATGTCAAAGATTTAGGGGTGGTGATGAATAATAGGCTGTCCAAGACTACTTACCTCTGGGTTTTGTAAACAAGCTGTAAGATGGTGCCTGTAACTACGCCAAACTGTTTGTAGCAAAGTGCAGATTGCCCAGAAGGAGTCATATAAGGTTATACAGTAAAGAAAGGTAATAGGGGCCCTCTCTGTGCCTCTTGCACCAGCACAAGAGACTGAAGTTGAGGTACTGAGTGATGACTTTATCTGGTCCCTGCTCCCACAGCTCTATATACACACGCATTTTACATTGGCACACATTTTTGTTTTTTATACTGAATACCTATTTGAATTTTTATGTCAGCGTTCACTTTTATTTTATTCATATTGCAGGCTTCTCCAGATTCCTAGGTTCATCTTCATCAGCCTCATGAAAGAATGCTTGTTTACTAACTGCCACTTAGCGTAGTGTGGTAATCTGAAATGTGGATGGTTCTAAAATCAGTGGCCACACACTATGGGCCTAATTAGGATGTTGGTCGGTAAGCCTCTGACCGCTCGCCGGAGGCTTACTGACCGACATCCGTGGTTTGAATTCCGACCGCCTAATTACACTGTAGGCGGTCGGAAGTCAAACCAGCCGGTCATTCCGGCTGGATTCCGATGGGCTCCAGGAGCCCGTCGGCTAGTCGGAACCACCACGTTATCCCTTTAGGACTGCGTTTCCATCGTCGGGATTACGATGTCGGTTTCTGACAGAATTTTCATGTCAGGCTTTCCGACATGAAAAGCCTGTCAGAAAGTGACTTAGGGGGTCCCTAGCAGGGCCCCCTTGCCTCAGCGGCCTCCGGTTGGGGGCATGGGGAGCACCATTGGTGCCCCCTGTTAATCCCTGCACTGTATGGCAGGCACCTCATGCGGTGCAGGGATTAACAAAAATTCCAATTTCTCTATGGGAGCTTGTGCTTCGGTCGGTTTCCGACAGCAGCACAAGCTCCGATACAGAAATGGGAGCTTGCGACCATCGTAATTGCGGAGTCAGGACCGCCGACCTACGGTCGGTCAGTTAAGCATCCGCGGCGATGTCGGTCGGAGGCCATACACCGACCGACATCGTAATCAGGCATGATCTAGTCACAGGCACACCAGGTGCTTCTGTTAGTCAGTCATTTATTCAGTCTTACACGTACATGTCCTGTAGGGATGAAGGTTGACATTTTCTCACACTGCTGCTTAAACTGGTTCCTAATGGTTCATCCGGGTATTACTCACTACCATGTCCATCTCCCAACCTTTTCACTGAGGGGCAGGTTCAAATCAACAGACACACCATGTGTTTGTGGGTCCAGCACATCTCTCAGGGTTAGCCTGAGATACGCCCAGGTTAGATCTCTGAAATAAAGGTCTACCCTGGGCTATTGGCACTAGAGCATTCTCATGAAATCTGAAGAGACGCTGTGCTTGGCCTCCACCCCAATGTGGTTGTAAACTGGAACCAAGAGCTTGAGGAACCAACCAATTCAGCAGCTGTAGCGGGGGCTGGTATTTTCTCCCAGCCCTTGCCTTTCTTTCACATTAAAATGATTGAATTGCCTTTTATGGCCTTCCTGACTTCGAGTGGTTGTAGATGTCTCCACAGAAGTTCGTACATAACCTGAAAAGAATGGCTGGCCTGACAGGGCCGATGAGTTGTAACCTAAGGATTCCACAGATGACAAACACACAGACCAACAAAAGAGAGTGTACAAGTAAAGAACATTGGATAGAAGAGCAGAAGAGAGAAGGTAAAACAAAGAGAAATTGTGGTAGAAAAGAAGGAAGAGAATGAAATGCAGACAATGAGAAAAGATGGAAAGCAGTAAATAAGGAAAAATTATAAGAAATATCGAATGGAGAAGGAAAAGAAGCATTTGCAGAAGAGAAGAGGAAACAATGGGAGCGAACAAAGAAAGAAGCAAAGAAAGAAACCCTAAAAGAGAAGGCTGGGATCAAATGTTTCACTACCATGATTTGTTTGTTGTCTCAATACCATTCATAATATAGTTTGAAGTGGGGGTATTTTATGTTTCAGGCTACTGCCTTGACTGGAACCTCACATTCTGACACCTGTATCACAATTGACCCATTCCTTCAAATAGGCGTTGATACTTAGCTTTTGCGATGACATCACAGCGTACCTTAGCTCTGGCTTGCATTATACCATTTTGACAAGAATAGCAAGCTCGCACATAAATACTGTGGTAGAAAGCACCTAATTTAATACAGTCACCATCGTTAAACAGTCAACTGTAATACATGTGGGGACATATGTACAACAAAATGTCGGAACACGGTGCAGCGGCAGATTTGGCAGCACCGAACAATGACATTTTCAAAACGCAGGGATGCGCCATTTTTACTACAATACGGCGCATCCCTGTGTTTTCCCTAGCACTGGCGCTAAAATTAGCTGCCTAGCGCCAACGCAGGCACCCTTGCACCATAGTGCAAGGGTTGGTGCAAGGGTTCCTGCGTTGCAGGGAATGATTGTTTATGTGCAGGAAGGTGTCCCTTCCTGCACATAAACAATCCATTATGGCTATTTGTTACTTCTCTGTGTGCTGCAGAATGCAGCACACGTAGAAGTAGCAAATCGTCATTATTTAATGATTGTTTATGTGCAGGAAGGGACACTTTCCTGCACATAAACAATCATTAATGGCTTTTTGCTCTTTCACATAGAAAAAGGAAACACAAGGAGAAATAAAAGCATTTCTATTTGTGCGCCATTCTAACGCCTGCGCTTGCATGGCGTTCGTTTTTGGCGCTGCCACACATTTACACCTCCTTGTAAATCCGGGGCAGTGTCAAAAAGCAATGGGTGTTGCGGTGGAACACCCACAGCAACACATATTGCACACCCCTTTCACGCAGATACCCGCGTGAAAGGATACCAGATTTACAAAGCAGAGTTTAGACGCAAAAAGTGGCTTAACGCCACTCTGTAAATAGGGAGCAGGGCATTGCGCCACTGGAACGTCATTCAAAGTGATGTTCCTGTGGCGCAATACCCTTGTAAATATGCCCCGTGATGGGCGTGGTTTCTCCTGTGCGTTTTAGAGGCCTATTTACAAGCCACTTTCGCCACCCGTACGTCACTTTTTCCTATGTTAAAAGTGATGCACCGGCGGCGCAAGGGGCTTGTAAATATGCCCCTTAGTCTACTTTTCCTTGCCTTATGTTTTTTATTTTAACTTTTTGTACGTTTATACTTGAGTGGCCAAATACTAAAAGAAATACTGATTGCACGCTACTTACTCTTCATTGCGATTAGTCGTGCAATAGGAGACCCATAGCACAGACATTCTCCGTAAATACGCCAAAAACATCGTCATGCCGTTCCAGTAAATTGACAAACTATGGCAACCCCAAATTTGTGCTTGTCTTAAACCTTTGTTACCATTAAACAACCCTCGCCCTTGTACCTGAATTATAATTGCACTAAGTTACAAAGCGAACAAAATGTTTATTCAAATTTAAACTAATTTAAAATGCAGTAAAGCAGTTGAGCTTGGGTCAAGGGAAGGAGGCAAACAGGTTTGACTGAAATATGGAAGTAATAGCACTTTGCAGATACTCAGACAGGACTACAAAAATATTCAAACATGAACAGGTGCATGATTTTGCTATGTCACTGTGACATTTTGACACAAGGGCGCTGCATTCAAATTAGGGATCAACAAAGCAGCACTTTTTTACTCTTTTGTGCTAAAATCATGTAGAGGCCGATTACAACTTCAGTAAGTGCAGACAAAAAGAGAAATCAGCATGGCAAGTTGGCATAAAAAAGCAGGTGCTGCCAAAAGCACAAACAATAGCTGGTATGAGAATAAAGCCATTGGATGGAGGGGCTGATGCTGAGTGGGCGACGCTGACGTTCTGTCTCAAATGCATATGTATGGGACATACTAATTCAAGACTTTTAAGAATAAAACAAGTTCATGGATTTTGGTGCTGGAAACAGACAAAAAATGAGCACTGTTTTTTTGGTCCTCAGGGATGGATCAGTGGTGACACTTGGGGTTCTTTGACTTCAAACATTCTGACAGGAGACAATGCTATCTTGAAGCCTGAAGTGGAGTAAGTCTGTGTTACTAGTTGCCCATTGTACTTGGGGCCAGCTGGGAAGCACTAGCTGTTGGAGGAACCTAATATGATCTGGATGCAGATGTTATGTTGTCAGCTCAGGGGTGTAGTTTCTATTGGTGCTGCAGGTGCAATGGAACTGGGTCCCAGAGATGTGCAGGGCCCACTGAACCCTGGTTATTGCTGTATTTTATAATTCAAACAACTGCCAGGGGCCATTTCTTTCCTTGCACTTGGGCCCATGACACACTAGCTTTGCTACTGTACCAGCTGGGGGCCATCGGGCACTCCTTGCTGGACCAGGCATGGGGTTTGGGGGGGCAGCAGTTATAGGTATCGAGTTGGTGCAGTCCGGGGGAGTGCAAGCTCCAATCGGCTAGGGGCTTTCGTAAGCTTTAGGGACAGGGGCAGTGGACCGTTAACCACCATTTTAGGGAGAGAGAGCACAGTGCTTGGAGTCAGGCAGGTAGCTTTTTGACCTGCCATTTCACCCCAAGGTTGAAGGGAGAGGGCTGGGAGTGAGTGGGAAGCGTGTTTGGTGAGATGGGTCACGTGTGCAGGGGAAGTTGCAATGTTTTGGTTTTCTGCTGTTGGGCAGATGCTCATAGTGCTATTGATGAAGCTTTGGGCTCAAAACAGTTTAATTACAAGTTGTGTGGGGGGGCAAGCAGCTTGAAGAGGGTGGTGGGGCAATTGGATTAAAGTTGACATTTTGGGCCAGATGTACGACCAATTTTAGCATGCGCAAATGGGTTAGCGACCCGTTTGCGCATGCTAAAATTGCTATGGCCATGTACTAACACAATTTTGTGAGTCGCAAATGAATTGCGACTCGCAAAAAAGTGTTTAGAGACTCGCTATTTGGAAGGGGCGTTCCCTTCCAAATAGCGACTCTCTAACCCATGTACTAATGTTTTGCGACCGCAATTGCATCGTAGGTGGTAATGTATTCGCAAATGGGACGGGGTCCCCAGGGGACCCCTTCCCCTTTGCAAATGCATGCGAAAATATTTTTTAAGGGCAGGCAGTGGTTCCAGGGACCACTGCCTGCCCTTAAAAAATGAAACGAAAAGTTTCATTTTTATTTTTTTAAATGCATCCCGTTTTCCTTTAAGGAAAACGGGCTGCATTTAAAAAAAAACGCTGCTTTATTTAAAAGCAGTCCCAGACATGGTGGTCTGCTGAGCCCAGCAGGCCACCATCCCTGGGAGGGCCGGCCATTCCCAATGGGGTCGCAAAATGCGAGTGCCTCATTAATATTAATGAGCTTCGCATTTTGCGACCCCATTGAGAATCGCAATCAGTGTCTCTGACACTGTTGTACATAGTAAATTGCGTCTCGCAATTTGCGACTCGCAATCGAGCACAAATTGCGAGTCGCAATTTACTAGGGTCGTACATCTGGCCCTTATATCATAGGTAGGAAGTTCAAGGTTTGTGGTTTTAGAGTTAGCAGACGTTCAGGTGGTAGGTAAATGTCAGTTGATTCATGGTTTATTGGGTTGGTTAATTAGGGGTGGGGGGAAGTGATGACAATGATAAGTGAGGCATGTATTAATCTGTAAGGCTTAGCACTTAGGATAAAGTTTGTGATGCACGCCTGTTCCATTACAGCAGCCTTTTCATCACACTTGGTAGTCAAGTGGTCTTTCATTGCACTATCTCACACAAGTTCGGGACAGGGTGCTCTGGATCTGTTGGAGACGGGCAATGCCAGCTAGATACGTGGTCTGCTGCGGGCAATGAGAGGGCACCATCTGCAAGAGAGAGGCACTCTCCTGTAAGTTGAATATCAGATGGAGGCAGTAACTGTGAGTAAGATCAGCTGCATTTGGGAACTTAAGCTGCAGTCAATCAATCAATAAATAAATAGATTTATTCGGAAGTATGATAACAACCATAAGAGCTGCAGTCATTTAGCCAATATTTCATCAGGAGGCTGCATTTGGGGAATTCAATATGTGTGGCATTATTATCCAGTGACGTAGCAAGAGTGCTATGGACACTTTTATAAGCAGAAATTGGGCCCATCTGCTGTTTGGGTAATACAATCCAGCAATAATTAAGGTTCAGTGGACCCCTATGGTCACTGGACCCCTGTGCAACTGGACTTGCTGCACCATTGTTAGCTAGGACACTGTTATAAGCTGAAAGCAGCAACAGGCAGCAACAATTTCTGCTGGAGGCAGCAATCTCATATGAGTTGCTGGCATCAGTTGGGTAACATCTGCTGTCAGTAATCTAGTGTTATGAGCAGGTGACAGAAACTGGGCAATATTACCTGCAATCAGCTGTCAAATGATAGCATCCAACCACAGCAAGCAGGTAACATCAGCTTCCAGCAGCCTGAAAGACCACTACTTCCCTCAGATCCCCGCTTCCTATTGGAGTCCGGCCAGTCCTCCATCTTGGTGATGGGCACACGTACACTGCTGAAAACAGGCGCCCCCTATATTTATCACTGGCACTTAACTTGCTTCGGTGAACAAGATTCCCTATGCAGTGGACCTCATACCACAGGGTGTCAAAACGCAGCCTCACAGCAACTTCCCAAGACCATGAGTGCATGCTACATGGGGAGTTCTTCTCAGTCATTGCAACAGAATATTTCTAGTTTTATTGAAAGGTAGCATTGAGTTACAGTTTCCAGTGTTTGTCGATAAGTCCTTTTTAGGGTACAATAACTGTTCCATTTAGTTTTATAAAATGATTAAAAAAATGACCCAATTTAATGTACGTCTTATTAATGCATTAAGAGACTAATATCGATACTCTATGGTAACCAACGAAGGCTACTCATTTCCAAGATGTATGGCATAGTGCTTTGCAGTCTCAGGGCTGGATCATAAAACATTTAAGGTTGACACTTTTGTCATTGGTGGTAAATAAGGCAGTGCTTGGTGTAAGCACCCTTACAACCTATCATGAGAGCAGTTTTGTTGAGGTGGTAACGTGTGACAAGAATATTTGTTCATAGTTAAACATACAGAATTCAGTTGGGGTACAGCAACGTTAGAACATCACATTACAATAACACACCACAAAAACAGCAAAATGCAACATATCAACACTACAGTAGCACAATAATAGAATAAATATACAACACATCACAATATAATGCACCAACTAAATGCAAAAAAACCCAAAATGATAGCACAAAACACAACTGAAAAGGCAACACACCAATACAACACAACAAACACAATAATACATCAACACAACAGCACAAATTTGCATTTGTGTTGTGTTAGGTTGAGCTGTGTTTTTGTGATCTGGTATTATAGTATGTGAACTCGATCTGCATTATGATAAGTTATACAGTTTTAGATTACATATTAAAGAAATCCATTGTGTTTAACATGCAGCCATGTTTGTATACCTATGTTCTGCTTAGCCTTCCCACTTGAGAAGTGTTCAGCCTCGCTTTCATTCTGGCGCCTTCAAGTGAGATTTGCAAATTGACAAGCTCAGAAACGACATCTGTATATTATCTGTATATTTTCAAGGTATTTGTGATATTTCTCATGAGAACATCCGTGCTAACTTTTACTGGCTCAAGTGTTGTTTTCTGTCACGTGTACCCTTTCCATTGCATCTTATGAGTTGAAAATATACAAAAATTAGTACATTTAGATAGGGATTAGTATTATATCCTTAATATCTTGGGGGCATATTAGCAAGGGCTGGCGATATAATTATCGCCGCTTTAGCGTCCGTTTTTGGGCGAAAAGCGGCGATAATTATATCGCAATATCATCAAGGACACGCTAGCGCGTGTTTCCTTGATGTAGAGCCCGTTTTTTCACAGCCTCGCCTCGCATCGCTAATGAGATGCAAAGAAGGCGTGGCTGTGAAAACAACACATGTTAATATCGTGAAGGCAGCTTCGCGATATTAACAAGGAGGTGCAGCGATAAAAAAAATCGCGCTACCTCAGCCTTAACTCAGGAATTTAACGTCTGTTAAATTCCTGACTAAGGCATACTTTTAATGGGAGATGGATTATGCTGATACGACCACAGGGTCGTATCAGCAATGTTATCGCTGTTTTCAATGGAACATCGCTGGAAAACCAGTGATGTTCCATTGAAAACACCGCTATCGCTGAAATATTATCGCCATAGCTCTATGCGTTGTAAATATAGCGTTATCATGGCGATAATATTCAGCGATAGCCAGCGATAATATTTCTATCGCTATGTACGGCCAGCGATAATTATCGCTGGCCGTTGATAAATGCCCCTCGGGAAGTTAAAGAGATGTCTCTCTAAGAGCTCATTTGTGGCTTCCTTTTGCTTAATAATCATGTTTTAGATTTCAGGTAAGCTTGGAGATTGATTTTCCTTTTATTGAATGTAACAGTGTTGTGTTGTGCTTGCATTTTTGTTGCAATCCAATCCAATCAAATCATATGGCACTTATAAAGCATGCAGCTTCTCTATAGAGTGTCCCTGTGCTACAGGTTCATCGCCTATTGATGGCTTAAAGAAGTCAACATCCTTAGTAGTATGGCGGTGCAGGGGAAGGGCGTTCCCGCTCGAAGCAGCCAACGCAATGAAGGAGATGCCTCCCCATCGCTTCCTCTTAGACTTAGGTGCCGCCGCCAACAATGCGTCCGCAAAGCGTAAAGATCTAGATGGATGATAGGGTGAAAGTCTCTTAGTTAGGTAGCTGGGACCTAGGCCATAGAAAGCTCTATGGGCCAACACCAGTCCCTTAAACTTCACTCTCTCTAGGCATCCATTGTGCTGCTTTGTGGTGCATTGTTGTGGTGTTGTAAAATTGTGCTAATGTTATTCTTGTGTAATTTATTACATAAAGCCAGGACTTATTGTTCCATGCTAATTTTACCAATTTCATCATTTATTAGTCTTAAACGAGTTTCCAGCACCCTCAAAACATGGGAATAATTGCTCTGTGCAGAGCGCCGCTGATTGATAATAAACAAAGAGTTGCCTTTACTTTTGAGCCCCGTGTCCTTGTACCTGTTTCTTCTGGGCAAAGTCAAGCTGGAGATTGCCCTCCTTACCAAACCCACAAAAAGTCCCACATTCCAAAAAAGAACAGACATTGGATAGTGGACCGGGTAGGGCAAGCCCTTCCTGGAGAAAGATGGGACACTTTCTCCCACCTACCTAACTAAAGGAATATTTTTCTGCACCTTGGCAGAAAATAAAGTCTGGCCGATGCTACCATGGTCATGAAGGGACATACTTGGAATTCTGGTGCTTTTAGTTTTCATTTTTCCATCATACCTGACTTATTGCACATGCCATACCAGATAATAGGGATCTATGCTCTCCTAAGTTAGATTGTCAATAAGGTAAAATAAGGACTCCTTCTTTAGGTAGATTTTTCCATGAACCAAATAAAATACATAAGAAAGGGGTTCAGGTCAGCTCTGGCCAGTTGTTGGTTTGTTTGGACATACTCCTGTCGGCCATTACTCAAAGAAAGTGACATTCACATTTTGTATCATCCCAGGGAGTATTTACTCTTCACTAAACTTTAGCCAATTTGATTGGTGCAATAGTTGTGTGAGAGCTTTTTTAAAGTTCATTCTGTTTTGCCTCACAATGACAACCTGTCCCGCCAGCCATCATTTACATTTTTTGGCAGCCAACAGGATACCACACAAAGAAACAAACACTTGCTGATCATGCTGTGGTATGGTGGCAATGGTTTAGCTGGTTGGACTGAAGCAAGGCATAGAAAAAGCGAAACAATGGACCACTGAAATGATCTTCCAGGTGAACCTTCTTGGTATGTGAGAGGAATCCCCTCTTCTAAGAAGGTAAATGTGATGATATGGCTGTCATGTTGTATGCAGGTTTACCTAATACAATCTGTGAAAAAGTGGATTATTAGTTCTAGTGGATGGTAGCTTACCACAGTAATCATATCAATATTTTTGTTAGGTCCAGGGAAGGGTTCAGTAATGTAAGCCTGAGCTCAAACCAGGTAGCTGTGGCACAGCCTAGTCAGGCTTATAGGTAAAGCATTTAGAAGTATCAAAAACAGTTAAAAAGTCAAAAATACAGCACAATAAAATTCCCACTCCAATTTATAAAAATAGAGACTATTTTAATGAACAAAATCACACAAAAATGAGAAACATCCAATAAGGGGAACCAGAGAAGTGAATTTTTAAAGTTTTAAATAACAATGCAAGGACCAGGCAAAATATGCCAATAAGGAGTGTAGGCACTTTTGGCATGCTTTTCGGGATCAGGGCACTTACAGTAGGCACTGGACAGCAGTGTTCTAGTGAGCAGAGTCCAAAAACCAGCAGAAAAATCTACAAAAAAGTGGGGATGACCCCACAAAATGGGCAAATAGGGTCATTTTTTATACAATCTAAAGGTATGCTTGAATAATCTACAGTATTCCTGTGCCTCACCCATCCCTGCCATAGAAGATGAGCACCAGGCACCAACAAATGGAAAGTTTGTGGTCTGGTGCTGAGATACCTGGGGCCCTCTTCCAAAATACTCAACAAACATATACTCTGAATTGTGATTTGTAGGCTGTAAGACCAATTTACAGCTTCCACTTCCTTAAAGTTTCTAATGACTTGTATGCCTGTCAGGGCTGTTGTCAAGTTCTACCCTTTGAAGTGTTTTTTTCTTAACAGGCCTTGTTCAATTTTGTATCCGAATTTTACCAGTTGGCACTTTTTCTACCTGTTTTGGTAGTTATTGTAGGGCCTTTTTAATGAGTTACAACCTTTTCAAGTGCAGTTTTCACAACAGTCCAGTACTGTTCATAAACACTATTAGAGAGGCCTTTCTCCAGCAAGCATCTCACAGCATCCCCTTACTCACCACTTAATGGTCAACCTTCCTGGATCCAACTTTCAAAGTGCAATGCCACCATTATCAAGTAGGGTTCACATGTTACATGTGCCCCAAGCACTAGAAGTGCAAACCTGAAAGTAACAAGGGAGGTCCATGAGGGGAACCAGAAAAACTTCCTTTTTCACGAGTTGGTGCTCAGTTGCTTCCATTAAAGTTTGCTGGGTGAGTGAGTCATCCTCTGTAGCTCCCAGGAGTACCACTTAACATGTCACCCAGGTATCACCGTGAATGGCCTCACAAACAGGCAGGGAACCCCTTGGAGCCCCCAGTGTCACAAATGTGTAAGAACATGATGCAGGGATTGTGAGTGGCGTCCTCAGTGTGTTATAAGAAGACTATCAGTGGCACAAAATGCAGCTGCTAAGATATTGTTGAAGATACCTAAACATAATTTGGTTTCTGTCACATTAACCTCTTTGCATTGGCTGTCTGTTCCAAAGAGGATACAGTTTAAGGCTCTCTGCATGGCCCATCGGGTTTTATATAACAAGGGCCCACAGCTTTTACAACACTTGGTCTGTCCTTATCTTCCCATGAGAACATTACGTTCCGGCTTTATGGCTACTAAAAGGTCCCAAGATCAACAAATCTAGAAGTGTAGGAAGATTTTTTGATTATTTGGTTCCCAAATTATGGAACGCTTTGCCTACAGCATTGAGAAAGGTGAGGATGAAGTAAGTTTCAGGTAGCAGTTAAAGACCTTGGTATTTACTTAACTGGCTGAAGCTACTGATACTGGTATGATCTGTTAGCGCTGGGAGGCCCGTTGGGTAGTAATGCACTTTAGAAAAGCCAAGAATAGAATAGAATAGAAGGCACAGGCAGGTATCACAGGCAATATTGTAGGTGATAGAAGAGAGGAAGAAAAGTGGAGCAGAAAAGGGTGGCTAGAAGATTAGTGTCCAGCAAGGAGCAAATTTTGCCCTTCATCCATAGCGCTTACCTGTCAATTCCCTGCACCACTAACAGCAGTTTACATTTTCCATTCTCTGCCATCGACATAGTTAAAGGTTGCACCTGGTACTCTTGGCTTGCTTCTTGAGACCCCTGACACTGCTTTTGTGACTCCCTGGCCTCGCAGGTGGCAAACACAATGTCAAGAACAGAAGGTAAATAGTGTCTTCTTGAGCATGTTTTACTATCAGTAGCTTCCACTGGGACCGTGACATTACCCTTTAGGTTCTATAAAATAATAAATTCATCAGTGCAGTATGCATTTTCCGGATTAAATAAAAAAATTAAGAAACCACATTTTTATACAAGTTGTTCTAATATGTCATGATTGTAAATACATGAAAAATGATGTGTTTGAATAAAACCTTGACCTCTATGATTCACACAACATATAATGCCTTGAAAAGGAACCTACATGAAACTGTATTAACAATATGGAATCATGTATTCCAATAGCATAGTTCACATTCAATATATTGGCAGTATCAATTAATACAGGTGGACATGAAATACTGTTGATTTTTATTTTTTTAAATCTCTGTTTTTGCCTCTCCCTTTCATTTATCAATACGTTTTTTTCGTTGAGGTACACACTAGGGAAAATATTAAATTATGACAATTCAAGGGATACATATTTTTGATTCCCAGTGCTGCTCTGTGTTTCGTGGCACTATATCTACCTCTTCAAGAAAACACATAATTTTTCACATAATACAAAGAGAAAAGAGTAATGTTTCCCTGGCATATCATATCAGCACCCCAATTAAAATATAGGCGATTTCTAAAATAGACATTTATCTCTGTTGCTATTTTAATGATGCAGCTATTATGGAACTTTAGCAATGTCAATAATTGTGATGTAATCAGGATTAAGGTCATGTGATATCACTTCATGGGCGACTCTGGGTCACAGGTCATTTAATGCCACTTCCTGTGATATCACTGAGATATCAAAGAGTGTGTGATGTCACTTTTGATACCTTCATTTTGGCGAGTCAACATCCATGACTTCAGCCACCCATTTACTCAATTATCTTACCCATTAATCCATCAATGCACCCACATTCATCACTCTTCCATTCATCCATGCACTCTTACTAGGCACTTCAGTAATGTATACATTTATCCATTCATCCATTCAACTGGCAATGTATTTGCTCATTCATACATCCCTTATACTCTCCAATAGATTCATCCTTGCATTAAATCACTTCCCAAGTCAGCCCCCATGTACTCACTCACCCATTCAGCCACCCTTTGACTCATTCTAGAATTCGCACTACATAATGAACAATAATGAAAGGGAATGCTCATTTTGAAAAGGCAGACACAGTGCTTTTTTAGTGCACCCATACACCAATATGAGAACTGAAGTTCAAATACTTTAAAATTCAGAAACAGAACCCCCGGGTGTGAAGTTTTCCGAAATGTCTGGGATTAGTATGTTCTCCTAGATGGCCATCGACGCAGGTAGCCCCCTTGCAAAACCAAGTCATTTTGTGATAAATAATTTTGATGTCTCCACAATACCTTTTGGGCCCTTTCCTGCCACAGGTACTTGGCCCATGCACACAAGAAATTTGTGTCAGACCAGTGATCCCACAACTTTGCAAAACAGAAATGTGAGAAAAATTTGTTTTTTTTCCAGCTAACTTTGTGGTTTGCAGGGGATTCTGGGTAGGAAACTGTTTGGGGATCCACGCTAGCCACACCTCCTTGGACTCCCCTGCGTGTCTAGTTTTTTCAGAAATGTCTGGGATTGGTAGGTTTCCCTTTTTGGTCGACGAGCCCGGGACCAAAAAAGCAGGTGACTCCCCTAGATGGCCACTGAGCCCGGGACCAAAAAAGCAGGTGACTCCCTTGCAAAACAAGGTCTTTTCGTAATCGATAATTTTGAAGTCTCCACAATAAATTTAGGCCCATTTCCTGTCATGGGCACTAGGCCTACCCACACAAGTCAGGTGGTACCATTTTTATTGGGAGACTTGGGGGAATGCTGGTTTGGTGGAAGTTTGTTGCTCCCCTTAGATTCCAGGACTTTCCATCACAGAAATGTGAGGAAAATTTGTTTTTTCCCCCGAAGTTTGAGGTTTGCAAGGGATTCTAGGTGACAGAACCTGGTGAGAGCCATACAAGTTGCCCCATCTTGGATTTCTCTGAATGTCTAGTCTTTAAAAATGTATGGGTTTGCTAGGTTTCCGTAGGTGCCGGCAGAGCTAGGGTCCAAAATCCACAGCTAGGCACATTAGGGAAAAAGGGCCAGTTTTCACTGGAAAAATGTGATGTGCCCACGTTGCGTTTTGGACCGTTTCCTGTCACGATCACTAAGCCTACCCACACAAGTGAGGTACCATTTTTATTGGGAGACTTTGGGGAATGCCGGGTGGGTGGAAGTTTGTGGATCCACGCAGATTCCAGAACTTTCCATCACAGAAAATGAGGAAAATCTGTTTTTGTTTTACAAAGTTTGAGGTTTGAAGGGATTCTGGGTAACAGAACCTGGTGAGAGCCATACTAGTCGCCCCATCCTGGATTTCTCTGGATGTCTAGTTTTCAAAAATGTGTAGGTTTGCTAGGTTTCCTTAGGTGCCAGCAGAGCTAGGGTCCAAAATCCACAGCTAGGCACATTAGGAAAAAAGGGTCAGTTTTCACTGGAAAAATGTGATGTGTCCATGTTGCCTTTTTATACCATTTCCTGTTGTGATCACTAAGCCTACCCACACAAGTGAGGTACCATTCTTATCGGGAGACTTTGGGGAATGCTGGGTGGGTGGATGTTTGTGGATCCATGCAGATTCCAGAACTTTCCATCACAGAAATGTGAGGAAAATGTTTTTTTTTTACAATGTTAGAGGTTTGCAAGGGATTCTGGGTAACAGAACCTGGTGAGAGCCATACAAGTCAGGACATCCTGGATTCCCCCGGATGTCTAGTTTTTAAAAATGTATAGGCTCGCTAGGTTTCCTTAGGTGCCAACTGAGCTAGGGTCCAAACTCCACAGCTAGGCACATTGCAAAAAAGGGTCAGTATTCACTGGAAAAATGTGATGTGCCCATGTTGCGTTTTGGGCCGTTTCCTGTCGCGGGTACTAGGCCTACCCACACAAGTGAGGTACCATTTTTATCCGGAGACATTGGGGAATGCTAGGTGGGTGCAAGTTTGTGGATCCACGCACATTCCAGAACTTTCCATCACAGAAATGTGAGGAAAATGTTTTTTTGACAAAGTTTGAGGTTTGCAAGGGATTCTGGGTAACAGAACCAGTTAAGAGCCACACAAGTCACCCCATCCTGGCTTCCCCTGGGTGTCTAGTTTGCAAAAAGGTACAGGTTTACTAGGTTTCCCTAGGTTTCAACTGAGCTAGGGTCCAAAATCCACAGCTAGGCACATTGCAAAAAAAGGGTCAGTTTTCAGTGGAAAAATGTGATAAATCCATGTGCGTTTTGGGACAATTCCTGTCGCCGGCACTGGGCCTACCCACACAAGTAAGGCACCATTTATATTGTGAGACTTGGAGGAATGCTGGGCTGGTGAAATTTTGTTGCTCCCCTTAGATTCAAGACTTTTCCATCACAGAAATGTGAGGAAAATGTATTTGTTTTTTACTAAGTTTGAGGCTTGCAAGGGATTCTGGGTAACAAAACCTGGTGAGAGCCACACAAGTCACCCCATCCTGGATTCCCCTGTGTGTCTAGTTTTCAAAAATATACAGGTTTACTAGGTTTCCCTAGGTGCCGGCTGCGCTAGGGCCCAAAATCCACAGCTAGGCACATTGTGAAAAAAAGGTCAGTGGCTAGTGGGCTTTCTGCCACCCTGGAGGGGGCACATCAAGGGCTATTGCCCTGATATGCCCCCAAGGGGGGCAGAAAGACTGTGGCTATTTTTTGGAGGGGGGCGGGGCATTGGTATTTCTATTCTGGGCAGCCCCCACTCCTACATATAAAAAGCCAGCATAGTCCCTGGCGCCTAGTGGGCTCTCAGCCCCCCCCCACTCGGGGGAGCAGATCAGGGGCTATAGTCCCATCTGTCTCCTGGGGGGACAGAAGGACTGCTGCATTTTTTGGGGGGGGTGGAGGCATTGGCATGCACATTCTGGGCAGCCTGCACCCCTAAGTATAAAAAAAAGAACAATCCCTGGTGCCTAGTGGGCTTTCAACCCCCCCCCCCGGGGGCAGATAAGGGGCCATTGCCCCATCTGCCTCCTGGGGGGGCAGAAAGTTTGTGGCATTTTTTTGGGGGGTGGGGGCATTGGCATGCCCATTCTGGGCAGCCCTCACCCCTGAACGTTAAAAAAACCAATACCTGGTGCCTAGTAGGCTTTCTGCCCCCATCTGCCTCCTGGGGGGGCAAAAAGTCTGTGGCATTTTTTTGGGGGTGGGGGCATTGGCATGCCCATTGTGAGCAGCGCCCACCCCTACGTATTAAAAAAATAATAATCCCTGGTGCCTAGTGGGTTTTCTGCCCTCCCGGGGGTTAGATCAGGTGCTACTGCCCCCATCTGCCTCCTGGGGGGGCAGGACAACTGTTGCATTTTTTTTGGGGGGTGGAGGCATTGGCATGCCAATTCTGGGCAGCCTGCACCCCTAAGTATAAAAAAAATAACAATCCCTGGTGCCTAGTGGGCTTTCAACCCCCCCCCCGGGGGCAGATAAGGGGCTATTGCCCCATCTGCCTCCTGGGGGGGAAGAAAGTTTTTGGCATTTTTTTGGGGGGTGGGGGCATTGGCATGCCCATTCTGGGCAGCCCTCACCCCTGAACGTTAAAAAAAAAGAATCCCTGGTGCCTAGTAGGCTTTCTGCCCCCATCTGCCTCCTGGGGGGGGCAAAAAGTCTGTGGCATTTTTTTGGGGGGTGGGGGCATTGGCATGCCCATTGTGAGCATCGCCCACCCCTACATATTAAACAAGTATTTGCAATGCAATAGGTCTCGCATTTATGCGAGTTTGAGCTATTGACATTGCAAATAACTGTGCCTTTTATTTTTGTTTTCGTTTCTAAAACAAAGAAATGGCATTGTCATTTATAATGCCAATAGCTTAAACTCGCTTAAATGCGAGACCTATTGCATTGCAAATGCTTGTTTTTCTGGAAGGCTCCGCTGTAAGGTGGTGGATGTAAGCATACATGACAGCGCGGGGAGTTCCGCATAGGGTTTCACTTCTGTTCAAAGACAAGCTAATGCAGCCTCACCGAGGTGCAATCAACTTGACAAATGGACGCTGTGCGGGCCCGCGCCTCCCACTGAAATCCAAGCGCGCCCCATACACAATATTCTCCCTGTAAAGTGAAGGCCACCGACATTCCAGACAGACTTAATGCGGCTCCGAAGGGTAATGGGGCTGATCTGATAATGCGGCCCATAAAAAGAAACATGATCATACTGGGAAAGCCACCACAAAGACACAGATAAGTAAAGGGACTTGTAAAAATACACTTAATTCTGAAAAGTAGGTAAAAAAAAAGTCTGGCGTAAGGTTAACTAACAGCCTTGCGCGCAGCCCATTCTCCAGTTTGACAATACCTCAAACCAGGCACCTGTGAAATTATATATATTTGTTTAAAGTAAGTTATACTAACACCACCCAAAAAAATATACTAATACTGTCACCGTGCTGTGTTACGGATTGTAAAATAGATCATTTAAGTCTGCTTAAAATGTAAAAATTCAGGATTTTACTTCATGTAACAGACGGACATTTCTTATGGAAGAAACAAGTACAATATTCACCAAAATGTAAAATGTATTACCAGCAGAGAAAACAAAATGAATTCTGTGTGACTGGAGCTTTCTTTTTCCTTTGCAAATATATGATGCTACTCAACAGAACTTTTCGAATTCGAACACTGTTCTTCACACTCATACATGGCAGTGCAACCACCAAAATGACGATGTGTGTTAAACAATACAGAAACACAATTAACTGCTGTAAGTAAGGCATTCGGCAGAAGGCGGAAAGTAGCATTGCATTTGTATCGCCGCTGTCACACACAATAAACACTGCCCTTTTGCAAACATTTCCCGCGAGTGGTGCGCGCGCTTGGGAGAGCAGTCTGCTCATTTTCAAGCACTGCTCGCTCCCTCAAGGTGGATGCCGCCACAAGCACGAGTGCAGTGCTTGAAAATGAGCAGAGCGACGGCTAAAGGCCCTCCAATGCAGCGCATGCGTGCTGCGTAGGCGAGACCTAAAAAATAATAATCCCTGGTGCCTAGTGGGTTTTCTGCCCTCCCGGGGCTCAGATCAGGCGCGACTGCCCCCATCTGCCTCCTGGGGGGGCAGGAAAACTGTTGCATTTTTTTGGGGGGTGGGGGCATTGGCATGCCCATTCTGGGCAGCCCCCACCCCTGAACTTTGAAAAAAAATAATCCCTGGTGCCTAGGGGGCGTTCAACCCGCCCCCACCCCGGGGGCAGATAAGGGGCTATTGCCCCATCTGCCTCCTGGGGGGGGGCGGAAAGTTTGTGGCATTTTT
Source organism: Calotriton arnoldi (assembly GCA_963921515.1). Classification (NCBI taxonomy): domain Eukaryota; kingdom Metazoa; phylum Chordata; class Amphibia; order Caudata; family Salamandridae; genus Calotriton; species Calotriton arnoldi. The sequence continues at coordinate 218,936 of CAWUFW010001637.1, forward strand.
TTGGGGGGTGGGGGCATTGGCATGCCCATTCTGGGCAGCCCTCACCCCTGAACGTTAAAAAAAAAGAATCCCTGGTGCCTAGTAGGCTTTCTGCCCCCACCTGCCTCCTGGGGGGCGGGGCAAAAAGTCTGTGGCATTTTTTGGGGGGGTGGGGGCATTGGCATGCCCATTGTGAGCAGTGCCCACTCCTACATATTAAAAAAATAATAATCCCTGGTGCCTAGTGGGTTTTCTGCCCTCCCGGGGGTCAGATCAGGCGCTACTGCCCCCATCTGCCTCCTGGGGGGACAGGAAAACTGTTGCATTTTTTTGGGGGGTGGGGGCATTGGCATGCCCCTTCTGGGCAGCCCCCACCCCTGAAATTTGAAAAAAAATAATCCCTGATTCCTAGGGGGCATTCTGCCCCCCCAAGGGGGCAGATAAGGGGCTATTGCCCCCATCTGCCTCCCAGGGGGGGCAAAAAGGCTGTGGCAATTTTTCTGGGGGGTGGGGGCATTGGCATGCCCATTGTGAGCAGCGCCCACCCCTACGTATTAAAAAAATAATAATCCCTGGTGCCTAGTGGGCTTTCTGCCCCCCGGGGGGTAGATAAGGGGCTATTGCCCCCATCTGCCTCCCCAGGGGGGGAAAAAGACTGGCAGGTTTATTTGGAGTGGAGGCATGTGTGTTCAATCTGAGCAGCCCCCACTCCTACGTATTAAAAAAAGAATAATCCTTGGTGCCTAGTGGGATCTCTGCCCCCCCAGGGTCAGATCAGGGTATACTGCCCCAATCTGCCTCCTGGGGGGCGGAAAGACTGTGGCATTTCTTTTGGGGGTGGGGCCATTGACATGACTATTCTGGGCAGCCCCCACCCCTGAACTTTGAAAAAAAGAATCCCTGGTGCCTAGTGGGCTTTCTGCACCCCCGGGGGGACGATAAGGGGCTATTACCCCCATCTGCCTCCCGGGGGGGGAGAAAGACTGTGGCATTTCTTTTGTGGGGTGGGGGTCGGGGCAGTGGCATGCCATTCTGGGCAGCGCCCACCCCTGAACTTTGAAAACAATATTCCTTGGTGCCTAGTGGGCTTTCAGCCCCCCCCCCCTGGGGGCAGATCAGGGACTATTGACCCCATCTGCCTCCTGGGGGGGCAGAAAGTCTGTGGCATTTTTTGGGGGGTGAGGGCATTTGCATGTCCATTCTGGGCAGCCCCCACCCCTGAACATTGAAAAAAAAAAGATTCCCTGGTGCCTAGTGGGCTTCCTGCCCCCCCCCCCCGGTCAGATCAGGGGCTACTGCCCCCATCTGCCTCCTGGAGGGGCAGAAAGACTGTGGCTTGTTTTTTTTGGGGGGTGGGGGCAATGGCATGACCATTCTGGGCAGCCCCCACCCCTGAACTTTGAAAAAAAACATCCCTGGTGCCTAGTGGGCTTTCTGCCGCCCTGAGGGGGGAGATAAGGGGCTATTGCTCCCATCTGCCTCCTGGGAGGGAAGAAAGACTGTGGCAGTTTTTTAGGGGGGTGGGGGCATTGGCGTGCCCATTCTGGGCAGCCCCCAACCCTACATATAAAAAAAATCCCTGCTGTCTAGTGGGCTTTCTGCTGCCTCAGGGGGCAGATCAGGGGCTACTGCCCCCATCTGCCTCCTGGGGGGGCAGAAAGACTGTGGCATTTTTTGGGGTGGTGGGGGCATTGGCATGACCATTCTTGGCAGCCCCCACCCCTGAACTTTGAAAAAAACAATCCCTGGTGCCTAGTGGGCTTTCTGCCCCCCGGGGGACAGATCAGGTGCTACTGCCCCATCTGCCTCCTGGCGGGGAAGAAAGACTGTGGCATTTTTTTGGGGGGTGGAGCACTGGCATGCCCTATCTGGGCAGTCCCCATCCCTGAACTTTGAAAACAAATCCCTGGCGCTTAGTGGGCTTTCTGCCCCCTCAGGGGGGCAGATAAGGGGCTATTGCCCATATCTGCACCCCGGGGGGGACAAAGACGGTGGGAATTTTTGGGGGGCTGGAGGCATTGGCATGCCCATTCTGGGCAGCCACCACCACTGAACTTTTTAAATAAATAATCCCTGGTGCCTAGTGGGCTTTCTGCTACCCTGGGGGGCAGATATGGGACTATTGCCCCCATCTGCCTCCTGGGGGGGGCAGAAAGACTTTTGAAGTTTTTTGGGGGAAAGGGTGAGGGCATTGGCATGCCCATTCTGGGCAGCCCCCACCCAAGGCCTATCAAAAAAATTATCCCTGGTGTCTAGGGTGCTTTCTTCCCCCCGGGGGAGTAGATTGGGGGCTAATGCCCCCATATGCCCCCAGGGAGGGCAGAAAGACAGATTATGCCAGAATTTAATAGGGGAGCAAAGGCCCTTGCCCAAGGGGCCGCTCCCCCCTCCCTGGTGCATAGTGGGTGGATCCCTGCTTGGGGATTGCCCTCCTAGGGCGATCCCCAAGCAGGGATTCACTAGGGAAGGTTACCATTGGAAAGGAAGATTCTCCCCTTTCCAACAATACCTCTCCCATGTGTTTCGGTGCTTGAGGGGGCTGAGATAGCCCCACTTGCACCGAAACAGTGAAACTGAAACTAAGTTTCAGTTTCATTTTCAATGTAATGACGTCAGCGCGCCATGGGTGCGATCGTCATTACATTGGGAAAAAAAAAGGCTTGGGAGGTTGGGGAAGCTCTTCCCCACCTCCCGAGGCCAAAAAAAAAAAGGAAATCCCTCTGTTGTTTGCAGCAGAGGGATTTAGTGTGCCTGTGCACATGACGGAATGGTTCCGTCATGAGCACAGGAGCACTGGTGCTCATGACGGAACCATTGTGTCATGAGCACTGAAGAGGTTAAGAATCATGGTCCAAAAATAACTTTACAGACCACTTTGCCTATGAAATACAGCTCCACTTACAATCCCACTTTCTGCTCCAATTAACTCCACTTACACCAGTCATCGTTCCATTCAAAGCTCTTTATCCTCTCAGAACTAAGCTAACATTCCCATTTGCCCCTACACACTACTTCACTGAAGGCTACAACACTGCTTTCAGCATCAGCATCACTGTGTTCTTTTTTGGAATCTTGATTATCTTTTCTTTAAAACTTTAAAAACAATCATCAAGGGGTTTTGGTTTACAACATTTTTAGATTTCTGTCTGTCCAGATCCATGTACATTTTTTAAAATATTTTTGTAGGGCTTTATGGGTCTGTCCAAGCTCCCACAATTTTCTTAAGAACTATACGTTTTGTGAAAGTTAACAAAAGCAATACAGAAACAGCCCATGTTCTCGAAAATGCAGTCACTCATACAACAAACCTCTTCCTCCATCTGTGAAAAGACAATCAGAGCTGAAAATCAAAGGTTCAAACTTCAAACTAGCCTATGGAGACTAACCCTAACTTAGATGTTGGTCTATGATGAGGACAAGCAACTTAGCACGAGGGACTAGGGATGGAGAGATGCCCAGACTATGTAGAATAGGCAACTATTTTTGGACTGGGAAGAAAGGTCAGCAGTGAAGAGACAGATACATTTGTTCTTTGTAGGTCTCATTTCAGTGAGAGTGTTGGCATCCAGTTAGTAAGTCTATCTAGGAAGAATTTGAGGCTTGTTATACTGAACAGATCTGGTACTTGTAGTTAAAAATGATTTTCATCAGCATATTGATATATAGACTTGTCTTGAAGCTTTGCATGTGAGTCCCCACGGTCCACACTGACAGCCTCATTTGCTCAGCAGGGTCTCAAACCTGCTCCTGTGGTGTGGGAGAACCATGACAAACCTTCCACAGTCCCCACCAGGAGCGTTGGAGATGAGAAAGTTGTTTAGTTAATTCCCATGAAAATACTGCAGAAAAGTATGTGGCTTACCAAAAGGGGCCAGAAAAGGTGAGCATACTGCCTCACTATGTTTAAAATATTTTATTGAGTTTTGAATATGGTAGCAAAGATACAGAAAACGATAATTATAAGTACATGAACAATGGTAATAGAACAATAAAACAATAATTATCATATACGTATTAAATGTCTTTGATTAAACCTGAAAAAGAAAAAAATAGGGCTAATTATAAGACAGAGAAAATGTTAGATAATACTGTTATTTTTTGGCTATATATTCATCAAGTGTTTTCCACATTAAAAACAAACTGGGGGAGATAAGCAATTTTTGACAAAGATAATATCAATTCCATTACTCATAAATAATATCCATTCCCACCAAGCAAACATAGATAAGCAGAAATATTTTTCCAGCTCACAGGAATAGATTTGGTCGCTAAAGAAATCAAAAAATCAAATATCCGCATAGGACATGCCAATAGATAAAGCAGAAGATTTACCTATAATGAAAGCATAAGAAATACCAAAATTAATATTGAACATTTTAGAGATCCTTACCCAGTTTTTAGACCAAATGATAGGATAATCAAATAATGCGTGTTTAAAATACCAGGTCTCTCATTACAATGCCAAGCATCTGGTTTGCGAATTAATTTTGATTTAAATATTTTCATAACCAATAACGATTGTTCAAAACAAAGGCATTAGTCTGATACATAGAAGAAGGCAACCATTTGGATGACCAAATTCTGTTCCATTGCCGTAATTAACATTTCTTTGTAGAATAGGATTCCAGATATCTCCTAATTTCAATACATTAGTAATATCATAGATACAAGTTTTTATATGTTTTAGGTGCAATATGAACAGAATTTCTATTATTGCTAAGAAAATGTTGAAGATCTCATTATTTACCAAGAGGAATACAATTATCATAAGTATTCAATATAGCATTACACAATATATCATATTTGTGATATTCAAAAGAGGGAACATTACATTTGATCTGAATATCTAAAAAGATAAAAATAATACTTTGGCAAATATCTGCAATATAAAACATACCAGCTTTAACCCATGCTTCCTAACTGGTGTAAGCAATTTAATTTGAGGATTATGCCATAAAGATGTTTTCTTGGATCACGCAATTCTAGTATGAAGTTTGAGATCCAGTTCCAGTAAAGCAAGTTTCATTATATTAATTGCTGGGAAATATCTTTTTTAGTGTCCTTAGTTAATGTTGCTGGCAAAGGAAAATGATTAACAATATTTTTCTCATTTAAAACCCAATTATGGTAATATATCGGAATCTGAATTAAAGAACCAAAACACACTTTGTGCAACCAAAAACTAAGATTGGTATTTCCTAACGTTAGAAATACCAAATCCCGCTTTTTAAAAAAACTTTTAACATTTTATAGCTGATCTAAGGGACTTTAATATTCAATATACATTTGGGAATTATTTTGTTCAGATATGTATAGAAGGAACTAGGAAAATAAACTGGTAACGTTGGTAACAAATATAATACTTGGGGAGAGATTAGCATTATAACATCCTCCCATTTCCCCCACTATGACAAATTCAATGAAGATCATTTATCAAATTTCTCATTAACTTTTTAGATTATTTCTTTATGGTTCAGAGTTATTGTATCTTTAATTGTATTCAAAATATAAATACCTAAATATTTAATACCTGATGTACACCACAATATATAAGGGATAAAGTACCCCCTGCAGTACATTATAAGGATATTGCAAGTCACCAAGTAATTCCATAAACATACAGAGGAATGAGGTTGAGTCCCTTTATAAGGTTATGGAACTCTGGGATGACTTGCAATATCCCTATCATGTATGCCATTGGGTACTTTATCCCATATAATACATAGCCACACCATCACCTTTACCACAAACCTCTTAAACTCTTGGGGCCCGATTCACAGAACTAACTTAAGACAAAATCCTAAACTTACTACCATTTTGGTATTCACAGAAGGCACTTACTCATTTTGGTATTCACAGAAGGCACTTACTCATTTTGGTATTCACAGAAGGCACTTACTCATTTTGGTATTTACAGAAGACACTTACTCATCAATGAGTAAGTGCCTTCTGTGAATACCAAAATGAGTAAGTTACTCAAAATGAGTAAGTGACTCAAAATGAGTAAGTTACTCATTTTGGTATTCACAGAAGGCACTTACTCATCAATGAGTAAGTGCCTTCTGTGAATACCAAAATGAGTAAGTGCCTTCTGTGAATACCAAAATGAGTAAGTGTCTTCTGTGAATACCAAAATTTAAGTTAGTTCTGTGAATTGGGCCCTTGGTGCTTAGCTCTGTCATATGAAAGAGGAAGCATGTTTGCAAACATGAAGAACAAAAATAAAACCTCTAGTGCAAAATTAAACACATCAAAAGCCTGTTAGATATTTGTTGGAAACAGATATTAGTTTTATTTATTTATTATTCTTTTTTTTTTCAAAAAACCTGCGCTTGTTCGAAATGTGTAGAAACATGCGGAAAGATTCTAGCTTTTCTCTGACTAAGGTATGCAAAAAGTTAACATGTTCTCTGTGGTTGTCATTGTAAGCTAGAAAAATAGAGCAGAAGAAAGACAAGCAACATTCCCTTTTTGTTGCTTGTTGCTTCAATTATGCTCTGTGACCTGACCTGCCTTTTACTTGGCTGCTGGCTCTGACAGCAGGTATTGTGACATCAGAACTCGACTGTATTAACTATAATAGTCGAGTGCTGATGTCTTTTCTTTATAATTGGTGACTTGGTTTGTCACAAGTCACAGATTATAAAGAAATTAGAGACTGGTGTTTATACAGGGATTACAAAATCCCATGTATTATACCAGTATTATTAAGCATATCAGCTGTACAATTACGTATGTATGTTATGTATAGGGTCATTAATATATAACAAAATATCATATGTGTAAACTGGCAATTTAAGAACCATGTTGTGAATATTAATACCTTTGTTATCTTCAGAAGCACAGATCACTTATAATAATAATCAAGTAGATGGGGTCATCCTCGTACCTCTGCATAATAAACAAGCATTTGCAATGCAATAGGTCTCGCATTTACGCGAGTTTAAGCTATTGGCATTGTAAATGACAATGCTTTTATTTATGTTTTAAAAACCAAAACATAAATAAAAGGAATTGTGATTTACAATGCCAATAGCTCAAACTCGCGAAATGCGAGACCTGTTGCATTGCAAATGCTTGTTGTTTTGGGTGCTGGGGCTTATTTTTGGTCCCAATCCGACCCTGCTAGTGTCACAGTTGACAGCTCAAAGAAGTGGCCTTTAACTCCTTAAAATTGATTTATTTTGTCCTTGCTGCAGTAATAGACTACTTGAGGTTGAAAAAATGAACTCATGGGTACATCTGTTGTTATATCGGAAATGCGTAAAAATCTCTATGTCCTATCAAGTTAAATATCGAAATTCTCATTTTCTGACAATATGCGTCTGAGAAGTGCCTCGACATCGTTCTCCACGTTTACACTGGGGATCTCCGGGACTGATGTCGCGTATTCTGATATTATTTCTACTTGAGCGACTTCCGCTGTCTTCAAGGGTTTTTATCACGCTGGTATGTTTGGACTCCAATCCACCCACTCGGCAGTAAATCTTGTTTGCAAGCTCATTCAGCGATAGAAGTTTCAACTTGATCCAGCTTGCACTCCGCTTTCTGCAGGTTGTGATCTCTGTTCATCCAGTCAAGATTTTTTATTTGCATGCTGGGACTTGTATTTCTGATTTCAAAAGGGATAAACCGGACAAGTCCCAAACTGCAACAACTTTGTAACAGAAAATAACCGGGGGCTCAGGAGGCAAAACCGAGGCTAGGTCCGATAAGAGCACACAGGCCGCTGCAGGGAGAGGCAAGCAGGAGGGAGTGGGGGCTGGAGTAAGGAGGGCTTCAAGGAGGCAGGGCGGGGAGAGGGGCGCTGTACGCGTGGCAGTGTTTATATGAGATCAAAACAGCCAAGCCCATCGGCGGCCGAGGAAGATGGCGACTGCTAGTGAGGGGCTCCCTCCCGTCGCACTGGCAGTGACTTCCCGAAGTTCCCTGCCGCCGGGAGGGACTAACCTTGGAGAGGATGGGGGCTGACTGATATATGTCTACATTAACCTTCCTCAAAAGTACACTGATGACCCCGAACTCGCGTTCGCACCCATCTGACTCCCATGTCTTGACAGCCATTTAGCAACACAATCCATTGGCTTTACATCACAGAGCGGGATGTTGGCGGAGCGCTGTGTGACTGGATTCGTGAGCGACGCCATCAGGGGGCGCTAATTCTACGTGAAGTGGACGTCCAGCGACGGGAAAGCAGATTTACTTTAATGAAAAAACAAAGTGAAAGTGAGCGCGGTAAACAGAGCGCGGTGTCCCCCGCGCTAAACATAAATGTTAAATAAATAAAGTGAGCGCGGTGTCCCTAGCGGGCGCCGCGCTGATTAAAGTAATAAATAACATACAATTTACAGCGCATAGCGCTGCAGCCGCCATTGTCCCCATCAGTGCCCATTTAAAACAAGGCGAGGAGGGAAAGGAGGGGGGCCACGCCCACAACCACGACCGGCGCTTACATTTGTCGGCAGGGTCTGACACGTCCGTCAGTGATAAAAAACAGATGGCACACTGCACGCAATTAAGTGCGAGCGAAGCGGACGAAAACTGTAGTTAGGCGCCGCTGCTTCGGGACTACACGGAAGTAACCATAGGATCAACAGAAATCAAGAAAACAACAGCAATGCCAGACTTAAACCAATCGCAAGGGGCAGGAGAAATTACACGGAGTTGAAGCCAATATACAGATTACTTTAAGTCTCGCTGAGACAGCGCATACAGCGCATGCGCTGCCAAGGCGAGACCTAAAAAGGAGATGAGGTAATGCCATTTACACATATTGATGCAGGAGGGGAAGAATATATTGCTTTAACCATCAAAATAAAGTTGGAACCAAAATAAAATAATAGTTTTAAATAAGAAATTCCAATTAAATTTATCAAAAGCATTTTCAGTATCTAGAGCTAAAAGAACAATCGGATGTTTCATTTTATTTTCGAAAGTCAAAGTGTGACAAAATATTTTAGTATTTCAAAATGAGAATCTCTCTTTCCTGAATCCAGTCTGATCTGGATGAATAATTGAATCCACAACAGGAGATAGTCTGGTTGCTAAAATCTTGGCATGAATCTTACAATCTTGGTTAATTAGCGAAATTGGGCAATAATTAGTTATCACTGTGTGGTCTTTTTCAGGTTTGACAATTATTGTAGTATCTTTAAAAGAGCATTATGGGAGAATTCTTGAAATAGCAAAAGGAGTACTGGAGGTAACTGTGTATTGAGACGCATCCTGCCAAAATCTGTGATTTAAAAGTCGATATGACAAGACAAAACAATGGTCCCCTGTAATGCAGTTTTTCTATTTTTAACAGTGGCAAGTGGAAGAAAGGTGGAAGAGAAGCATAAAGGTAAACAACATCCCTCCTTTATGTTTCTAAAGGATAAGTATGGAATCTGTTTACAGTTATCCATATGTCATTTCATGCTTTCCAGCTGTCTCTCTTTAGCATGACTATTCGTACCTACATCAAATACATAAAAAGTGATGGGACGAATGCTTGCAAATAGTCTAACCACTGGCAATTGCTTATGGTAGCATTCTAACCTACTGTTCTCTTGTACAACATGGCACCTCAGATTAGACCCAGCCATATGCAAATTAGCCTTGGTCCTGCTCCAGTGGGAACAGTTCAGCCCGAACTGCCAAGCCAGGTCCTGTCTTAACCGGGACACAAGCAACCCTAGACCAGTTTCAGCCTTTTTGGGCCTCTTCAGTCTGGCACGGCTTTGTTCCAGTGGCACAGTGAGCACAGGACCCACATCTGGACATTCCATTGGCCACTTAGGGCATTATATCAAATACACAAAAGTGAAGGGAGGAATGATTGCAATTAGTCTAACCACTGACAATCCCTCAGAGTAGCACTCCAGAAGATTATTTTTTGCCTACCATTCCATCTTAGACTAGATCCAGACATACACAAAACATTATGGATTGGGGTGCAGTCCCAAGAATTGCCAGGAGCTGAGATTAATTCAAGCATTCCATCCATGACTTTTATATCCTTCATTATTCACTCCTATAACCAGGGAAACTGAAATGATGTAATTAGGCTGCTGTAGTTTTTTATGCAAAATTGTGGATGTGTCACTGTTAGAAATTGGGTTTCTGGTTGGCAGAGGTATGTGCCCTGTCCAAACAGGAACCACAATCCTAGTTAGGGTAAGTCAGATACACACTATTAATTAGCCTTTGCTCACCCTTTGGTAGCTTGGCACAGAGCAAGCAGGCTTAACTTAAGAAGCAATGTTTATGCAACATTTCAAAGAGTAACACAGTGAAAACACCACAAGCCTCCACACCAGTTTAGAATTTTTTTATAAGTAAAACAAGACCACAATGACCAAAATCCAATAAGAAGAAGTCTAGATATGAATGTCTAAAGATTTAAAGTGAAAAGTACTGCTTAGAAGCAATAAGCGCCTATGGGGTGATCTGGTCGCACTGAACCGGGGCAAAGTCAAGAGTTCGGGCTGACCACAATGGAGTGCAGGCCAGATACAAGAGCCACGCAAGGCCTGCTGAAAAAAGTACCTTGATCCTCTTCACAACAGAGAGATGCAGGGTGCAGCCGATTGATACATTGGTGTCAACCCTGCAGTCGAGGTGTTGCATCGATTTTCTCCAAGCAACGATGGCGATGCACCAGTTCCAAAGATGAAGCACCGGTTCCGAGATGCTTTGGTTCCGAAGCCAATGTGCCGGGTTTTCTCCAAGTAGTCAAGGGGATGTGTTGATCCTCTCTCTTGCAGCTCCCACAGCAGAGGATGTGTAGGTTCCACTGGAGCACGCACCTGGATCCATTTCCAATGGACCAGGCACAGGAGCAGGGGGAAAGTCTGTGATATCCCTGAGTCTTAAAACAGGAGGCAAACCAGCATGCCCTTGGAGATCACTTTGGGTTCAAGTCAAAGAGTCGACTTCTTCCTCAGCAAGGCAGAGGGTAGCAGGCAGCAGGGCAGCACAGCAGAAAAGCAGTTCTTTTAGAGCAGCAATCCAGCAAAGTGGCAGTCCTTGCTGCAGCACAGCAGCCCTTCCTCCTGGCAGAGTTTCTTCACAGGTCCAGTAGTGTCTGATTTGGTGGGGTCAGAGACCCAGCACTTATACCGAGTTGTTCCTTTGAATTGGAGGTGACTTCAAAGAGGGGCTTTGAAGTGCACACAGGTCCTCCCTCCAAGCTCTGGCTCCAGACTCACTACAGGGGGTAAACAACCCTTTGTGTGGGGATAGGACACAGCCTATTCAGGTGTAAGTCTCAACCTCTCCCTCCCATCCTGCCCAGGATGGCCCATCAGGATGTGGATAGCCACTCAGCCACACCTAATCTCCCTTTGTGTGTGGTTGTCTAGAGGGAATGCACAAAGTCCACTGTCACCCACCCAGACATGTATTGGAGGCAGGCTCCAGGCACACAGGACTAGGAGCAGAAAAATGTCATCTTTCTAAAAGTGGCATTTTTAAAAGGGTAGTAATGAATTCATCTTTACCAGTAAAGAGGATTTATCATTACTATTCCAATGATATGAAGCATGACAGTTACTCCTTCTCAATCAGGAGTTACAGCCTATAGGTGTAATAAGGAATTGCCAATGTTAACCTATGAGAGGGATAGGCCTCACAGTAGTGAAAAATGAATTTGGGTATTTTTCACTACCAGGACATGTAAAACATAAAGGTATCTGACCTACCTTTTTATTACACCGCACCCTGCCCTATGTGCTACCTAGGACCTACCTTACGGGTGACTTACATGTAATAAAAGGGATGTTTAAGGCTTGGCAAGGGGTTTTCAGTGCCAAGTCGACATGGCAGGGTAAACAGCATGCACAGGCTCTGCAGTGGAAGGTCTGAGAAATGTTTAAAGAGCTATTTGTGTGGGTGGCACAATCAGTGCTGCAGGCCCACTAGTAGCATTTAATTTACAGGCCCTGGGCACATGTAGTACACTATACTAGGGACTAATAGGTAAATTAAATATGCCAATTGTGGATAAGTCAATCAAAGCATGTTTTTGGGGAGGAGGACATGAACTTTAGCACTGGTTGACAGTGGTAAAGTGCTCAGAGTCATAAGGCCAACAAACAGAATTCAGCAAAATTGGAGGCAAGCAGTCAGTGAGTTTGGGGTAAAACCACCCTAAGGCTGCCAGGTCTAACAGTCACACTTGCAACATATTTTGCAGCTGAAGCAAAACTGTTTCTAGCTAAAATGGATCAAAGTTGCTAAAAGAAGCACAACATCCTAGGTCAAGAAAGTGACAGCTGCATTGCAAAAGTTCACTGGCCACATTTAATTTGGTGATTGCTATATTTAGATATTCCACTGGTACAAATAAGGAGACACTGTAGCCTAGAGAGTATCGGTGTCCCCAGATAATGGGTGTGAAGGAGGAAGAGAGAAGGGCTTTTGTCTGTATTGTGAAATAAATATGTACATTTTTAAATGTAATAATGTCATTCAAACAGGCAGGAAAAATGACTCCTTCTTTGTCATAAAAATATTTTGTTTCATTATGTGTGCACATTCATATTACTCCAGGGACACTGTTATGATCTTTTGTCTCAAATCTTACAATGCCTGCTTGCATATGTATATGCATACATTATGCATATGTAATGTACAATTTTGTTCTGTATGGTTCTTTCCTAATTGAAAGTCGTTTCTTTTTAAGGGCCCAAGTGTGGACAGAGAGTGAATCCAAACTGAAGACCAGCTCTACAATCTACCTGAAATAGACAGGTAAAAGAGGATTGCCTTTTATTCTCGGAAATTTGCACATGTACACTTTACTGAATGCTCTCTGCAGAAAACAACCATTATTGCGCAGATTTCTTGTCTCACACATAAACTATTTTACTTTTGGAGTTAGAAGTAACTTAGAGGTCTATTATGATGGCGGCCACCGCAACGGCAAACGGGACCGTCCGCAAGAGGTGCGGCGGTCCCGCAATGGAAATTAGGATGCCACCGCCACGGTGGCGGTGGCATCCCGCATACATTGCATTGCGGCGGGCGGTGCTGTTAGCAGCACCCGCCACAATGCAATATATGCATGTTGTGCATTGGCATGCACAACGTGACAGGCACCTCGCGGTGCCTGCCACCTTGTCCATGCCAATGTTGGGGGGTACCATAGGTACCCCCCAAGTGCAGCCCCCCACCCCCCTGGTGGCCCGCAACGGGCCCCCGATGCGAAAACCGCATGCCTTTCCATGGCGGAGTCTCCACCATGGAAAGGCATAACACCGCCCACATCATAATATGGATGGCGGTACCTGCAAGGCACCACCACCATATTATAGGCCTTTCCGCCCGGTAGGCAATTGTGACGATTGCCTACCGGCGGAAAAGCGGCGGATGGTCTTTCCGTCCGCCGCGGTACCCCCCGCCATGCTAATGTGGCGGGGGGTAAAAGGCCGTCCGGCGGGGTGTTTTGGCGGGCGGATCGCCACTGCCGGTCGGGCGGTGGCGATCCGCCCGCCATGCTAATAGGCCCCTTTGTTATTGAAGTAGTGTTTGAGTTTCCATGCAAGGCAAAGTCATTATTTGCAGGTGAAAAAGTGTTGCAATTGAGTCTGGAGAATATGTATACATGTGTAACTTAAGAAATCTTATTTTGCAAAGTGTTTGGGATACATTTGGTATCAACGTGTATAAAATGATCAAAATAGCAAGATACTGCAGACACAGAATGTGCTGCAAAATGCCACAGAATGTGCCTTTTCTTGCTGTATATTTTAGTCAGCCCAGTTACATAATTAGATGCATAATTCCAGAGGCCATGCCTATATTTGCAAATTTTATATGGGTATTATGCTTCTTCCTCTCAGAATATTAATAAATGGGGTTAGTCAAAAGTATGCTGAAAATTAACCAAGAGAAACCCAGACTTTTTGTTGTTCACAACTTGAGAGGAATTAGATTAATAAACTGCTAATCCTGCTCTGAAAATATACCTCCACGTACAGCCAGGTGGTATTAAATGGCCGTACCTACAAATCGATCAGCTCTTACGCACTTGAAGATCGTATGGGACTTAATTCTCTGAAGAATGCCAGAGACAATACTGAGAAACTCTGTCACAACCCTCTATGATCCTGTCAGTCAATAATATCTTGCCCAATACTGTTAGATCCTCATTTGATCACTTAGGCAGCACAATAACTAACAGTTTACAATCAAGGGCCCTATCCAACCACTTCGTACATGCTGGCATATGCAACATTACCACCTTGCAAAGTAGCAATAAGGCGGTAGAAATTACTCCAACTACTAGAAGCGGGTCATATGAACTTCTAGCTGATAAACAATTGCAGGCTGTATCACTTTTCCCAAGACCTGAGGATAACATCACCAAAAGCAACTGGTCTCATAATAAAAATCTGGAAACAGCCATGCTGGATATATCTCCTCTGGACACCTCAGAAGGCTCTCACGACATCTTGAATTGTCAAAATATATTAAAACTTCTAAGATTCATTTAAGTCCAAAGGGGGTGCGCAACTCACAAAGTCCAGTAGTCAGTTGTAGATACAAAAATATAATTTCTTTATTTTGATTCGTGTTAAAAGAGACATCAAACATAAATACTCCAGCCAACGCGTTTCATTCCCATACTGGGAACTTCATCAGGGCAAGTAAAAGAAGTGAAGGGCGGCTCAAATCTACCGCCTAATATTCGGAAATTTCCGCGTGCAGCAGTTAACAATTGAGGTGAGGTCACCCAAAAAAATATAAACGTACGGATTTCAATCTGCCTAATCAAGCACCGGTTGGTACCGGTGATATACACATGCGTTATTAATTGTAGGTTGTAATCAAAATAAAGAAATTATATTTTTGTATCTACAACTGACTACTGGACTTTGTGAGTTGCGCACCCCCTTTGGACTAAAATGATTCTTTGATCTGGAGCACAGTGACGTCACGCAGCGGCTGACGTTGGGGTAGTGTTGCGCAACAGAACTCTATTATTGGAACTGGCGTGAGGTGCGGTACCAATGGTCCGCCGTTGCTCCAATTGACATTTAAAACTTCTAAGATGCTTGCTGGAACTGAACGGGATCAACTCTAACAACCTACTAAGGGGTCGATTCCGATTCGGGCCGGAAATCTCTCCGACCGAGCCGGACCCGGAGAGATTTCCGACCGAATCGGACCCGTGCAGTCCGACCGAACGAGTACGATGCGCACGTATGCCATCGGACTCGAGTCGGTCGGACTCCCATTGAAGTCAATGGGAGCCTGTCGTACAACGCGTACGCGGGCTCCCATTGACTCAATGGGTGCGATGCGGACAAGTGCGCCCCTACAGCGTGTCACGCGGCGAAGCGATTCGCGCCGTACACGCACAGGTAGGGGGACCCATGGGTCCCCCCTGTGTGCGACTCCGCGCGGCTACGCGTACAGGGGGTCCGACACGGACCCCCAAAGTACGGCTCCGACAGCTCTTTCGAGCCGGAGTGCGCGGCTCGGTCGGACTGCTCGCGGCGCGCATCGTACTTACCCGGCCGGGGAACGTCTCCATTGCGCGGTGCGAGTCGAGTCCGAGCGAGTCGGTCGGTGCGGTTAGACCCGGGAACGAGTCGGTCGGAGCGGTCGGGACGCCCGGACGAGTCGGTCGGAGATTTCGCATCGTACTCGCTCGCCCGGACGCGCGTACGAATCGGTCGGGAAATAGGGCTCCGAATCGGATCCGGTTAAGCCGAATCCGATTCGGAGCCCTACCGGCCGAGATCGGAATCGGCCCCTAAGTGTACATTTCTTAGAAGGTATGTAATCTTTTGATGAGGTTGAAATGTGACAAGTTGTCAAAAGCTGCCGGTAGGTCCAGCAGTTAGAGTGGGGAGGATTCTCCTCGGTCTAGGAGGGTGTGAATCTCATCTGTGGTCGTGATGAGTGCTATCTCTGTGCTGTTATTGCTGAGGAATCCAGACTGGGAGTAGTCCAGAAGGTTGTGGAGTTCCAGGTGGTTGGTGAGTTGCTGGTTGATAGCATTCTCTATCACCTTTGCTGGGTACGGTAGTAAGGAGATGGGTCTGAAGTTGCTGAGTTTGCTGGGGTCAGCCAGTGTTTCTTTTAGGAGAGCTGTGACTGCAGCATGCTTTCACTTCACAGAGAAGATAATGAACTCAATGGAGGAGTTAATGATATGGGTGCAGAGCTTGCCAATCACGTGCCCTCCTAGGTTGTAGATGTGGTGTGGGCACAGGTCTGTGAAGGCTCTGTGAAGGCCCTAGAGTGGACGGTCTTCACGATTTAGGTGGTGTCTTCCTCAGTGAGTGTTCTCCAGTTGGTTATGTGTCTGTCCAAGTGGTAGGTATGCAGCTTGCTGATAATGTCATCTGGGTTCGGTTCCTTTTTGAATTTATTGTAGATTTTCTCAATTTTGTTGTTGCAATAGTTTGAAAGGTCGTCGCAGAGTTCCTGGGAGGGGGAGATGGAGTTGGTTGAGGCATCAAGCGTGCTGAATTCCTTGATGATGGCCGATAACTCTTTGCTGCTGCTGGAACTGGCCTCCTCTGTGGATCTGTGAGGGATCTACTCTTGGCAGTTCTCGGGAGGTGGTGATAGTGCCTGAGGGTGTCCTTGTAGGTTGATCTGGCATCAACGTTGTGTTTGGTTCTCCACTTCCTTTCCAGCTGTTTGCAAAATCTTTTGGAGTATCTGAGTTCTTCCATGTACCAAGAGGCCCGGTTGTTGGTTCTGCGATGTTTGTGAGTTTTGAAGGGTGTGAGAGTGTCAGCTCTGTTGGAGATCCATTGGTTGAAGTTAGTGATGTCCTCGGCTAGGTTGTTGGTGGTGTCAGATTGGTTTCCTTCAAGATGTAGCACCAGTCTGTTTCCGTTATACTACTCCATACTCCGCTGATTAGGTTGGTGCTGATGGGAGCTTTGGCAAGAAAACTCTGAAGAGACTGTGGTAAAACAGTATATGTCTCAGCATAACATCTCTGATAAATTGACTAGAGAGCTATGTAAGTTAAAAGCAGTTAAAAAATCTGCTTATGCATGGTCCCATAGCTTATTGTTTTTTTAAATGTTTTAGCATCTTTCTTTTCCATCCAGCCCCTTCCAAGTAGTTGATCTTCATATCTTATGATTGAGAAAGTACATGAAATGGGCAGGGTCAAGAAATCAATATTAATAGAATTCTCAGAATCACAGACACCAGGCCCCAGGCAGTAAAGGTATACACATCTTACAGGTTTCTATGTATATAGTGTCCTCTGCTACCAACAAATCAAAATCAGCAATAAGTCTTCTGTTTGCAGCATGAATTATAGCTCAAAATCATCTACAAAGATGTTTCAGAAATGCAGTCCTTTTATCTGAAACATAAGCTTGCCATTTTCTGAAAAATATAGACATTCCCCCAAACAGAAGCTTATAATTTTCATGAAAAAAGATTATTTTGTATTGAAATACCATGTTTTTATTTTTAGCAGTACATTTTGGTCCCAAATCATCAGGTTGGCACTTTGAATGCGCGCTCACATTAAACTCCTATTACACATGCATATGCGTAGAGAAACTAAGAAAGCACTCTCCAAAAAGAAGTCGCCACATCCAAAACAGTAATGGATAATCGTTCACAAGACAAAGTACACTATCCCATTCTTATAAATTTAATTATTGAAACATCAGTATAGTCCAGAATCCCAAGTCATCCTGATCCTTAAATGAAAAATAATGTTTGCCCTTTCGCCACAATGGCATGGATAAGTTCAGAAATGAATCCGTTTCCACAAAGAGCACAGTCTTGTTTTCATTTGAAGTTGGTTTATTTTGGAAAAACACAGCCTCCAGAAAGAACCCAGCCTGAATCCTGAAAAAGTCAGGATTGATGAAACACGTGTTTAGTTCCTCCACGCATATATAGTTGACACATTAACTTGGTTAATGTGTAGGTGCAGCCTTGGGTAGTAGGGTGCCGGAACTGCAGTAGCACCCCTGCTTTTCATATACATTGTTAATTAAATAAAACAATTGGTTCTGTCGGGGTGTTCAATTGCTTAGAGTACGTAAGTAGCAACAGCTTACTTGTAACATATACCAATAATAAACCATAACACACACCAATATTAGTATTCAATACTGTATTTGGAAATGGATATCAAATATTCATGGCTGTCACAATTTACAAATTCAATTGTAATAGAGAATAAGTGACTGTTGGTGAAAAAGTGACATGTGGTGATAGGTGACGTCGATAGTGCACTATATACAAGACAATTAAACGTGCATTCAAGAGAGGGAGACATTTTTCCTATTTGTCCTTATTATTTTGGCACATATATCGCAAGATTTATTGGCAAGTTAAACTGTGATCCTGAGCATTGTGCGGACATATGTAGTACGCCGACGTTTCGACCCTGTTGGTAGCGCAAAAGTAAAAATGCGTCAAGGTGGGTCTTCTTCAGGACAGGAGGGGGGATGGACAGCCAAAGTGCAGATTCTTTAATCTGTCTGCAAATATCAAGTGTCTCTTATTCAACGTGGGGCTAATGATTAGAACCTCTCAGGACTCCACCAGCCGGTTGGAGCCTCAATAGAGTTATTTTAATCGACTTCCACCCGTCGGTTTTTTATTAAGAACAAAGCAGCTGCCGGACGGACGCGCTTTTTGCCAGATCATGCTATACATCTGACTGGCTATTAAAAAAGACTCCAACCGACGGGTGGAAGTCGATTAAAAGAACTCTATTGAGGCTCCAACCGGCTGGTGGTGCCTGAGAGGTTCTAATCATTAGCCCCACGTTGAATAAGAGACACTTGATATTTGCAGACAGATTAAAGAATCTGCACTTTGGCTGTCCATCCCCCCACCCACCTTGACGCATTTTTACTTTTGCGCTACCAACAGGGTCGAAACGTCGACGTACTACATATGTCCGCACAATGCTCAGGATCACAGTTTAACTTGCCAATAAATCCTGCGATATATGTGCCAAAATAATAAGGACAAATAGGAAAAAGTTTCTCCTCTCTTGAATGCACGTTTAATTGTCTTGTATATAGTGCACTATCAACGTCACCTATCACCACATGTCACTTTTTCACCAACAGTCACTTATTCTCTATTACAATTGAATTTGTAAATTGTGACAGCCATGAATATTTGATATCCATTTCCAAATACAGTATTGAATACTAATATTGGTGTGTGTTATGGTTTATTATTGGTATATGTTACAAGTAAGCTGTTGCTACTTACGTACTCTAAGCAATTGAACACCCCGACAGAACCAATTGTTTTATTTAATACGTATACCCAGGTTCTGAGGGACACTGGGTTGCCCCATTATTTTTTCTAATTTCATATACATTGGGCATATTCGTGTTGTGTTTCCCACTTTAAAACTATCTTCAGTCACTATACTATTACGAAGTGCAATAAACCCCTTTTTTGGGCCACTACTACCCCGATCTTATTTGTCCTATTACACATGGACCGATGCTGTGGTTAATGTCCATTTATTATCACCATCAAATACCATAAATGCATTCCTCATATGGCAAGTATGGCAACAACCATCAGACGTTTATCAAGAATTGCCACAATAAGTCAACAATGGGATGTTCTTATGGCAGGAATGGGATGTTCTTATGGCAGGAATAGCAAGCATTTTGCCAACTCTCTCCTAAATATGTCATATTTGGCTACCATAATGTAAGAACAGAAAACTTTTATGAGAAATGTCCTCATTATGTTATGGATGTGCAACTGTTATATAGAGGGATAGTCAACTTGTCATCAAGGATGACCACAATAGCCACTGTGGGCAGGCCTAGCCAGCATTTTGCTAAGAATGCACATGAGATGCCAACGGGTAGCATTAGGCAAAGGTGAGTATCTATGACCCCCTTTAGCCCCATGACCACTTTTCCCAGGCCTCCCCGAACACACCGATACATGTGCACACACAACAGAGATGCACAATCATGCGCAGACAAGCTCACTCACATACGCATACACACTCACTCACATAGAGTCAAACATGCAGACAGGATATTTGACTCGGTCCTTGCCTCCTTCCCATCCCTCTACTTACCTCCAGGGAACAGCAGTGATGCTAGAATGACAACTCCAAGAATGGTTTTGTCTCCTCAATGCAGTCAGTAGACAGTGGTGGAAGGAGGGAGCTGTGGAGTCTGGCTATCAGCCATGTGTGTTAGGCCTCCCCCGTGATCTGGTGGTGGACAGTTGCCTGCTACAGCTCTCCTCTTCTTCAGCCATGTTTTGGGGTAGCGGTAACCTCAAGTGGACCAGAATTCAGAGAAGAAAAGCAAGAGGCTGTAAGGTTCTAGGCCCAGATGGCAGGCTGTGCTCAGCAAGATACAGCAGGAGACGGGAGACAGCAGAAAGAGGTGAGGCAGGGACCCACTCCGGGAGCAATGCATACATTGCCCTCTCGCCCTCCAGGATTTATTCTCTCATTTACTGAGCGCCTGACGGGTCTGTTAATAAGAGCAGAAAGTGTGTCTTTGGGCCTCGATGCAGCTAAATCAAGGCCGATTTCATAATGTGAGCGACGAAAATGGTGCTGCTTTTGTCAGTACCTGTCTTAACTGTTGTTTCAGAGTCACAAACTGAGCATTCAAGATTTAGATGAAAAATAATGGCAACCGCCATTGCAGTCCAACTGTGTATCTGTACACTGCTCTGATGCACCTCTACTACCAGCCTCAGAAGTAGGAAGTAGGGGTCTGCCAAACACCTTCTCCCTTCTTCAGGACTGCTTTGACACCACCACAAATGCCATCAAGGAGGCACTCCCCGATCCACACATACATCTGTTTTCTGGCAGACAACAGGCTTGTCTACTGACCTAAAAAGTAAGCAAGCAAGCAGCAAAACCCTTCAGTCCTAATCCTAAAATAAAAATCAATCACCAAGATATTTCCACCTAATCAAGAATAGGATCACAACATAATACATGTAAAAAATGATCACAAACTGAACCCGACTCTATTCTGTGGTGGTATCCTTGAAAAGATATGGAAAGCCTATGGGGATGCAAGAGCACCCCAATGGCAGAATAAGTCCTATATAAATGGCATCATTATAACTTAACAAATGATACACTTGGAACCTGGAAGGGCTTTCATCACTGTGATCGTGTAATTATTTTCAATACCTAAAATCACCAGACGCTACCTTAAGGTTTCTTGTAGTAAAAGTTGGGGGACAGGCTGGCTTATTTGGTAAAGAGCTCAGCTTGCCTGGTAGGCAGCTACATAGGTCGCTTTCATTAACAGTGATGTCATAGTTTTTACTAGCGGACTCCTCTCAGCTGGGATCTGATTTTGTGAGATGTGCTATTGGTTTTCTAAATCAATGAAGTCGTTAGGGACAGTAATGTGCAGTATTATTATTTCTGAGATTTGTCAGCTGTGCATCAATAATCTTTTTAGGACATGCCATTCTTCATAAAGCATTTATGTGATTTGGTAATCTGGAGAAATCGTTCTCTTAAAAACTTTAGGAAACCCTGAAGTTTTGGAATAGTTAATGAGTTCTACAAAACGAAGGGGCTTTTCCATATGTACAAGGTGGCGCTAAGCCACTTAGCGTGGCTTAGCGCCACCTTGTAAATATGCCCCTTTTCGCCGCAGGCCTCTGCCTCTGTGGCAAAGAAGCGTGCAATGGGTGTTGCTGTGAGCGTTCCTCCGCAACACCCATTGCTTTTTGACGCTGCCCCAGATTTACTAGGCTGAGGCGGCGCCAAAAACTAACACCATGGAATACCAGGCATTAGAATGGCGATACAAGGAGAAATTATTAATTTCTCCTCGGTTTTTGCATTCTGCAGCACACATAGAAAGAGCAAATCATCACTATTGATTGTTTATGTGCAGGAAGGTGTCCCTTCCTGCACATAAACAATCATCCCTGCAGTGCAGGCACCCTTGCACCGCGGCGGCAGGATCCCAGAGCTGGCGCTAGGCAGCTTTTTCTGCAATGGGTGTTGCATTGGAATGCCCACAGCAACACCCATTGCATGCTCCTTTGCCGCAGAGACCTGCGGCGGAAAGGGACATAGTTACAAGGTAATCCACGGTAAGTGGCTTAGCACCACCTTCTAAATATGGAAAATTGTGCTATGCCCCCGGAGCATCAAAAAAAGTGAGCTCTGGTGGCTACAGGGGCTTGTAAATATGTCCGTTGTGACTTACAGAGACTTACTTTCGATTATGCAAAGCTTGGTCACATGAAGAAACATTGAAACATGTTCTCCGGACTCCAAGATCTTAATAATACAGCTCAATGTAGTAATATAGTAATAGTAATATTGAAAGCAGCTTTTCAAACACATAGAAAGAGCAAAAAATGAGGAGAAATTAATCATTTTTCCTCGTATTGCTATTCTAAGACCAGGTATTACCTGGCCTTAGTTTTTTATGCTGCCTCAGCCTTGTAAATCTGGGACAGCGTCAAAAAGCAATGGATGTTGCAGTGGAACGCCCACAGCAACACCCATGGCACACCCCTTTGCAACAGAGGACTGCGGCGGAAAGTGGCATATTTACAAGGTGGCGTTACCCCGCGTTACAAGTGGCTTAGCGCCACCTTGTAAATATGGGGAATGGCACAACTCCACCAGAGAAAGTGACATTCCGGTGCCGTTAGGGGCTTGTAAATATGCCCCAACATGTCTGGCACGCCACATAAATAGAATAATATTTCATCAGTGCCACTTCAGAACCTTTGGATTTTTACTAAATTCATATGAAAATTATGTTGTAAAAGGCACTATTCAGAGCTGTATTTTTTGACATTTTCTTGAGAGAAAACTTCCCTGGACGCCTCATAGAAGGATGAGTTTGTTGATTTGTTCATTACAACAATTTCACTGATGCCAGTCACATTTTACAGTCACATTTGGACTGATCGGTCATTCTGTGCAGAAGATACTTATGCACAAGTCCGGTAGTGCAAATGTCACCAAAAAAATCATACCAGTTCAATTTATATCATTTGTTCTAAGGATGGCAAAAAGTGTCAGCTAGACGACTGTATTTCATATTTTGATCCTCATTACAAATAGCAATTATTACTGTACATTATAAAAACCAACTCCGATTTATACAGAATTTATCATGTGTAATAATTGTCGCCAGTCACGAGTTTTGCTCCAAAAATGTGGCATAACATGAGTATTTTGGTGCTTACTGCAACAGAATCCAAACGTCCCGGAATTTGATGGATATTAGTCCCCATAAATAAAATTATCCCAGGGATGCAGTTTTTCTTATCACACCCAGTATATACCGGGAGTGATAAAAACTGCAAATTCCAGGATGTGCAGTAACATGAGTTAACTCACATATCTGAAGTAATCAGGCCTCCTGTTGCATCAAAATAATGTGTAGGTTCAGTATTCGGACATTGTGACATCGGGCAATGAATCACATCACAGACCGATGGGGGGTTAAAAGGTCGCTTTAATTTCAGCAACAAACAAAACAGCATCAATAATGTAATCACTGACTTTTAAGACAAACCCCGCCCCCGCTTGATCCCCCATGAAAAATCCCCATATCGATCCCCCAATGAAATTTCCCCCATATCGATCCCCCAAGAGATTTCCCCCATGAATTTTTTCCCCAAATAGATCCCCAATTCTCCCCCACCTGGAACCTCTACCCCAACCCCTTATCTCTGTTTCCCTTCTGCCCTAATCTATTCTGCCTGCCCCAACCCTTCCTGCCTGCCTCCATCCCGTCCCAATCTGCCTCTAGGGGAAAAACTGGGGATACCCTGAAAAACATAAAAAACCACCCTCAAAGGAAAAATGTTTTCCCTGGAACTTGTACTAAAAAACGGGAGGGTCGGTGGGGCACAAATTTAGCGCGCTGCCTGCCTACCTCCTCTCAGGGCCCCCAACTGACTTCAATTAGAACGCGGCGTTAGGTAAACACCGCGTTCTAAAGCAGGCGCCTCGCCTGCACGAGCTCGCTCTGGGCGATACCAAATGCCCGAAGCTGCCCGGGGGTGGACATTCTTTGAATGCCACCCCCAAGCCCCCCATCAGGCAATGAATCACACCACAGACCGATGGGGGGTTAAAAGGTCGCTTTTATTTCAGCAACAAACAAAACAGCATCAATAATGTAATCACTGACTTTTAAGACAAACCCCGCCCCCGCTTGATCCCCCATGAAAAATCCCCATATCGATCCCCCAATTAAATTTCTTCCATATCGATCCCCCAAGAGATTTCCCCATGAATTTTTTCCCCAAGTAGATCCCCAATTCTCCCCCACCTGGAACCTCTACCCCAACCCCTTATCTCTGTTTCCCTTCTGCCCTAATCTATTCTGCCTGCCCCAACCCTTCCTGCCTGCCTCCATCCCGTCCCAATCTGCCACCAGGAAAAACCCTGCCAAGGCGTTTTTCCTGTCCCCCCCACTCCTCTCTTTAATGTGTTGGAATAGTAACCTGCTATAGCAAACGTAGTTAATAACTGTAAATCATCTTGTGAGAGAAACAAAATTCTTTAATAGCGCAAAATGTGTTCAACTACAAAGGAAAGCCGCTTATGCAAACCTTCAACCCCATGGATGCAAGCCCAAAATGTAGGACAAATTTTCTTTGATATTTACAATATATAACTTGTTTGCAATGAAAGACAGATGGATCCCATCCGCTCTGAAAAACTGAAAATCCTCTTTTCCAATGTCGTTATGCGACAGCCAGCTGATGTCATTGATAATGCAGAACTGATGTAACTCTCTGTTAAATTTGCGCCGGGCCCTGTCGATGGCAGAAAACTTTTCAGCTCCCCTCCAAACCCGCCTTGGTACAAGAGCGGTAAATACGATTTTCGTATTGGGCCAAGAAAGAAGAATTTTTGCTAAGTCAGCTTTGACGTCCAATAGGAGGCCCAGGCCAGACAACTGTATTAAGTCATTTTCACCTAAATGAAGCAATAACACCTTAGGTACAGGCTTGGAAGAGGCCAGTTCATTTAAACTCGGCAACAGCTGCCCCCACCTCATCCCACTCTTACCAAACCATAAAATGTCCATGTCCTCAAAACTAAAACCCAAATTTGAACCATGGTGGCGTTTTTCTGCTTGTTTCGCCGCCCATCTGATGAACGAATGACCCACAATCCATATATTCGCCATGGATGTCGAAGCAGGTATGTGGGAACCTAGAAAGAGATAAATGTTAGCAAAACGACATGGATTTTTAAAATTCATTCAAATCTCTAACATATTTTAAACAACAGTTTGATGACCAGCGCCCGAGCCGACGCAGCTCCTGTAAAGAGAAACCCCTTCTGGCAGCCTCTGAGGCTGCTCCTATGCGAAAAGAATGAGTACCAAAATCTAAAGGGGTTCAAACCCAGCACAAGTAATGACTTTCTAAGTACCGCTAAAAGCTGGGAAGCGGTTAGTGCCGATCCATCCTGGTGCTGAAAAATAAGGTTGTTATTAGAGTAACAGTTAAACTCTTGAAACTGTAACCATGCAAGCCATGGGCATAGCGGACCGCTAAGTTTCCGCAATGTTACAGTTGCACCTTTACCTCTTTGGTCTGTTTTGGATGACTCCAAATGTATTCCTAGTGAATCGGGTAAGGTTGATACATTAGAATATCTTAGGCCTTGAATACACAATTTTCCCAGAAGTTCTGATACCCTAAACGCCCCAAAAAAAAACCATAACATGCAAAGTTTAAAAAGTGCAACTTCAAACTTGGAATAACAAATTGTGGGTAATGTTGGTATGATAGCTTGCAATAAGTCCAGAGATATGGGCTTGCGCAGCATTGTTCCCCGTTTCTTTACCTTAGACCGACCTAGTAAAATTCTTCTTCCCAACTCACCTAAAGAGGGGTCATGACCCCAAAAACATTTCCCATAGAAAGAGATGCCAGACAGCTTCCCTGCAATAGTGGAAGCAGCTATATTTTTGTCAATATTGCTCAGAACAAAACTCAGTATGTCATCATTACGTAGTAAGAAGCCTGAGTGATCATTGGTACGACGAGCCGCACCTGACTGTAGAAATTCCTCCCATGCCCTTCTGTAAGCTAAGCGTGTGCTGTTTGCAAGGGAATGTTCCACCAACGTCCTTATCTTCAGTCCACTAGCAACCATAGCTCTTGGGGAATTGGAGTCTTTTCTTGATCTGCTGTGGGTGCCAAACCACGGAATCTCTGCCACTGAGAACGAGATAACGCATCTGCTATATTATTGTCCAGACCAGGAATATGCTTTACTCTAAAAGTTATATTCAACAGTAAGCAGCTCAGCATAAACCTCTGTAACAAATGAAGCAGGCGTTTTTCTTTAGCTCTCTGGCCACTGACCAAATCCACTACCGTTCTGTTATCAACGTGGAAAAGCACAGACTTGTTGGCTAAGAACTTGCCCCAAACTGACAATGCTACTATCAATGGAAAAAATTCGAAGAAAGCGATACTGCGTTTCTCCATTACCCAATGCCGAGGCCAAGGCTCGGCGCACCATTTTCCGTCCCAGAAAAGGCCAAAACCATTAGCTCCTGAAGCATCAGAAAAAATCTGAATGGACCACACAAAATGTTCATCCACAGACCTGATAGGAACACCATTGAAACTTTGTAGGAACGTCAGCCAGACCTCGAAATCCGACCTCATGTGGAGAGATACTCTGACCCTGTGATGAGGTAGTAACACGCCAGCCATGGCAAAACCCAACCTCCTGCAAAAAGATCTTCTGGCCTTTACTACCCTGCAAGCAAAGTTCAGGTGCCCTAATAAACGTTGCATCTCAAAACGAGTCAGTTTTTGTGACACCCTGGCCTGATTCAGCAACTGCATGATCTCCTTTACTTTCGCACTTGGTAACCTGGCTTCCATTTTAACTGTATCAATTTCTATACCTAGAAATATGAGACAAGTCTCTGGCCCCTCTGTCTTCTCTGTTGCCAAAGGCACGCTCAACTCTTGCATTACTGTTTGGAAAAAAGCTAGAGCTTTGCTGCACTGCTGGGATCCCTTTTTTCCCACGAAAAGAAAATCGTCTAAATAATGCGACACTTGCATGTAACCTGACCTGAAAGAAGAAAGCCATTGCAAAAAAGAGCTGAACTCCTCAAACAGTTGACAGGAAACTGCGCACCCCATAGGTAAGACTTTGTCTACGAAAAACTGCCCTTGGAAATGTATGCCCAGTAATTCAAAATCTTGTGGATGGACTGGTAGCAATCTAAAAGCTGATTTTATATCGCATTTGGCTAACTCCGCTCCTGAGCCGGCCTTTTGACCAGATCCAGAGCTACGTCCACTGAGGCGAATTGTACTACTGTGTCTTCTTTGGCTATGAAATCATTTACCGACCCTCCCTGAGGCCAGGACAAGTGCTGAATCATACGGAATTCTCCTTGCGTTTTCTTGGGAACCACTCCTAAGGGGGAGACAATGAGGTTGGGAAGAGGCCAAGAAAGGAAGGGGCCGGCTATCCTACCTTCAGCAACTTCAGAGTGTAATTTTTTAGCAATTGCTTGCGGGAATTGCTTTGCAGATTTTAAATTTTGTGCAAACCTCCGTTGCCTGGGACTTTGGTAGCCTAGTTTGAAACCTTCTTTAAACCCCCACTCCAACCTTAGAGCTTTCTCTCTGAGAGGGTAACATTTTAGCCAATAGCATAGGTTGGGAATATCAATTGGTGTAACCGCCTTTGAAAGGAGGCTGGAAAGGGGCGCCTCTTCCTCTGCCTTGACCGGTAGCAAGGCTGGAGTTCTGTTCGCTAAAACATTGTAAAACTGCATGTCTTCCCCCGCATTTTGAACACTCGTGCCTGTATTTGCATGGATACTCTTGACAGAAACCCCTGTTAAAGTTCCAACAGGCTCCAGTGGCAAAGGCTGTGGTTTTTGTCCATGAGCCCACCCCTCCCAGAGTGGGTTTGCTAAGAAAGGGCCGAGGTGTAATGGCCAACCCGCTAGCTGTATGTAAAGTAGGAGGAGGCCTCTGGGGATACATCCACTGTACCCATAACTCATTATCCACTTCGCCCCAAGGTTTTTCTGGGATTAACACCAGACGAGCTCTGAACTCCTCGTCGTAATGTAGCCATGCAAAACCTCCAAATTCTGCCTGAGCCTTTCTAATTGTATCCAAGTATTTGAAAACTGAGACTGAACGTTCAGGGAACTTCTCACAGTAAACGCTTGCAAAAATCAGAAAGGCTGAGGTCCAGGAATCTATGTTAGTAGGGACCCTGGGTCTCTTCGCCAACTCCCAAGCCTCCTCTCTGGAACCCTCCTTGGATTGGAGCTCCCTATGCAGTAACTTAAAAACGTCTACAAATTCTCCATTCCAAATCTTATCCTTAGTGTGTTTATTGAGATGTGAACCCAAGG
Organism: Calotriton arnoldi; assembly: GCA_963921515.1. Taxonomy (NCBI): domain Eukaryota; kingdom Metazoa; phylum Chordata; class Amphibia; order Caudata; family Salamandridae; genus Calotriton; species Calotriton arnoldi. The sequence goes on from CAWUFW010001637.1 coordinate 247,273, forward strand.
GCATAGACAATCCCATATATGGCAACCGTTTTAAACTTGTGTTTTTGTCCTTGACGCTCTTTTCTTCTTGAGAAACTACGCCAGATGCCCCATCTGGAACTGTATCAGTCTCAGGAGCTACCTCCTGTACCTTAGTGGAAACGCAATGACAACAAACCTTAGCGTCCGTGGATTCCCTATCAACTGTAAGCGCTTTACGTTTCTTAACATTAGTGTGAGAATGAGTGCCAGTGACTTTCTCACCTGTTTGAAGGGGCTTATTCAGCGTTGCGCGTCTTCCTGTATTCCCTCCGTCAGATGCCTTGGAAGATCGCTCTAATTGTTTCCAGCTTCTCTCCGATTCGTGCATCTGCAAAACATTAGCTCGAGAAATCTGGTTAACCAGCCCCCCCTGTTTGGAAGGAAAACGGATGTTAGAAAACTCTTCTTTACTGGGAATTTCACCCTCCTCTACTTCTGATAAATTCTCGTCATTGCTATCATGAAACCCCTGATCCACCCCGCTGCACGAAGGCTGAGCTTCGTCCCCCACACCACCATCGAAATGCCTCCAGTTCACCGCTCTTTTGAACTGGGAGAGCTTATAACCCGGTAATGGAGTTGGAAAAATTGCATCAGCAGTTTTTTCCCGAGTTTGAAACGGTGTGCAAGACGCTGGAAACCTGCTCAATGATGATGTGCTGCACCTGATGCCCTTCTGCAGCTTTGCCGTCGCGTTGGCCTGCAAGTCGCTGATACTTGCAGACATGTGGGGTTATTGAAACCTGCCAGGCACCGCCAGACTACCATCCTCCCCTTCAACCCACACCCATTTTCCCACCCCAGGGGGCTCACTGGCTGCTCTAACGGGGCTAACTCCTATGCCATCAACAACTGAGGCTGACCCACCAGCCCTATTCGACGCCCTGACAGGAATTTCCACAGCACCTGAAACAGAAGACGCTGCATGAAAACTACTAAAACCAACCTTTGGAGGAATAACATGTGGCAAAACAGGACCCTTGAATGATAAATCACTAGTGTCAGAAGAAATGACCGGTGAAAGTGGTCTTTCACTAGAAGCGGGGACCCCCACCTTGGGTAATAACATTTTAGCACCAAAAATAGGAATGTCACGATTTATAGACATATTACCAGCAAACCCAGTCAAAACATCGCCAGAATTGTCCAAATTACATTTTCCACTAGATGGCGCCAACGCCTCACTGTTTGCCACTGCAACAACTTCAGATATCTTTGACATCCCTCTTATGGCATTTGTCTTTTTTGCCCCTCTGCCCCTGACTGAGCGTGTGCGCACCCTCCCTCTACATTTTCCCACAACTAACTGAGGTGGCTGCTGCACAGAACTAAGCAGGGGAGCCTCTCTGGACATTTTACTGATAAAATTATTAAAATTGACAGGCGCCACCTCAGGGGAACTGTCTGACAATGTGCAAGCAATTACTGCAGCAGACACCCCTTCCGATGAAGCCCTCTTTTTAACTGTTAAGCCAGTCCAAGCCTGGCCTAAAACACCAGGGGCTAATAAATCTTCCCTCCCCTCCTGGCATAAAACTCTCAAAGCCTCCCTCACCTTATCGGCAGCTTCAGCCATGCTTTACAAACCCAATAAAACCTCCCAAAGTGACAGATTCCCTTCAGGAGCGCACAAATTTAGCACGCTGCCTGCCTACCTCCTCTCAGGGCCCCCAACTGACTTCAATTACAACGCGGCGTTAGGTAAACACCGCGTTCTAAAGCAGGCGCCTCGCCTGCACGAGCTCGCTCTGGGCGATACCAAATGCCTGAAGCTGCCCGGGGGTGGACATTCTTTGAATGCCACCCCCAAGCCCCCCATTATGAAAAATCCAGGATTATTGATTTTATGAACACCTAATATTTAGAAACTGGTAGAATAGTAGCTATTGCAGTTTCTTTCTTTGCTAAATGTGTAGTATGTACTCTAAGAGAGTAATGGTGACTTTAAATTGATGTTTTTGGCACACGGCTCCCTCAGGCTACCCTTTAAGACCCTCTGAATGCACTGCTCCAGTGTCTCATTGCTAATTCATAACTCCTATAATCTGGCAATGGGACAACTGGGGGCTCCTTTCACACGTCCGTCGCCTTTCTTATTATTGCCTTGGTTTTTTTCAGAACTCATAAACGAAAAATTAAATTACCCTTCCAAAAATTGTGAATGGAGAAACCCAAGTATCACGTTCGGAAAACGATGGGCAATGGCTCTGTCTTTGCGCCATTTTATTTTAGGATGTCCTGCAGTTTGTTTTAGAGGGAGGGAGACCCACAGGCTTCAGACGAAAGCGAGGGCAGCGGGTCAAAGCCTGCTGTGTGTGCTTCTGCCAGCTATCCTTACACCGACCCCTTCATCCCTTTCAGCGGTGAGGGATTGCACAGCCTGCTGCAGGCTCGCACTCTCCTGAGACATCGGTCCAACGGAGACAATTACACGCAGAGCCTGTATTGCTGTTTTTTGTATCGAGCACCATTATCTGTCATGACTGATCTGTTGCTATGACCCTTAGAGAGTCGGCCTGCATTGCACTGCAGCTAATGAGCGCCCAGTGGATTTTTTTTTCTACCTTTGATTGACTTAAGCGCGCGCACGGGGTGGGTGACGTGTGTGCGCGCGGGTTCATGAATACTAACGTATGCACGTGCATGTCTTTTCTATTTTACAAAAATTATCGGACTGTCTGAAATTTATGTTGTTCATAACAATCGGAGGCTATCATGTGCGTGGAGATTCACTTCAACTATTTAAGTCTAAAGACACCAGGCAGTAACAACAAGCGTTGGCAATGCCAATGGGTCTCGCTTTAATTTGATAAAACGTATAAAGACACGAGTTCAATAGCACCTCAAAGGCCGATCTGTAGGCTTGCCGGTGGGACGAAAGCTGCCACGGACCCTCATCACAGCTCCCACTGGTGAACGGAGAGGAGGTGGAGCGGGTGCAGGGAAGAGGGCAGTGACTCCCTGTGGTAATGGTGTGATAGGAGCAGGTGTAAGAGAAGAGTAGGGCATTGGTGTGAGTGTTTTCTTTTTACAAATTTGATGCTCTACACATGAGCCTGGTCCACAAATCAATACATTCAACAATTTATGAAACACATTAGTCTTCAGAAAAAGGACAGAGAATATTTGAGTATCAAGCCATGAAGGTTTATTAAAAGTTAATGGTTTACAGAAGGCAAAATACAGGTATCTTCCATTAATCAGTAAGCTTCAATTAATAGGCAATCAAATTAGATCAAATCTGTGGAAGCAGAGGATGAAGCAGCATGGGGTCGCCTCGAAGGGAGAGACAAAGGAAAAGTCACTCCTCTCTCAGAGAGACCATTCTAAAATCTTCTGCTGTGTTCTGCACTAAAAACACAACTCAAATATTTCACACAATTACACACAGTTAACAAACGGACTGTCAAATCAGGTTAAAGCTAACTAATACAATTACATACTCAATAGGTTCGCAAGGTTTCTCACAGTACTAGCTTCTCTCTGCGGCCTTCCAGGTTACACTATATGCAACAAGATAAGATACACAGACTAGTCCGCACACTCCAGGTGTTCTTGAATGCACTACATTCAAACAACATTCTACAATAATTACAAAGAAAAGAGAAAAATGTCTTCACGTGGAAAGGAGAAAAAAGAAAATTGCACTCAACAATGTTAGAACTTCAGCTTGCCTAAAATAAAATGTTCATGTGCCTCAAAGCAAAAATGACAACCAACATTAACTCATTTTGAAATTCAGGCCTACATTAGTTATGATAAAATCCAAACGTGAATAAACATAATTTCTCTTTACAAATATCATTAAAGTGACTGTTTGTTAATATCACGATAATGTAAAGCATTTAATATATAAACTTTCTCAGTGGTATGTTTAAAGGAGGCAAGAAAGTGTTGGATGAGGGAAGTGACTCCCTGTGTTGAGCGAAAGTGAGAGTAAAGCATATGGGAGCATTGTTTTCCTGGTAAGAAAAGACAGCTTAAGTTTGACTTCTTTTAATGGAATATTTGTATCTGCAATAGCTCAGTGTACTTTTTAGACCTAAATTGTCTCTCAAGTATTTCAATTGTAAAAGAATAATATTTCGCTGAGGCCAGAGGGAGTCTAAATCATGTTTCTTACACAAAATAACCAAGTATACAGTAGGAGTAGGAGTGACTTTTGTATGATGGTCCAGAACATATGTTCCTGTTTTAGGCTGAATTGTGTATTTTTTAGGTAAAAGCATGAAACTCAGAAAAGCATTGTAGGCACTGGCTCCAAGTAGTTCGGGCTACCATATTACAGCAGGCAAGTCTGTACAAAAAAAGTAAGAACATTTTGCAAGGTCAAAATGAGTCTCTTAAATTCTTAAGAAGAATGAAAAACGATGATTATTTCAGACAGTAATCACATTATCTTACTATGTGATGAAGTGAAATGACAGAAGTAAAGTTAAAATAAAAGATTAAGTTCAAATATCAAATTAATTTCTTATTAATGTATCAAAGTAACTTCCTTTTTGCATCATTTCAAAAAATTAAAACCAAGTTAACAATTGAAAATTGAGTTTATTTCTCTTCCTTTTTACTCTGTGTCTCTGGTGAACTTTTGTTTTATATACAGATATAATATTGATTAGATTTAAAAATGCACTGATAACGTTTTATTCTAAACATTTAAAAAATGTGTGTTCATGCAATTAAAAGTCATCACGCTCACAACAATCACATAAACTAATAAATAAACAAGTAAATCAGCCTTTGCATACTTGCACAAAGAAGTACATTCACTTTTACGATTGCTTCTAATCAGTTCTCGTGTCTCTACACCTGCAGGCAGTTGAGTGATCCATTGTGTTTGCTATGGTGATAAATTTCCATATCAGGCCAAACCAAAGATATTTAAGTCCAGGAGATTTGGGTCAACAATGTCAAGTAGGAAATATCTTGTTACTTTAATATCTCAGACAAAATGTTGAGGACAAAATTGTATACAGCTAAGTATGTATAGATTTTCTGTACCTAACTCCATATCTCCTTCAACATGCCTGCTCCAGCATACGAACAGACTCCAGCACGCTCGGGCTCACTTACAAAGAGTTTTATTGTGGCTACATACAACCAGGTAACACGTTTCAACCGCAAGCACGGTATTTGTCAACTCCATATCTATGTACCTTGCATATATAAGTATGCATTCAAAATACTTCGATGTAGAGTTAAGAACAGTAAATCTATACTTCACTATTTGCGCTTATCTTTCGATATTTTTGTCCTCAATATTTTGGCTACAATATTAAGGTATCATGATATTCCTTACTTCATACTACAACAATCCTGGAAGCTAAGATGATTTCTAAAGGATCGGGCCCTGCATATGTCCAGCCTGGAAAGCTACTCTGAGCACATGCTGCTCAAGATTATTCATAATTGGAGGGATATTATCTAAATTCCTGTTATTCTGTGTAACTAACACAAACTGGCCCTGTTCACACTTGTTCCTTGGCTGCAACATATATAAGGAAGGATGACAAACTTTTCAATAGTGGTAATAGAGACTGCTATGATCTCTTCTAATTTGGCTGAGATAGAAAGGGTAGAAACGGACAGTGTCACTTCTGGGTAACTATTCTAAATTGTCAGTACATGAAAGGGTGGTAGGGCCATTGATAGAATTGAAACGTAGTTTTACCTTTTACTCGTATTTTACTTCATATTATGTTAGCATTTATATGGCTAAATACATTATATTTACGTATTATGCGAAATATGTAATGAGTTGATACAGATGTCACGCCAGTTATATTGACATCTGTGCCGCCATTTTAGTTAGAAAGACGCCATGTTCTAATGCAATCAAAACTGTTACTTGCATACTCGAAACTGTATTTTGCTCTTTTAAGAGAAATGGTTCTTGGTAAGTTTTGTTTCTTCAATGCCCATGTTAGCTCGTTAGCGCATGCCTTTCTTCTGAGATCGAGGTCTTCTCCCACCTATCTAGAGGGGAGGATAGGCCAGACAACCTTGAAATATAGATAGCTTGTACCAGGCTGCAGAGTCGAGACTTATGTTCTGTACCCCATTGTATTACGACACCTGCCAGTATTTTTCCATGGTAGGTGGGTCTTTGTAGGCTCCGCAACATACATAATGTAACTTTATGCTTGTAACAGTCAGTCCCTCGTCAGCCATCATAGGAGGCTGGTCTGATTGGACTCCACTGCAGTGAATAAACTAGATTGTTTGTATTCTCTACTGCATCATCGACTCTTCATTCTTGGAAGGCTAGAGAAGGTCGAGATTGGCCCGGGTGGCCCTAATCGGGTCACTTCCTTCAGTTGGCGCCCGAACAGGGACTCCACACAGGTGACCCGTCTCACCCGTAGTCGGGTTGTAGAGGTCGGGGTTGTGTCCGGTCGGATAGGCGGATCGGGGATCTCCACATGATCGAGCCTGGTTCTCGCAGCTGCCCCGCCAGTCTGATCGGGCGGCTCCTCGTCTCGTGGTCACCTTGGCTGGGGTCCTGAAAAGGCGAAACCCTTGGATCTGACCATTTGGTCCGAAGTGTCGGCAGTGGAGAGTAGTCTTGTTTGACCTGTGTGCACCGGGTGAGTTCATTTTGAATTCTTGGTAAGTGCGGCGCCGTCTTGGTTAACTTGGTTGGGTCTGTGGACTCTTGTGATACAGAGCGTTTGTTGAACGTTCTGCCAGGCCACTGGTTGAATTTGGTCTATTCTTGAATAGGTCTGGGGCTAGAGCCTATCTTGTCTTGGTGTGGTCTGAGGACTGACTTGTTTTGATACAGTCTGCGGACTGTTTTTGAGAGCTCTTTGTTTGTGTGTGTTTCGTTGTGTGTGTGTGTTGCTTGAGTGAATACGTGGATGTGTTTGATGTCGGGATGCCTTGCTGGAGTAAAGTGTGGTGTTTGGGGTGCCGATGTTGCACTGCGGAACATCGTTTGGAGGAGCGGCAGCCTGCACCCCCGGAGGGCACTCCGAATTTTGATATGTATGTGAAGCATGGTATTGGCCCTATTATGTTTTTTACATTGTGACACAAGTATACGAGGGACAATACTGAGCTTCAGTGGCCATGGGATGGTACCTTTGATGAACAAAAATTGAATTACTCACAGGTTAAATAATTTGCTAGAAGAAGTCGGCAGTCAATGTTTGATACATTACAGGTATGGCAGAAAGAAGCTAAGCAGAGGCGTATAAGTGCTGAAAAGGAGTCTAGGAAGAAGGCAATGCAAACGGTGGTGCAAAAAGCGGTAGCCTATGATAAGGAGAGAACAGAGAAGGGTATTGAGTGTGCGGATAGGAAGTTTCGGTTACAGTGCGATAGGTCCTATGTTGTTCGAGAGGAGGAGGATCTTTTCGTGGAGGATTTGTTGGAAACTCGCCCCCCACCTCCTTATGCCCCTCAAAGAGTATATCCTGTTGTTCCGCCGTCTCAGTCTGCCGCTGTTCCTTCGTCTTCCTCTGACCCCTCTGCAGCCTCAACAGCCTCGGCTCCGGCCGTATCTGTTTTTCCCCCTGTTTCGCACGTTACGAGTATAGTGACTGCGGGCACCCCCATAGTGTCAGTTGCTTCTGTTTCCGTTTCTCCTCCCTCTCTTACACCTACTACACAGTCATTGTTGACACTGTCACCTGCATTGTCATCTGTTGCGTTCCCCCTGATTATGTCACCTACGATATTGACGAGTGTTGGGACACCAGTGCGAGGGTCGGATGGAGGGAACTGGGCAGAGGCACGGGAGCGATTAGAGCGAGCAATGATTCGATCTGATGTGGGTGAAGAAGAGAAAAGGATGATTGCAATTCAGGCGGCACAGTGGGCTCGGAATGTGATTTATGGGTTGGAGGATATATGGAGTGTGATGAAAGATTTTGATCCGTTTCTGCAACAACATGCTCTTCAGCATATGTCGCATACATTGATTGGTTTGTGGGAACAGTGTATCAGAGGTAAAGCTCCGCAAATTGTTTATGATATTCGGGATCGTGTATATTCTGCTGGTATGGCTCCTGTGGAAGTTCATAGTAACGTTGGGACATTACTTAGTTATTGGGCAAAATTATATCATAACACTCCGATTCCAGCATCCCAGTTCCCAATTAGGGAAGTACATCCCATTTACCACCCTGAAATTCCAGAGCAGCGTAATGCGGCAAATATCGTTACTTAGCAGAGAGTAGAGGCTCGCTTCCAGGAGCAGTGGGTTTATACCCCGTGGAAAAGAAGTGAGGTACTTGCTCTTAAAAGTCAGTTACCGGATCCTAGGAAAAATCCCACTGCATACTATAAAGAATTAACAGAGGCTGCCTCTTCATCAGTTATGACATTAGCAGATATTGAGATATTTTTTGGGCTGCTGGTGCCGGTCAATATATGGAGACAGGTGCATACACAGGATCACAGAGTGGAATTGGGTGGTACATGGGACGAGATTAAGGCGTGGGATAAGGGACGGAAGCCTGGCGACAAACCTAGGGCAGAGGTATTGGCTTTACCAAATTGTATCATTACGTACATGCATTCACTTATTCCACCCAGGCGAGTAGATTGGGATAAGTTGACGGCATGTCGCCAGAAGAAAGAAGAGAGCGTGTATGATTTTTTTACTCGGTTTAAAGGGGTGTTTTTGGACTTTAGTGGACAAGATTTTTCAGTGGAAGGTGGAGTTTGTTTGTTTGTTAACAGGTTTGTTACAAATTTACTTCCTGAGATTGCAGCTCGGCTGCAAGCCTCTGAGAGCACATGGACCACTTCCTCCCCTTCAGTGATATTGAGTATGGCCCAATACTATGAACATCGAGAAAATGAGGAAAAGGATAAAGTGGAGAAGAAGAGTAAGGATTTAAAGATAAAGGTGTTGTTACAGCAAGTTGCAAGGGGATCTGGAAGGGGTCGAGGTACTGGTCCGGCACAGAGGTCACAAGGTGCCGGTAGAGGTGGTGTGCCCTTGGGACTGAATCAGTGTGCATATTGTAAAAAGGAGGGGCATTGGCGGAATGAGTGTCCAGAATTGTTACAGAAGGTTGCAGTACCGAGAGGAAGGGGTTGGAATGGAAGGGGTTGTGGTGCAGGTAGCCAAGATGAGGCTCAAGGGGATGCATCCTCAGGGGGTCGGTCTGATCAGAATTATTTTGACGATCCCCGAGGAAGACAGTATTACCATGATGATTATGATATTGATGAAGTTACAGGGACATCCTTTAGCTAGAACAGCAAGGGGCAGGGTGAGGGACCAGTCCATATTCCTGTAGATCAGCGTGGTCCTTATGTCACAGCCGACCTACATGGTTCGACGCAAAAATATTTGGTGGATACAGGTGTTTCTCATACACTGGTCCCTGGGGCCGCCCTGTCTCGCCGCAATAATGTCTCGGTAGGTTTTTCAGGCGTACCGGTTGTGAGCCCCATTTCCAAACCTTTAGCTTTGACTGTAGGTCCTTTTACGGTAGATTCTCCGTTTCTGTTGACATCAAATGGTGGTGAAAATTTATTAGGATTAGATTTATTAAAGAAGCTATGTGCTACTATTTATTGTTCCCCAGAAGGTGTTTATGTGACTTTCGGACCTAATGTAGATCGCGCAAGACAGTGTTTTGCAAAGGACGCACCACTTCCTGTTGAGTTTCGGGATGTCCCATCTTCACTGTGGGCGACAGGGGACACTGATGTTGGGTTGCTACAGATACCACCTGTTTCTATCAAAATTAAGGATAATGCTGTGCTTCCTCGTATTCCCCAGTACAAAATATCACAAGCAGGGGAACAGGCTTTGATGCGATATATACAGGATTTGATTAAGTTGGGGGTGGTGGAGGAGACAGTAGCGAATGTGTGTAATAGTCCTATTCTTCCTATCCTTAAAAAGGCTCCTGTGGATTCCCCTGATGCACACTCTGATGTTTACCGATTTGTAATTGATTTGAGGGAGGTTAATAAAATAGTTGTTCCTCAGTTTCCGGTGGTTCCCGATATAACAGTCCTCCTCACAATGATCCCTTCCTCGGCAAAATATTTTTCCGTGATCGATTTGAAGAATGCTTTCTTTAGCATTCCTGTCCACCCTGGTAGCCGCTATCTATTTGGTCTTGCTTTAGCTGGAAAAAGCTTCCAATTCTGTAGGGTTCCTCGGGGGTATACAGAAAGTCCTAGTATTTATAGTCAAGCTTTGAAAGGTCAGTTGGACTCTCTCTCTCTCCCCGCAGGTAATGTATTATTACAATATGTGGATGACATTTTGATAGCCTCCGACACTGAAGAGGGTTGTCGGGATGCCACTGTAAAATTGTTAATGCATTTGGCAGAAAATGGACATAAAGTGTCCCTTTCTAAATTCCAATATTGTCAACAGCAGGTCACCTATCTAGGTCACCTGCTGTCGAAGGAGGGTCGGAGGCTAACACCTGAACGAGTTAATGCCATTGTTACGATGCCCATCCCTGAGACTCAAAGGGATGTGCATGCGTTCATAGGCATCACCTCGTATTGTCGGCATTGGATACCTGCTTACTCTTTACTAATACAGCCTTTGCTTTACCTAACCACTAAAGATGTGCATGAACCCTTACCCTGGACGCATGAATGTCAGCATGCTTTTGAACAATTAAAGGTTGCGCTTTGCTCTGCACCTGTGCTTGGCACGCCGGATTACAAGAAGCCCTTTGAGCTGTACGTACACGAAGCGGCTGGGTGCGCACTCTCTGTGTTAACGCAAGCCTTTGGAGGTAAGCAGAGGCCGTGTGCTTATTTTTCTGCTACGCTTGACCCTGTCGCTAGAGCGCTCCCGAGCTGTTTAAGAGCCGCCGCGGCTGCGGCGGTCTCTTCAACAATCGGCAGGGCTCGTTCTCAATCATGATCTCACAGTAATGGTACTGCATGCTGTGGATGTACTCTTGAACAAAACAAAGACGCAGCACCTTACCAGTGCCCGTTTGACTGGATAAGAATTGACCTTGTTTGCACCTCATATTACTATCAAAAGATGTGCCACACTGAATCCAGCCATGATACTACCCCTCCCTTCGGAAGAAGAGGACAAGGATGTCCATGATTGTTTGTTTCGGACAGAGGAAGAGACGAAGGGACGGGTAGACCTGACTGATGTTCCCTTATCTGACCCACAAGGGGAACTATATGTTGATGGCTCTTATTTTAAATTGTCAGATGGCACCACTACAGCGGCGTATGCTATTACAACGCTGTGCACTGTAGTTGAGACGTCACGTGTTCCTTATCAATCAGCACAGGCTGCGGAGCTGGTGGCCCTGTTGCGGGCCTGTGAATTAAGCGAAGGACTGGCTGTCAATATTTATACTGACAGCCAGTATGCCTTCGGGGTGGCCCATAATTTTGGATGCCTCTGGGCAGAGAGAGGGTTCTTGACATCGCATGGGACCAAAATCCAACACGGTCCGCTGATAGAAAGGCTTTTGACAGCTTTGACTCTTCCCAAACGATTGGCAATAATAAAATGTAGTGCCCATAAAGCAATTATTGATGATACTGGCAAAGGAAACGCATTTGCAGATCAGACAGCTAAGGAGACAGCTAGATCAAAGATGAAAAAAATGTTTGTGCCAGGCCCAGCTAGGTGGGTGCCTGATAATGGGATGTTTGAGGACACACTAGCCAATGTCAAGGAGATTCAAAGTGAAGCGACAGTGGAGGAGTTAGCAGTGTAGCAGGAGAAAACAGGGTGTCTAGATGACGAGGGATGTTGGACTGATTTGTCTGAGAAACAGAGGTGGATGTTACCAAATGCATATGTACTCCCCGTGGTTACTATGGCACATATTAGCGCTAAGGGTATTTGCAAACTGCTAGATCCTGTGTGGAACAATGACAATATCCCACAGGTTGCTACACACATGGTGAAATATTGTATGATCTGTCTTAGACACAATCCTGGGAAGGGTGCCCCTACACCTTCTGGTAATTTTGCACCTCCCTCTTTTCCTTTTGAGGTACTCCAAATGGACTATATAGAACTGCCACGAGTTAACAAGTTGAAATACGTGCTAGTGGTAGTCTGTGCTTTTAGTAAATGGATTGAGGCTTACCCTACAAAAGCCAAGGCAACGGCAAAAGCCCTTATTAAGGAATTCTTCCCCCATTACGGTTTGCCCCGCTTGATCAGGAGTGACAATGGAAGTCACTTCAATGCTAAATTGATCCAGCTGATATGCGATGGTTTGCATATTCGGCAAAAGTTTCATGCAGCCAATCACCCCCAGTCAGCAGGTTTGGTTGAGAAGTACAATGGTACTCTCAAGTTAAAGTTGGCAAAGGTGAAAGAAAGTACTGGGTTACAATGGACAGATGCATTACCTCTTGCTTTGCTGTCCACTAGAATGACTGCCCATTCCAGGACCGGATTATCTCCTTATGAGGTAATTTTCGGTCATCCAGCGAATGTGTGGGGTGTCCCTAGACCGAAGAGATTTTCAGATATAGAGTACCCTTTGTTGGTTGACTATTTGTTTGAACTTACTAAAAGTCTCCGTTCTATTCATCAACAGATACGCGAGGCGCTGCCTCCAGCACCTGAGGGGCCTGGGCACGTGATTCAGCCGGGTGACTACACACTGATTAGAAGCTTGGAGCCAAGATGGGAAGGGCCTTATTTGGTCCTTATTGCCACCAGGACGGCAGTGCGAGTGGAAGGTCGGAAGAATTGGGTGCATGCCTCTCACTGTAAGAGAGTGCCTCTGCCCCTGCCCTGCCCTGGGTGAGAGAAGGCATCGGAGATCACGAAACTGATAAGGTCCCGAAATTTCTTCCGTTCTCAGATACTAAATTGGTTTGGACACAAACAGAAGCAGAAAATGATGACGTGCTAAATGAAGCAGTTCCCCCGGAAATAAGGGCTGCTCAGGGTTCCACCTTATCTGATCCCCTGGAACCTGAGTGTCAGTCCTCAACGTCCCCTGAATTTCAGATTCTACTTCAAGACGAGACCGTGCCTGGAAAAAACAGGTATAATTTGCGTCCTCGACGGAAAGGTGGTGCGCCAAAAGAAAAGTGAGTGTAGTTAGGGATGGACTTCATTGCATAAGACAAGTAACAAAGTCCCCTGTTTTTGCATCTTCCTGTGAGATTAGGGATCAGAAGATTGGCGCACTACCTGTAACGCAGGACAGGATAAGTTGAGGGTATCTTCCAAGGAGGGAGAGTGCCCTATCCTGAGAACAGTGAACAATTGTCGATGAGCTGCAAGGCTGTGGCTCCACCGCTGCGTGCTCAATAGCACCACCGAGGATTGGACGATAGAAGCCTGCCAGGGAGGCTTAGAACGGACCCTGATTTACAATTCCTTTGATTTATTTTTTCCTTTTTATTCTTTTGTGCTTTTTTCCATCATTGGCTCCATTTTAAGTCGTTCTTTCTTAGACGCTTTGATCTGTGAATCTAAATATAGAGAAAATTTATCTTTTTGGTCGTCCTCTTGCAGCGGATGAACAGAGTTTTGTTGTCCTATGCCCAGGGCGGGTTGTTTTTGAATGGTTGTTCAGGAGAAAAGATCTTTTGGGTCGTAGTTATGTTACTGTTTCTATTGGGGGGAGGGGGGCTGTTCTGGATAATGGAGTGCTCTGGGGTCATATCGCCATGTGTCCTGTATCAAGCAGTTCCCTCAGATCGTCAGAAGCGCACTATGCACAATAATGTTTTTCCGGATACCCACCGAAAATTCTTTGGGGACAACACCGCTTGTTATCCTACTGATACTGTTACAAGTTTATGGACAGCCTATCCTCTCTCACTGGTAAATTACACATATGTTCGTCCCTCCACCTTTGTAGAGGTAAAAGGTGAATTTGGTTTGGGATACCCTGGACCATGTCTATATTATAAAAAAACAAGAGGTACAGGATATCCGGGATGTAGGCCCGAAATGTATTGTGGTGATCTATATTTCAGCAAACGAAATATTACACTGACAGGATGGCATTATCAAGATCTGACTGTCACTCAGGAAGCAGGAATATATCCTGCGTGTTGCCCTGAATTAAATAGTACGGATACTTATCTGTTTCTTAACTGTTCTGGAGAAATAGTATACAAAAATATCCTACGTTTAGGGAAAAAGGACGACGCTAGTATGAAAGGCATGAGCACTAGATATGCCCCATTAGATTACCAAGGTCCACTTTATGCGCACCCCGGTTTCTATTTTCTGTCCAATGGCACTTATTCTAATATGTACAATGGTACAGAAGACGTAGCTTTGGGAATGGTGTTACCTCTTGGGGTACCTTGCAAGCATAGTAACCCAAAAATAAAATGGGTAAAAAGAACATTGACCAAGGAATTCTGCGAAGGAGTTACTGATTTGGAGGTTAATAATTATAGCAATGGTATTACTTTTGGGTACATCCTTTCTTCTATTATCACATTCGGTGGTACTGCTATGGCCAGAGGTGAACGTGCTAGAGAGTATTTTGGATGTAAATTACAAATTTTATCCAATTCGACAGTGGCAGCTTTACGAGACATCACCACTCAATTAGAAAGTATGCGCATATATTCCGAACAAACAAGGTATGCTGTAGATTTTATCCTAGCTAAGAATGGTGGAGCATGCGCTGTAATAGGAGATCAGTGCGTGGTCAGCATCACGAATATGGAGAAAAATATTACTCAACATATTTTAGACATTTTGGAGAACGTTAGGGGCATGGAGAGCGGCAATTGGAGTTGGTCCCTGTTTGGTGGTTGGGACTGGATCTTAGAGAAAGTGATCTATTTCATTGTTATTCTAATTTGCTGCTGTGTCCTGATACAGTGTCTTCCTTTATGTTGTTCATATTGTGCCATCAACAAACAACTGACCCGCTACCTCGAGGAGAACAACATCCTGGACCCTTCCCAGTCCGGCTTCCGCAACAACCACAGCACCGAAACCGCCCTCATCGCCGCCACCGATGACATCAGGACCCTGCTAGACAACGGAGAAACAGCAGCCCTCATCCTCCTGGACCTATCAGCCGCCTTCGACACGGTCTGCCACCACACACTACGAACACGCCTTCACGACGCCGGGATCCAAGAGAAGGCCCTGGACTGGACCACATCCTTCCTTTCCGGCAGAACACAAAGCGTCCGCCTCGCCCCTTCAGATCCAAGGCCACCAAGATCATCTGCGGCGTACCCCTAGGCTCCTCCCTCAGCCCAACGCTGTTCAACATCTACATGGCACCCCTCGCCCACGTCGCCCGACAGCACAACCTCAACATCATCTCCTACGCCGACGACACCCAGCTGATCCTCTCCCTCACCAAAGACCCTCACACCGCCAAAGCCCACCTCCACGAAGGAATGAAGGCCGTCGCCGAATGGATGAGGACCAGCCGCCTGAAGCTGAACTCGGACAAGATGGAGGTCCTCATCCTTGGTTCCAACCCTTCAGCCTGGGACGACTCCTGGTGGCCAACATCACTGGGAACAGCCCCGCCACCCACCGACCACGTACGCAACCTAGGGGTCATCCTCGACCCCACCCTCTCCATGACTAAGCAGGTCAACGCCGTTTCCTCATCCTGCTTCAACATCCTCCGAATGCTCCACAGGATCTTCAAGTGGATCCCCACCGAAACAAGAAAAACAGTCACCCAGGCCCTCGTCACCAGCAGGCTGGACTACGGAAACGCCCTCTACGCAGGAACGACGGCTAAGCTCCTGAGACGGCTGCAACGCATCCAGAACGCCTCTGCACGTCTTATCCTCGACATCCCCCGACGCAGCCACATCACACCCCACCTGAGAGACCTGCACTGGCTCCCTGTCAACAAGAGGATAACCTTCAAGCTCCTCACCCACGCACACAAAGCACTCCACAACTCCGGACCAGCCTACCTCAACAGACGACTCAGCTTCTACACCCCCACCCGCCAGCTCCGCTCGACCAGCCTCGCCCTCGCCACAGTCCCCCGCATCCGGAAAACGACCGCCGGCGGCAGATCCTTCTCCCACCTCGCCGCCAAGACCTGGAACACCCTCCCCACCAACCTCCGACAGACCCAAGACCTACTGGCCTTCAGAAGACTCCTCAAGACCTGGCTCTTCGATCAGTAGCAGCACCACCCCCCTCTTCCCCCAGCGCCTTGAGACCCTCGCGGGTATGTAGTGCGCTTTATAAGTGACATGATTGATTGATTGATTGATTGATTGATCTATCTTACACCCAAAAGAAGTTCGATCCATGACACAAATGCTAAAATAATGCTTCAACAAGAGCTTGACACCCTCATGCAGTTGGATGAGGGAGTTTTTGGATCAAGTACTTCTCTTGCCAATTCTGTTCCTGATAGTATTTGTGTTGTTGATGATTAATACTGCAGATTCTTTTCCAGTGAATTTTATCACTATATGTGATACTATTTAGCCACATTATTGTTTATTTATTAAAGTTTGCTCTTAGCTATTAGAATTGTAAAGACCCTACCTGATAGCGCGAATAAAGATGATTTAGCATATAACGCTAAAAGGAGGGTCTGATAGAATTGAAACGTAGTTTTACCTTTTACTCGTATTTTACTTCATATTATGTTAGCATTTATATGGCTAAATACATTATATTTACGTATTATGCGAAATATGTAATGAGTTGATACAGATGTCGCGCCAGTTATATTGACATCTGTGCCGCCATTGTAGTTAGAAAGACACCATGTTCTAATGCAATCGAAACTGTTACTTGCATACTCGAAACTGTATTTTGCTCATTTACAAGAAATGGTTCTTGGTAAGTTTCGTTTCTTCAATGCCCATGTTAGCTCGTTAGCGCATGCCTTTCTTCTGAGATCGAGGTCTTCTCCCACCTATCTAGAGGGGAGGATAGGCCAGACAACCTTGAAATGTAGATAGCTTGTACCAGGCTGCAGAGTTGAGACTTATGTTCTGTACCCCATTGTATTACGACACCTGCCAGTATTTTTCCATGGTAGGCGGGTCTTTGTAGGCTCCGCAACATACATAATGTAACTTTATGCTTGTAACAGTGAGTCCCTCGTCAGCCATCATAGGAGGCTGGTCTGATTGGACTCCACTGCAGTGAATAAACTAGATTGTTTGTATTGTCTACTGCGTCATCGACTCTTCATTTTTGGAAGGTTAGAGGAGGTCGAGATTGGCCCGGGTGGCCCTAATCGGGTCACTTTCTTCACCATGTATCAGTCAATTACTAAGGCCTCAGTCATATAACTAATGTTAAGAATATGAAAAGATTTCCTTCCACCGAATGCAACCCACATTTCCTCACGGTTCAGGCTCTTTGGCATTGTAAAGCCAAAACAACAACAGGGGTGTCTACAGTACAGATAAACACACTCTTCCTACTTCAGCAAAGGAGTACAAACATCTGCCTCTTTCCTCTTTTGTAACTACAACTTTACCAAGATATGTTATTGCGGCATTAGGATAGTCTGTAGGTCAAAGAGTTATTTCTTGTTTTGATCATCTTGTTGGAATTCTGGCCACTTCTCTGGCATTCTTTTTGCCCACCCAACTCATCTATGGGTTCCTTTACCTCTTTTAGCTCAACGAGACAGTTTTAATTATAGACATTGATGGACCTGGCCCTCTCTGCGGGGTCACCCCCAAATGTTTTGCCTTTACCCTCCCCTTTCTGCTGAAACTCATTTTTGTTGGCTTTAAGACTCTGTGCACTTTACCACTGCTAACAAGTGCTAAAGTGCCTGTGCTCTCCCCTTTAAACACAGTAAAATTAGCTTACCCCTGATTGGCATATTTAATTTACTTACAAGCCCACTGTAGAGTGGTATAACAGATACCCAATGCCTGTAAATTAAATGTTACCAGTGGGCCTGCAGCACTTATTGTGCCACCCAGTGAAGTAGCCCCTTGAAACATGTCCCAGGTCTGCTACTACAGCCTGAATGCAGTTTTTAAACACCGATTCGAGATGGCAATATAACCCCCTTGCCAAGCCTTAAACTCCCATTTTATTGCATATAAGACACCCCTAATGTAGGCCCCCTTGTAGCCCATTGTGTAGGGTGCATTGTCATTAAAAGGTTGCACATGTACTTTTAAGTTTTACATGACCTGGTAGTAAAAAACTCTTAAATTCATTTTTCACCACTGTGAGGCCTACCTATCCCATAAGATAACATTGGGGTTCCTTATTGCATTTAATAAGTGCTAACGTTTGGTTGGGAACAGGCAAACATTTCATTTTTTGTGTCTCAGAAATTGAAATTAAAAATCCTCTTTAATGGTAAAGTCGGATTTTGAGTTACAATTTTGAAAATGCTACTTTTAGAAAGGTGTCATTTTCCTGCCCTAACTAATTGGTGGTCACAACCTGTTCCTGGGTGTAGCTGGCAGTTGGACTTTGTTTATTCCTCCCAGACAGCCACACAATAGAGGGATTAAGTGTGCCTGGATGGGCCATTAAGTGGCAGGACGGGGTGTGGAGCTGGGCACAGCCCCACTTTGAACTGACTAGGCTGTACTCTGCCTTCACACAAAGGACTTGTCACCTCTGTATTGTTCATGCAGCCAGCTTGGAACCAGAGTAGGGGAAGTAGGAAACATCAAGCACTTCAAAGGGAATTCTGTAGAAACGTCTCCTACTTCAAAGAAGAAACTAGGTATAAAAATATGAACCACAGATCCACTTTTCAGTTTACTTTCTGGACCTGCGACGGACTCTTAGGGGACTGTCTGCTGCTGTGGCCTGCTGTGTACTCGATAAGACTGCCTTGCTTCACCTGGAAGGACTGCTTTGCTGCCTGGAGACTGTCTTGAACCCTCAGAGGCCTGTACTACTGCTTGAGCCCTGTTTCATCACCTGAACCCAGGACTCTCAGAGTGACTCCAAGGGGAGGTTCGCTGGCCTCCTGTTCAGATACTCAGAGCCTGATTTAGAGTTTGGTGGACCAGGTTACTCCATCACAAACGTGACGGATATACTGTCCGCCGTATTATAAGTCCAATATATCCTATGCCGGACTGGATATCCTTCACCACCTCATCAATCAACAACCCAATTTCTCACAGATATCAGTGCTCATAGCTTTTTGGTGATGATTGGCTATTCTAAACTAGTTGTGTATATAGGCAATTCATTTCACAGTTACCCAGATAGGGATCAGTCTTGTCTGGTATAATCATATGGATTACAATTAGGAGGTACATCTAGGATCTTCATATCAACATCAGGATCCCGATGTGCATTGCCCTCTTACTCATCTGCTGGAACCAAGTTCTCAGGACACTAAAGTAGATCAGACTTCTATGACTAAGTACATCTGGTAATCATTCTCATTAATCTTTGAGTTTAAATTTGTCAAACCATCCTGCAGACAAAAACCATCCACCCGATGTATAAAATTTCTATTTGTAAAATGTGGTTGCAAATTGTGCACTGACTTTTGCAAATGGAATTAAATTTTGTTTACCTATGTTCTAATACTACAATTCACAAATTCAGAAACATAGTGGGTCACAATCCATCCTAGCTCATCAATATTCATGAGATAGGTAGCAAAATGTAACTCACTTCGATTGGATGGTGACCTGCTGGGGACAGCAGACCGCCAATTTTCTCAGTGCTTTTAAATAAACTCAACTTTTTTTAAAATGCAGCCCCTTTTCCCTAAACGAAAGGGGCTGCATTTAAAAAGGAAAGTTTTTTTTTGTTCATTTGAGAGTTGACAGTGGTCCCATGGACCACTGTCTACTTCCAAACAAACATTTTTATAACTTTCACACTTCTCATTTGATCCCCTTCTCATTTGCGAATGGGTTACCACCTGCTTTGATGTGTTGGTAAAATATCAATTTTTTGAAACTGGAATTTTGCTTACAAAATATTGATGCATACCTTAACAAGTCACTATTTGGAAGAGACGCCCTAAAGGCTCCTCTTCCAAATAGGGTTACGTCAAGGGTTTATAAACCCATTAGCAGTTCGTCTTACCGAATCGGTTAATGGCTTCAGTACAAAATGCCATTTTGCATTCGCACACCCTGTGATTTTGCCACTGGCAATGCAGTATATGATTGTATAATGGCTGTCTTTGCAAAAGTAAAAGGCAGTCATTTTGTTTTACCTAAACTTTGACTGTGTTCTGGGTTAGGGCCTCAGATATAGGTAAGTAGTAGGTTTTATATTTCTTCCCTACTTATTACCACTTTATTTAAGTGGTAATAGGAAGGGAAAATTAATTATATTTTTCTATATATATATGTTTAAAAACATTACTGAGTACTGCCCACGAAGTACCGATGTACTTAAAACAAATAAATAAAAATTAAATATATAAAAAAATTAAAATACACTGTACTACACTATATTTCACAAATAGAGTGTACGTCAGTGTTTTTTCCAATGTTGTACTTATTTAATTCTTTACAAAAGTCTTCTGGGTAGCAATGGCAATACCTAAAAATTACAACGCTACTTAAATCATTTTTTTTAAAAGATTTAATTTGTTAAAACTTTAAAAATACACTGTAGTTCACTATATTTCACTAATATAGTGTACTACAGTTTATTATCAATTTTTGGGATTTTTGTCGTTACTGTAACTACTGCGGTACTTTCTACGCACTAGTACGGTACTCCGTTAACTTTTAAAAAAATATATAGAATCATATAAATACATTTCCCTACCTATTACCTATAACTCGAGCCGTTCTCCATGCACTGCTTATACCCTTTGCTATTACATCACTTATACCATCTGAAATCATAGCATTCATAGCAACACATATGACATCGCAAATCACATAATTTATGAGAACACAGGGCATGGTAGAGTAACCAGTTATAGTTAATGTAGTATGGATACTGAGTTCACTACACTGTGTATGGAGGTGTGTGAATTATAATTTTTTGAAGGTGGTGCGTAAATTATAAATTTATGGTATTACCATAACTTTAGAATTCCTAATGTTTGTGTATTTTAAGTTGGTTTGTATAGAAAGAATAAAATATGTATAACTAAGGTTTAACCTTTGTTTTTTTTCATTGCTAAATATAAATATATTTTTCTAGTTATGTAAGACATAAATATATATACATACGGCTATAAATAAATTATATGCAAATCTACTACCCATTCTATGGGCATCATTACGATGTTGGGCGGACTTGCGTCCACCCGACACCATAGGTCAGTGGTTCCGACCCCACAATTTGGATGTGACCACCCTACAGGCGGTCGGAAACATCCATTTTACAATGGCAGCTTGACACACGGTGCAGGGATGTTTAGGGGGGTACCATAGGTGCCCCCCAGGCCTCATAGCGGAGGCCGTGGAGGGATGGGGGTCCTGCTAGGGGCCACCATAGTCACTTTTCGACAGCCTTTCCATGTCAGAAAGGCCGACATGGAGAGGCTGTCGGAAAGTGACATTCCAATCCCAACGGCGTAGCCGAGGCTAGCTCCGCCGTCATTATGGGATTATGTGTGGTTTCCAACGCTCCGGAAGCGCGGCAGATGGCCCCTCCGCCCGCCGCATTGTAATGCAGTGGGCCGACCGCAATGGCAGATGCCGGGCAGACCGCAAACGACGGTCAGTCGGTTGCAGTCCATCTGACATCGTAATCAGGCCCTATATGTGTGTGTGTGTGTGTGTGTGTGTATATATATATATATTCACTGAAAAAACCGTAGGTTTCAGGCACGTTATAGTTACAAATTAGCATTTTAAAACCTTTGAAATTCACTGAAAAACCATAGGTTTCAGACACGTTATAGTTAGAAATTAGCATTTAAAAACCTTTGAAATTCACTGAAAAACCAGAGGTTTTAGGGACAGTTATAGTTAGTTGGACATTGCACTCGTACAAAACCCGTGAAATTCCCCGTTATAGTTAGTTCAGCTAACTATAACTCGCGCCCCGCAATGCACTGCTGATGACGTCACATATTACATCACTCATGACATGGTCAGTGACATCACTGATGACATCACTGATGACATCTCAAATGACATCACTGATGACATCATCCAGTGACTGTGTGTTTCTGTAAAGTTTAAATATGTTTAATATATATAGGGAAAGGCGTATTGAAGAATGAGTGGGTGTATAAGTGTCTGAATGGATGATTTAGTACGTGCGTGACTGACTCTACAAGTGAGTGATTAAACGTATCTTACTGAATGCATGGGTTAGTGACTAAACTGTGTGAATGTCTGTATCCGTCTGTTGGTGTGTAAGTGGATGCATGGATTTGCAAATTGCTACATGAGTGTCTATATGGGTTATTTATTGGTTCTATGAGTATCTGTATGGGTGCCTGAGTGTTTGTGTGGATGGGGTGTGTGCGACTGTGCATAGATGTGTGAGTGGGTGATTCACTGGGTGGATGGTTTCAAGAGTGCATCTGTGATAGACTGTATGGGTGGGTAAGTGTGTGTAAGAGTGTGTTAGTGAGTGAATGTATGTCCCAGTGGTACATGTGTGAGTAACTAAATATGTGAAAGGCAGTATATATGTGTATTGGAGTATATAAATAGCTATAGCTTAGAGTGAGTGATTGTGATAGTGGCTGTATGGATGAGTGTGTGCTTGTATCAGTGATTGTATAAGAGCGTAACAATGTGCTAGTATTTGTATGATTAAGTGAGCTGGTGTGTGTATAACTGTATAGGTGAGTAAATGGCAGTGTGTTTAATTATTTGCATGACTGACTAGGTGTGTGAGTACCTCTATGGATGAGTGGCGGTGTTTGAGTGTCTATATAGGAGTAAGAGTGCATATGATAGTCCTGTACTGAGTGACCATAAGTATGAGTGACTGTACGGGTGAGTGAGTGGATGTGTGTGTGTAGACCTAAGAATCAGTGAGTGGGTATGTAGTTATTGGTGTTGGAGTGTCTATGGTTTTGCGAATGGCACTCTGTAATTTAGATTGGGTGTATCAAAGATTATATTAGGGTGTGAGGAGCTGCATCAGATTATCACGTGGATGATGTCATCAGTGATGTCATTTGAGATGTCATCAGTGATGTCATCAGTGATGTCACTGACCATGTCATGAGTGATGTAATATGTGACGTCATCAGCAGTGCATTGTGGGGCGCGAGTTATAGTTAGCTGAACTAACTATAACGGGGGAATTTCACGGGTTTTGTACGAGTGCAATGTCCAACTAACTATAACTGTCCCTAAAACCTCTGGTTTTTTCAGTGAATTTCAAAGGTTTTTAAAATGCTAATTTGTAACTATAACGTGCCTGAAACCTACGGTTTTTTCAGTGAATTTCAAAGGTTTTTTAAATGACAATTTTTAAATGTATTAATTTTTATATTAATTTTTTTCATACTGATTTACTACATTTTTAGAAACAATTTCTTTTACATATTTTATTTTTAAATTACATTGTAATTACATTATACATTACATTACAAAAATACTTTCTCAGAATGAATTACTTTAGTTTAAATACTTTGCACATAGGCAATAGACTTTTAAGTACAGTAGTTACAGTTGTTGCAATGGGCAACACATTTTCAAACACAATGCAACATTCAGCTCAATGTGAATTTCTAGTTAAATGCAATTAGTTACTTTATGGATTACTTTTCTAACCACAGGACTGGATCCTAGATTCAGTCCTGGTACATCTCCTGTAAACAGTTGAGTAAAAGCGTTTTGGTTACAGTCGTGATTTTTAAGGAATATTATTGTATTTTAAAAGTTGACACTTAGAAACTTTTTCTCATAGAATCACCAATGTTATCCTATGGAAGGAAATTCACTTAGCAGGTAAAAACTGTTATCGTTACTTTTTCTTACTCAGTGTTGGATCCTGGATCCAGCACTGGTGCATCTCCTGTAAACAGTTGAAAGAATGCGTTTAAGTCATACAGGCGATTTTTAAGGAATATTTGTAGTTTGTGAAAATCGACACTTTGAAACTTTTCTGCTGAAAACCAGACAATGGATTCCTATGGAAGAAAATATAAGTTACTGGTAAGTACGGTTAAAATTACTTTTCAGGACCAGTACTGGGCTGAAAGATACAGCACTGAGGTCTCTCCTTATAACAGGTGAGTAAATCGGAATTCGTATTTCGGCTGATTTTAGAGGAATATTTGTATGTTTCAAAAATCAACACTTAGAAACTTTTTCAGCAAAAAGCAGGCAATGATATCCTATGGAAGGAAATTCAAGTTACTGGTAAGTACGGTTAAAATTACTTTTGAGGATCAGTACTGGGCTGAAAGATGCAGCACTGAGGTCTCTCCTGATAACAGATGAGTAAATCGGAATTCGTATTTCGGCTGATTTTAGATGAATATTTTAAAGTTCCAAAACTCCACACTTAGAAGAATTTCCAAGTGAAACCAGTCAATGTTAGCCTATGGAAGGAAATTCAAGTTACTGGTAAGTACGGTTAAAATTACTTTTCAGGACCAGTACTGGGCTGAAAGATGCAGCACTGAGGTCTCTCCTGATAACAGGTGAGTAAATCAGAATTCGGATTTCGGCTGATTTTAGAGGAATATTTGTATGTTTCAAAAATCAACACTTAGAAACTTTTTCAGCAAAAAGCAGGCAATGATATCCTATGGAAGGAAATTCAAGTTACTGGTAAGTACGGTTAAAATTACTTTTGAGGATCAGTACTGGGCTGAAAGATGCAGCACTGAGGTCTCTCCTGATAACAGGTGAGTAAATCGGAATTCGTATTTCGGCTGATTTTAGAGGAATATTTTAAAGTTCCAAAACTCCACACACAGAAGAATTTCCAAGTGAAACCAGTCAATGTTAGCCTATGAAGGAAATTCAAGTTACCGGTAAGTACGGTTAAAATTACTTTTGAGGATCAGTACTGGGCTGAAAGATGCAGCACTGAGGTCTCTCCTGATAACAGGTGAGTAAATCGGAATTCGTATTTCGGCTGATTTTAGAGGAATATTTTAAAGTTCCAAAACTCCACACACAGAAGAATTTCCAAGTGAAACCAGTCAATGTTAGCCTATGAAGGAAATTCAAGTTACCGGTAAGTACGGTTAAAATTACTTTTGAGGATCAGTACTGGGCTGAAAGATGCAGCACTGAGGTCTCTCCTGATAACAGGTGAGTAAATCGGAATTCGTATTTCGGCTGATTTTAGAGGAATATTTTAAAGTTCCAAAACTCCACACACAGAAGAATTTCCAAGTGAAACCAGTCAATGTTAGCCTATGTAAGGAAATTCAAGTTACTGGTAAGTACGGTTAAAATTACTTTTCAGGACCAGTACTGGGCTGAAAGATGCAGCACTGAGGTCTCTCCTGATAACAGGTGAGTAAATCTGAATTCGGATTTCGGCTGATTTTAGAGGAATATTTGTATGTTTCAAAATCAACACTTAGAAACTTTTTCAGCAAAAGCAGTCAATGATATCCTATGGAAGGAAATTCAAGTTACTGGTAAGTACGGTTAAAATTACTTTTGAGGATCAGTACTGGGCTGAAAGATGCAGCACTGAGGTCTCTCCTGATAACAGGTGAGTAAATCGGAATTCGTATTTCGGCTGATTTTAGAGGAATATTTTAAAGTTCCAAAACTCCACACTTAGAAGAATTTCCAAATGAAACCAGTCAATGTTAGCCTATGAAGGAAATTCAAGTTACCGGTAAGTACGGTTAAAATTACTTTTGAGGATCAGTACTGGGCTGAAAGATGCAGCACTGAGGTCTCTCCTGATAACAGGTGAGTAAATCGGAATTCGGATTTCGGCTGATTTTAGAGGAATATTTGCACAATGGTGAAGGGAGGGGCGGGCCTGAGGTGACATCTGTGTAAACGCGCCCGTGGTGCGTTTAAGTTGGGGGATTAAGTCCCTTGAATCATGAGGGTCTCTACGGGCCAACTAGCCCACCAGGAACCTCCAGTATGCGCTAGAGGCTGCGTTGCAGAGACATGTACAGAGGCCACACCCCTTTTACACCTCTCTGCAACGCAGCTCTGGGGCACTTTCTGGACGTACCTGTTGGGCTAGTTGGCCCCCAGGGACCCTCAGGATTGAAGAGGATTTAATTCCCCATCTTAAAACGCGCCATGGGGCCTGTTTGCACACATGTCACCTGAAGCCCCGCCCCTCCCTTCACCACTGTGCAAACGCGCCCGTGGCGCGTTTAAGTCGGGGGATTAACTCCCTTGAATCCTGAGGGTCCCTGGGGTGCAACTAGCCCACCATATACCTCCAAAAGCGCCATAGAGCTGCGTTGCAGAGAGGTGTAAAAGGGGCGTGGCCTCTGTACACCTTTCTGCAAGGCAGCCCCTGGCGCATACTGGAGGTTCCTGGTGGGCTAGTTGGCCCCAGGGACCCCCAGTATTCAAGGGGAATTCGTTCCTCTCTGCAAACGCGCCAGGGGGCGCGTTTGCAGAGTGGTGAAGGAAGGGGCGGGGCCTGCGGGCCCGATCGTTTTTTTTTTTTTGTTTTTTTGGGAGGGGGCCGCGTGGCCCCCCTCCCGGGCCACTACTTGCCCCGGGGACCCCATCCCCCGGGCTGGTCCTCTCGTTGGGGACTGTGGGAGGTCCCCAATCCCCCACAGTCCCGCCTCGGCTCCCCGTGTCCTACGGGAGCCGGCATTGCTTTACACATGGGGAGCAGCTAACATGCTGCTCCCCATGTGGAAAGCACGTGCTTTGGATATTGGAAGAGAGAGCAGGTCTCTCTTCCAATATCCAAAGCAGTTTGCAATGACAGGACGGGAGCCGCGGGGAGGTGGTGGTCCCCGGGGCTGCGGGAGGGCTCAGAGCCCTCCCGCACCATTCTACATAAAGCCCGGGGGTGGTGGTCCCCGGGCTTGGGGGGCCCTTAGAGGCCCCCACACATAAAATTAACCCCCCCAGCATGCTCCCCGGCACTTGGCCCACCCGGGGCCAATTAACATCGAAGCGCGGAGACCGCGCTTCGATTTTTTTTTTTCTGCAGGGTTCGCGCTCCCTGAGCGCATCCTGCCGATTTAAAAAAAAAATAATATTTTGCCCAGGGGTCCTTGTGGGACCCCCTGAGCAGACCTAGGGGGTCAGGGTGTTTCTACCCTGCCCCCTTTGTGCACTTTGCGCACTTGTTTCTGTCCCTCGGTTCTACCGAGGATAAAATGGCTGCCAACACTTCCTGATTTGGAGTGTTGACAGCCAATTAACATAAAGCTCGTGCTCGGGAGGATCCGCGGCCCTAGATATATCTATCTTTTTACTTTTCATTTTCTCAGCAACTACTGAACGGATTTACACCATTTAACAAAAGGGTTCTTTCTGAACCAAGAACTACCTCTTTGCCAAATTTGGTGTAATTCCGTTCAGCAGTTCGGGCTGTAGCCGTGTCTAAAGTTTCCTATGGAAAATTGCATGGGGAAAACGCGTTTTGGGACCCCCTTTTTCTCGGCCCCGCTTGACGAATCCCCCGAGACTTTCAGGGTAGGAGCGGACCGGAGCGGGCCACAAAGTTTGAAAATTTTGCGAAGATACGTCAACCGGCAAGAGAGTTATTTCAAATAGAATGTCGCGGATTTCCTATGGATAATAGGTTGTAACTATAACTATCTACTGGCGACCGCCAGTAGATAATATACACATCTATATATATATATATATATATATATATATATATATATATATATATATATATTATACACACACACACATATAGGGCCTGATTACGATGTCAGATGGACTGCAACCGATCGATCGTCATGACTATTAATTAGTGATTTTTATTTAAAAATATTGTGCAAAACTATAGCAAAATAAATATTGGGAGTGTGTGTATGTGTGTGTGTGTGTATATATATATATATATTTATATATATACACACACATACACACACTCCCAATATTTATTTTGCTATAGTTTTGCAAAATATTTTAAAATAAAAATCACTAATTAACAGTCATGACACATTTATTTATGACTACTAAACCTCTACATTTGATTAGATTACATGAGCCAATTATTTGCTTTTATTAAATATCTACATATATGTTCTCAACATTGTTTATTCATGTAGAAAAGTAGATATCATGATATAATTTTCAATAAATATTTTTTGTTTCTCTCCTGCACATTAGCTGTGTCTCCCTTTCTCTCTCACAATATGTATCTAAAAATGTGCAATTTATATAGTTATACATTTCTTATAAAAAAGAAATATAGCAATATTTATAACACATTTCAAAATATATCAATATATTTTTCAAAATTCTGTTCTGTAATGTTAGCAAACACTTTTCATTTAAGGCAACATGAGAAGAGCATGACGTACCATCCAGTAGCCACATTATGAATTAAACCTTTAATTTTTTGTACTTGCTCAAAATGCTATAAAAACAAATGCCAAAGGTAAAACATAATGAAAACACTTAGCAATGTATAGAGAACATAATTATTCTCATAGCAACATCTTCTAATATAATTCCACATACTGTTCTCCTAATTTTTATTTAACATTTGTTACATGAACATAATGTCTAAGTAACACATGCTCGGTTGAACCTCTTAAAAAAAAATACAGTTATTAATCAGAAGCAATTATTATTAAAATTATGTACCTGTTCCTGTGGCGAGCCATATAGCTGGCTGTACTGGGACAGGACCTAATTTGTGAGTAATTCCAACTCCTCAGGTACAAAGTTAGGGGCCCTGTCTCCAGTATTGTCCGCAAGGGTTGCTCCCTGAGTTAGTAGAGCAGCAAAATTGTAGGAGGTCTGTACACTACTAAGGTTAGGAGGCAAGTGCAAAACTGTTAAATAAGCGTGAATGTCACTGCGACGTAGACATCGGTCAACAGATGCCTACCCCAACCATTGGATAGTCTATTATCCATCAGCCCTATGGGTGTGCCCAACGTTTACTGATGGAACACAGAGTGGTTGCACAATTTCCGTCTGTCATTACGGAGAAGTCAGGCAGCCGCTATTTTGGGATGGACCACATGTAACTTGCTCGTAAAAGCTCGCAAGATTCACCTAAAATGGTGGTTAATATGTCAGAAACACCGTAAACAGCATAAATGTTGCACTTATATTAGTTACATTTTTATATACAGAATAGTGGTAGTGTACATTATACCTATATCTTACGGGGTTCAATGGAAAACTCAATTGACAAATTTCAAATTTCAATTTTTTTTTTAAACAAATAAGGTTATACATAGTTGCAAAATGTCCCTGGTCCATGCCTGATGTTCATTTACAGTGCATGTTTTCTTATTGCATTCTGGGAGTTGAAGTCTTCATTGTTACATAATAAAAGTAGACTACAAGCTACAGATTATACAATAAGAACCTTGTAATGGGTAAGAATATCACACAAGGAACAGAATAACTTCACATTTATGTATTTATGATAATGTGAGGTGACACATCAATAACTTTATTATTGTCCATAAAGTATAAAGTGTGTTAATTGAACATAAATGTACATATTGATAGTAGAAGAAATATTTCATTACATTTTTATTTTTTCAGACACAGCCTTTATTCAGCAAAGATGGACCCTGGACAGAGTTTGCAGGTGCTAGCCTAGAGTTTTATGTTCAGTTTCTGAACTTGCCACCTTGCAAGAATAAGAAATTTCAATACACAGTGGGAGATTGCAATGAGATGTCACAATCAACTTTCAGTGATGTCTTACAGGAATTCCTGACAGTTATAATGACTCACAGGAACAGCTTCATTCAATTCCAAGGTAATGCAGAAGCAATCAACAATGTGAAGGCTGACATTTATGCTGTGGGTGACATACCACATGTTGTTGGGCCATTAATGGGACACACATTGCCTTGCGTCCACCGTACAACAGAGAACAAGTGTATCACAACAGGAAAAAATTCCATTCTGTAAATGTGAAAATTATTTGCATTCCCGATCTGTATATCACAAGCGTCAGTGCAGGATTCCCTGGATACACCCATGAATCATTTGTGCCATGCAATAGCAACATACAACAGCAAATGGCACAACTTGAAAATGGGAGGACCTGGTTTGTTGGTAACTGTTATGTTTCAATGTATGTCAAAATGTACAAATGTTGTTCTTTCAAAATTACAATCTCAAATGCTAATCTTACATTATGTTCATGTTTTTTTTCTTAGGAGACTCACTTATCCAAACCAACTGTGGTTGTTACCACCTCTGGGAAATCCAACAACACTACGGGAAGTCTGTTTCAATGAAGCACATAGTAGAACTAGAAGACCATTGGAATGGGCTTTTGGGCTCCTGAAAGCAAGATTTGTTGCCTGGATAAGTCTGGTAGAGCCTTCCTCTACGCACCTGATAAGGTGTGCCAAGTTACAATGTTATGTTGTATGCTGCACAACAGAGCCCTGCGCCAGAACATTCCTTTCATTCCAGATGTTGACTACAACGAGGAGGCCCAGGGTGATGTTGATGAATTGCAAAATAAAGATGACAGTGGTGAGGAAGAAGAAAATGATTTGAGACAAGATGTCATCAACAACGTCTACTCATAATGGTAAGTAGTACTACATGTAAAATGTCTACCCATATTTCCGTACAGGTGAAAGACTACAGTTTATTTTCATTAAGTAGTAAGTTTAGGTATATGTACACAGAAGGTGGTTATACATGTAAGGTTTTTCAGGGTGTTTGTTACATGGAAGAGTAGCATACCTTGTATATGAACATTTTATTTTTATAAATATCATACGAGAAGGTTCCCTTTTTAACTGACAACATTAATGTGCTGTACTTTTGTTATTATATTAGTAGGTGTGTTGCTGATTTATGTTATTAGTCACGTCACAATACCATCTTCACTAGCACAAATGAATCATTGGTGAATTTTGTATTGGGTAAGTTACCTAACGTGTGATGTACGTATGTAGAATGTTGTCTAATTTTTTCTGTTTTTGTATTTGGTATTGTTCTTAACATCAAACATGTAGTGACTGCTGACAGAACTGCAGTGTGGATTTTCATGAATGGCTAGTACTGATGTCTGTGTATGTATATATGTGATATTATGTTCAGGCATGTACCTAAAAGCATTATTCACAAAGTGTGGAAACATTTTATGAACACAAGATGATGCATTTGTTATATGTAATAAATCTCTTTGTCAGCTCCATGACATCAATGTTTGGTTGTTATTTTGGATGAGCTAAACCCTCAACATGGAAGGAAATAACATTATTTTTTAATGAAATTTAAACAAATGGTGTATTCATAATTGCTTTATAATATGTAACACAATTGATTTCTTTACTTACAGAAGATATTCCTAACCCAGGAATTAGCAGAACAAACAATGGTTTAAATGTATTCAAATTTAGAATTTAATTTGAAAGATCAATGTTTTAACTAAGGTGTTACAAAGTAACATGTATGAAAACTGAATATAAAGAAATAACAAATACAATTACAAACACAAAATTGACAATGATGATGGATGAAATTTATCAGGATAAAGCCACAGTTATTTGGAGTCCAAAATAAATGTTATCCTCAGATGGCAAATGTGTAAAAAAATGATCACAAGAGTGAATGGTGCTGTTTCACAGGAGGAAATTAGGACTTGAGCCTCTCTGTGTTGGTTTTGGTGGGATCCTCCGGCACTGGTCTAGCCAAATGACCCATCAAGGGGGACAGATGGCTTTGCATTTGCAGGGTACGAGATGATGATAGGTGGCTCCTGGGGTTGCAGGGCCTCCATTTCTGTGGAGGAGCCTGGTGGAGTGTTATCAGATGTTGAAGGTCCACAGAAATGGGTAGTTGACTGATTATTAGCCCTGAATATTTCCTTCAACCCATTTTGCGCCACCTCAGACAGGGAGCACAATACACATATCTACCACTCAATGAGGTCATTGTGCTCCCTCTGCAACTGCTTGATGTCCCTCATGAGCTGGTTGTTCTCTTTTAGGAGCTCTGTGACCTGGCCCATCTGGTCTTCAAGTCAGGAGGCTGCTTCTATGATGTCCTGGCCCATATCTTCCCTAAAACTATGGGCATCAGTGGCCTCACTCCGCTGCGCAAATGCTGGCCTACCCCCGCTACCCTGTGGCTTTTGTACAGTTTGCACCATCACACTGGGTCCTGACTCAACTGCAGATGGTGTTGTTATTGGCAATACAGGAGCCATGACTGGGGTGCACACTACAGATGTTCATAGCAATGTTGGGCAACAGTGAGCTGTTACAACTTCTTGCTGTTGAGGAAAAACAGACACTACATTTATGGTGTGAGTGATGGTAGGAAGAGTGAGGCTCACCCAGCCTGTCGGGACACATGTGATGGACCAGACTGCTCCTCTTCCAGATCAGACTACAAGAGTTGTGGCTTCACTGGCGGCTTCTACAGGAGTAGGACCAATGGTTGGAGTACTTGGTGCTGTTTCTGGGACTTCGGCTTTGGTTGCTGGTACTACAATATAACATACAATAATGTTTATTAGGTCATCTGTGCATAAATGTGTAATATAGCATTTCTATATCTGCCTTTAAAATTAAAATGCTCAATTAAAAGAAATTAAAAGTTATTCTCAATGTTAATAAAATGTTCCCTTCTGTGTTCCTAAGGGAGAGATAACAAAATCATTAGTTTAAACCTTAAAATTACACTTCTTCAGTCAGACTGAGAAAAATGTCCAGAAACACAAACATAAAATTCCTAACATCAAGTCAGATGCTAAGTATTGATATCGCATCACACTTGTAAGTCATGACACAAACTTTACAGTGCTGTGCTGTATCATGTTAAGGTTTCTTACACATCCATTTTTCTCATTACAATTTTTTACTTTGAACAGTACATCATGTTGATGTACAATTTGTGACATTACGCATGACTTGTAAAGGGTAACACCCACATGAAAATGCATCAGAAGCTTCATGAACCTATAGACCCCATGTAGCACTGAGTAAAAATTAATGATAAGGTAAATGTGAAACAACAGGCCCAAGTAACCCAGTTTTCTATATGAGTGCTTTGTAAAGTGGGTACATGGTTTTTTAGGAGACTATCACACTTGTCTAGATGTCTTATGAGTACAACATATGGTATGATAAAAGTGAAACATCACATACATCAAAATTATCCATAATGATACATTATGGGAGGTCTGGTCATTGACCACTAGCAGTGTAGAAGTAGTTGTGTACTGCACTTTAGAATGACTCCATCTGTAAAATAAAATATCCTAGCAACAAGTGTACACATTACAACATATTAAAAAGAATGTCAAAAGTCAGGGTGTTGACTAGACCCATTCAAAGAGAATACCAACATGCACTATCTTAAGTTTAATGTAGGTGCTGTAAAACAACATTCGCACACAATGGAAAGAAGAGATGCAACTAAGTAACAGAAAAATGAAACCTGTAATGAGACCGGTGCGCCCTAGTTGAATTTGTCAGAGGGTTCACATTGTAGAGACCCTTCCTATTGCATTTGTCACAGAGTTCACACTTTAAAGCCTCTTCGAATGTTTTTTGTCAAGCAGTTCAATATAAAATTGCCTAAGTAACATTTGTTAGTAAGTTCACAATGTGAAACTGTTTCTTCTGTATTGGTCATGGGGCTACACCATGCAAAGCCCTTCCTTTTGAATTTGATCTGGGATCTGCTTTAGCTATGCCCCTAACAGTCTGAGCAACAGAACTGCTTCTTAGGCAGACTAACACAAGTATTCTTCAATCAAATGCTTGTAGAAAAGAACATCAACATGTGGGGGGATCCACAGCCCTCCCCTTAGTACTATTTGTAACAGCTCTTTTTCTGGTGACCACATAAGCTCAGGATTCTAGCTGTGCTGTCAAGCCAAGCTTGAAAATCAGTGACATTCCAAAAAACAGAAAAAGGTAAGCCAAAATGTTGCAAATACAATAATTAAATGAATAGATGCACACAGCAAATGGCTGAAGAAATATGTTTTAATAAACAAATCACAATCACAATAAATTATGACAGCGCAGTGTAAAAAAAAGTGAAACGCAGAGAGGAAGTGGTGAAATTCAGATGCAATAAAGGATACCATGCAATAAAGGATTATAGGCTACACTTAAAGAACAATACATTTGGAAATGTTATCAACTGAAAATACTCAAATATGAAAAAATAGTTTTCAAGCAAATGGGGCAGTCCACATTAGAATAAATATGTTGACGTTTCAACCCTTATGGTAAATTGACCAGGGCCATCATCAGGACAGATTGTCAAAAGACATTTAGAGGAAATTCAGCTAGAGAACACAAAGCAAATCGAGAAGCAATAGGCCATGGCCAACGTAGACCTGAGACCGAAGGCATTCTCATATATGGGCAACCATCAAAGGCAGGAATAATGCATTTGGCACAGCTAGAAAGGCATGCGGGCCATCCAAATAGTAGGCACCAGTACAGGAATTCCAATGCCAGCTTGTAAGGAGGAAAAACAACGCAAGGCACGAATATCAGCAGACAAGGTGTGTCCTAATGTGAGGAAATTATTGCTTAATTAAAGCAGCCTGCCTGAAAAAAAATGTGGCTTTGAGAAATCTTTCAAACGAAGCATCCAAGAAGAGATGCAACCAATGCCAGGGAAATGAAACCCGTAGCGAGTGGTAAGATTCTGTTGGTACAGAAAGTGATGCCACACAGATCGTGGGAACAGACTAGGTATGCCAGGATAGGAACAGACTAGGTTTGCCAAGGTAGTTGCCCTCCATGATGTTTATGGGGTACATGATTTGCAGCCTGCAATTCCATAGGACCCCTTTATGAGGAGTTTTAATTCTTAATTCCACAGATTAGGTTTGCCAAGATTGTTGCCCCATGTGATGTTTATGTGGTACATAACGTAAACATAACATAAAGTTACTAGCAGTAACTTACCTTTGTGAATACTAAATGAATGAATGAATGAATGAATGGCCACTTATAAGGCACACAGCTACCTCAGAAGATGTGTCCTGGCGCTAGCAGACTAGTCAGACTGAGAAGTTCCAGATAATACAGCCCCTGCCTGAAAAGCCAGGTTTTTAAAGCCTTTCTGAAATCCTGTTCCGTATCCAACCAACGCAGGTGGCTGGGCAAGGAGTTCCACAGTTTGGACGTCCTAACTGTGAAGAACCTACATCCTTGTCGCATTTTTGCGAAACGAGGGACAGTGAGAAGGCGCTGCTGATTGGATCTCAAAGTCCGCTCCTGACGATATGGAATGAGCCTTGACCTTTGCCGTGGTAAGCTCGAAAAGCCAGGGTGAGTGCCTTAAACTCAATCCTCCTGGTCACCGGGAGCCAGTGTAGCTGTCTCAGATGCGGCAAAATGTGCTGGCGAAAAGGGACCCTACGGATTAGCCTTGTAGCTGCATTCTGCACTGTCTGTAACCTGTGGGTCAAATAAACTGGTAACCCCAGGTAGAGACAGTTGGCATAATCTAGTTGGAGGTAAACAGGGCATGGACCGTGATCCTACATCTTTCTTCAGGCAGGAAGCATAGGAATTTCCTAATAGTTCTAATTTTTCTAAAGCACGACTCAGAATTGTGCCCAACTAGTGCCGCAAGGGTAAGCTCCTTCTCCCATCTAACTCCGAGGTTTTTAACTGAATCCTTGGGGATGGGCGGTGGACCCAGCTTCCCCGGCCACCAGAGGCACGGCGGTGGAGGAGATACACGGTTAAAAAAACAAGACCTCGGTTTTGTCGGCATTTAACTTCAAACAATTTTTGTTCATCCAGCCAGCAATGTCCTTCAGGCAGTCCTTAAATTTATCAAAGGCTGCTGCAGAATGTTCCTTAAAAGAGAACACCAGCTGAGTGTCATCCGCGTAACAGACTACTTTCACCCCTGTCGAAAAGACGAGGTTCGCCAACGGGGCAAGATAGATATTATTAAGCAGCGGGCTTAAAGCTGAGCCCTACAAATTAGCATAGTGTAGGGACATCGGGCGATGATATCAGCCAGCTCCGGTGTGTGGCTGTGTGGGCAATCTGGTGGCCTATAAAACAGTAGCCCCGCAAAGGAGAAGGAAGGGGATATTTTGATACAGAAAATGAGGCCTTCGATGTTGCCTACGTGGCCCAATTTGGAGGTAGAGATCTCCCAGGTGTCCTTAAAAATGATTGCCACCCTGCCCCCCAACCTGCCTCCCCCCTATTGGCACACATAATTTGAAAGCCTGGGGGAATCGCGAGGGCCACGTCGGGGTTAGTTCCCTCCCTGAGCCAGGTCTCAGTCAGGAACATAAGATCCCACCCATTGTCTGTTAGGGAAAGGCAGATTTCATCTGCATGCTTTGGTAAAGATTTGCAGTTGATAAGGCAAGCTTTAATGTTTAAAACCCTTGCGGGGTGGTGAGTGGAGTATGCTACTGTTTCTACCTTTGTCTCTGTTTGCACCTTAAGAGTAAAAACGCAGGCCGAGCAGCAGAGCTCCACAAGTCTCGCCCCTAGGTCAAAGCAAGTCATGCCAGAGCACAGTTCTCCTTTCATACTCATGAGACTATCACCCGCCTATGTAATCACCTTGCCTCTACCCATTTGGGCAGCGTGGCTGGCGCTGGCCGTGATCCAGACGCAGATGGGCGCAGACGGGCTTGCTTTGCCAAAAA
Source organism: Calotriton arnoldi (assembly GCA_963921515.1). Classification (NCBI taxonomy): domain Eukaryota; kingdom Metazoa; phylum Chordata; class Amphibia; order Caudata; family Salamandridae; genus Calotriton; species Calotriton arnoldi. Next base: position 283,823 of record CAWUFW010001637.1, read on the forward strand.
GTAGTGAACTTAGACCTAAGTCTAAGTTTACCTTTGTGAATCGGGCCCTTAGACAAATATCACTAGGAAGGGTGTTTACATTGTGAACTCTTAGACAAATGCAAGAGGAAAAGGTTTTACATTGAGAACTCAAAGACAACTACAGTAGGAATAACTTCCCATTGTGAACTACTTGACGAATACCATAGGAAGTGGCTACACATTGTTTAACACTACTTGTGACATAGATCTCTAGTTCAGGCAGTGCTACAGAGGTCTAAATCTCATTCTGTACAATACAAATTTTAGGTTTAGTATTTATCTCTGTGTGTATTAAAGTATTTTTTAAGTAAAAGCACTGGACATTGATTATTTAATGATTATTGTGCACTTTATGGAGTTCTTTAACGTTTTTTAACCCCTTCAGTTGCCTTAATTCTTCTTTTGGCTTTACATGTTTTTTAACCACGTTCCTGATTCAACAAAGAGGTAGAAACTTTTACTTTCCCCTTAAGCCTCGGGAATGTCAGGATTCATTTGCATGTTTGATGACTAATTACCTTTTGAAGTTGAATGCAGGTAAAACAGAGTTGTTGGTCCTAAGGAATCCTCCTTAGACCTGGACATCTGTTGCGTAGTCACTAGCTGTTGCGTAGTCACTAGCTGTTGCGTAGTCACTAGCTGTTGTCCCACTTCCAGCCCCTGCTATTACAACCAAATATGTTGGTGTTACAATCAAAACTAATCTTACCTTCTGCCTGCATGTTAACCAAATTACTGGTACATGCTACTTCCTTTTGAAGAACTTTGGGAAAATTCTTATTTGAGTTGAAGAGAGAAGGCTGGTGATTCAGGCAGCAATCCCATCCTGTTTGATTTATAGGAAGGCAGTCTTGCTTCGTTGCAACTCCACGGGAGCCCTTTAGGAGTTTCAATTTGCAATTCCACTTGGAATCTTTTAAATATTTGTAATTTAATGTGTTGTATTTATTTCTTCTTTTTTAAAGAAGCACTTGCTGAACATTGATTTATTGTTAATTTTGTTAGTTGTTGTTTTAATTTTCAAGCCTACATCACCTCCCTAAGTCAGCATAGAACTGTTTGCCTCAGTACCTGGAGACTCAAGGTACTGAGGCTCGACAACATCAAAGAAGCAAGACACTTCTTATTAACACAATTGGGGGACAGAAACTACTTCAAGGGGTTTTATAATGTGAGCATCTTCCCACGCATCATAGAAAGAAGTTTTATATTGTGGCAAGAGATATGAATGGGGCTTTCACTGGAAACTTCAATAGGAAGGGATTTTATATTGTGAATCACTGACAAATACAATGGAAGGGCTTTTTCATATGTATCTCTATGACAAGCACCATAGAGAGTGGCTTTATATTGAGAACTCTCTCACAAATGATAAAGGAAAACATGTATTGCATTGCAAGCTCTGACAAAAGCAACAAAAGTGGTTTTACATGGTGACAGCTCTGATAAATACAATAGGAAGGGGTTTTACATTGAGTAGCCCTGGGCAAATACCATAGGAAGCGGGGAATTCAATTTTTAACTATTTTGACCAACACAACCGGAAAGAGATTAACATTCTGAACTTTCAGACAAATTCACTAATAAGGGCTTTAATACATATGTCTGTTTTCTTGGTCTACCACCGGACAATGTTTGATATCTCTTGAGGAAGATTTAAGGTTTGTGTCAATGAGTCTTCCTGAAATGATTGATGAGTCTCTCTAGGCAAAGACCACATGGTATTGTGTATGTATTTTCAAGTTAAAGTAAACAGGCTTGCCTTGGTGATTATTAAATGTGGTGAGAAAGGCATTTGTCCTTTCATTTTACAGTTTGAACGACATGACAAAGCCCGTAGGCTTACTATTTTTAATTGAGAAAAGCCCCATATTTTCCAATAGGCCCATATAGGAATAGTGCCGTTTTTTTTAGGATTAAAGCTTGCTGGTGTGCAGAGTGCCACATTGTACCTCACAGATAATGGGATCAGACTACATTTGCAAGGTTAGTCGCCCCTTGTGATATTTCTTTAGGATGCATGATTTCCACCATGGTTAATATGTGAGGCCCATACATGGGAGGTTCCAATTTGTAATTCCACCTGAAATCTTGTAAATATATTCCATCTTGCATATAGTATTCATCTGTGTGTGCATTAAAGTACTTTTTCATTTTAAAGAAAAAACATTGGTTTGACATTGATTTTTTGTGTAGCATTTTTCTGTGTTGCACACTTCTGAGTTTGCAGTCCACAATACCTTCATTATAGAGATTGTTTTTGTTATTTATAGGTATAAGCCCCTGAAGAAGGGCCAAGAGGCCCGAAATGCATTGGGCATGAAAATCGAAATTGAATATTGTTTTGTACCGTATTTGATGCAATGAACTTTCTGTGTCTATAACAGAATAAGAGATGCTATCATGATGAATCACTCATAGTGCTACAGAGGTCTCAATCTCATTCTGTACATTACTAATTTTAGGTTTAGTATTTATCTCTGTGTGAATTAAATTATTTTTTTAAGTAAACTCACTGGACAATGATTACTTGATGATTATTGTGCATGTTATGGAGTTCTTTAATGTGTATTTAACCCCTTCAGTTGCCTTAATTCTTCTTTTGGCTTTACGTGTTTTTAAACCACGTTCCTGATTCAACAAAGAGGTAGAAACTTTTACTTTACCCTTAAACCATGGGAATGTCAGGATTCAGTTGCATATTTGATGACTAATGACCTTTTAAAGTTGAATGTAGGTAAAACAGAGATGTTGGTCCTGGGGAATCATCTTGAGACTTGGATCTCTGTTACGTGGTCATTAGCTGTTGTCCCACTTACAGCCCCTGCTAATACAACCAAATATGTTGGTGTTACAATCAACACTAACCTTACCTTCTGCCTGCATGCTAACCAAATTAATGGTGCATGCTATTTCCCTTTGAAGAACTTTAGGAAAAGTCTTATTTGCATCTGAGTTGAAGGGAGAAGGCTGGTGATTCAGGCAGCAATCTCATCCTGTTTGATTTATAGGAAGGAAGTCTTGCTTAGCTTAACTAAATATCTTAGCAGTCTCCTTTAGATTACGCAAAATAGAGCTGCCACATTTGTTATTTAACTTAGCTCACAGCCCTTCTGTTAAATTCCAGTTGGACGTCCTCTACAGGTTAGCAGTGTATAAACAAATCTTATTAAAGACACTTTAAATAGTGCACAAGGCTCTTACTGGCACTTGTCCTTTGTATTTCAGCTCTTGAATTCAGCCCTATGTGCCCTCTCACATGCTTTGTTCCTCTTCTCAAGCACACTTGGTTTTGTCCATGTTTGATCGCACCAGAGCAGGCAGAGACTCTTTCTTGGTTCTCACTCTTATTCCCAGTACACCACAGGTAAAAGACTCTGCCCATACGAGTGCTCGGTGATTGGTGTGCCTGCGAGAGTGCCGAGTGCAGCACGTTAATGCCAGGCACAATGGCATTGCCAGAGCTTGTTTCTCAGGTATAGTGGAGATACTAGAATTAATTTTGCACCCAAGGCACCTCGCACTTGGCAATGGAGTCAGACTGCATAGACGAGATCCAGAGTTTGGATCACTCATAACCATCATAACCCTCTCAATTTTTCATATTCAGTTTAAAGCAATGCCTGCTCATTCGGACAACACTTGAACCTACCGCTAAATTGGAAAGATATTTTTATTGTAGGTTTCTTGCTTCCTCTTTGGCTAGGCATAGGAAACAGGATGGACGCACTACTGAACATTGTTGAGGTATATTGATAAAGCATTTGATCTGTTAGCCTAATGAATATAGAGGGTGAGATTCACAGTAAGAGGAAAAGTAATCAATTCAGAATGTCCATCACTTTCATTGCTTATGAGGGCATAAATACGTTTCAGAGTCTTCAGATTATGTTTCTATTTTAGTTTTTTTTAGGAAAACAGCAGTCCATGTGCGATTTAACAATTCAAGACATTTGTTCCTTTAACAAAAAGTCATTCAAAGAAACCTGAAAATGCAAGACTTCTGCTTCTCCACAGGCAAGCGTTTTGTTTGTTTTTTTCTTTTGTTGTTTCTTCCTCCTGCTCATACAACCAGCCTTCACACTGACAGAGTCTGCCAGCTGCAACTCAATATACTTCACAAGGAAAAAAATATTGATTCATGATTGAAACTAGAAGATTATGGGACTGATTTAGATCTTGGTGGATGGGTTACTCCATCAAAATTGTGACGGATATCCCGTCCGCTGAAATATAAATCCTATAGGATATAATGGGATTTATATTTCGGCAGGCAGGATATCCGTCACTGTTGTGACAGAGTAACCCGTCCACCACGATCTAAATCAGGCCCTATGTCTTCACACCTTGCCAAAATGGTGCATTGGGTTCGGTGGACAATGCACCTTATTGTTCAAAAGACACAGCTTCAAAATAACAAACGCCACCTGTGCACACAATGATAAGACTACGGCATGTAAACCGGTAGCAAATTAGAATTTTTTGGAAGAGTAGAACCTAAGCAGTATGAATCAATAATTTGATGAGACATTTTCTGTTTAAGAAATCAACTGCTCATATGTCTTTTTGAAGAACCGAGGTGTGATAGACCGCTAAAGATATGAAGCGTTTGGGCCAGGGGCGTAGCTATCAATCGTGCAGCAGGTGCAGTGGCACCGGGATCCCGGGGGTAATAGAAAGCCACAGCTTCATTTAATGTTGCATTTTATGATTAAACTGCAGCCTGCTGTGACCAATTTACTTGCTTGGATTATGGCCCATGGCACCCTTGCCACACCACTGCTGGAGGCATCTAAATGCCAAGACATGAAGACCTTACAAAAGGAGTCACACTAACTTCGATTTGGTAAAACCTGGTAACTGTCGACAGCATTGTGAGGACCAAGTGGACTTCTGTAAGAGGAAAAGGGAGCGTTTAGATTCAGCCAGTTGGATGATGTTGACTATAATCCTTTCTGCTGGTGGTGGGCACCGGCACTCGATAAGGGTGCCCAGGTTCATTTTTCAGCATTAGAGTTAGACCCACACCAAGACAGAGAAAGGCAAAAAAAGACAAAGGAGGAAGAAGAGAACGATAGGAAAACAGCGACAAAAGGAGGAAGCAGAAACACAACCTGCAAGAGTGAGATAGACAGGAAGTGCAGGGTGGTGGAGGAAAGAAGCGCGAGGTGGAATCAAGACCAGGCAGTTATGGTATTTGGAAACCTCCCCAAAATCTTTGGACCCAAGGACTTATTTTTTCAATTCAAGCATTGGCTGTAACATACTGAAAAACTCTTGAATCAACATTTGAAACAAATGAGAAACATGTCACAGCTCTCTTTCTCTGTTGTTGACATGAATTGTTAGTATATAAAGAAGCAACCAAAGCTACCTGTCCAAAGCTCAGGTATCTGAAACACAATGATGGCCCCTCAACTCTCTAATCACAACCTCTCCCAAGGAGGCGTCTATCTAAACGATCAATACTAGGAGTGAGAAGCCCTCCCTGCCAGACAGTTTATTTTTAATAAAGCATATTCATCTCCAGGGCAAGCGTTTTCGGATCCCAGACAACAGGATTTCATTTTGGCACTTCAATTTCAATAAGGTTATATTTAAAGTATTTTATTGCAATCTGGTGCCCCCTTGTGGTGGTATCTTAAGGCAGGTGCTTACTGTTGTCTAAATGTAGCACTGTGTAGGAGCACAGACCTTTAACACAGTTATTGGATGACAGCGCCCAGCCCAGTGCAATCCAGAATTGCAGAATGTTAAATGTACACAGTGTTTACACAGAATATGTATTACTAACTTAACCTCTTTAAGTTTCACTGGAAATTGCGTAGTCAGATCTCAGCCACGATGTGCTGCAAATCTTTCTGTCCTGTTCCTGTCACACAGGCTATTCTTTAGTTCAGATATCACATTTTTTTTTCCTCTCGGGGCCAGCACATTTTCTTTTTTCTCGCGTTTATGGGCCACCTGGCGCGTCTGGTCACTTCCCTGATCACGCAGGTCTATTTGAAGAGTGAGGGAAGTAATTTTCCTCAGAGGAAAGCCAGGGCAGCAGGTCTCTGAATGGCATTTTGCATCCTTGCTAATGGCGGCCCCATGAAGGGAAAGACTCGGGAGCCACATTTTCCAGCATCAATTTATCATTATTACAGTTGACTATTAAACCCTCCGCTTGTGCGTAATAACAGGTGATGTATTCAGATAGGCAAATTTACCAGCTTTCATTTCTAATTGAAATGTGCAATCACATGATTTGCACTTTTCTTCTCTTCTTAGATTTTCTGTGTTTTTGTAAGTATGTGGACTACAAAATGTCTGGAAAATAATGAAAATACATGCAACTGAGCCATCTGCGCATGTAAAGTCTGCCTCTTGATTTCCCGACTAACTGGTGTTTGCTGAAAATCGCTCTGTCTATCCTCTGGGTCAGCCACCGCCAATGAGATTTTTAAATAAAGACATTTCCTCATAAAGGATGAAAGGCTAAAAACAACTGATGTCATTCGTATCCAGGTGTATATGATCTTAGTGACCTCTCAAAAAACTTTTCGGCCAGTAAAATAGCGTGAAATTATCCACAAAAGGATACCTGACACCTATTAATGGTTTTACTACTGCATAATTAATTGTCAACCATGACTGCATACATTTACCCCGCACAAGGAGTGGGCAGATGCCTTTAGAGTTTGCTCCACAGGCTTCCCAGCCCCAGCATGGAGTACGACTGTGCTTACAATTCCAGCCAAGGGAAATAGCAAATGTCACCTGACTCCCCCAGCGATGCACCTTGAAAGCTGCCGCTGGAGCGGCATTCAAGCATGCAGTGGAGAATGTATGTGATTTCCCTAAACTTGCGCAGATTTATAAATATTGTATGCAAATCTGTCCCAAAACATACAGGAGCAAGCGAGGCAAAAAAGACAAAGAGAACATTTACAGGTTCAGGCACTAATTTACGGGGAATCGCCATACGGCAGCGCCGCAAGGCTTCTTGCTGCGCTGCCCTACGTAAATGTGAAAGGGCAGGAATGCACCGCATTTATGAAATAGGGTGCATTCCAGTCCTTTTCCCTTGCACTGGCGCACAAATTGCTGCCTAGCACCAACGCAAGCCCCCTTGCTCCATGGTGCAAGGGTATCCGTGTTGCATGCAGGATTGTTTTTGTGCATAAAGGGGCACCTTCCTGCACAAAAACAATTCAAAGAGGTGTTTTCCTCTTTCCATGTGTGCTGCAGAATGGAGCACACATGGAAAGAGGAAAAAACAAGGAGAAATAAAATATTTCTCGTTCCGCCTGCTCTGGGGAAACGTAAGGTTTTAGCGCTGCCCCAGGTTTACGTGATAAGTAAATCTGGGGCAGCGTTATAATCCATGGGTGTTGCATGGGAAAATCCACCGTAACACCCATGGAACACCTCCTTGGAGCAGAGTAAGGCAACTCAGCGACTTGCGCAGCTTTGTCTTGCTCCATATCTATGAGGCCATACAAAGCCACGCAAAGGGGCTTTGCATGGCCTCATAGATATGATTGAGAGGCTTGCGTCACACATGTACCACTTTACGTGGTGCAAAAGTGATGTAGGACTCTCATAAATAAGCCCCGTAGTGTGGGCTTTGGGCCCGCCCCTTGCTTGTTTCATGATTTAATGGCTTTCCCACTGTTAGAAATGGGGGTCTCTAGTTGGCAGAGGTAGGTACCTTTGACCAAGTAGGGGCCCTTGCTTCTAGTCAGGGTAAGGGGGCTACACTCCTAAATAACCCCTGCTCACCCCCTTGGTAGCTTGGCACGAGCAGGCAGGCTTATCTCAGAGGCAGTGTGTAAAGCATTTGTGAACACATACAGTAATACAGTGAAAACACTACAAATGGACACCACACCAGTTTAGAAAAATAAGTAATCTTTATCTAGACTTAACAGAAGACCAAACTACAAAAATCCACAATACAGTATTCCAAAATATGACTTTCAGATGGTAGAAATAGCTTAGTTCAATGTAGGTGGTAAATGCAACACTTTACTCTCAAAGTACCTTGGATGCGTAACGCAATACAAACAAAAGGGTCGCAGGGAAGGTGATGCATTGGTCCCTTGCTTCGGGGGAGGTGATGCATTGGTTCCTTACTGCAAAGCAGGGGAGGTGATGCGTCGGTTCCTTACCGGAGAGGAGGTGATGCGTCGGTTTCTTACTGTGATCCGGTGCGATGCGACAAAATGGCACCTCGATGCGATGCGACGATCCGGTGCGATGCGACAAAATGGCGTCTTTGATGCGATGCGACAAGGTGGATGCGATGCGTGCACGCCCGAAGGCCGTGCGGCGAACTTGGTAAACTCTTGAGCCGCGACAGGCCCTGCGACACGCTTCTCCGGTGATGCGACGGCAACCTCTGCGGCGGCGACACACTTCGGTGAGGCGACACGCTTCTTCGGCGATGCAACGGCAAGTGCTGCGGCGGCGACACGCTTCTTCCTTGTTGCGTCGCGCTTCCAGCTCCCAGCGTCACGCAGTCTCCAGAGGGCCCCAAAACAACAGCAGGTACCTCACTGCAGGTAGAATTCCCAGCAAGGAAATTCAGGGGGAGCTGGTGGTGAAGTCTTTGTGTCTCTGAGACTTCAGAACAGAAGGCAAGCTCAACTTCAAGCCCTTGGAGATCTTCCTCAAGATAGTAAAAGTACACACAAAGTTCCTTTTCTCCTTTCCTTGGCAATAAGTAACCACTGCAGGCCAACCCCAAACAAAAAACAGCATAGGGGCAGTCTCCTCCTTCAGCTTCCTTGGTTTCTCTCCTTGGCAAAGGGTTCGTCTTGATTCCCAGAAGTGATCTAAAGTTCTGAGGTCTGGGCCCCAATATTTATACTGCAAAATCCTTTGTTCTCTGAAGGCAGAGAGTGTCTGTGCCCAGCTAAAACCAGTTCTGTCCTCCGTGGTGCAGCTTCCTGGCAGGAGGTGGAGACAGCATTGTTGAAAGCAGACCTGGCCCAGGTAGCTGAAAGGAAATCTCCTCCCCCTACTCTCTATTCTATGAAGGCTCAGGCAAGTGAAAGGAAATCTCCTCCCCCTACTCTCTATTCTATGAGGGTCCTATTCAGCCCAGCCCTGACCCATCAGACTGCTGGAGCCAAAGCCCTCTCCAGCCCCCTGTCACTCACAAACCAGACATGGAATACACAAACCTAGCAGAGGCATACTGGATGGTTAGGCAAGAAAATACCTACTTTCTAAAAGTGGTATTTTCAAACACAGAATGCAAAAATCACCCACACTAAAAGATGTATTTTAACATTCTGAGTTCAGGCATACTAAACTTTATTTTCCTATCTTGTTCCTAGGGTCAGTTAGGATTATAAGATGTTATAATCAAACTGCCCATTCTGGCCTATGGGAACAGATAGCCTTGCAATAGTGAAAAACGAAATTGGCTGTAATTCACTATCAGTTCATGCCACACACATCAGGGCATGTCCTACCTTTCACATACAATGCACCCGCCCATAGGGGTACCTTGGGCCTACCTTAGGGGTGACTAACATGTAGAAAAGGGAAGGTTTAGGGACTGGCAAGTGGGTGCACTTGCCAAGTCGACATGGCAATCCCAGACTGCACACATGCTCTGCAATGGCAGGGCTGAGCCACATTTTACAAGCTGCTTCTGTGGGTGGCACAATCAGTGCTGCAAGCCCACCAGCAGCATTTGATTTACAGGCCCTGGGCACTCATGGTGCACTGTACTAGGGTCTGACAAGTAAATCAAATGAGCCAATCATGGAGTCACTAATCCATTACAACAATTTACAATAGGGAGCACTTGCACTTTGGCACTGAATAGCACTGGCAAAGTGCCCAAAGCATCTAGACCAGCAAAAACATAGCAAAAACACAGGAGGCAACAGCAAAAAAATGGGAGGGAGACCCACGCCAATGGTGCCAGGTCTAACACCCACCTATTGTGTTTGTCCTACTTATTGGAGCTTTGCTATCGCACCATGTTTGAGTTGTATATTTCTACTGATGATGTGTGAACCTTGAATTGCAGTGCCTGAGAAATGATCTTCTCTCTGTTTCTCTCTCTTTGCAGTCCCAGGTCCCCCTTTGTTCCTGCCCCCACTGTGCTTATCTAGAACTTTGCTCTCCATCAACCCGAACTTACCCTCAGCACTCCATGTGTCACGGCAGCTAATACAGTACTGAGTGGCCATCTTGTATTGGTTTTACATAATTTGAAGATGGCTGCTCTTGTTTGTGCATGTGCACGCGTACTCTGGCCACCTTAGAATGTTTTTTGGTATGGATTACGAATAATCATTCCAGGTTTAGCAGGAGCTCTCAACCTATGGGCCATCACAAACGTTATTCTCTCTGCACATATCATAGTAATATATTTCTCAAGGTCAGTTAGCATAATGACACAACTCTTCCAGCAGTTATATAGGAAACTCTAGCAGCCCATCTAGGATCCTGCTGTCCCAGAGTCTGCTTCTCATCGATTCATTTTGCTAAAACCATGAAATGGCTCAACCACTTCAGGCTAAGGAAATAAGCACCTCGGGCCCCGTTTTAGATTAGCATGGATGGAGCCCCACGTACTGCAAGATTAAGACTCAACGAGGCGCTGTTTTCCACATCAGTATTACAAGTGGCATAGACAACATGAGTTTGACTCCTTGTCTATGATGTCATTTGGATCATCTCGGTGGAAAATATTCCCTTTGTTGATGATTGTCCACTTACAATTCTATGGGGATTAATTACAAGCCCCTTACGCCGCCCGTGCATCACTTTTTCCCATATTAAAAGTGACACACCGACGGCGCCAGGGGTTTGTAAATAAGCCCCTATATTTTCAAAATGATCATTGGTGACAATTCACTAAAGAAGAATTAGTCACACCAGTGGAGTACAGGTCGTACAACTGAAAACAACAGATTAATGCTGGAATTTTACACCACTTTTGTAAGGGTTTTTTCTTCTTCCCTTTGAAAGTCTGTGTGTAATTCTGCCCCCTAAAATTCTGACCTTCTCCCCTTTTCACTTCTCAACCTGTTTGCTTCTTCAAGCTGGACCATTTTCTGTTCTGCGAACATTGTCAAATTAAAAAGTAAACAAACATTGGCAAAGCCAATCAGTTTGTCATTGGCCGCCATCCTTTTGGGAATTCTTGATTTGCTTTGTCATGTATTTTGCAAAAATGTATTGTTCAGGAAACCTCTGATCCCCCAATAAATCTAAAAAAGAAAAAACAATGCAAAAAGTGTTTTTCTGATCTCAAAAAAGTACACATTACCATGGTACACCCAGCACTAAAGTTACAAGTGTGCTGCAAATTAAACAACATAAAGTTTGTTTTTCTTCCTGGCCAAAGTTAATTAAACAAACTGAGACCAGGAACACAATATGATATGCTGTGAAATAGCAGCAGTCCACTTCAAAAGTAATTTACAACAGCATTGGTAGGAGACAGGAACTGATAAAGCTGGAGTGTGCCCTGTGCTCACTTTTAATGTGTACTACTATTACATCAGGAAGCACTGGGACTATAAGGAACTCCTCGTGTATGGATGTGCAACTTGTGAAGGAGCAAAATGCAGTTACTCAAAGTGAAGTTAACAAGAGGCTTGAGTAAGCTGACCCATTGCCCCATTCTACATGCCGTGTGGGCGGAAGCAAAATGAGAATGACACAACAAAAGACCAATGGGTGAAGAGAGGTGACTGAAAGCCCCTTTAAGTAAGTATAAGATAGATATTATTTTAGTAAAACCAAATGAGCTTGGCTAACGCCAGACCTAAAAAGAGGTGAAGCTAAAGGTATCACATTTATATTTGAATGAATAGTTATAAATTGTTTCGATTGAATCTCACTGTTCCCTAAGGCTTTGGCGTTCCACCTACATTTCAACTAAAAAATATTGGATGATCATTATATTGTGCTTATAATATTGTGACTACAAAAATATTGTGGACCAAAATATTGAAGGTAAGTATATAATTTTTCACAGTTTTACAATAATATCTACTTTCAAATATATTTTATTATGTTGCTTTATTGTATTATATTATCATTTTATTTCATTATTTATGCTATTGTGAATTGTTTTTTATCATTTCTAATTAATACTATTGTACTGTATAATTTTTAGGTCATTGGGTTTATTGTGAGCTTGGGTGGGTAGTGTTTTTAATATTAATATTAATTCATTCTAAATAATTTGGTATTTTTTCATTTGTTATTCATATGTTCAATAAAGTTTGAAATTGTTTATAACATTTTATTTTCATGTTGTGGGTTGTAGTTGGCAATTGGATGAGTTAACTTCTGAAAACAAATTTGAATTGCATATCAGAGAAAGAAAAATCAGTCATCTGAGTTTGAGTGATGTTGATTCTATTTTGTAACTATATGAATTGGAAATTGAGAACTTTGATGGCTTTAAGAATTCTATGAATCATAAAGATGTTTTGTTTGTATTGGGTTTTGAAATTGATACACCAGGAGACAGTGACTCTAAATCCAAATTCAATCTAGTCTTATAATATGACAATATTGATGTTCTTCATGACTTGGTAACTAGCGATTTAATGTTGAAAAAGAGTTTAAAAAAAGACAGAATCCACTGGGTACTCTAAGATGGGAGGTAAGGAGCTCTATACAAGCTATGAAAGAGGAACATATTTTAATATACGAAACCCTATAGCCAAAAGGGGCAATATAGTTTTCATGGATTTAGAAAACTATAGACAGGAAGAAAATTGGCAACTGAATAGCTCAGCTTGATATGAAGTTATTAACCATGAAACATACAAGGGCACTATTAAAATGTCCATGAAATGTTCTGGGTCTAGAAAGAAAAGGGTATTCTTGATTTTGAAGGATACTGGGTTGTTTTAAACAGAACAATCTAAAGTACCCTGCTTTTATTTTTTACATTAAGTCCATAAAAACAAAAAGATGCTATCGAGCTGAACAATAGCAGCATCAAATGGGGGGCTCTTGGGGAATACAGCATATTCACTAACCATTTTATATTTCTTCTGCCCTATCACTCCCTTATACTGTATAAGCAGTACAGAGTTCCAGAAAATGGTTCTTGACATTGAATGGCAATCAACATACACCATGATTGAATAAACACATATATGCTGAATACCACACACCTCCCTCCTTAGAATGGAAAAATAAACACAACAAAAACAAAGAACAACAACCCAGAAAACAATAAACTTAATAAATAAGATTGATAAATATACCACTGTCCCAAGAATCCTAAAGCTACACACAGCAGAAGGTTTAAAACATTGTGATGATTCTGTGAGGTCCTGTAAACTTGGAAATATCCTGGGACATCACCGGATTCTTAATCATCACCAAGTTCCTTACTGATAGATCAAACGCTCTTACACCCTTTCTGATGTCATAACTCTGCTTCCGTTATCAATGCATCTTAATTCTCTTTCACCACCACACCTCACTGACTCTCATGACACACTTTCATCCTTTCCCAATATAGTCAACCTGGGATTAACTCTGTGTTCCCTTTCCTCCCTCGGAACAGCTCAAAAGGAACACTACCTGCAGTTGAATGTGGAGGAGAAACATAATATGCACATAAACATTTTTTGAGTCCCTCTCTCCAATCTCTTCCCGCATTTACCTCTAACTGCAGACACTCTTTTATTACCCTATTGAATTTTTCCACAGTGCCATTTCCCTCAAGATGATACAAAGCACACTTTCAATGTCTGATACCTCTATTCTGCAAAAATTCTTCCATTTCAGCTGACACCACTGGGGACCATTATCAGTCAAAACGGCATTCTGCAAATCCTCAAGATTGAAGTTCTCTGTCAGAATAAGTGCACTTCTTCCAAAGGTAGTTGAGTAAAATCCTCAATGAAATTTGTTGAAAACTGCTGAAAATGAGGAGTAATATGTTGAGGTGTGCTTCTCCGCTCATCGCCACTGTGATAAATGAAGATAAATCATCTTGAATTGTTAGTAGGGTCTTTATTATAAAGGACACCTGATCCATAGGCTGACAGCAGCTCCAGTCCAATTGAAACTGCCACTGACCCATGGAACCTTTCACATGTCACAGCAATGCAAGAATGCCCTTACATTCTAAGTTCCAAGTAGACACACATATGCTGAATACCACACTTCTAGACCTAGGTGACTAAATAATAAAGCTGCTTTCCTTTTTGGTTCAAACTTTCCCCCATCTATGGCCACCAACAAATTTCAAAAGTATGAAACCAAGCTTTTCACTAAACTACTAGTTTGCCTGGTTGTGACAGAAATGGTATGATACTAGCCAGTTGATGGGACGTAGCCATGCTGACTAAGAATCTTTAAAAAAAAAAGAAAAAATAATTATTTTAGAAGTTAACAAACATACCAATAATTACACGTTGAACAGGAAACTTAGGCAATGCTCTGGAATTCTGGACCAAATATTTGTCAAAGCTCCACAATGCTCTTCGTGACAAATGTTTTAAAAATAATTTTCCCAATAAAAAATAGTCGCCAGTCAGTGTGATGATGTCACCATGACACAACATTGCACACCTCTCTCTTATCCGTGCTGAGTTTACCAAATAAAGATGGCTGCCCGCCGTGTGATGATGTTGAGAACAGAGCCAGGGAATCACAGGTGAGTCTTGAAATTATTTTTTTAGTCTGCAGGTATGGAGCTCACCCACACCTCCTGATCCAGTGATTCCAGCGACCAACTCCTGAAGAAGGACGTTGGCTGGAACACCGAGAGGAGACCCAGAACGTGGAACTCCACATAAACAAATGCAACCAGGTAAATAACAATGAATTGACCAAGAGCTGATTTTGTGGCCTAGAAGGATCGACTCTTGTTTCTTCCCCTGCTTCAACTAAATGTTCAGCATATAACTTGGTGATGTGATTTATCCAAGCTTGAGGTGGGATAGAAACAACCAAAGTATTCATCTGTGTCCCGCAGTTTAATTCAACTGTGCTTCAATAGTGTCCTGTGTTTTTTCCCAAAGTACCTTCCTTTTTAGTACAGTTTGATGTCTCTTACGTTTTTCTTTTAAGATCCTGAATTTATTTTTTCCAGTTGATAGAGTATTGCAAAAATTGTATAAATGTAAGCTTATTTATCTCAGTTGAGAATTTTGCTCTACACCATTCTTGTAATATTTGTTGCTCTTTTTGGGTTTTCACTGTACTCTTCATCCCCTTTTTTATCTTCAGTATACAGCTCTCATAGTCAGTTATTATATTATCCTCGGCAACCTTAGTCAGGTCCAAGCTTGTTATTGCCATTTTATTGAAACTGTCCATATTAGTAGTGTTCCAAGGCAACCGTCCATGATTTTGGTCTACTTTAGACTAAAAGATAAATAGCTAATGATTATGTTGTCTAATTATTGAAGAACCTTTGATACCTCTTCTGGTGGATCTAGCAGGTATGTTTGACATAACTCTTCTGTTAATTTATGACTCCACCTATAGATTGTAAGAACTCAAATAGTTGTTTGCCTCCCTTGGAGCATGGTTAAACCACCTTTTTCATGACCTTTAATTGAGCTATGCTCAGGACTACTTATCACATAATAATTAAAAGTTTTTTAATGACCATGTCTTCTGCAGGCATAAAATAGTTGCATTTAAATTTACGAGATGATTGATTTTATCTATCTGTAGACATGTTAGATTTGAAGAAAGAAAAATATATTTTTGTTAGAAAAGCAACTTAGGAACCTTGTACATCTTGTTTTCATTTAACATTCCTGATAACCACAACCAAGATGACTCAATATTTGACCTTTTAATTTTCAGTTGATCTAGAACTCTTAATATTCTGCCTTCAGGATTCACTTGAATTGACACACACTTTATTAATGGCCCCATCTAAGTTTGATGGGCAAGCATAAGTGATGCTACAGGTCGTGTGTTAAGTCAATTGTTCCTACATTGTCTACTAAGGATTTTGGTTGAATGGACTACCTAGTCTAGAGGCAAAGTTAAAAACAGCTGCAATAGCCCTGATGAAATCCCCTTTCTTTCTGCTTGTCAGAGGACGTTGGAACAGCTCCTTTTACTCCGGGTCATGTTTCTCAAGAAGGAGCCCAACCGAGCGATGTTACATACTTCAGGCAGGGAGGCTACAGCGTTATAAAAATTCAAGGGCAGTAACTTATTTGACCCACTAGATAACAACAAAGCCTGTAAGATAGAAAATTCTGGGGGCAACATGGCAAGACTGTCTTGGACAGCTAAAGAAACAAAACTAACCAAACCCCCCTTGGCTCTTCCAGCACTAGAGGGGGTGGCTGGCACAAAGAAGGTTTTGTAGCCTTCCAAAAAGAAGCTATTTTCAGTGGCCCATGTCTCCTGGAGGCAGATCACGTCAAACCTTCTTATGAAAAAGCACCCATTCTGGATCATGTGACTTACTCGTCAGCCCTGCAATATTCCAAGAAGTAAAGTTACAACCATTACGGTCTGGATGATCCAGTCCTGAGGGCCCAACGAGGCAGTGTGTTGAGAGGATATTTGGCTCTAGTGGAACTACACTCAGTCAGTCACAGCATTCTAGTGAACCCAATGTCACAAACCTGTTTGATGTGTCTATGCCTGAAACCACCTCCTGCTGACTCCGCTGACCCAAATCGAGAGACCACCCCTTTTTCCTTACAACAGAAAAAAGTGGATGGATCTGGGGCCTATAAAAATAACCCAAAGGAAGAGGCACAATGGCCGAGTTAGAGCCTCTAGGGTTAAGTTGAGAGGCCCTTCTTAGAATGATGTCCACCACATAGGAGCTGTTAAAATTAATAGTAACACAATCCCCATCCCAATTCTTCTTAGCTCTGCCCACCCAGGATGTTCGGTGAAACATGATAATGTGGCTTTCTACCCGCAAGCCTGTGGCGATATTAGAGTTCAAGCAATACACAACTTTACTCTTGAGTTGGCTAAAATCTGCCTTCACACTCGGAGCAAGTCGGGGTACATTTGCTAGAACCAGTATGAAAGGAGTTGAGTCTGGTGGTAGGTGTAGAGCACGTGGTCTCTGGGTAGAGTTGCTGAGTGCCCCTGGGTGAGGGCCGCATATCCCTCCTCCAATCATCGTATTAGACGTGCTTACAGCAGCTCCAGGGCCCGAGTTAGGCTTAAATTGTGAAGAAACCGCCACCTTAGAGGTCGGTGCCGATATCAATGTGACGGTCGATGTCGAGGTCAATGGCAGTGGGTGAGCGGGACACACGTGGTGACAGGGGCGCTGGAGTACCCCCTCTGGTACCAACTTTAATGAAGTCTGAGGTACAGTACACATTGTGCCAATCTCTTGCGCACTGTGACGCCCACTGGTGGATGGATCAGTTGGGCCCGGTGGTAAGGTAGGCATTACTGCAGAATCACCTTGGAGAAGCGGGATCACATTAATAAGGTCCTTTTCTATTGCTGTTAGGCGATGAAGGATAGGGTCCAGCTTAGAATCCAGAGCTGCTAACATGGATAACTTAAAAGCATCCAGCAAGGTTACCAAGTCCCTTCTAGGCACAACTGTAATATCTAGAGGACTGGGATGCGAGCCATTGCTCTTCCAACGCTTGGCACTTTTCCCAAACGGGGGACACTTCCCTTTCGCTCTTGCTCACTTCCCCACTCCAGGACCCAGGACCCACTATGGGGTTACTGAGTGTCCATTTTCTGCATAACGCCCTTTTGAGGGGGAACAGGGGAAGATGGGCAAATGGCTCAGTCCTTGTTCTGATCAGTAAGCATGGAGTCAAGATCAGAAACTGCTTTTGGTAGATCTGGACATGATGATACAGGGACACTCTGAGGGCCGAGAGGGGAGTGAAGTACAAGAGATTGAGAAAGGCAGCGAGTAGCCCACTCAATCTCCTTGTCCAGAACGCCTACAGCTCGTTATAGGAAAGCATCCATAATAGACATGGTATTCGCAGGGACCTTGGATGAATGCCCTGCTGTCCTACATTTCCCCATTATAGCTCACCAAGGGGTCCTAGAATATATCCTACAGAGCTATTCAAAAGTAGTACTCAAAAATAATAAATCTCTAAAATAACAATATATCTGGGTGAGCAAAACAAACAAGAGGATCGTTAGCAGGTAACAAAGGCACAAAGATCACTGCTAACGCAGCTCCTTACAGAAAAAACAAGTACCACTACAAATAGGTGCCCAATATCTGGAGAAACAGTGCACACGGGGAAACAATGACAAATGCTGACCCCTCCTCCAATTGTCGGCACAGCACAGCTTCCTGGGACAACAAATCCCTGAGTCCCCAGGCAACAGCAGCAGCAGTGAAAGTAAACCAGGTGTCTCCTTCCTCAAACCCATCACCCCGGGTACCCAGTCACATTTACATCCTGCACCCATGGTCATAGATGGCCTTGAGGAATATGAAGTACGAGCCATTTTGGATTCCAAATGTGCACATGGAGTTCTGTTCTATTTCATTGACTGGAAGGGGTATGACCCTCAGGAGAGATCATGGGAACTCACTGACCAGATCCATTCCTCCAGACTGGTCTGACGTTTTCATGCTCAACACCCCAAGAAACCCTGCCCTGAACCTGGTGAGGGCCCTAGGGGAGGGGGTACTGTCAGGGATTCGCGGGTAGCCACCATCCTTGCTACTGGGGAATCCTGCTGGTGGCCTTTGCCTACTAACCTGCGGTTCTCTTGGCGCCTTCTTGGGCATTCCGCACTCTCATCCACACCTTAAGCACTTGCACTCAAGTGGCCTTCTGCGCACACTTTCAGTTCATCATGGTCTTGGGTATGAAGGGTATAGAGCTCGACACCTTAGGTCACCTTTTGGGCAGAACATTAGGGGATCTCTCTACCTATGCGCATGGAGGTTTATGCTTTAATTGACCTCCAGCTCAGATTTTGCCCCATGACTTGAAAGGGGGCCTGAATACTGGTGAGTCATCCTCATTTGGCGTGTCATTCACAACAGCATTAGACAGGGGGCTAAATACTAATGAGTCATACTCAGCTGACAAGTCATCCACAACAAGGAGTCAACCTCACCTGGCGAGTCATCCACAACAACAGTGAGTCATCCTCAGCTGTAGAGTCATCCACAACAAGAACATGAGACAGCCGGCCAAGATCTTGCGAGACCTCAAAGTCTCGGCAGCCATTTTTAAAGCTCTGAACTATAAGTAGTCTGACTCCTGAACAGTGATGCTTCGCATCAAGAAATCCAGACTTGACATTTCTCCTGCCCAGCCTCCGAATTCAAATCACACGTCTCTATCTGGGTACGATAAGTACTCTATTTTAGAGCTCTCCCTCTTTGACATTAGTCCTGCGGCCGCCGCACTCTTTGGTAGGGGCTTTGTTGCCTTGCTTGGGCCTCTGGCCGTGAACATGTATAAAGGAAACCTTGGTACCTCTCACCGCCAGCGAAAACTCTGCTCATTCAAGATGCCAAAAATTCTAAAAACCGCTTCTAGCGCTAGGGTTATTTAGCTGCGCAGCTCAGTTTGTTTATTGTGTATATTGTGTTCTCTTTCAACCTCCCTAGGAACTCTTTATTTTTGTGCAATCTGGTGTGCTATTGTGTGAGGACAAACACTAAACATCAGTGTGCACTTTGTCAGTGTACTAGGTGAGATCACGCATCTACTAGGTACAAAGGTTGATACTCTACACGAGTTATGTGTCATGATAAATAATGTTGAGCTGTGACAAATAATGTATGTATACTTGTGATAATCTTATTTATGTACATCATTAAGAGGTCATAGTGTGTTGCCCCTCCTCCGGTGTGCTTGATTAGTAGGCAAAGTATGTTGTTTACCCCCTCTAGCAATGACTAAGTACCCTTTAGGTAGCATCTGTCAGTTTCTGTTTGGGTGATATATCTGTCCGGCTATCTGTACTAACATTTTCCTCATGATTACTTGTTCTGTAGGTCCAAGTGGGACCTCTGGAGGATAGTGAATCATCACGTTTGTTATTTTGATAAATTGTTTAAGCCTTTCATTTTAGCTTGTTATTTTAGTTTCTTGTTTGTTCCCCAACCCCTTTCCCTTGTGTTCGTCCTGACACCCTTTGCATTCTTCTTCTACTGATGGTGGTGTGGTGGATGCAGGGGAGATACAGTGCATGCTGCTCCCACAACAGTTGGTCTCGGACCTCGTGGATGATGACCTAAAACTGCAACGCGCTCTGACATATGCAACAAGAAAAAAAATCCTCAATCACAGCACAAGCAGCGGAGAGACGATGCGGAGGCAGCAACATGGAGAAGTTGTGGATGGGAGGGGAAAGATTCAACAGAGGCAGAAAAGTAATAAAAAAAGTACCTTAATCACAACACGAGTAGCGGAGAGACCCTAGTTAAACAGAATCAATCTGTGCTTGGTCCATGCACCAGAAAATCTACAGGAAGTGGCGCCTGGCTTACACTGTCTAATTAGGAGGAATCAAAGAACAAGTGAAACAGAAGCCAAAGAATGGTAAGCAATGGGCGGGCTCCAAGCCCTTTTTGTAAACAATAGTGTTTGCAAAGCAAGAGAGCATGCGCTAGCCCCTGGCTCACACAGACTCGACCGTAAAAAGGAAGGAAAGGAAAAAGAATTGCCAAAGTTGAGCATTGGCCTATCAGCCCCAGCACTGAAGTGCACATCATTTAAGGCAGATGAACACGTGATCAGATAAGATGCCATCACCCACAGCGCAAGAGGTGGAGTCACCCATTTCACCACTCTGTATGCTGCGGTGAACAGAAGCAAAATGGGAGTCTTAGTTGAACAGACCCCTGGATGGAGATGGCTGACCCAAAGCCCCTCTATGTATGTATAAACATATGTATTTTTATTTATGAATTGTTTTGATTACATGAGGTTGGTAAGACAGGTAAAGCGGTCCCAAACCTAAAAATGTACTACAACTTGTTAATAAAGCCACCTGCACTTTGCTTTACTAAGTAAAATGTAGCCTGTTAATGTTTCAGAAGCATTTTGTATTGATAGTAATTCAATGTTCTGGATTAATAATTGTAAATCAACAAAAAAAGTCACCAACAATTGGCAGCAACACTTTATACCGACTCTTCCTTTCAACATTGAGGACGCTTTCTCAAATATACTGAAGTTGTTTTCACTAGTAGTCTTCAGGATGAAATTTCAAAAGGTAAAATATTCAAAAGATGAAGCGCCACAGAGCATCCTAAGCTTCTTTTATCATCATGCCAAAGGGTATAAAACATTCATTTAAAACAAAATAAAAAATACATATTTTGGCCACACTTTGTGAGCAGGTGCAGAAGCCCTTTGCGAATGCATATTTAATGCACACTTCCATCACTGTAATGATGAAAGATGCAGCAGTCATTTCGCATGCACAAGTGGTTCATGGTAAAACAGAGTATGCCATTTTCAAAGGGGATAAATATGCAGATATTACATACAATTGCATACTTTGTACATAATATCGAAGGCAAAGAATAGCTCATACATACCAAATGCATCACTCGGCTCCAAGGCTAACTTTTAAAATGTCGTTATGTGTTACCGATTTTAATGGTGTGTTCGGTGAAAATGATCAATGTGCAATTATGCTTTCACTGCAGCTTTATGCCTGACATTGTGATGCAGTTGTAGCACAATCATTTATTTTAAGGGGCTATGAATGAAATGAAATGAAATGTGTACTTGTAAAGCGCACCCATACCCCCAAAGGGGTGTCCAGGCGCTGTACGCATACCGCTGTGGAACCCTTCCTGGCTTTTCCCTGTGAAATGTCCACTCCTGGGCACCCCCAGGGTGAAGCCAGGCATCCCAGCGCTGTTGGGGCCGTTGTGGAGATTAAGCAAGCTATTGCCCAGAGTTGCAGAGTGGGACCCATGATTAGAATAGGCACCGAGGCGAGAATGATCAGGTCCGAGGAAATTGAGCCCAAGACCCGCCGAGGCGGGAATTGAACCCTGGTCCCGGGCCAGATCTCTGCATCAGGGTCTGCCGCTCTAACCATTGAGCCACACTTCTCCACAATGTGCACATTGTGTACAAAAGCGAAGACGTAGACCATCAATTAAGTGACTGCATACTCGTCAGACATCACTCAAGCCACAGCAGTTACTACAACTAGTACACCATGTCAGTAAATTATATAGAACATTTTCACCATAGAAACAGCACATTTTTCAATGTTAACGCAGCGTTACAGTTAGGCAGAATTCAGCTTTAACGAATATTGCATTTTCAAAGTAATTCATGCAAGGTAAATATTTTCACACCGTTAATAATGTTTAAAATTACTTTTACGCGCAGGAGAAGCATTCCGGGAAAGAACCAGTCGCGGCTCCTGGAGGGAGTGCTGCTGGGCGGTGGGGCGGGGCAGGGGAGGGGCAGGGTGGGGGGTAGTAAACTCCGACATACGGCCGAACGGAGGTAAGTACATAAATAAATAAATAAAACGAATTACATTGCGCGCGCTGCAACGCCAAATGGCAATGCGGCGCGTGCAATGTAATTCGTTTTATTTATTTATTTATGTACTTACCTCCCTTCGGCCGTATGCCGGAGTTTACTACCCCACCCTGCCCCTCCCCCGCCACACCGCCCCGCAGCACTCCCTCCAGGAGCCGCGACTGGAAAGAACTGCATGCTTCTAAAACGGACAGGGTTAAAATAAGTAAGAAAATTTAACGAAAACTGTAGAGATGAATTAACAGAAAAAGCAAGAACGGGAATGATCAGGGTATAGCAAATAGATAGAAAGAGTGTGTGAAAGAAAAAGTGACGAAACGAGAGAAAGTAAAAGAGAGGGGGAGAGAAAGATAGGGATGGGTGTAGAACAGAATGGCAGAGAAACATTAATTTGTGAAGAATTCACTATAGCATTGACTGAGAGCTAAATAAAGTTTCCATATAGCTGTATAAGCTTCCAAACATGCACCCTAGTGATTCAAGAGAGATTTGCGTAAGATGTGAGAAACCAGACATACATTAGAGCCAAAGTACTGCATATATATATATGCATTTTGTTTAGTGTAAAAATATGTAATTATAGAATTATATATTATCATTTTTAAATTTAATAATACATTTAATTTAAAACTAAAATTAAACTAAACATATAAACTTTTGTTAAATAATTTAAAATAATTTAAAATAATTTTACACATTCCTTTTAACAAAACATTACGCATATTAAATGAATATGATCATATTACTGTGGCTGGGAGTTTTTACAATTATTCTTGAAAAACTATGATTTATAAATTACATAAATATATTTTACTTAATTAAATATTAATGCACGTTTAATTTAATGAGTTGATGTGGTGTCGCATTTTATTTTCTTGGTTCAGGGATTATAATAAATATTTTAAAATATTTTACATTATTTTACATAAATGTATTTGTAAGGAAGTGGGTTTCTGTTGCAGTAACCCCCCCACTTTTTGCCAGACGACTGATGCACTTTGACTTGATGTGCCCTGGGTCCCTGCCAATCAGGTTCCCAGGGCCTGTGTTCTTTCCCCAAAACTGTACCCAGTTGGCATCTCTGGCCACAGGTCAGCCCCTGGTAAATGGTACCACAGGTACCCAGGGCACTGTGACCAGGGAAGACCTCTAAGGGCTGCAGCACTTATTGTGCCACCCTTAGAGGCCCTGCACCTTTACACACACACACTGCCTTTGCAGGCTGCGTGTTTTGGTGCAGAACAAAGTGAAGAGTCGACATGGCACACACACCTCTGTGTGCCATGCCTACAACCCACTGCCCTGGCATAGGTCAGTCACCCCTCTAGCTGGGTGCACTATACCAGTGGTGAGGGTACAGGTACATGAGCCCTGTACCCCTACAGTGTCTAAGTCCATTCTTAGACATTGTAAGTGCAGTGCTGCCATTAAGAGTATATGGTGCTGGGAGTTTGTCATTACGATCTCCACAGCACCATAATGGCTGCACTGAAAACTGGGAAGTTTGGTATCAAACTTCTCAGCACATTAAACCCACACTGATGCCAGTGTGGGATTTAATGAAAAATGCACACAGAGGGCATCTTAGAAGATGCCCCCTGAAACCTAACCCACCTCTAGTGTCCAGGCTGAGTGGCTGCTTCAGCTGCCACCACCAGACATGTTTCTGGACCCCTGGGTCGATAGCCTGCTGCTCTCTGGGGCCTGAAACAATGCACATCCTAGGACGAGGTGCCAAGCCTCCTCCCCCAGGATGGGCAGGGTTCACGAAGGGGAAGCTTCAAAGGCATGCCGCCTTTGTGAGCCTCCCCAGACCATTTGCTGCTTTCAGCAGCTGGTCCCCACTGGTTCTACCCCCCACTTTGGGCGGGAGTACCGGTGGGAAAAACAAGTGAGGGAAAGAGGTGTGCCCACCTCTGCGAACTCCACCCCTCAGGTGGGGGAGGCGAGGTGAAGCACAACTCTGAGTCCCCGCCATCTTGAGGATGGGGGGACCCAACCAACCAGGGACAGGCTCCTGCCCCCCTCCCACTGGAGGTGTCGTGTAGTTCCTATAGTACCCATGCAGGACCTGCACGTTTGGATAACATAAACCGTGGGCTTGGTGTTAGACTGATTCTGTGCACCCCCACCGCGTATGTTAGCCGGATTTGCATTAGCTAGCTCACAGTGCCACTAGAATCTCCTCTTATCGGGGAAAGATTAGTTTCTGGCAACCTTAGATCATGACAACCCTGATCCCTCAGAATCGTGTAAACAATGTACTACTTTTCGCTCAGTCACTCGTGCTAACTTATTCGGTTTGTCTCAGAGAGTTACACAGAATAAACAGTCTGGGCGTTTCAATAAGTATTTATTGAACAGTTGTTATTCTAGTGTAAAATATATGTGCTGCAGTAACCAGCAGACAATAGCAGAGATATATTATCAGCAGTATGATAAAAGTGAATGGATAGAACAGTTCAACCATGTTGCAATAATCATGAATACATACATGAATATAAAAGCATTATGAAAAGTGTGCATACTCCTACGATGCCTAACTAGATGTACCTGAGTGTACCTAGCATATGTGTAGGTCTAAAAGCCTAAGAGCCAAGAATCCTTCTAGGATTTAGTCGAACCCCCATACCTGAATAGAGAGAATGTGGGACCCCGTCCTGGTCTCGAGTTGGACACCCCGCAAGGGCTGTGTTAGACCGCTGTCAGCTGGAGCGACTGCATGCAGGAGCCTCAGCATCTCTGGTCAGTGTGTCAGCATGGAAGTCTCGGTTCCCTCTATCTTACTGTGGCAAGATGTGGTGTATTTATACCCTGAAGACTCTAGTTGCTTCGTATGGTTTGTATTGGGCCTTGTTAGACTTGAGGAAGACGTCAGGGGTGAACTTTGTACATACATATTATGCAGGTGGTGTATTCCTAGAGAGTCATGCATAATTGATGAGTACAGTGTGGGCCTGTGTTTGGGGGAAACTCTGCTGTATTCAAAACCACAGGCTAGATAACGTTCAGCCCTCAGAGTTCGTTGTGTACTAGCAGGGACCAATGTAGGTGAAAGATCATGCCTATATAAGGAATCATGACTATAATAGGACATGTACAGTTATGACCGTAATAGGGCATATGCGGCTTTGACCATAATAGGGCAAGTACGAATATGACCGTATTAGGGCAAATACGAATACTTCCATTTTAGGGCATGTATGAACGGGTCTACATTAGGGCCTCTATACGGGACATAACACCCACTCCTCTTCCTAATAGGATGAAAATGACCATACTTAAAATCTGGACAGTTTAAAAACATTTTAAAAGCAAGTAAAAACATGGTTTTAAAATTGTAATAAAAAAAAATTCTTCAAAAATGTTACAATTCAGCTATTTCCAATTGCCACTAAAAAAAATGTATATTTTGTTTCTCTATATAAGTTGCTTCACTGAAAGCGGAAGAAGGCCATGCTTTTCTCAAGCGAAAGTGTCAATTTAGGAAATGTTCCAAATTTACTCTGTTATTATGAAAACGAGTTGAGAAGCCGAATTCTTTCCCAGGACGCGATGAGCCAATTCGAGATTAGGTGTCCTGGCTGGGAAGCACAACATTATCAGTGTGAACTACTGCAGACGACAAATCCAACGCCTCACAGAGAACGTCAATCGCACATAGATGGTATGTAGCACTGCCAACAGTCGGTGCTGCGGCAGCTTGTGTGGCAGTTGTTACCTGGGTGCCTGTGGAGGAGTCACCTAACCCAGCAGGAGCAAACGGCACCTGTGGATTCTCCAGGAATGTGTTCATCAGAATTGGAAGCCGCTGGGGACAAGCAGAGCGTGGGCCTTTATGGGGTCCAGCATTGCATCCGTGTCCGGAGGCGCATCTGATGGAAATGTTAGACAAAGATCCAACGTGCATTCTTCTCCGCAAAACAGGCATCGAAGAACAGGTAAGATGCAGTCTACCCTGACTGGTCGAAAGGATAGAAACCAGGAGGCATTGAGTTCTTGTAGGCAAGAACTGCCCAGAAGTTGTACCATGCGTTCATGGTATTTCCGCTCCAGGAGCATGTTCGCCATTCCCTCGGGAATTGGGCCGTCCATTGCGTAGCAGTAGTATTATAAATAGGACCCCTGCAATCAGCAATAGGATAAGCGGGAGTCCTTCAAATACGCTTCCCAATACGGAGTGTATAAAATTTGGGATTACTCCGAGGACTGTCTGAAAGGTGCTTAACAGTCCTGACCCTATGTTCTTAAATAGGTGTACAATACCGCTCGTATCAGACATATTGAAGATACGACCCACCATTTCTGCGAAATGAATGGGGCAGTTTGTACGTATGAGCGCCTGTATCTCACTCGAGGTCCTTGCCACTTGAAGTTCATAGGTTTCTCGAGCGGAGCTTAAGGGCACGGGTTGCTGTAAAAGCATGGCTTGCAGTCTGCTCAGAGTATCAAATTGTATGAAAGAAACGTTCAGTGAAGGCCATAGCGGCGCCTCCCTGACTGTGTTCAGTGGTGGAAACAATACTTGCATACAGCAAGTAACCCTGGAGTTAACGGTGACCAGATAGGCGACGCCCGGAAGCATCCCACAGCAACCTTGATCATTTAGCATCAAGTAACTCCCATTCGAGAGTAGCTCGAAAACCGGCGTGATCACTGCAGCTGGGGTCCCAGTCATGTGACAAGATAGGTTCGCTACTGAACCGCTACAGGCTCCGTGTAGAGAAATATCCTGACACATGAGAGAACCGATTAAAGCGTTCTTGCAGTTTGCACCGCTCAGAAATACTTCTCGATCCCCATTCTGGCATCGATATCTATATGGTAACTCCCAAGTTTCCTTAATGTAACCCTTACCCATTTTTTCATATTTGCCTGCCTGCCTCTGCTCAAGGCAATATTGAAACTGCAACGTAGTGACCGGCAGAGTGATTTGGCCATGAATTAGCCATTCAGTTGATGGTAATTCGGCTACAGTGAATGGTAACCTTTCCAGTTTCTCAATACGCAGCATTGTATATTTGGCTCCCCTTTGTGCCAATTCTGTCTGTTTATCAGTTAGATTGTATTCTGAAAACAGAGACGTGGTGTTTATAAAACGCCAGGGCACATAGCCTGCACGAAAAGATTGTAGCGTCCAGCTTAGCTTCATAATAGAACGTAGCTGAGATTGCCCGTGTTGTAACAAGGCCAAATCTTGTTCCAATATGTCGATTGCCGAAAACACAATGTTGCCTAAGGAGTAAATCCTGGAGGTCAAAGTTGTTAACCCATTATCCACTACAGCTAATGCCTTCTCTAAGTTAACACGGTCTATTTCCCGTATTCTTTCTGCGGCCTCCTGTTGGGATATTTTCCAGTTTTCATTATAATAGGCTTAAATGCCAGCATATATGAAACGTTTCTGACGTGTGTTTCCATGGGTCCTAGTAGAAAATCCCTAAGGTCTACATCAGGTGTGGGTACGGTCAAGTGATGTTTCACTTCTGTGAGTGTTGAGGTCCCTAGCCGATCAAGGCACAACTTCCCAACAATATAGGATGTCACTACCCCTGGGTGTTGTCTCTGTACATAGCGTGTATCTGGCCTTTGGATACTAAACCCTTCGGTTGTATTCATAAATCTCTGTTGACAGGTGTTTGCGTCAATGGGCCAAATCAGCCATTTCGTCCAATCAGGATCTGATCTGTTGTACTGGAGAATGTCATCTAATCCTACCCCTTGTGTAGTTGAATTCTGCCCCCCACCTATCTGTGATGGTGCTGGAAACACCGGTGTGTTCATTTCCTTGTTCTTGGCTAGTCCAAGACAGGATGTCTGTTGCACAGTTTCATTCAGAAATATAATCTGCTGTGGAATGAGGCATGCTCTAAATAGCGCTTCTGTTCCCTGGACTTGCCAGTCCCTAGAACCCCAAATTGATTTTAAATCTATAGTGTCCTTCCATAGGTCGAAACCCTGTGTAGACAACTGG
Source organism: Calotriton arnoldi (assembly GCA_963921515.1). NCBI lineage: Eukaryota > Metazoa > Chordata > Amphibia > Caudata > Salamandridae > Calotriton > Calotriton arnoldi. The sequence continues at coordinate 312,275 of CAWUFW010001637.1, forward strand.
GCCAAAAAGGAAGCAGAGTAAATCTGTTTGGTGTTAGTCAACATAATTTTCTGTGCTGATGTTTTTGCCACTTTGTAATAAAATTACTTCGGGTCAGATATGTTAAACCCTGAAAAGTATGTGAATTTCTGTGCAAAGGTTTGCGAACTACCTTTTGGAGGTGTTGGGCAGTGTTCCCACTGGTGGTATTCAAATACATTTCTAGGTGTTATAGATTTGTGTAAGAAATGATGACCATAATGTTGGTAACAGTACAATGTATCATAGTCTGAAGTACCTTCTAACATTTCATTGTTCGGAAATGCAGCAGTTTTTTCTAAATCAGACATCATAGCATTTACAGTTTCAGTGTCCCAATCATCAGATAATTGTACTGGAGGTAATGATATCACTTAAAGAAATTTTAAATACATGTTTAAGCTTTAAAAGTTCAGTCGGACCGAATATATCAAAATCAATCTTGTCCCATACTATACCGTCCGGTATAGGAATTGCTGTGATGTTCACTGAAGACAAGTCTCTTGGTTCACGATGTGAAGACTGGTGTGGCTTTAAAATCAAATTGACTCTTTGGGCTGTAGAGCTCTGCTGGAGATATCGTCCATTAATAAGCATACTAAAAGTTATAATTAAACCTAGCCAGAAAATGAAAAAATAGAATCCCAGTGATATACCATAGTTCTATCCAAGGTGACACCAGGTAAGTATTTCTAAAAAAGTTCAAAAAGTCAATGAGTTTCTGTTTGTGTGATTTTTTGGCTGGCGTCATTTCCGGCTGGCTTGGATCCAGTGAAAACGTATCAAAGTTCATGAAATAGCCAGAAGCAGTTCGATCAATTGTTGGAATTGCATCGGGATTTGTTGAAATTGGATTTTGCTCTTGACGAGGAATGTTGATGTAGATGTCTGTAGTCGGTCATAGCATTGTTGCTTAGTCCTTCATTCTGTACAGGTGGCTCTTCAAACGTGATGAGTCTTTCTGTTTGAACTTCTTGGATTGTAGCGAGAGGAGGGCATCTGCTACTGTGGAGTCCACGAGGCCTACTGTTTAGTATCGGCCACATAGTGTGGTTTGATTAAGTCGATTGAGACAAATCTTTTCTCCTTTTTCCCGGCAAGAGGTGGCAGAAGTACAGTTCTTGTGCCTTGGATTGCTAGGACCGGTACAGCAGTTCTGTAAGATGGCCCAAATTCTTTCTTGTATGCAATCTTTTCTCTGACCAGATCCCCGACTTTTGGGATCCAGACAGGTCTTGCCATTACTGCCTTGACTTCCTCAGTGGCAGTCTTTTTTAAGTGGACATTGCTTTGTTGTGTCCTGGATTCATTTAGATCCTGTAAAATAGCCAAACGATCATGGATACCAAATTGTTTTTCATCCGCCACTGTGCCTTCACAATCAAGATCAGGTACCCACATTCTTGTCCCAAATAGGACCTCATAAGGAGTGACACCCCCTAGAGAGCTTCTTGGCTGATTGTTTATTGCCCTTTGTACCCCATATAAGTGATCGACCCATCTACCGCCCTTGCCTAAAACCCTAGCTGTTAAAGATTGCTTTAAGTCACGGTTTTTCCTCTCCACGACCGAATTACCCTCAGGATGGTTCAGAGAGGAGTACCGCAATGCTACGCCCATTCCTTCCATGGCCTCTTTGTAAGGCCGAGAGCTAAACGCCGGGCCACGGTCAGAATGTAACGTGCCAACTGCGTATGTGCCGATAAAGACTCGCAAATCTTTTATAACAGTTCGAGCTTCAGCCGAGCGCTGAGGCCAAACCCATAGTAATCTAGAGCAGGAATCCACTGCAACCATGATATATTTCTTGGCCCCATCAGATTGTAGGGGTCCGCAGTGGTCCAAATACACACATGCGAGTGGTTTGTCTGATTTTAGTAATGGTGTCTGTGCTGGGCGTGTTACGGTGGAGCCTTTCATCTGCTGGAGGATGTCGCACTTTAAGACCTAGGGGCCGATTCCGATTCCGGCCGGAAATCTCTCCGACCGAGCCGGACCCGGAGAGAATTCCGACCGAATCGGACCCTAGCAGTCCGACCGGACGAGTACGATACATTTGCATGCTATCGGACTCGATTCGGTCGGACTCCCATTGAAGTCAATGGGAGCCGGTCGTACAACGCGTACGCGGGCTCCCATTGACTCAATGGGTGCGAGGCGAACAAGGGCGCCCCCTACAGCGGGTACGCGTCCATGCGCATCGCGGCGTACATGCACAGTGTAGGGGGACCCATGGGTCCCCCTGTGTGCGACTCGCGCACCTACGCGCACAGGGGGTCCGACGCGGACCCCAAAGTCCGGCTCCGACAGCTTTTTCGAGCCGGACGGCGCGAGTCGGTCCGGACTGCTCCGCGGCGCGCATCGTACTTACCCGGCCGGGAAACGTCTCCATAGCGCGGTGCGAGTCGTGTCCGCGCCGAGTCGGTCGGAGCGTGTTGAAGCCGCGAACGAGTGGGTCGGCGATTTCGCAGGAGCTTGCATCGTACTCGCTCGGCCGGACCCGCTGTACGATTCGGTCGGGAAACAGGGCTCCGAATCGGATCCGGTAAATCCGAATCCGATTCGGAGCACTACCGGCCGAGATCGGAATTGGCCCCATAGTCTTTGGTCTGCTTTGTTAACCCTGGCCACCAGTAGCGCTGTTTTAGTAAAGAAATAGTCGCTGTAACGCCTGTATGCGCAGAACCCAAACCCTTGTGTGCTGCTAGAATTAAGCCTTGCCTACGATCCATATTTGGTATTACTCTATCCCCCACTCCAGGAATCTGAGCATATGGAATGTTTTGTGCATCTAACTTGTAGGAGTACTTGAGTAGAAATTTTTTAGGTACTGCTGTGCTGCCTTTGCGTGAAGCATTGACAGCTACCATAATCTCGCCGTCTATTCTCGTTTTTGAACGAGTAACTGCAGCTTCGGATGCTGTGCATACAGCCCCCTTTGCGGCTTCATCAGCCAATGAATTCCCTTCAACGTGAATGCCATCACGCTGATGACTCAGTGTATGTATCACGTGAGCCCTTGGTAGTTCGTTTCTCAACTCCACTACCTGTTCCCATAGCATTTTATGCTTAATTGTGCCACCTTTCGCGTCTTTAAACCCATTTTGTTCCCAATGATGTAAATATTCATTGTACGACTGTACACAGTAAAAGGAATCACACACAATTAGTGTGGGGAATTCGTGTTCCGTATTTACTAGTGCCAGTATCAGTGCTTTTAATTCTGCCAACTGAGCCGTGCAGTCTCCTAGAGATTGCGTTTTAGTGCAACTTGGATCGAACTTTCCATCGCGCATGCGACCTTTAACGATTGCACACGCTGCGCTGTAAGCTTGCTTACTCCCTATGGCCGGTTGAGCAGATCGGTCAGTGTAAATAATGTATTCATACTGATCTAGAGGCAAAATCGCATTCGGTAGAGGATATTCTTGTTCGTATTGCAGAAATGCTTGTGTTTTTAAACTTGGATCAAATCTGTATTCAACATCCGTTGCAGTAAGAGAATTAGCCCATTGTATCCATCTGGGATGTAATGCTTTCGCATTTGGAATGCTAGCCTTTGTAACAGCTTCTAAAGCCGGTACCGGGGTTACGACAATTATGCGTTTCCCCTGAGCCAGAGCTCTTTCTCTTGCTACAGCGGTCTGCACTGCTGTCAGGATTTTTTCTGTTGAAGTGAAGCGCATCTCTGCATTCGTGTACAGGTGTGATTTATATGCGATTGGTACTGTTTCTCCTTCATTGAAGGTCAAATAAGTGTACCTGCATTGACCCGCTATTAATCGGATCACCAAATTGTGTGCGTTTACGCGTGTCTGTAAATGTTTTGAAGCTATCATGTCTTCCTGTAGTGACCGTAGGATATTTGTATGTTCCTGTGTCCAATGTCTAACTGAAAAGTCAGGTTTTATTAAGTCGTAGAAAGGTTTTACTTTTTCTGCGTAATCCAAAATGTATGTTCGACCAAAATTTAGGAATCCCAGAATTGATTGTAAATTCTTTAATGATTTTGGAGGTTGGAGCAGTGCACACTTTTCTAAAAAGTTAGCTGCTAGGCTTTTTCCTTCACTTGACAGCTCGTATCCTAAAAATAGGACACTGAGGTGGGCAATTTTTGATTTTTTGAAATTAAATTTATAGCCCTCAGAGGTGAATCCCATAATAATGGTGCTCACCCTGGTCAAGTCCCTCGGTAAGTCATCGTCCGTCAGATAAATATCATCTACATAGGACAATGCTTCTTCATCCAAATTTTGTAGTAACTCTGTTACCCTTGCTGAAAATACCCCTGGGCTGTTCTTATACCCTAGGGGAAGTCAGCAAAATTGCTGTTGGGACCATAGCGCTGAGAATGCGGTCAAGTACCTGCTTTCAGGCGCTATATTTTGGCAGAAAAATCCATTTGAGATATCAAGTGTTGTTTTGTATTTTTGTCGCACAATGTTATTCATCAATGCGGCACTGTGTGCATTTTGAACTGCAAATGTCTTTGTGCAAGTGTTTAAATGTCTGTAATCTAAAACTAGACGATTTGTGTTGTCAGGTTTGGCTACGGGGAACAAAGGATTGTTCATAGGTGAAGTGCAATTTTCAATCACCCCTGGTATTCAAGTTGATCTAGGATCTCCCTGACTTGTTTTTTAGCTTCCTGCTTTATAGGGTATTGCCTTTGAGCATTTGGGGAAACTTTTAACGGGATCACGTGGTGGGTTGAATCCTCATCCCAACCAGCATGATTTTTGTACAATGCTGGAGCTAGGGCAACCACCCACTCCTGCGCATATGCATGTTTTAAATGTATGGGAACGAGGTCGGAGAAGGCTGGAAAAATTATAGTTTCTCCCCTAGGGCACTCCATGACGAATGCAGGCGGCCAGTCTTGCTCTGCTAATATGATGTCATATCCAGATGGCAGATTTTTCCAAAATAGACCTTTAATTTTTCTGGGCTTGTCCCCCTCCATCCGGAGTGTTATCTCATGTAACTTATGTGGGACACTTACCCGAGTATCAGGTGTTTTCACCGTGATATACTCACTCAACTCCGCTGTCACTAGAAATTCCTTCAGGTTCTGGCGAGCTATAGTTACTTCTGCCACGCTGTCTAGCATCGTCAGAGCCCATTCCCCGTTCAGAAGCTGTGTCCTCAGAATTCTGGGCATGTCTGATCTTGAGACCTGCTACCTTCTTCTTTTTGAACTGAGGTTTTGATTTTTGTTTATCTTCTTTTTTAGGTGCGTAGTCCGCAGCGCGTTGCGTGTCTCTGGACTTTGTACGCTCCTCTTGTCTGTGTTCTGACCGTCCTTCCCTCTCGGAGTTTTTTGATGAACCCTGAAAGGAACGAGAGGAACGTGTATCAGTATCCTGATACCTGTCAGGTTTTTTAATATTATCCCTATTCCTGAGGTTATACCTCCTTTCAGAGGGCTCCTGTTGAGGAGACCTACCTCTGGATTGAGATCTGCTATCTTTAGACTTTTGTTGTTTTTTATTTTCCCACTTCTTTTTAGTAGAAGTAGGTGTCTGCTTTGTAGTGTCCTTTTCAGGACTGCCCACCAGTTGTGGTTTTAATGCTTTCCCACCTAGACTGTCTCTGCCTAGTTCTGCATATGCAGTTTCAATTGGACTGAACTCCCTTAGGCGTTGGCGGATTGCCACTGAAGCTGCTTCCCCCTTAATGTTAGCTAGTATTATGGCTGATACCTGGTCAAAGTTATTTAGTAACTTCATCCCTAAGTTAAAGGCAGGTTCTGCTCTGTACTCATTTTGTATCTGTCTCAATACGTCAGGTACTACTGCTAATGACGGGGTACCATGTGTTCTGATATATATGGCAGCAAAGACTAAACCCCAAGAGGTGCAGTCCTCTATTTGTGGTGTGATTCCCCATGGGCAAGCAGATTGTTAGTATTCTGTGTTTATCACAGGGGGTAGTATTCGGAAATACTGCCTCAAGCTGAGTTATTTTCTGAGCTATCCAGAATGGTATTTGTTCGCGTTTTGCAGGCATTTTGCCCATTACCGCGTGTAATGTTTGAGGAGTAATTTTAGTTGCTGTACCCTGGAATTGGGTCCCATTTGTTGCAACTGTTGTTGGTTGAACTGTGAGAGTTCTCATGACGAATTGCGTCACGTTTCTGTAGATTTTAATTAAATCTCTGTGTTGTATGAGTAATTCTGGCTGTGGCATTGTGCCAATGTCAGGATGCGGTGTGTAAGCCGCTAGTATCGGCCATGTGGCTCCGTCTCCTCCGAGCGGGCCTAATCTTACTCTTGTTCTTAAGTGGGGTAGGTCGCCTTTAAACCAGTATAAGTGTTCCTGGTAAGTGAGTGGAATCTCTATGTCATCGAATGGACAGTATTCCTCTGGTGCATCTCCTTCTATGTAGTAGTGAAATGTCTTTGTTACAGCATCTGCTGCTGGGAATGTAACCCATGAATAGAATACCTCTGTTTTATTTGATTTGTGTGCCTCAATCACGAGAGCTACTACGCCTCCCCTTGGTGGTAAACCATTTTTTAATAGTTTCATGGTGAGCGTATGTCTGAATTTAGGTGCAATTTCAATTGCATTTTCGGGTTGTTCTCCGGCTGAGAGATGCAGATCTACTCTTTCTTCATCGCTCTCAGTCATTTTGAAAAGAAAATCTTTTCCAAGAGAACTAGGATAAAGGTTTTATGCACAATTTAGGAACTAAATATCCTTCAAGCTTGATTAACCAACAGCCAATAAATAGTATTTTCGTACTACTCAGCTGCGGCGGATTTTGTGCCCACCCACTCCAAACGTCTCTGGGGTTTTGTGAGTAGGTTCTCTGAGAATAGCACGACTGAACTACTCAGATTCTACTGTTAAATAAGTACCCAACCAATGTTGGTGGCGCCATGTCGTGTAGTTCCTATAGTACCCATGCAGGACCTGCGCATTTGAATAACATAAACCGTGGGCTAGGTGTTAGACTGATTCTGTGTACCCCCACCGCGTATGTTAGCCGGATTTGCATTAGCTAGCTCACAGTGCCACTAGAATCTCCTCTTATCGGGGAAAGATTAGTTTCTGGCAACCTTAGATCATGACAACCCTGATCCCTCAGAATCGTGGAAACAATGTACTACTTTTCGCTCAGTCACTTACTTATTCGGTTTGTCTCTGAGAGTTACACAGAATAAACAGTCTGGGCGTTTCAATATGTATTTATTGAACAGTTGTTATTCTAGTGTAAAATATATGTGCTGCAGTAACCAGCAGACAATAGCAGAGATATATTATCAGCAGTACGATAAAAGTGAATGGATAGAACAGCTCTACCATGTTGCAATAATCATGAATACATACATGAATATAAAAGCATTATGAAAAGTGCGCGTACTCCTACGATGCCTAACTAGTTGTACCTGAGTGTACCTAGCATATGTGTAGGTCTAAAAGCCTAAGAGCCAAGAATCCTTCTAGGATTTAGTCGAACCCCCATACCTGAATAGAGAGAGTGTGGGACCCCGTCCTGGTCTCGAGTTGGACACCCCGCAAGGGCTGTGTTAGACCGCTGTCAGCTGGAGCGACTGCATGCAGGAGCCTCAGCATCTCTGGTCAGTGTGTCAGCATGGAAGTCTCGGTTCCCTCTATCTTACTGTGGCAAGATGTGGTGTATTTATACCCTGAAGACTCTAGTTGCTTCGTATGGTTTGTATTGGGCCTTGTTAGACTTGAGGAAGACGTCAGGGGTGAACTTTGTACATACATATTATGCAGGTGGTGTATTCCTAGAGAGTCATGCATAATTGATGAGTACAGTGTGGGCCTGTGTTTGAGAAAAACCCTGCTGTATTCAAAACCACAGGCTAGATAACGTTCAGCCCTCAGAGCTCGTTGTGTACTAGCAGGGACCAATGTAGGTGAAAGATCATGCCTATATAAGGAATCATGACTATAATAGGACATGTACAGTTATGACCGTAATAGGGCATATGCGGCTTTGACCATAATAGGGCAAGTACGAATATGACCGTATTAGGGCAAATACAAATAAGTCCATTTTAGGGCATGTATGAACGGGTCTACATTAGGGCCTCTATACGGGACATAACAGAGGGTGGCACGATAGGGGGTGTACCCACCCCAGGGAAGGGACCCATTGGTCCCTGCCCTTTACCTACCTGTAACGCCCCTAAATCTAGTATTTAGGGGGCACCCTGAACCTTGCTTCCTCAGATCCAGCCTGACAACAAGAAGAAAAGAAGAAGAAGGACGAAGAGCCATGCAGAGCTAACAAGAGGACGACGCCCACTGACTTGGCCCCAGCCCTACAGACCTGTCTCCCCTCGAACCTGCTCCTGCGAAATCCCGGTGTGTCCTGCAGCCAGCAACCTCAAAAACCCCGGAGGACCTGCCTGCCTTCACTTCCAAGACTGCTTCTCCCGTGAACACCGGACTTGTTCAAACTGCAGCTTCTGGCTCCGGCCGGATACCGCGAATCCAGCCCACTTTGCACCCTCCGAACCCGGCCCGAGCTCGAGTGGAAAAACACCACGAGGAGGTCACCCCGGCAATCCTGACCCGAGATCCGGCGACTCCTGACCTACCTCAAGCCTCCACGACGCCTGCAGCCTCAATCCAGAGGATCCCCTCTACCGCGACCAGAGCGGGTAAGACTTTCCGACGTCCCAAGGCACCCCTGCACCCGACGCCCCACGGCCTTGTGTGCACAAACCAACAGTGCCTAACCAACCCAAGACATCCCAACTTACCCCTCGAAGTGGTGGTCGCACCCAGAAGATCCTCGTCCCCGAGCCTGCAGTGCTTCTTCTAACTGGAGGTTCTCCATTGAAAACAACAGGGCACCTGACCTCAAAACAGCACCCTGCACCCGGCCGACCTAGTGCCGCTGAGGGTGCACCTTTGGTGCTAATTTGGTTCCCTATTTGCCCTGACCTAAACCTTAGGGAGCATTTTTACAAGCCCCTTGCGTGACTTTTGCGTTACTTTTAACATGGGAAAAGTGACGCAAAAGTGGCGCAAGGGGCTTGTAAATCTGTGTCTAGGAGCTTTGCTCCCACAACCCAGTGGCCTGCTTGCCAGCAGCCACCAACCGGAGACCCCCTATCCTCCATAGGATAACATTGGGCCTCAACACTCTGCACCCGGCCGCCCTAGTGCCGCTGAGGGTGCAACAGTGCATCACTGACCCTGGGGGACCCCTGAGTCTAACCCCAGAACCTTAACTCCCACAGTCGATTACTTACCTACAAACCGATAACTTTTCCTCCATAGGATAACATTGACACTTTTTCTCCAAAAAGTTTCTAAGTGTGGAGTTTTGAAATCTAAAGATATTCTTTAAAAATCCTGCGAATAACCAAAACGTATTTGCTTACCTGTTTTCAGGAAATGTCCCAGTGCTGAATCTAGGTATCCAGCACTGAGTTAGAAAAGTAACGAGAAAAGTAACTTACCTGCAATTTACTGAAAAAGCCTATTCATTCCAATGTACTGTATTTGCTAAGTGTTGCAACCTACTGCATTCCCTGTAAATCAAACAAAGTACAATTTCTATTGCATTTTCAAACTGTTCTACAATCAGCAACTTATTATTGCAAAGTATTTTATGCTTACCTGTGCCAGGCTTGCTTGGTTCTAAAGTAAAACAACAGTATTTTTTTATACAAAAACAATTGGCCTAGAGTTCAGTTCTTGAGTGTGTGAATTCATTTGCTGACTGAGTGTGTACACCAAATGCTTAACACTGTCCTCTGATACTGCCTTACTGCTCGACCACTCTACCACAAATAGAGAGTAAGGTTCTATCTAACTTTAACCTCTGCCTACCTCTGGGGTCACATGGACTCTATACACACTATACCTCATTTTGGTGTAGTATATATAGAGCCAGTTTCTTACAGTATTTTATTACAATATTTGTATTTTTTCTTTTTTTTAATAATAAACTTTAATTTATTATTTTTTATTTATTGTGTCAGCCTGTCAAAGACAGGCCAAACAATATAGCCTTGAATCCCGACCTAGCGGGCTCTACCGGCCATTAAAGGCCCACTCCAGGATTAAAGGTCCAAACCGAAGGCGAGGGCCTTTAACAAAGGAGTGGGCCTGTAATGGCTGGTTGAGCCTGCTACGGAGGGCTCAAAGGCTATAAGATCATTCTGCACCTAGAGGGCAGAATTTTTTAATTTATAAAAACAAAGGCCTCTCGGACCCCGAGTGGGTTTAAGTCCCCTGGCTCCGAGAGGCCTTTGTTCACAGCAGCAACTGTGAACAAAAACAACATTGGAATGTTGTTCTGCGGGCTTTTACCGGCACGTAGAAGCCCGGAGCACTCCATTGTATTCAATGGAGTGCTCCACATTCCAATGTTCTAAGATGCAATACAAAAATACACAATATAGCAATTAATAACATACCCAAATAAGTTACAGATTAAAATTATTCCTAATGAAAGTAAAAGCAATCTACACTGTTGACTTGACAGCTCAGGGAGATAACAACCAATGGTGAAAGTGCTTGTGCCTAGTCATCGCCCAGACAAGGGTGGTAACACTCGTAATAGATGCGTTGGCTACGGCTGGCAAAAATAACATCTGATTAAAAGACCACAAGCACACAAAACAATCCATCCATAATTAGTTAAAACACAAGAGCACTCAGGGAAAGAAACAGCCACTAGTAAAGTGCTATTGATTAGTCATCGGTAAGCTCAAAAGTGCTAATAACCATAATAAATAACATTGATTATGACCACCCGAATGACATTTAATGACAAGGCTGCTGATAAGAAATCATCCGCAACAAGGTAAATCACTAATAAAATGCTTCTCGGAGAAACCCCATGACCTGCCCTAGGCAAATGTCAGCAACTATATTGCAGATTATACAGTGAAGAATGAGTAGATACAAACTTAATTAAGGACCCTGGTTTTTAGTTGCTCTCCAGCCACATATATATATATGAGATGACCTGGCTAAAACATTTGTTCAGAATCAGTACGCATACACAAAGTCAAAGCGTCCTTGCAGTGTCTTATCACATGAGCAATGAAGAGTGGATGGAGGAAATCTCTTCTGGCCTTCAGGGTAAAAATACAAAGCAACATAAAATGCATCACAGACTCTATCCCCCCAAACTCACATCCACAGATAGGTGAGCAACTTCCGCCCTTTTTCCAGGAACTAGTGTACTGTTTCACCAGCAGGGCGCCTAGTCTGAAGTTAATGTACAGTGATCTTTTGAAGGGTGGATTGAGTATGTCTAGGTATGGTTCCAAAGTGAGGATAGGCTTAAAACTTTGGAGCTGATCTAGCTTCTTCTCTGACTGAATGATGGAAATATATTGCCAGAACCTTTCTTTTACAACATTTCCACTATGCGCGGTCATCCATTGTGGTTGAAACCAACAATCCGCACATCCTGTGGCTTGCAAGGTGGTGGCCACATGGTTGAACTAGGGTCATTTCACTCACTTAGCTTGCAGCCAGACCTCTTGCATAATATTCAATTAGGCTCTCAACTCGACTTTTGTTCATATTCTTACCCAGTACTGGAGGGGACGTAGTGCAGCATGCTGCTCAACAGAATTAATACCCAGCTCATACCTCAATGCCTCCATCGCGGTCCCTGGGCCATGGCAAATAAGGGCATAGAAAACGATTCTGTGCCTTTGCCTTTTTATAGCCCCACAACTTGCGCTCTATGAGACTCGAGGGCGGGGCCAATCAATCTGCTCCCTTGACTCTCGGCAAAGCTAAGGACACCGCCGGCTTATTGACTTAGAGTCGCCTCTCGTTTTAGCAGATGAGCTGACCAAGACAACTTGGAGTCAAACCTCGCTCCTAGGTAATCAGAATAGTCCATGTGATCCAAAGGGATTCCATGAAATCTAAAAGTGCTACTCAGTTTAGGACTGTCCTTTAGGATCATATATTTTGTTTTTGCAGTGTTAATTCATATTTTTTTGTATGTCGCAATAGCTTTCACATGCCTTCAAGAGCTTATGCATGGCTAATTCCGTACGTGATAAAAGCACTGTCTGTTTTGTTTCTGGCTAAGGATTGCCTTACGCACTTCACTTTCAGAGAATTTCTTGTCCAGTAATTTGCTTTCTGGTGTTCTGTAAATGATAGTCCTTCGAATCTCCTGCAATAAGTACTCCTCTTCTGTTGGTCTTCTGCTCCCTATGGTGCGTCGCTCGGTGGTAGAGTTTCCATAGCTGTCAGAGCTATATAATGATGAAAAATAATGAGGCCAGGAGGCAGGCATGATGATACTCTCTTATAAACTTTAAGATTATTCCCTATACTTTTCCACGAGGAAATCTTAGACACGGTGCTGGAGCCCTCCACCTACATGTGAAAATATCCTAATGGTAACTTTAAACATGGGTGCAGTCGTAGATTTACATATAGAAATGTACTTATGTGAATAGGCCCCAAAGAAATCACCAGAAAGTCCAGAAAAATACAACATGTGGAATTTGTTGTCAACTTTTAAAAGGCATTGGACTCAATCTACCAGGGGCCGCATTATAAATGCGGCGCATTTTCCTTTATTGTGCTGGGTGCACCTTTTAAAAGGTGCGCCTAGCGCAATGAAGGAATATGCACCGTATAATGAGGAATGCACTGCCCTCAGTCAGGGCAGCCGCGAACTCACTCTGCCCTTGGGGCAGCGCATTCGTGTGAAAAAAACGGAGCAGCTGCTTTAAAGTTGCTCCATGTTTTCACAGTGCAGGCGGCAACCCGCCTGCCCTTTACAGGGGATTAGAGATCCCCTTGCAGGTGGGTGCAGTCAGTGACTGTACCCGCCTGCAAGGAGATGTCTGGGGGGTCCTTGCCCCCCTCCAGAGGGCTGCTCTCAAAGGGCGCACTGACAATGCACCACCTTTTAGGGGTCGCACTGTCAGTGCGCCTACTGAGAGCTTCTTTGCCTCTGCACCCGCGTCTGTAATACGGCGCTGGCGCAGAGGCAAAGGGATTCCCTCATTTGCATGGGACACGCCCCCATGCAAATGAGGGAATGCCCCCTAAAGATAGCACTGGTGCTTTATTGCACCAGCGCTATCGATATTACAGAAGGGGCAGCACAGGTGTCTGCGGCCCCTTCTGTAATACCAAAGTGCCTCGGGTGCGCAAAATGGGCGCTAACGCCCGTTGCGCCCCCAGGGCACTTTGTGTAATACAGCCCCAGATAGGACTGTTTCTAAAACCTCGCCAATGTGGGTAGTGAGTGGGATTGGTAAGAACCGAGGAACAAGAAAGCAGTAAAAAAACGGCGCAAAACGCAAAAAGGGGGCAGGGTAGAAACACCCTGACCCCCTAGGCCTGCTCAGGGCAAAAAAAAAATTTTTTTTTTTTAAAAACGGCAAAAAACGCGCTGGGTGCGCGGATCCTTCCGATAAAAGAAACAAGCATTGGCATAGCCAATAGGTCTCGCTTTGGGACCTTATAAGTATTTAGTTATGCAGCACAATATCCTTGGTGCAACAACATTAACTGTTGCATGGTTAAACACTTATAAGGTCCCAAAGGAGAGACCTATTGGCTATGCCAATGCTTGTTCTATAGTGCCGCATCACTGGGCCGCTCCTTCAACAAAAAATATTAATAAATTCAAACTGTCAGAAAGTAAGTCGGAAGGGTTCCGAGAATGACAAGGGGCTAGTGTAAGGCTGCAAGCATCTCCACACCAGTAGCGCGCGAAGCTTGGCCTGTCAGTTAGAGCTTTACTATGCAGGTCACATCATGTCCCACTGCATGCAGAGACAAATGTGCTCCCCTACCACACCCACAAGGTGCTCCTCCTGACGGACCTCCACGAACCATGGGCAGGGCAGGCAGCACGGGGTTCACACACTGAGCTTCTCGCCCGGGCAGGCGAAGGCTGAGTAGAATGACAGATCAACTCGTCCTTCCACGGCAGCAGCGCCGTGGAAAGAAGCTGCAGTGATGCTTTAAGGTGACGTATGTGGCTCTGAAATGCAAAGCCTATCGTTTAATCCCCCCTCCTCTGGTCTCAAAAAGCTATTTAGAATCATTTCTGGGGAAAAGGGAACCCGCGTGAAAACTCGTGACTACAGCAAAGCAGCGATAGTTGTGGTCGTACTGCATGGAGCCAAGAAGGACCTTGACGTTTTGTGGAGGGAAAGGGCCTTACTTGTGTTCTTTCCTCAATTGTAGGGCAGCCGACACTGGCTACCTCCCTGCACAGCAAGTACATGTTATTTTAAAAGCGCCTCTCAGCGTTGTTTTTTGTGGCGTTTTAGGGTCGTGGCACTGTCAGTTGTCCAGAGAGGTTAGGGTGACTTCCAATTTTTCACGACCCCAGCCATATTTTTCTGGCCTTCGTAAATGTCAACATTTAACTATGTCTGAATTACAGAACTCATTTGAGCTTTTTGTCTGACGCCTAATGGATGGTTCCACCTGGTCGCTCACCCAGCCGTGACAGATGAATACACAGGGACACCGCGGGCCAGCGTCTCCCCAGGGCCTGCCCCAGGCACTGTTCTGAACTGCTTTCACTCGGAGGATGTTTACATTGCAAACAAGCATTTGAAGGCACGCGCGGGGAAGAGGGGGGGCGACGCGAGTGGTGCGCGCGCCTCGCGCTGAAAGTTAACAAAAAAAATAAAAAATGAAGCTGATAGCCGCGCGGCCGTGAAAGTGACACGGCCGCGCGAAAGTGAAAGGAAAATGAAGCTGACGAGGAAGGAGTGGGAGGAGGGGGGAGGGTATTCACGCGCTGTAGTGCACGTCGCGCGCGCTTGTGCGCTTGCGAGCAGCAGGCGTGACCACACGCTCGTGCACCATGGCCTTTTGCTCGCGCGTAACCGCCCGAAAAAGGCCACGACGCACGAGCGTGTGGTCAGCTTCTGAAACCCCCTTACATAAAGTCTCGCTAGAGCAGCGCTTGCGCGCTACTCGAGGCTCGACCTAAAAACCGAAGCGCGGGCTCCCGCACTTCGTGGTTAATTGGCCCCCGGGTGGGCCAAGTCCCGGGGGCATGCGGGGGATCATTAATAATTATATGGGGGGGCCTCTAAGGCCCCCCCAAGCCCCGGGGACCACCACCCCCCGGGGCTTTAAACAAAATGGTGCGGGAGGGCTCTGAGCCCTCCCGCAGCCCCGGGCTTCTTTTTTAAAATTATAATTAGTTGTGTGGGGGCTCCAGCCCCCCACATGCCCCGGGACTGCCACCTCCCGGGGCACTAAATCGTTAAATATGGGGGTCCGTTACGGACCCCAGAGCCCCGGGGACCACCACCTCCCGGGGCTTTCAACCTGTTGGGAGGGGCGGTGCGGCCCCCTCCTGGAGCCCATGATGGCCCTGGGGACCACCACCCCCAGGGCCGGCTCCTGCAGTGTCCCGGGTGCCTACCCCGGGACACTGTAGTTTGCTATGGCAGGCGGGAGCCTCGCGGCTCCCGTCCTGTCATAGCAAACTGCTTTGAATTTTGGAAGAGAGAGCAGGAAACCTGCTCTCTCCTCCAAAATTCAAAGCAATTGCTTTTCCACACGGGAGCTGCATCTTAGCAGCTCCCCATGTGGAAAGCAATGCCGGCTCCCGCAGGACGCGGGAGCCGGCGGGACCGTGGGGAGTTGGGGTCCCCCCACGGTCCCCAAAGTATAGGGCCAGCCCTGGGGGATGGGGTCCCCGGGGCAAGAAGTGGCCCGGGAGGGGGGCCACGCAGCCCCCCTCCCCAAAAAAAAAAAAAGAATTTAAATAATTTTTTTTAAAAGGGTAAGGCCGGCCCCGGGGATGGGGTCCCCGGGGCCTTAAATGGCCTGAGGAGGGGGCCACGCAGCCCCCTCCAAATATTTTTAAAATGAAAAAAGAGGGCATGCCCCAGTGGATGGGGTCCCCGGGGCCAATAGAGGCCCAGGGAAGGGGGGCCACGCGGCCCCCTTCCCGTTTTTTTTTTTTTAAAGAAAATGCTCAGGCCCCGGGGATGGGGTCCCCAGGGCCAAAAGTGGCCGAGGGAAGGGGGCCACGCAGCCCCCTCCCATACAAAAAAAAGTTAAAAAGACCAGCATCGTGCCGGAGGCCCAGCCCCTCGCTGCAGCAGTCTGCAAACGCGCCCCTGGCGCGTTTGCAGATGGGGAACAAACTCCCCTTGAATACTGGGGGTCCCTGAGGCCAACTAGCCCACCAGGAACCTCCAGTATGCGCCAGGGGTCTGCGTTGCAGAGAGGTGTACAGAGGCCACGCCCCTTTACACCTCTCTGCAACGCAGCTCTGTGGCGCTTTTGGAGGTACATGGTGGGCTAGTTGGACTCCAGGGACCCTCAGGATTCAAGGGAGTTAATCCCCCAACTTAAAACGTGCCACGGGCGCGTTTGCACAGTGGTGAAGGGAGGGGCGGGGCTTCAGGTGACATGTGTGCAAACAGGCCCCGTGGCGCGTTTTAAGATGGGGAATTAAATCCCCTTCAATCCTGAGGGTCCCTGGGGCCAACTAGCCCACCAGGTACGTCCAGAAAGCGCCACAGAGCTGCGTTGCAGAGTGTTGTAAAAGGGCGTGGCCTCTGAACACCTCTCTGCAACGCAGCCCTGTGGCGCATACTGGAGGTATCTGGTGGGCTAGTTGGCCCCTAGGGACCCTCGGGATTGAGGAGGAATTCATTCTCCAACTTAAAACGCGCCACAGGGCGTGTTTGCAGACATGTCACCTCAGGCCCCACCCCTTCCTTCACCATTGTGCAAATATTCCTCTAAAATCAGCCGAACTACGAATTCCAATTTACTCACCTGTTATCAGGAGAGACCTCAGTGCTGCATCTTTGAGCCCAGTACTGATCCTGAAAAGTAATTTTAACCGTACTTACCAGTAACTTGAATTTCCTTCCATAGGCTAACATTGACTGGTTTCACTTGAAAATTCTTCTAAGTGTGGAGTTTTGGAACTTTATAATATTCCTCTAAAATCAGCCGAACTACGAATTCCGATTTACTCACCTGTTATCAGGAGAGACCACAGTGCTGCATCTTTGAGCCCAGTACTAATCCTGAAAAGTAATTTTAACCGTACTTACCAGTAACTTGAATTTCCTTCCATAGGATATCATTGCCTGCTTTTTGCTGAAAAAGTTTCTAAGTGTCGATTTTTGAAACTTACAAATATTCCTCTAAAATCAGCAGAACTACGAATTCCGATTTACTCACCTGTTATCAGGAGAGACCTCAGTGCTGCATCTTTGAGCCCAGTACTGATCCTGAAAAGTAATTCTAACTGTACTTAACAGTAACTTGAATTTCCTTCCATAGGCTAACATTGGCTGGTTTCACTTGGAAATTCTTCTAAGTGTTGAGTTTTGGAACTTTATAATATTCCTCTAGAATCAGATGAACTACGAATTCCAATTTACTCACCTGTTATCAGGAGAGACCTCAGTGCTGCATCTTTCAGCCCAGTACAGATCCTGAAAAGTAATTCTAACCGTACTTACCAGTAACTTGAATTTCCTTCCATAGGCTAACATTGACTGGTTTCACTTGGAAATTCTTCTAAGTGTGGAGTTTTGGAACTTTATAATAGTCCTCTAAAATCAGCCGAACTACGAATTCCGATTTACTCACCTGTTATCAGGAGAGAACCCAGTGCTGCATCTTTTAGCCCAGCACTGACCCTGAAAAGTAATTCTAACCGTACTTACCAGTAACTTGTATTTCCTTCCATAGGAATCCATTGTCTGGTTTTCAGCAGAAAAGTTTCAAAGTGTCGATTTTCACAAACTACAAATATTCCTTAAAAATCGCCTGTATGACTTAAACGCATTCTTTCAACTGTTTACAGGAGATGCACCAGTGCTGGATCCAGGATCCACCACTGAGTAAGAAAAAGTAACGATAACACTACTTACCTGCTAAGTGAATTTCCTCCCGTAGGATAACATTGGTGATTCTATGTGAAAAAGTTTCTAAGTGTCAACTTTTAAAATACAATAATATGGGGGGGCGTGGCTTGCGCGCAACTAAGATGGCCGCGCTGTGCTGAGCTCCGGCGGATCGCGGAGGCGGTCTTGCAGTTCCGGATGACTTAATCCCGGTTTTCTGCTCTTCAAACCGAAAAAATCGGCAGCGGAACGGTGCGGGACCAGGTTGCGAGAATTTTAGCGTCTTTGGGCTGATTTCCGCCATGTGAGAGCGTTTGAGGTCATCTCCTCACAGACTCGATACAAAATGGCGGCTCCTGAGGAATCTTGACGGAGGACTATCGTAGTTGGGGCGCTGGCGCTGTGGTGACACTGTTTTTCCTTATAACTCATGCGGTATGGTGTCTAAACATGATTTTCCTCGGATTTCCCTGAGGCTGATATTTAATGCTGGCCTTAAATACACTACGCAGCTAAACTCTGATGCAAGTTGCCTGCTTAAGTTTGTCCGCCCATCCACGTGTGTATATTTATACATATGTGGCTGTTCGCGCTACTACTAATACTAGTTTGTGTCCTCCAGTACGCTCGCTGAATCTATCATTTCCTCTGATGGCAAAGGTCTCTCGTGGGCAATTATTGGAGCCTGCTGTTGGCGTCATGTGATGTGTCTTGGAGGTCTTTCTGGCACAGTCTGTCAAGGGATCAATATCTGAGGCTCTTGCTTTTGGTGACTATATTCTACAGGCTTTGTCAAGAGGAGAATTTGAGCCTCAAGTGAGTAATAAACGACGCTATCTGGCTTCCTTTGTTTTGCTGTTTTTTGTCTCTCTTTTTTTGCCATCCCTGAAGAGAAGTTTTGTGATTCTCATTTGATATTACGATCTCTGTATTATCCTTCATCTGCTGACCTATTTGCCCTGCTTCAATGGCTGAGAGTATGGGGGTCCCCTTGAAAGATAAGGACTCTAAAGCAGCTCTAAAGAGGGCTAAGCAAGCCTCTCCCATACCGGATATATCACCTAAAGATAAACCAGAATCTGGGGCTACTTTGGACATCATTCTCTCTCGCCTCAATTCCGTCCATGAGATTGCGCAGGGCACAAAACGAACACTGATCTACTTCAGGTGGAAGTGGCGGCTGTCAGGAATGAGCTTAAACACTTATCATTACGTGTTTCCAATGCTGAGACCCGGATTGGGGCAGTTGAAGATTCCACACATAAGAAGAGCAAACATATGCAGAGCATGGAACGTACCTTAAATTCACTGAGAAGAGATCTCACGGAACAGGAAGATAGGAACCGCAGAAGTAATCTTCGTATTTTTGGTCTGCCAGAGGACTGTGAAAAAGAGGCGCCATCCATGTTGGACTTTTTACTCAAATGGATTCCCACGACGCTAAATCTCTCTTTTCAAAAGGACTTTGAAATAGAGCGTGCCCATAGAGTACCTACGTTTAAACCCAAGTCTCTCACTAATCCAAGACCAGTGATATTTAAACCTTTAAGACACCAACACTCTGAACAAATTTTAGCTCACATGAGGAGAATTAGATCGCTGCAATGGGAAGGACATAGAATCGCTATCTCTCAAGACTTTGCCAGAGACACAGTCATCCGGCGAAAAGGTTTCCTAAATATTCGACGGCGACTTCAAGAGATGAATATTCCGTTCTCATTTGCTGGTCCCTCACGCTTCAGAATAACTTTCAGGGGTCGCAACCAGATTTTTCACGAACCAGCGGATTTGTCCACCTTTTTGGACAATCAGTTTGAATCTCGGATGGACGCGGAGGCTATTGCAGGCCCATCAAACCCCTAATCTCTTCTTCTTCAGGTGGCTGTATTAATGAGCATTTGTGGGTTGCTAGGTTCTTATTGCTTTAATGTTATCTTGAAATTTGTGGTGAAACATGCTGGAATGTTCTACGGTGTTTGAGTGTGCGGCGCTCTCCTCTTGAGGCTACTAACTTTTTCCTTTCACAGATGCCTTTTTTCATCCCCAAGACAATGATCTCCTAACATTTACTGGCTTTATATGTATCTTTGTTATATATGTCTTCTTGTTTTTTTTCCTCTGTGTTTTTATATTTTCCCTCTATATATATTTCTCGTCATCTTCTTTGACTCACTTTACCTCTCTTATTATCTGGTATGTTTTTGTGTAAACTCAGACATCCTTTTTTGATTTCTTTATTCTGTAATATAGATTTTCTATCTAATATTTCTGTGCTGGATGTCGGCTATATCGTTGCTTTTTGTCCCAGGAAGTAAAATTGGGTGGGGTCTGTCCTTAGATGTTCTACTCATCCTCTTACTCTCCTTTGGCTTCTCTTTTATATATCTTAATCTGTGCAGTTATTATATGTTAACTTATAGATTAGCGTAAACATTATTAGACATGATCAATAAATTAGTCGAGATAGATACTATGTTATGTATATCATTTGGTTAGGTATTGTTTATTGCTTTATATGTCTATTATCTTTTCTACTAATAGTTATGGAGTAATGTTTTATACTTATCTTTAGGCTGCTCTGAATATTTATAAGATGTTTCTAATTAATTCCTTCCCGGTATATAAGCTGTTTACTTCCTTGCATATTCCTTTAAATTCCATAATGACTTTTTATCTGAGTCTGTTTTCCCAGATTTATTTAATATTTTAATGCTAGGATTAGACTTTTAATATTCTATTTGATGTTATTTGCCTTACCATATGTGATATGAGATTTATTAGATACTGTTATTTATTTTTCTCTTTTAATTCAATATATAGTATTTATTTTTATGTCTTTGATTAATTAACAGAATGAATATATACAGGTTTTCCTTTAGATTCAATCTTTAGGCCTTTTTTGATACGTTGGTAAATTTTAGTTTACTGAACATTAACAGATTATTGTTGCTTTGCTGCTTAAGCTTTATCTATGATGTTGAGCATACTGAGTTATAGGTGCTGGCCTCTGTGGTTGCTCCTCCACGTTTTCCTCCCATGCATTTTGTCTACTACAGACTACCCCTGATGGGGCCTTTTCTTTTTGATGTTAAGTTCTCTCTTGTATTTTCTTTTGCTATCCTCTTTTTTTTCCTAGCTTTTGTTTGCTCTTTCTTTTTTCTTCTTTCTTGGGGACTTATGCTCCGGTTTTTGCTCTCTGTTTGCTTTATCTGCTATTCCCTACTATATTCAAGTTAAACTTAAGGTGCCTCTTCTTTTTCATACACCATATGTGCTTATCTATGTTGCTTTCTGTTCACTATGGCCGGTCTGAATGTACTCTCACTTAATGTGCGTGGTTTAAATCACCCTGTTAAGAGGGCCAAGATCTTAGATTACTGTAAAAGCCTATCTGGCGACATTGTTTTACTTCAAGAAACTAAGGTTGCTTATAAGGAAGCTTTATTTTTACGGAAAGAGTGGGTCCTTGATGTAGCTTGTTCTGAAGCTTCTGGTAAAAGAAATGGAGTTATTACGCTGATTTCCAAAAACTCTGGTCTAACTATTGTATCTGCTGAATACGATTCAGAGGGTAGATGGCTGCTTTCGCGTTTGTCTAATGGCTCAACGGATTTTTACGTGATGAATATATATGCCCCTAATATTGATGATCAATCTTTTTGGCGGGCTATTAGTAGGAAGTTGTCGGATATCCCTCAAAATGCTAAAGTGATTGTTGGTGGTGATTTTAACCTTCCTATGGATCCTATTTTAGACAGACAATCGGCTTTTAAGTTTCGTCCTCCTAGGGCGCACAAACAAATGCTGGATATGTGCTCTTCTCACCATCTTGTGGATGTATGGAGAATGCATAACCCTACTGGTAGTGATTTTACTTTTTTCTCCTCTCCACACTCTAGTTTTTCCCGTATTGATTATCTCTTGGTTGACGCAGCACTTCTAAAACATACTACTAATGTGATAATCCATCCAATACTTGTCTCTGATCATGCGGCGGTTTCGTTTACTCTGCTTAATTGTACAGATACTCAAAGGTCGCGAACTTGGCGTCTAAATACAGAAATTTTGGATGATGGTGAGGAGGTTAAACATTTAAACGTGGAGATTCATAATTTCTTCAGAGAAAATGTGTCATCGGTAAGCTCCCCAATAGTTTTGTGGGATGCCTTTAAATGCACTATTAGAGGTCAGATTATAAAAAAATGGCGAAAAGGAACGCTGATATTAGAAGAACTCTCATTGCCTTGGGGGATGAAATTAAAAGCAAAGAAATTTTATATAGAAGCTCCAAAGACAAATCCCTTCTACAAGAGATTAAGAACCTAAAATATTCCTATAACTCCATAGTTACCAAAAGAGCTCACTTGGGAGAACAGGCACAAAAATCTAAATGGCTATTATTACTGAACCGCGCAGGTAAACTGTTAGCTGCTACATTAAAATATCAGGATTCAAATGTTAAGATGACTCAGATTTCTTGTATCACTAATAAGGAGGGTGCCAGGAAGTTTCATACTCAGGACATTCTTGAGGTTTTCCGGGATTTTTATAAAAGCTTACATACGCCCAAAGATCAATGTAATCTTAGTACATGTCAACAATTTTTGGCTACTATTCCCACAAATACTGTCTCTGATTCAGATATGGTTGATTTGGGGAAACCAATTGAATCTGAAGAAATAATTCAGGCTATTAAAAATACTAGATCAGGGAAGGCTCCGGGCCCTGACGGGTTTCCTATTGCCTTTTATAAGACATTTTTACCCTCATTTTTAAATTATCTCAAAGATGTGTTTGACACTTTTGCTTTATCGGGAAAGGTCTCTGGCTCAGCTGCGGAAGCCACTATAGTGGTAATTCCTAAAGATGGGAAGGATCATTCAGACCCTAAAAATTACCGACCAATCTCCCTTCTTAACATGGAAGCTAAGATTTTTGCTAAAATACTGGCTAAACGTTTAGAGAGCCATATCCCTCATCTTATACACTCTTCCCAAACTGGTTTTGTTAAAGGTAGGTTGGCTAGAGATAATATTCGAACTTTCTGTCATATTCTGGAAAAAGCTAAACTTTCTGACCTTCCGTCGGCAGCGATTGCCCTCGACGCCGAGAAGGCCTTTGATAAGGTCTCCTGGCCTTTCCTACAGGCAGTTCTTCAATCTCATAATCTAGGAGATCCATTTATCAACTTGGTAATGTCCTTATATGCTCAACCCAAAGCTAATATCAGAATTAATGGGGCTACCTCTGCTTTTTTAATCTCTCCCAGGGCACGAGACAGGGTTGTCCGTTGTCCCCTCTTCTTTTCTTTTGTCTATTGATCCTCTCCTGCGATTATTTAATCTAAATCAGGATATTAGAGGCTTTCAATTTGGTTCTCAGACAATTAAAACGGCCGCTTATGCGGATGATGTGCTCATTTTTTCTGAAGATATCGTGAGTGCTATCCCTGCCATCTCCAACACAATCAAACAATTCTCTCGTGTTTCAGGGTATACTCTGAACAAGGACAAGACGGAAATGTTCCCCCTGAATGCGTCGTGTTTCTCTTCTCATATGGGGACAGCGGGTTTCAAATGGCAACCGACTCATATTAAATACCTGGGGATTTGGTTCTGTACCAATATATCAGATACTATTGCTCATAATGAATCTCTCACCATATCTAAGGTTAAGGATTTACTGAACGCGTGGTCACCTAAATACATTTCCTGGTGGGGTCGCCTTCAGTCCCTGAAGATGATGATAACTCCCATTGTTAATTTCGTGTCTTCTATGCTGCCTGTGAGGCTCTCTTCCTCCTTTTTCCACGAGATCGATGTTATTACTTCGAAATTTTTATGGAGTGATAAACGTGCTAGAATAGCGTATAAGCACTTGAGGAAACCTTATATTCTGGGTGGGTGCAATCTTCCATATTGGAACTTGTACCAAACTGCCTTCTTAGCGTCTCAAGGGGCTCTCTGGTTTGACTCAGACTCCAGCTATACTCCTCCATGGATTTATATTGAACGGGAGTTGTGCTCTCCTCTTTCCACTTCTACTTTCATGACCGCATCTATGTGGATCTTACCGTATTCAGGCCGTATTATCTCCGATACAATTATTGCATTAAAACACATAGACAAAAGGTCTCTAAACCAATTCATAAATCCAGGTGGTCATCGATTTGGTATAATCCTAAGATTGTGATTAATTTTGACTCTATTACGGTGTCCTACTGGGTGACTAAGGGTATTGAGCTGGTCAAAGACCTTTATGATTCTAATCTTGACCCGATTCCTTTTTCCTCCTTGGCCAGAGATTATAATCTCAGTAATTTGGATTTTTATTCCTTTCTGAAAGTAAAGGTAGCCTTATCT
Source organism: Calotriton arnoldi (assembly GCA_963921515.1). Classification (NCBI taxonomy): domain Eukaryota; kingdom Metazoa; phylum Chordata; class Amphibia; order Caudata; family Salamandridae; genus Calotriton; species Calotriton arnoldi. The sequence goes on from CAWUFW010001637.1 coordinate 336,492, forward strand.
AGAGTACTCCTCTCTCCTGAGTCTACTACCATTTTGCTTCTTGCTATGTGGCATAGATCAGGCCATATTGCTTCCAAGATCTATAAGTTTCTATCTGACTCGTCGCCCTCACAACCTTCAGTTACACAGGAGAAATGACTACACCATTTTGAACCTGATACGTTTCAACATATCTCAAAAGAGACCTGGCAGATCATTGGCAAGCGTTCATTAAAGAATAAGATTGCGCCTTCGCTTATTCAATCCAAATTCTTTTCGCTGAATCTCCTACACTGGACCCCGGTTCGTCTACACAAATTAAATCTTAAAGATGACGATCTGTGTTGGAGTTGCAAATTAGGTTCTGGCACCCATCAACATATGTTTTTTGAGTGCTCATTATTGCAACCTTTCTGGGATTTGGTCCACAAACACCTCTTGTTAATTTTTGGTGTTAATTTTGAGCTTTCAATACCTTTAATTCTTTTAGGTCCATGGGCTGCGCCGTCTATGCTACCGCTTGATGATACGGATATGCAATTGCTAGATTTGCTTATATCAATTGCTGTTAAGATTATACTAACAGAGTGGAAATCGTTTAAATCAGTATCATACCATACTTGGTGGGCTTGGGTATCTTTCCTTCGAAGGGCTCATACCTCGGTTGAGGAGAAACGGTATACACCTGTTATTTCTAGTGGGGTCTGGAGTTCTTTGGATAGATATATGGACTTGGCTTCGCAAGGGCTGGTTGAGCAATTTCCGTTTGTGTCTTCCTCCTAGTTTATGTTTCTCTACGAAGCAGACGTCCCCATCTCTTGCACTTGCTCTCTCTTGTATCTATCCTCTTTTTCTCTCAATATCCTCCTTCTTTCCTTTCTTTACTATCCTTTTCGATCTTTACTTTCTTCTCTCTTTTCATTACTTTGCATAGTTGTTTTATTTATGCAATACAATCAGATTCATGAATTTGTTTTTCTGCTCAATTAGACATCTTTATATTACTTAAGATTTATTTATTACATGAAATATATTTCTATTTATGAATTGCTTACGTTGTTCTGGTTCACAAGATCAATTGTATTGCATTATATATATATTATCTTAACTATTTGTATTCCTTTTTTATAACAATAAAAATATTTGAACAAAAAAAAATACAATAATATCCCTTAAAAATCACTACTGTAACCAAAACGCTTTTACTCAACTGTTTACAGGAGATGTCCCAGGACTGAATCTAGGATCCAGTCCTGTGGTTAGAAAAGTAATCCATAAAGTAACTAATTACATTTAACTAGAAATTCACATTGAGCTCAATGTTGCATTGTGTTTGAAATTGTGTTGCCCATTGCAACAACTGTAACTACTGTACTTAAAAGTCTATTGCCTATTTGCAAAGTATTTAAACTAAAGTAATTCATTCTGAGAAAGTATATTTTGTAATGTAATGTATAATGTAATTACAATGTAATTTAAAAAATAAAATATCTAAAAATAAATAGTTTTAAAAAATGTAGTAAATCAGTATCAAAAAAATAAATATAACAATTAATACATTTAAAAATTGTCATTTACAAAACCTTTGAAATTCACTGAAAAAACCATAGGTTTTAGGGCGTTATAGTTAGAAATTAGCATTTAAAAACCTTTGAAATTCACTGAAAAAACCATAGGTTTCAGGCACGTTATAGTTAGAAATTAGCATTTAAAAACCTTTGAAATTCACTGAAAAAACCATAGGTTTCAGACACGTTATAGTTAGAAATTAGCATTTAAAAAACCTTTGAAATTCACTGAAAAAACCATAGGTTTTAGGGACAGTTATAGTTAGTTGGACATTTCACTCGTACAAAACTCGTGAAATTCCCCCGTTATAGTTAGTTCAGCTAACTATAACTCGTGCCCCCGCAATGCACTGCTGATGACGTCACATATTACATCATTCATGACATGGTCAGTGACATCACTGATGACATCACTGATGACATCTCAAATGACATCACTGATGACATCATGCAGTGACTGTGTGTTTCTGTAAAGTTTAAATATTTTTAATATATATAGGGAAAGGCGTATTGAAGAATGAGTGGGTGTATAAGTGTCTGTATGGATGATTTAGTAGGTGCGTGACTAACTCTATAAGTGAGTGATTAAACGTATCTTACTGAATGCATGGGTTAGTGACTAAACTGGGTGAATGTCTGAATCCGTCTGTCCGTGTGGAGAGACAGCTCACTGCCAACATCCTCCAAACCCTGAAGAGACAGAGGAGACACCCAAGACACCAGGCCAGACCACAAAATGACCATCGAGGAGCCACACAAAAGTGAAGACAGTGGATGTTTTTGGAGTGGTCATCACACTTAAAAGCATCCAAACACATAGCAACACCCAAACTTCATCCCAATCCATTCAAGTTCTGGGTCAGACTCTGAAACCTCAATCGCAAGAGATATCCAAGCCCCCTAAACTGACTCCCAGAGAGCAGATGACCTGTAATAGAACTACAGAGTCACTGAAGAGGGACTAAAAAAAAATATGCTTTAGAATTTTAAATATCGCATAAAAGAAAAACAGTTTTTGCTAACTTGAGTACGGTGTCCAAGGTTATCCCCTCCTACTCTCTTAGCATTGAGAAGGACAGAGGTTTATCAGCTACTTATGTTCATAATGGGTTCGACAGATATCTGGTATCTGAGTTGGTTGACAACTGGTGGGAGAAGGGGACTATAGAGGTGGGGTGGATTGTCAATTAGGAGCAAAGTAAGTGTCATTAAAAGATACCAGCAGACAACTCTTAGATGGTCAGTCTAGATAAATATATATTTATAATATAGACTGTTAGAGGTATAGAATGTTAGAGGACTGGGCACCATATTTAAGCAATTCAAAATTAAATCCAATTTAAAATGAAAAGGAGCCCAGGTAGCAAATTCAAACTAACACTCCTGAGTAAACTTTCTACTTCTCATTACATGACATGCATGCACGCTAAATCATATATTAGGCACCTTGGCACTGCAGCTCTTGGTGAGCCATGCAGAATAACTTGGCATGACTATCTCTGATTATAACCCTCTACTTGTGGCAATGGCCACAACCATTCCTACCTGGCCACTAAAAGAGTTGGCACTTGCCAATCAAAACATCAGGGCACATCTTAGAAAGAAAGGGCATTTAGCAATGCTTTGAAGAGAGTGAGGGCACAGTCTCAAACACACTATGGGAATGATAGGAACCACAGCATCAAGACAGTGGTGGTGGTCAAGAGGACACTGAAAAGAGAACTGCTTATTTGGACAAACAACTACATGACATGGAGCAGGAGGAGATCCGGGATAGATCCGGATGTCCAACACTATAGGAAGCAAGGGAAAATGATGCCTCACTTGTAGAGAGGCTGCAAAATATGTGACTAGAACCTACATAGAAGGGGACAAAATTGGGTGCCTACTTGCCTGGCTAACTAACACATTACAAAGATGGGTGCCCATAACCCAAATTAATAACTGGGCAAGGGACTTTTGGTATATGCAGATAATTGTGACAAGGTCTGTACATATTACATTGAACTGTACAGAGAACATAACACAGCTAATATTGAAGAAATGAAAGCACACCTGAGAAGAGCAAGATTGACAAGCATGCTTCTAGAGTAATAGAAGATGCTAAACAACCCATTCTCCAACTTAGAAGTGAAGGAAGCAATACGGAACATGCCCATTGGGAATACATCAGAGTTGGACGATCTTCTGGTTGTATTTTATCACCAAAACAGCCAATATTCTTCTCCCCAATTCACCAGCAGAGGGTTCATAAACCTGAAAATACTTTCCATAAAAGGCTAACCCCACAATTTCCCTTCTATAGTCACCACTGAAATACTCTGTTGATCATATACTTGATAAAGTATACCACATTTCATTCTCAGAACTATCTCACCTCAGAGCTCCCATAGCCACACATTCTCTCCCTGCTCACCTTTACACTGTCCTAGAAGAGAGCGCCAATGAATTCTAATTGCAAAACGCTCACTCCCTAGTGACCAGACCTCCTGCAGCACCACTGTTTTCTAGGAATCCACTCTTGGCGCAGCCTACAGAAACTCTGCCACAGTGAACAAGGCAAAGCATCAGCTGTGTCATTGTCCACACCTGGCACTTGCTACGCACAAAAAACTATTTTATGCTTGAAGCGCCCCAACATAAAACGCTTCAAGAACTTCAGTAATCTAATATCGCTCACTTTCTGGCCATTCACCAAGGCTACCGCTGCCTCATTAAACACATTAAAAGTCACCTTTCTATTTTCCAATTCACCAAGAACAACTGTTCGCACCAGCACAGATGAGGCTCACCCATGTCGCACTGAAGTGTACAGAAAAGTGATCAATGGAATGCTTGAAGAAATCTCAGTCACTGATGATTATTCTGGGCCGCATACCAGTGCATTGCTAATTTGCACACTATACCGTCTCAGCTTGGTCCCATCTATATGCAAATCAGTCTTGACCCTGCTCCAATAGGAACACTCCAGCCTGAACTGTCAGGTCAGGTCATCCCTGAACCAGAACACAAGCAACCCAAGATAGTTTCACCCTGATGTGGGCTCTTCAGTTTGGGGTAGCTTGGCTCTAGTGCCACAGTGAGCAAGGGACCCACGTCTTGCCATACCCATCATCAGGGCCATAGCTTGGTCAGTAAGATTGGGTCAGGGGGGTGAGCCTCAAATTTCCAAACAATCACGCTGGCATATCATGGTAAAATACATTATTTGAGAAATAGAGCAGGCAGGGCTTAAGGGGCAGTGGGAAGGAATAGCAGTGTGGATTGTTAGGGTTGCTTAAAAGACAATATGTTATCAAATAACCAACACTTTTAAGAACTTCAAAACAGAGAGAAGAGAGAGAGAGTGCGTGTGTGTTTTTATGTGTATGTGTGATTTTGTCTGTGTGTGCATGTAAAAATCCTGGTTGAAATCTGTTAGCCACCTTACCATACCTGACTGAAAGCACCTGTACCCAACTATTTATTAGTGAATACATTTATTAAGGATGTGTAACATTCCTAACACCCCCACTGAAGCTACGCCTCTGCCTGTCACATTTAGGGCATCCCCTGATATATACAAAAAAGTATTAGAGATAATGCTTGGATTAATCTCTACCACTGGTAATTACTTTGGACCATATCCCAATGCATCATTATTTTGCCCACATTTCACCTCAGTTTGGACCCAGCAATATGCCAATTAGTCTTGACCTTGCTCCATTAGGAACAGTTCTACCCGAACTGCCAGGTCAGGTTCTCCCTGAACCAGAACACAAGCAATCCAAGACCGGCTGGGGCTCTTGAGTTGAGTGCAACCTGATGGAAGTGGAAGCACCAAAGCCATTCTGGGAAAGGAGCAAACTTCTCATCCATTGCCAGAACATAGTCCTGCTTGAAATGTTTTCCATCTCTGCAGAGCTCCTCGATGCAAACACCCACAAGTTCATTCTGATGCTATGGAAATCGGTTTGCATTAGCAAGTGGCCACTACTGGCAGTCCTAGACGGCCACAAATTAGAACCAATTAATAGAATCCTATGAGCATTTGTGGTTAACTTACATCCACCACTGGACTTTGCCAGGCACCATTAGCCCATCTTGAGCGTCTGATTCTTCTACAACCATTTTGACCAGGGCAACCAGACTGGGGTATCAGACTTCAATGAGCAGTTCTCGCATCAAGCTTCTAAACCTGTTCACTGGTAAAGATTGAGCTCCATAAACATTACTGAAGCATATTTAAGGAGTATACTACAATCCCTATCCTACTGTGTGCATCTGTTGTTCACCTTAACTTTGGTACTGGTTCCTCTGAAAAGATGTAAAGCAACATGTTTTCTCCGTTCCCCATAAAATAACAATAGATTCCTCGGACTTCTATGTTAACAGTTGCTCCATTCCCAATCATTGAAACGGTTACTGCTACTTTTCTGTAGATCCCTTTTCGCATTCTCTCTTCAATGCTCACCTGCCGCACATCCCCAATGAATGCCCATCGCTGCCATTGCAAAAAGACAACTATTACTGTCAGTATTAAACAGGAACTCGAACACTAGCAAGCTTGCTCTGCACGTAGCTATCTGTTTGGGATTATCATCGAAAATGTAGACCCTCTTCTGCACTTCTTAACAGTATCTAGGGTCTAGGTTCAGTTCAGTTACAGAATAACCAGGGTATGCAGTTAAATAACATTGTTGATTCCATAATCTTCTAAAATTACTAGGCATATTTGTATGATTATAAACACTCATATCTTTTTCTTATAGAATAACAGTGCTTGGACAATTTATTGTGTGCAATACATGTACAGACGTATAGATGTCATATCACCACAACAGCCTCCAAGAATACACCTTGGCTGCTTAATCCACTATCCCCTGAAAGCCAAAGTGTAACAAGCATTGGCAAAGCCAATAGGTCTCACTTTTAGAAGAAGAGTGTTGACCTATTGGTTTTGCCAAAGTTTGTTTACATTGGTGCTCCATGCACAATTTATTTTAGATTGAAGCCTACCACACAGCACAGTTGCCTGGTTTGAAAATACTTCTAGGGGACATTCGGAAACTTCCCTGGGAGTGCTATTTACCTATTGCTTATCTTTGGATTTGTGTTTTGCAACTCACACTTGCTTGCTTTGTATTTGCTGACTTTCTTTGTCTTAGGCTATCCAGTATGTCTTTGTCCCTCCCATGGAGCATTGCTTGTTTACTGTATTCTTTCACAAGTGCTCGCTTTCTGTAAACAGACTTTTAAATGTTGTTCTTATCTTGCCACATTTGTGGTGCGGTGTAGGGCTTTCTCTTCTGAGGGAGCTTGGTGTTCACTTTTCTTTCTCTGACTTCAAAGTGAGAGAATTCATGTAACAATCATCCTGGGTACAGGGGCTGTGCTGGAAGAAGGCTGTTTGATGTTATTTTTTTCTAGTACACAACAAAATTTAAATGTCTGTAAACAAACTATGCAAATATTTTAAAATGTATCAGAATTAGGAACGCAGTAAAGAAGTATATATTTTGTAATTCTGAAGTGTAGTGAAAATAAATATTCTAATCCAATCAAAACAAATCAATACACTAGGTGCTGCCATTTCCACATATTATTGTTTGTGCGCTGTATAGTTTTATCAGTAAAACTGTAACTGCTAATCTAATGATCAAATCAATTGAAAAAGTGTTGGCTGTAATGGCAGTTTGCTACCACATCCTCTACTCCACGACACTCCACAACACTCTATGACACTCTACTCACTTTATGCCACTATATCCTACTCCACTCTACCCCACTCTACTCCACTCCACTCTATGCCAGCGGCGGCTCCTCCGCTAAGGCGGAGGAGCGTCGCCCCACTGAGCAGGTTGAAAAAGGAAAACATAAAATCATAATAACTCATTGTTATTATCATTTTATTTTTCCCCTTGCTCAGCTGGGTAGGGATGAGCTGCTCTGCTCACAGAGCAGGGCAGGGGACGAGTGGTTTGCCCACTCCAAGTGCGCAGGACACTTTGGCCGGCTGTCTCGGGCTGGCCAAACCGTCATGCGCACTTTGCATATTCTCCATACAGGCTGCATTACAGCCTGCATGGAGAACATGCCCAGCCTCCCATTCGCTCGCTGAGCGCCGAACCACGGCGCTCAGAGCAATCACAAGGCTGCATTGCAGTATTGTGATTGGCTATTGGGATGCTGGGAGCCGGGTGCATCCTGCTTCCTGTCCTGGAAGCAAGGAAGAGGACTGAGAGGAGGTGGTGGTGACGCTGCACTCATGCCACTCCACTCTACTCCACTCCTCTCTAGGACACCATACTCCACTCTACGCTATTCCACACTACAACACGCTACTCCACTCTATGCCACTCCACTCTACACCACTCTGCGACACTCCACACCACTCTATGCCACCTCACTCTAACCACTGTACTCCACTCTATACCACTCCACCCTACGACACTCCCCTCCACTTCACTCTACTCCACTCCACGACACTCCACGATACGCCAATCTCTGACATTCTACTCCATTCCACTAAACCCCACTCTTTGACACTCTACTCCATTCCACTCAATGACAGTCTACTACTCTGTACCACTCTATGCCACTTTATGCCACTTTACGCCACTTCACTCTATGCCACTCTGCTCCATTCTATGCCAATCTAGCCTACAATGCTCCACTCCATGACACTTCACAACACTCTAAGCCGCTCCACTTTAGGACACTCCACTCTACGGCACTTTATGCCACTCTACAACACTCTATGGCACTCCACTCTATGACACTCCAGTATACTACACTCTATGCCACTTTATGACACTCTATGGCAAACTATGCCACTACACTCTACGACATTCTACACTACTTTACTCCACTCAATGCTACCCCATGCCACTCCACTCTAGGCCAATCCACTCTATGACAATTTACTCCACTGTACTCCACATCACTCCACTCTACGCCACTTCACTCTATTCCACTCCACTCTATGCCATCCACTCTACTCCACTCTATGCCACTCCACATTATGGCACACTACTCCACTCTACAACACTCTACTCCACTTCATGCCATTCCACTCTACTCCACTCAATGTCACTTCACCCTACCACACTCTATGCCCCTTCACTCTATGGGCCCACTCTATACCCCTCCACTCTACACCCCTCCACTCTACCACACTCTGCTCTACTCTATGCCACTCTACTCCACTCAATGTCCTTCCTCTCTACGCCAGTCTATGCCTCTCTACATCACTCCACTCTACACTACTCCTCTCCATTCCACTCTACTCCACGCCACTCCACTCTACTTCATGACACTCTCTACCACTCTATGACCCTCCACCACACTCCACTCCACTCTACACCACTCCACTCTACTCCATTCCACTCCACTTTATGCAACTCCGCTCTACACCGCTCCACTCTACTCTACTCCACTCCATGACACTTTATACACCATTCCACGCTACGCCACTCTACTCTATGCCACTCCATGACACTCTCCTCTGTGCCACTAACTTTTAGCCATGCTGAACAGCAGCCATGCTGGTGTACAACATGGCTTAAACACATTAACCAATAGCTCTTGCATAGGCAGACCTATTGACTTTGCCAGTGCTTGTTTTTAGTTTACCATTCCGACATGGCCATTACCTGAAACAGTCCTTCAGGTGGTATAATCTAGAAAGAAATCTAAGGTCCACGGGGGCCCAGAAATTGGGGAACCAATTGGGGCGGAAGCAATTTTGTGAATACTACAGCTAATGAATAAAACCTAACCCCCCCCCCGCCCCCCACCTCCTCCCCCCGCGTATCAGGACTTTTCCGAACTTGCTTATGTTCAGGAAGGAACTGAAAACCTGGATTTTTCCCAAGTAGAACTAAGATTTTCTTACTCAGAGCTAGCACTTTGACACCTTAGGGTAATTGTTTGCGCTCAATAAGTCACTTTATAGTACATATAACACTATCCATGTTGGAAGAGAAAAGTGAGAAAATAGTGAAGCGAGCGGCTGGTATCACTTTGCAGCTGTTGCTCCCTCAAGGTAAAATAAATAACTAAACAAAGTGGAGCAGAACGGGGTGGGTGGGTAAACACCAGGGATAAACAGCCAGGCTAGAGAGGTTTCATGAGCACAGGAAGAGCACAAGGAGCAGGGGGCCACCCAATCAAAAATAGAAAAAAGTACATTAATTATAATATGTATGTGCACTACTTTTTAAAGTAATTCACATCAGCCAAATGTCATGGGCTGATACGGAGGTTGATAGACAACTCTATCAAACAGTGCCTAAAGGCTGTTGAACAACAGTAGCCAATGGCTGAAAGGGGCTTCCAAAAAGCCTCTTTCTATCTGTGTGTATGTGTATTTGAAGGTGTGTGTGTGTTGCCTGTTGTGTGGTGTGCTGTGTGATGACATGACTTTTCAATTCGATTCTCAAAACCACCAAAAGCTTTTTATTACCACTGATTAAGAGTCTTTGTATTACAGTTTACGAGAAGCTTATGAGACCTTGCTTCAACTAAATAATGAGGAATGTATCTTTCATGCTGGACTGTTTTTGAAAATGCTGGAGAAGGCCCGACAATGAATGACTGCTTTTTAAGTGCTCAGCCCCTAGTGGTTTAACATTTTTGTGATTGCATTGATTTTATTATCCTAGTTTGGATATGTTCTAGGGCACAAATGTGTTTTTAAGTATTTTAACCAGTGTATGTACCTCCACTGGCTCCCCGTCGAGAAGAGAGTGACCTTCAAACTGCTCACCCACGCCTACAAATCCCTCCACAACATCAGACCCAAATACCTCAACGAGAGAGTCTCCTTCCATGTACCCAAGAGAGACCTTCGCTCCGCAGACCTTGCCCTCGCAGAGACCCCCCACATCCGCAGAACCAGAGCAGGAGGAAGAGCCTTCTCCTACGTCGCAGCCAGAGCCTGGAACGAGCTCCCAGTGAACATCAGACGCTCCCCCACCCTCCACACCTTCAGAAACAGCCTCAAGACCTGGCTCTTCGACTGAACCGGAGCTGCACCCCCCCAGCACCTAGAGACCCTCACGGGTGAGTAACGCGCTTTATAAACCCCCTGTTTGATTGATTGATTGACATGACTTTTCGACTAGGCCTAAAAAGAAACAAAAAACTGTCAAGAGAAAAAGAAACAACATTAAGGAAATAGCTGTGAATGTCTCACCAGGATGTTCAGAAGCAACAGCTGCGGAAACAAGCTGCTGGCAGTATTCTGCTTTTTAGAGGGACCCCTTCTTTTAAAACCTATAACTGTCCATTTTACATGTGTTTTTTGTAATGTTTCTAAAACGTCCCCCAAGTCCAAATCATTTCAGTTGGAAATTACAGCTGGTACAAATTACAGCATGTACCTATTTCTGGTCTAAAATACTTAACTATCGCTGACTTGGTAATACCCGGTGGTATGACACATATATACATCAAACTACTGCGTGCCTTTTACTCGTGCTTTTTAATGCGGTCATATTGTTGGTCACTCAAAACACTATGCAATTTAAGTGTCATTATTAGACAAAGTGGCACATCTTTGTGTAAGGACATGAGACAATGTCGAGGGCCATAACTGCTTCACAATGGGAAAAATTCAAGGCATAGGGAATCAAATGTATTTCTCGTGGGAGTCAATTTCAGTGGAAATTGCTGAACAAATGTGTGCACTTATGGGTGACAATTTCGCAGTAAATTAGGTACAATGTACTGATTTCCTGGCTTATTAGGGACATTCCTCTCTGGCTTGGAAGTCTTTCTCTCTGCCCTTAAAATGGAAATCAAATTCGACCATTTTGTGTGTCATTTTATAGTGAATAGCAGAGCTGTTGCATGCCTCAATTTTTTTGTATTCTTACCAAGGTCAATTTTCTGAACTAAATGTATGGAAATTTCAAATAAATATATTGTTGGTTAGTTAGAAGCTTCCAGAAAAATGTGACTAAATATTTTCGTGACTATTTGTTTCTTTTAAGTGTTCCACAACATATGGCGTTGACTGTTGTTAGATTAACTGCAGCTTTTGAAATATGAATGAGCTCCGCCTCCCCTGTGCAAGGCTCCGCAGCAGCTCAAAAGTGACCTTCAAGTAAACAAAGATTGAAAGCCCACTGATGCAAAGCTGTACCTATGGAAATCACAACAAGCTGACACACCCTAAAACATCATAAAAAGAATGGCGTGAGGCACGGGGTGAATGTTTTCCATGTTATCACATGTTGTGCTTCCAAATTTCTGAAGTGGCGTCAGACTTACATAAATCGGCGAAGATGGCTGTTATTTCAAGGTATGTAGCTTGTTATTGATTTGCTGATTATACATCTAACCTAAGGCTGTGGGGCTGATTACGAGTACAGTGATCTTCAGTCCGCCCTACTGTCGGTGGCGGTCTGACGCCACCTCCTTGGCAGTCCAACCCCCCGATTACGAAGAGGGCAGTCGGACCGCCACAAGACTGCTGCAACTGCCAGGATCTTGGCTACCACGGCAGTGGCAGTAGGGAAAGCAGCGCTGTATGGTGGCGTGGCCAATGCCAGCACTGCTGTGCTGATCACTACCTGCCTTTCCGCCTACCTTTTCATAGCGAGGACCCCGCCTTGAAACTGGTTGGCAGAAAGGTAGGGAAGGGGCCACAAACAGGTAGGGGTGGCTCCTCCATTAGGGCGGAGGAGCGTCACCCCTCTGCTTTCTCGCAGTGCGAGAAGTAGAAACATAAAATGGCATTTTAAATACCATTTTATGTTTCTGCTTCTCGCACTGCGAGAAAGCAGAACGGTATGCCTGGTTGGTCGGGTCAGGGAGGAGTGAGTGGCTTGCCCAATGCTGTGTGCCCTGACTGTTTGGTCGGCCCTCTGGGGATGACCAAACCAGTCATGCGCACTCTGTATTTTCTCTATGTAGGCTGCACGCAGCCTACATAGAAAAAATGGCCTCCCCATAGGCCAGGAGCGGAGGCGGCGCGGGACCCGGTAAAGTAAGTTTTTTTTTTTGTTTTAAATTAAATACCCCCGCGAGTCATGCCGGCCGCGACTGCAAACAGGACCCCTAGGTGATTTTGCTCACTGGGGACTGTGCATGGGGGCACATGTTGTGCGCCCCCCTCTGGTTTCACTATCTTGCGTGCACTGTGTGCCATGCACAACATGGTGCATGGTACACCCTTCACCCGACATGCAAGTGGCACTCGCTGCACTGCGGCAGCATGCGATTCAGGCTCTTTCTATGAGTCGAAACATGCCACTGCCGTGGCACCACTGCAGCAACACTGCCAGCCTGCCGGTAAATTCGTAATACCCTGTCGGGATGCTGCCAGCTTGGCGGCATTCTCCCGACCGCTGCAACGGCAGTCCGGCGGTCGGGCTGCCAAACTCCTAATTAGGCCCTAAGTGTCTTTTGGAGAAATGTGTCATTAACACAATATAAGCAATTTAGGTAGTGTAATATTCCAATATTTCTCAAAGACTCAAAGAACAAGATATTTTATTGCTTTAGCCAACAAGTGCTACTCGGGAACAGATAAATTAAAATAAAGTATTTGAAAAAACACAACGTGAAAATAAATTAGCATTTTCTAAGAAGAATCAAATGTCTCTCTCCCTTTGTCCAGGCTTGAAAAATTAATATTTCAGGAAGATGATAACGGAGGTAGAACTGAGAGGGGGGAAATGATGAGATGGGTTAAACCAAATTTCAAATTTAGACTGTGTCATAAAATTCAAATAGAGGTGAAGTACTTCTGTTTCTCATGATTCACATGTCAGTTATTTCATAATTCTTCAAAAAGCCACTGGACCAATGGCTAAAGAAAAGGTAAAGAAAACCCTTGACCAAGAGTAGACACAGGTGGGGTGGCACAAAGGTGCAGAGCAGGCCCACGCCTAGGTTTGGGCAACCAAGAGAGCAGTGACATAGCAATGGCAACATTGGTCCTGAAGTAAGGAAGGTAAATGACCCCCTTTCCCACTACCTTCTGGCTGGAGAGTAAATTACTGATATAGGCCCTCATGTACTAAGCAATTTTATGGTTGATAAGACTCCGATTCGCAAACTCAGAGCCTTTTGGACCGCAAAATGGCATTTTTACATTCACCAAAGCCAAATAGCTATATGGTAAGATGTTACCAAAATGCTAATTGGGTTTGGGAATAAATAACAATTGGGTATTTGGAAGGGACATTTTATGGGCATCCCTTCTATATACCAAATCTTTAAGTTATGTATTAATATTTTGCAACCGAAATTCGGTCACAAAACATTAATATTTTACCACCTCCTCAAAGGAGGTGGTAAGACATTTGCAAACGTGTAGGGGGGGTCCATGAGACCACTGCCTGCTCATAAAAAACGTTTGTGTATTTTTATTTTTTTTTAAACGCATCCTGTTTTTTTTTAAGGAAAATGGGCTGCTTTAAAAAAGAATTGCTTTATTTAAAAGCAATCACAGATATGGTGGTCGCTCACCCTAGCAGGCCACCATGCTTGTGAATGTAGCCAATCATAGTGGGTCACAATTAGGGCTCCCGGTTTTATGGTATTTATTTTCTTGACATTTCCGTCTGTATTTATCCATATTTATTTTTTGCCCATCTTATTGGTATTTATCCATATTTATTTTGTGTTTTGAGAATAAATGGAGCCGTAAAATGGTATATTTCCACGTTTATTTAACTTTTAAACGTGCACTCATAAATAGATGCCTGTCACAATTTAGAAAATTAAGCAGCCACGTATAACAAAACAATACACTCACAGGTACATATTAGCGTTATAACACAAATATATGTTAACATATGCCTGTGTTTAAGGAAATCACATTCGGTTTTTTAACTCTCAATGCTGACTATCTGCTCAGCTGTTGCCTGGAATTCATTAAAGATAGCAGGAAAGTCTCTCACAACATGCACCATTTTCAGCATTTTTCCACTTTCAAAAATAAATACAGACAGGAAACACATTGTTTTCTGTCTGTATTTATCTGTAAAAATCTGTAAAAATGGAAAACCGGAAGCCTTAGTCACAATGTACGACCTACCTTAAGCATAATAATGAGGTAGGTCAAATTACGACCCGCTACAATTCTGTATTTTGAGAACCGACCAATTAGTATATAGGTCGGTTCACAAAATACAATTACACTCGGCAAAGGTTGGTGTGCTTGTACCAAATCCATTTTTGTACATTCCTGTTAATGAATCGCAAATTGCGAATTGTTAAATTACTCAATTTACAATTTCTTAAAAGGAATCTTTGGATATGAGGGCCATAATTTGAGTACATGGTCGCCTAACAGTCCCGGTCCCATTAGTGCACTATTGATAGGTACGCCCCTGAGTAGTAACCACAATGGGGCTTAACATTTCAAAGATCCAGAATAAAATAAAGCCTGCAATATTGGTGGTAAAATGACATGTGGGTCAAATGGGTACACCTAGGTAAGATAAAATATGGACAGATGAGTAGAGGCACAATATTACATATGGTTTTAGGGGCAAATATGAACTCTGTTGTAGACGGGGCACCAAAGAGCTGACACGCAAGATGGCCGAACTGCTGAGAGGATCTTCCCATCAGGGGCCCCCATCCATCAACATCTGCACTGATAAGCATGGTCTTAAGCTAATTTTTATAGGGCACGGCATGCCCTGAATCCCTTAACGAACTGGATCGACATTCTTACTGATGAGAGGCTGCAGTCTGTGCGCATGAACACCCTGCAGAGGCCGAGCTTGCGGCGTAAGAGATGGTGGCCCCTTGGGCAGGTTCATATTGAGATCGCCATTGCTGTAGTGGTGGCCCGGTGCTCGGAGGAGCAGTGAGCCATTCCTGATTGCAGATGTCTGATGGTTGCTGCCCTCCGTGCCCCCACTGCAGTTGTGTGAACTGCTGTTACTGGACCTGAGTCCACATAGCTGTGCGGAGTCTGCCCGGAGGGCCTGCTGTGTCGGCCCGAGAGTGGGACCATTGGAGGAGGCGGGTGCTTTGTCTGCTGAGGACCAGGGGCTGCTCGGGTCAGGTTCCCCATGCACCCCGCTTGGTGATTGGGAGCCCACAGTACATACAGGGTTGGGTCTTCCAGTGCTTGAGGGCGACTTGTGGCCCTATGGCTCTGATTGCCTGGAGCGATAAGAGCCTGCTGATGGAATCCGGCTAGCTCGCGGCCCTCAACATGTCCTTGCTGCACCCTAAATACTAACAGCACCATAATTGTGGGGATTAGCCCGATCTGCTCATGCCGCCCTGTTACTAGAGATTTATTCAGGGGTGAGTGGGGACCCCTCCCCTGGATGACATTGGGCCTTGGGGATACATGTCTAAAAGGCCACTGCTAAGGATTTGGCCTGGCTCTCCTGCCTTGTCCTGTGGATCCTCTCTTGCACGTTGGCTGCTGCACTCACTAGTGACATCTCTGTGCCCCTCTTGGACCCACAGCCACGCACCATGGGCAAGGCAGATAGCAAACAGTCTAAACTGCATTTTGAATTGTGCAAGGGGACAAAATCACCCGCAGCTGACGGCAGGCAAGCGGACACCCCAGAATCACTCTCAGACACAGGTGACCAAGATGTGGATATGAAGTCCGTCTTTAGGGCCATGCAGGAGAGAGTCTGGCATCGATAGACAATAAAATGTATACCCTCATGGTTAGAATTGATGCTTTCACCCACAAGCTTGAGAATCACAATGACAGACTGAAAGATGCTGAACATAGAATCTTTACGGTTGAAGATGATGACTCAGCAACAAAAGGGACAGCTGTGCTTAAAATGGAAAAAGTTCTTAAACTTATTGCAGCCAAGAATAAGGACTTAGAACGAGATCTTGATGCAATAACATTAATATTTTGGGTGCTTCGGCAGGCTGGAGGGCTAAATGGAGTGCTTACTGTTATCTTTTTTGGAGCAAATGCCTTTTCCCTTGTTCTCATTCTCGAGAGAGTCCACAGGATGCTGGTGAGTAGGCCCCCCTCCCGGAGTGACAAATGCAAAAAGAACAACTGATGGACAGAATGCGGAACAATGTCAAACATTCACCCCAGTACAGAGATTTGGGCCTAAATCTATTGTTTTTTTGCTCCATATGCCATTCCAGTTTAAACCCAGCCATATGCAAATCAGTCTTGACCCTGCTCCCTATGGGATCAGTCCAACCCAACCTGCCAGATCAGGTCCTCCCTGGAATGGACACAAGCATCCTACGACCGGTTTTGGGGTAGCACCCATTAACCAGGCAAGCTTGACTCCAGTGGCATGGAGAGCACAGGACCCATGTCTGGGCTTACCCACCCAACTTGGGGTGACAAATGCAATAAGAACAATTGATGGATAGAATGCTGAACAATGTCAAACATTCACCCCAGTATAGAGATCTGAGCTTAAATCCATCGTTTTTTTGCTCCGCATGCCATTCTAGTTTACACCCAGGCATATGCAAATCAACCTTGGGTTATGGGTAAGATCACGCCCTGATCAACATTTGGAGAAACAAGTTTCCCCAGTCTAGGAACGGCACCTACTATTTCTACGTCTATAAAATGTGGTCCACATTGGACTACTGGCTACTGTCTAGGGATATAGCATCTTCAGTGCGGGAGATCACACACTTGGCTGATACCTTATCGGATCATGTTCCAGTACTCTATACTGTGATGGTCCCGTGGGCATCATCATCTAGCTTCCTATGGCGCTTAAACTCTGAGGCACTACTAGACAGCCTCTTTGCAGACGAGCTGGGCACAGAGCAACAGCAGTTTTTTTTAGATCAATAAAGGAACGTGGACTCTAAGGTATGTTCTGGAAAGCATTTAAATTTGGGGCATATGTATGGCCAAATGCAATGGAACACCCCGCATGATCCAAAATCACTTATGAAAGTCTAGAGGGAGATATTAGGGAGACTGAGCATGCTTTATCACAAATGGGTGATGCAATACTTTGGAGAAACTTTGTCTTCAGATTACAGATAATAATGAAGTGGCAGACAGATAATGTAAATATAGAGGAAAATATGCCAAGGTACGGACTTATGCCAAGGGAGAGCAGCCCTGAAAGTCGATAGCTGTCATGATTAAACGTCCCTGGGCAGCGAACTCAATTGTAGAAATTGAAGACATTACAGGGCATACTTGACATGATTCCATACAGTTACTCTCTGTGGTCACAGCTTACTTCCAAGACCTGTACCCTACTACAGGGCCAAAAGACCCACTTTGTATCCATACTTATCTGGATGATACAGCTCTGGGCTGTCTGAGCGATACACACTGCCTCTTCCTGGAACAAACATTCACTGTTAATGAACTGCGAGAGTTGTTGGGGGAACTTCCCACTGGCAAGGCGCCTGACTCGGATGGATTGCCTGGTGGATTTTATACAAGATTTGCTGCTACTCTGGCCCCTAAAATACTAGCAGTACTTGTGGAAGCGCAGAAAAGGGGCATCCTTCTCCAATCTCTACATAAGGACATAAGGCTGTGATTATCACTCTCCTTAAACCAGCATAGTCACACCACCCCTTATTGTTGTTGAGCTTCAATACTAAAATACTAGCCAAGTTAATCGCCAACAGGCAGACTCTGTTGCTCCCCGTTCTTGTTCGCCCAGATCAGTCCAGATTCATTCTGGATCATTCAACCTCGCAAAACCTGTGTATTCTATTTGCCCTCCTGTAGGACATTGAGCAGGCTCTTAATGCTACTGTTATGTTTCCGGACACCTCTAAGGCGCTTGATTCTCTTGAATGGGGCTATTTATTCATGGTCCTGGGAAGGCTGGGTGTCCCCACTATTTCTTTAGTTGGGTAAAACAGCTTTATAATTCCCCCATGGCCTGAGTTTATTTTAATGCTTATTTAGCCTCCTTCACTATATCCCAGGGCATGAGACAGGGATGCCCCCATCTCGCCCATCCTCTTTGCTCTGGCCATGGAACCATTGGAGGCTAGACTTTGGCAACACCATGCTCAATATGTGCTAGGGTATGCAAGTAGACCCATATTGATATCCATCTATTCGGACGATATGACTCTTTATATTCGAGAGCCTCATTTAAGTCTTAACGCTAATATGTGTGAATACATTAAGTTTGGATACTTTTCTGGGGGTCATATCTTTTGGAACAAATCCTATATCTTCCCCCTTACACCTAACACACCACGATTTACACATGAGTTCCCCCAGTGCTGGTGCCCTGAGTCTCTAAAATACCTAGGAATCTGGGTGCATAGAGACAGAGATGTGGTCCTTTGGGAAAATTATGGTTCCACTGTTGGCCACATCACGGAACAGGTTTCTCACTGGATCTCACTCCCTCTTTCGATGGCAGGTTGGGTTAGACTTATGAAAATGGTGATCCTGCCTAAACTGCTCCATCTTTTCATGACAATAACACTACCTCTCAATACTGTCTTTTTTAGGACCCTTAGATCCCACATGATTAGACTAGTAAGGGCAGATAAGCAGCCCAGGATTAAATGGGAGACTCTCACGTAGCTATTCCACCTTTGCAGATTTGAAGCCCCAGATTGGAGCTATAGTATCTCTGTGCATAAGCACACTATGCTCTATTTTGGTGCAGGCCCGCCCTTTTGTACCACATTTAGCGGTTGAGGGTGATAGTACAGCTCCTACCCCACCCCTCTTTCCTGTGGAAGCCACTTGTTGGATCTCATTGTGATATATCAACAGCCGAATGCACAATCTGAGCCTGGATAGATTGAGTAAAAAGATAGGACCAGGATATCTATACTCTCCGAAGTTCCCCGAACCGTCATTCCCTATTACAAATTACGCATGAACTCAGCACTATGACACATATTTCCGCATGGGGTTTGCAGAAATGGGGTGACTTATACAGAAATGGTCTCTTTCTTACACTGAAAGATTATAAAGGTAATGAACCTTGCTCCCCACTGAACATGTTCACATATTATCGTCAGGCGTGTCAATTGCAAAGCCTCACTTCACAAAAGAGACGATTGCATTTACACCTTTGGAACAGCTTTTAGATGCCACCACCACTAAATACCTCCTCATCATACTTTACAGTGCTTCACAGGGGGGTAAGACCGTATCTACCCAGTTGCCGTGCTCTCGCTAAGAGGAGGAGCTGGGGCAAGAAATCCCAGATGAACATGGAGTTTGCTTGCATTCAGAAAGGCATTATTTCGTCCAGTAGTAGGCTTCGCATCATCCATTATAAGTTCTTACAAAGAGCATCTTACACCCCAATGTGTTTACACGTTTGGTTTAAAAGAAGATTCCACTTGCATTATGCGGCGGGCGGAGACATCGGGTGTAGGGACCATCCGCTGCACTTTCGACGGGTTCAAGGAGCCCGTCGGTGCGTCGGAACACACCGCAATCCCCAAATGCCGGCGGAGCCAGACTCGGCTCCACCGTCAGGATTATGATGGCAGTTTCCAACAGCCTTTCCATGTCGGCCTTTCGGACATGAAAAGGCTGTCGGAAAGTGTCTTTGGGGGCCCCTAGCAGGGCTCAACATCCCTGCACCGTGTGGCAGGCACCGCACGCTGCAGGATGTTTGCAAGCTTTCATTCTGCAATGGAAGCTTGTGATGCGGGCCTATTCTGCCCGCCGCACAAGTTACTATTGTAGAATGGATGTTTCCGACCTAAGGGGTTCCAATCCGCAACTACATCCGCCCAACTTCGTAATAAGCCCCTAAATATTACATCCCTTAAATCTACTAAACAAACATAATGCTTTAATTATAATTGTCTGTTCTATTCCTTAGTACTTCTCCTAGTTCAACATAATCTATGTGCATTCTGAAGATAATAACATCAGGTTGTGTGTACTAACACGCTCCTTAAGCTGGAGACCATTCTTAAATAACTCTTCAAAAGTACCATTCAATCAAACATATCAAAACGTTTCTTTGGATATGGTGTATGCTTACAGTTCAGTTCAATTCAAGGTATTCATGACATACTTTTTGTCTTAGAATAATCTATAAAATAAATTGTTTCTGGTTCTTTAAGAAAGTAACAATTTATAAAGCAAAAACATATAAAAACTCCACAGTGGAAGGTACACTTTACCATATTTCAGCTTCATTGGCCACCGGTCTAAGTGATTGATTTTGAGTATGGCAGACAGGTTATTCAATCGCAAATGAGATGTAGTACCATGTTCGCAAAACTCTCAGTCTGCCTGCCTAATTTAGAGAAAGGCAAGCTGTAATCTTTCCGTCAGCGGACCCCCATTGGCTTCATAGATGTAAAGCTTATTCAGAGATCCTTATGGTATAGGACCCGTCGGACATGACATCACCCACTCTATTTAGAGCAGATGGTGTGTGGGTTTTTTCAAACAAAAACAATAATGACCCCTACACCCTGGGAGAATATTCCCAATGAGTGTGTTATTATTTTTTTAGAGATTTGGGAGTTTGTTTCTGAAAAACAAAAAAAGTTAAAAGTTTGGTGACTAGCCTTCAAACCCGATGGTGGCTGACAACCAAAATGCCAACAAAATGTATGTAGCTTGAAGGTACCTAGATGACCCCTGGGCAAGAGGTCATCTCTAAAATTGACTGGTAGAATACCTTTGGGATGGCTGCCAATGTCCTTCGGAAACACAAGATGATGGCACAGCGAGCAAGGGACCCACGTCTGGGCATACCCTTGGCCACTTAGGGCGAACATAGCAGACACAACAAGATGATGGACGGAGTGCTGAAACTTTTCAACCACTCACCCCCAGCCCAGACGTGGGTCCCTTGCTCGCTGTGCCACTGGATTCAAGCTAGCCGGGCTGATGAGGGGTGAAACCCAGAAACTGGTCCCAGGATTCTTGTTTCCGGTCCAGGGCTGGGCTGTTCCCATGAGGATCAGGGTCAAGATTGATTTGCATATGGCTGGGTCCAAACTGGGGTGGCATAGTGAGCAAAAGAACGATGGATTAAACCCAGATCTCTTGACGGGGGTGTATGGTTGAAACGTTTCAGCACTCCTTCCATCATCTTGTTGTGTTTGATATGACAATGTCCTTCGCCATCCCAATGGACACTACGCCATCCGTTAAACGCTAAATCAGGCCCTAAGTGTCTTCAATCCTTGCTCCTTTAAAATGGGGAATCTATAACATCATACACGAAAAAGTTTGATATATTTCTCTTTATTTTCTAGTATATTTAGAGATTAAACATTTTTTTAATCCTTATATATTTCAATTAACAAATCCCAAAATACAACACCGCTACTTTAACTAACAATGACTTTAGCACCAAGTTTAAAGTTGGACCCAAAAATGGGCATATTAAACCTTCTTCTAAATTAAAATACATTTGTTGAGTGTAAACTGTTAACACAAGGGGCATCCTGGCACTTATAGAAAAATAAAAGGCACTTCAGCTACGGAGTGGTACATAGAGGTTTCGATCTTTTTCAGAGCTCCAGATAATCGGATGGTATTTTTCGGAAAAAGAAAGATTGTTCCAGAGTTTTAGCCCCTAGAGGAGTGGCAGAAGAGCCGCCAATAAGGACTTTTCACCAGAACCATGAGACGATAGCCTGAAGATGAATACAGAGCGTGCATGGGCATATACTATTAAAACAGTTTTGGATATGCAAGGAGCCTGTGACATGTAAAGCGCAATGACAGATGCTGAGAGATTTAAACATGAACCAGCGGAAAACTGAAAGCTGATGCAGACGTGAAATGCTTGGAGGAGTGAGCAGGGAGACAGAGAATATAATGGGCTACTGCATTTTGGATAACCTGAGGCCATCAGACCAGGTTCCGGGGAGCCCAAGATACCTCCTTGGAAGGTAATAATTGCAGCCTGTACAACGATCTAGCAAGGCATCTCCAGCAGAAGAGGGATCATGTTCTCATTATGAGAAAGAAAAAATAGGAGGGAGAGAGTTTAGAGGTTTGTTCTGAGAAATTCAATTAGTGGTCAAAAATGAACCAATGGTGATTACAGATGATTTAGGAACTGGTGCAGAGCCAAGTTGTGGCAGCCACCACAAAACGAAGACTAGAGAGCGTTGACGCTCAAACAAGAAAACTCCTATTTTGTCCCAATTAAACTTCAGTGAGCTGGATTTCACCCAGATAGTAAGGGCAGGTAGACAGGACCGAAGCATGGATGCCAGTTCCCCGAAATGACAGGGGTAGCAGAAGTGACATAACACGCCCTTTGACTTCCACTTCCACTTTCACTCACATACTTACACTTACACACAAATTCACACATATACACTCTCTCACACATAACCACAATCTCACCCGCAAACACACACATACCATACATTTAAAAGCATTTTTTACTTACCTCAGCTGCCGTGGAAGGGCATATTCCAGCTTATTGTACTCCATTTTTATTACACTATTAGTGAATAATATATTTTATTTATTCACCATTAGTGTAATACAAAATTGATAGAAAGTAAAGAAAGTTAAGCCCCAGCTGCCCCTGCGTTCCTGGAACTGAATTGGCCACCTCTGAGGCCAGGGGTCGCAAAGGCAGTGCTAGGGGTAGCAAAGTGCCAGCCAGGGATCGCAGCTGCAGCCCTGGCGACCCCTAAATGGCGTCCATCGACCGAAGACTAGACTGAGTACTTCCTGCATCACTGTTGATGGAGACAATAATTTGTGTGTCATAGCATATGACCAAATGAGTAAATCAAAAGTGCCAGAGGAGGGATACACAGAATAAAAAGAGTAGGTCGCAGGGAGGAACCCTTTGGAAAACCACATGTAAGGGGTTTAAAGACAGAATGCAATGGAGATAAAGTAACAGATCGCAAGTGTTAGAAATGGGAGTCTCTAGTTGGCCAGGGCTTGCACCTCTGTCCAAGTAGGGACCCTTCTTCCTAGTCAGGATAAGGGAGTTACACTCCTAAAATAACCCCTGCTCACCCCCTTGGTAGCTTGGCACGAGCAGTCAGGCTTATTCTAGAGGCAGTGTGTAAAGCATTTGCACATAACCAACAGTAATATAGTGTAAGTACTACAAAAGGACACCACACCAGTTTAGAAAAATAACCAATATTTTTATATACTTTAAAACAAGACCAAATACGATAAAAATCCACAGTACAGTACTTTAAAAGTGATTATGTTGCAAGATAACTTCTTCTTTGCAGGAATAGTTCAAAAACAAAGTTCGTACGAGTCGGTAGCTCCGTCCGAGTCTACCGCGATGCTGAAAACCACAGAGTCTAACAGTTCCAGCCGACCGCGTCGATACGGGCCAGCAGAGTCGTGAACAGACTCGGTCACAGTACCTTTTCTCGTTTTGGCAGGCACGGAGTGTGCGAGCCGGTCGGCGTACGTCGCGGTTGCGATGCAAGATGGAAGCGGTGCAGGGCGCGGTGTCCTCTCGATGCGGTGCAGGCAGCGGCTCGGTGACAATCGTGCAGACGGAGTCGGTGAGTCCAAGGCGTGCGGGACAGGGTGAGACGGTGCTCGATGCGGTGCTGGCAGGTTGCGATGCAGGCGACCAAGCCGGAGTGCGGGAGCTGGCGTCGGACAGCGGAGCGAGTCGGAGCGGTGCGTCGCGAGCGTGCGAGCGGTGCCCCAACTGCGATGCGGTCACGATTGTTGAGCCAGTTGCAGCGACAGCGTCGGTCTGGTCCGGCTGGCACAGTGAAGCGATGCGATGCGAACTGCGGTGCCCACAGGTCACGATGCAAGCAGCGGCGCGATGGCGTCGGACGTCGTCGTCGGTGAGACCAGGGTTGCGGTGCGAAGCGGGGCGATGCGGTCTGCGGTGCAAACAGGACACCGGGCCAGCGATGGAGTCGGTTGACGGAGCCGGTTGCGGTTCCCTTTCTCTGTGGCAACTGAAACAGCGGTTCCAGAAGCGGTACCCAGAGGGTTGTGAAGTCTTTGCAGTCCCTGAGACTTCTTAACAGGAGGCCAGCTCGGTTTCAGGCCCTTGGAGATTCCCAGCACAAAGAGTAGAAAGTTCAGTCCAGTCCTTTCACTGGCCAAGACAGAAGCAGCAACTTCAGGCCAACCCAACAAGGCAATAACTCAGCAAAGGGGCAGTACTCCTCCTAGCAGCTCTCCAGCTCTTCTTCTTGGCAGGTTCCTTGATTCCAGCGAGATCTAAATTCATGGGGTCAGGGCCCCAATATTTATATCCCAAATTCCTTTGTTCTCTGGAGGCAGAGAAGCCTTTGCCTAGTCCAAACCAGTTCTGGAGCACTCTGTTGACAAGACTCCTTCTTTCCTTTCACAGTGCAGGGCAGAAACATCAGACGCCCCACAGGAGGTGGAGCCAGCATTGTGGAGGGAAAGCACAGCCCTGGATCACTTTGTTGACATGATTCCTTCTCTTCTTTCACAGTGCAGGGCAGAGACATCAGACGCACCACAGGGGGTGGAGCCAGCACTGTGGGGGGCAGGCACAGTCCTATTCAGGTCCCAGGTGCAACTCCTCCCTCCCATCTAGATGCAGATCTCTCTATTCACCACTGGGCGGACTCATTCTGTCTCCTGGAATCCCCCAGCCCTGTCACTCAAACTCCAGACAAGGAATACACAACCTAGCAGAGGCCGGCCTGGATAGTTAGACAAGAAAATACCTACTTTCTAAAAGTGGTATTTTCAAACACAGAATGTTAAAACCAACTTCACTAAAAGATGTATTTTATCATTCTGAGTTCAGGCATACTAAACTCAAATTTCTACCATGTTCCCGGAGTCAGTTAGGATTATAAGATGTAATAATCAAAACTGCCCATTCTGGCCTATGGGGGACAGGTAGCCTTTCAATAGTGAAAAACGAAATAGGCTGTAATTCACTACCAGGGCATGCCACGCACACCAGGGCATGCCCTACCTTTACCTACAATGCACCCTGCCCACAGGGGTACCTTGGGCCTACCATAGGGGTGACTAATATGTACAAAAGGGAAGGTTTAGGGACTGGCAAGTGGGTGCACTTGCCAAGTCGACATGGCAGTCACAGACTGCACACAGGCTCTGCGGTGGCAGGCCTGAGACACATTTTACAGGATGCTTTGGTGGGTGGCACAACCAGTGCTGCAAGCCCACCAGCATCATTTGATTTACAGGCCCTGGCACACTCAGTGCACGTTACTAGGGACTGACACATAAATCAAATAGCCAAACATGGAAATACCAATCCATAACACATTTCTTACAGGAGCACTTGCACTTTACCACTGATCAGCAGGGCGTAAAGTGCGCAGAAACACTAAACCAGCACAAAACAGAGTCAAAACCGTGAGGTCAGAAAGCAAAAACTCAGGGGAAACACGCCAAAAGATGCCAAGTCTAACACATGTCCCCTCCAGCTGAAAGTAGAGAGAACTACCCAACCCCATGGGAGTTGTCTTCATTAAGGCGGAAGAACCTGGACAGACCATCTGCGTTGGCGTGTTCTGTACCAGGGCGGTGTTCCACCGTAAAGTCCATTCCCTGTAGGGAGATGGACCACCTCAACAGTTTTGGATTCTCACCCCTCATTTGCATCAACCATCTGAGGGGCCTGTGGTCTGTCTGAACCCAGAAGTGAGTCCCAAACAGGTATGGTCTCAACTTCTTCAGTGCCCAGACCACAGCGAAAGCTTCCCTTTCTATGGCACCCTACCTCTGTTCCCTGGGGAGTAGTCTCCTGCTAAGGAAGACTACAGGCTGGTCTAGGCCCTCTTCGTTCAGTTGTGAGAGCACCGCTCCCACACCATGCTCTGAAGCGTCAGTCTGTACGATGAATCCCTTGGAGAAGTCGGGTGCCTTGAGCACGGGCGCCGTGCACATGGCAGCCTTCAGGGCATCAAAGGCCTTCTGGCAGGACTCAGTCCAGATCACCTTCCTGGGCTGCTTCTTGGAAGTCAGCTCCGTTAAGGGGTCACAATGGTGGCATAGCCCTTAACAAATCTCCTGTAATAGCTGGTGAGACCTAAAAAGGCTCTCACCTCTGTCTGGGTCTTGGGGGCTCCCAAGCCAGAATGGTGTCAATCTTGGGTTGTAGGGGCGCCACCTGGCCGCTTCCTACCTGGTGTCCCAAGTACACCACAGAACCCTGCCCGATCTGGCACTTACTGGCCTTGATCGTGAGGCCTGCCTTCTGCAGAGCCCTCAACACTTCTCCAAGGTGCTGCCTGTGTTCTTCCCAGCTGGAACTGAACACAGCAATGTCATCCAGGTAGGCGGCACTGAAATCCTCCAGTCCAACCAACACCTGGTTGACCAACCTCTGGAAAGTGGCAGGGGCATTCTTCAACCCAAAGGGCATCACACGGAACTGGTAATGTCCTTCTGGGGTTGAGAATGCTGACCTCTCCTTGGCCCCATCAGTTAAGGCAATCTGCCAGTACCCAGACGTCAAATCAAACGTGCTGAGGAACTTGGCAGCTCCCAACCGATCAATGAGCTCATCAGCTCTGGGGATGGGGTGCGCGTCAGTCTTGGTGACGGCATTGAGCCCACGGTAGTCCACACAAAACCGGAGTTCTGGAGTGGCACCGGGTGCAGCAGCCTTTGGGACCAAAACCACTGGGCTGGACCAAGGACTGTTGGAGGGCTCGATCACCCCTAACGCCAACATCTTGGAGACCTCCTCCTTGATGCTGGCCCTGACCCGGTCAGTCAACCTGTAAATCTTGTGTTTCACAGGAGGGCTGTCACCGGTGTCCACGTCATGGGTACACCAGTGAGTAACACCTGGGGTCAGAGAGAACAGTGGGGCAAACTGTCCCAACAACTGGTGACAGTCGCTCTGCTGCTCTGGGGTCAGTGTAGTGGAGAGGACCACTCCTTCTACTGACCCGTCTTGCTCCTTGGTAGACAGGAGGTCAGGGAGAGGTTCACTCTCCTCTTCCACCCCATCATCTGTCGCCAAGAGCATGCTCACTTCGGACCTCTCAAAGTGGGGCTTGAGGCGGTTCACGTGGAGGACCCTCAAAGAGTTCCTTGGAGACTGCAAATTCACCAGGTAGGTGACGTCACTTTGCGCTCCACCACCTCAAATGGCCCAGTCCACTTGTCCTGCAAGGCACAAGGTTCCACTGGGGCCATCACCCACACTTTCTGCCCAGGTTGAAATTCGACCAGAGTGGCATTCTGGTCATACCATTTCTTCATTTCTTCCTGGCTTGCTTCTAGGTTCGCCTGAGCGAGTTTCCTGAAGCGTGCAGTCTGGTTTCTGAAGGCCAGCATGTAACTAAACACATCCTGGGGAGATTTCCTGGGAGCTGCCTCCCAGCCTTCCTTCACCAAACTGAGAGGTCCTCGCACAGGGTGGCCATAGAGAAGCTCAAAGGGGCTGAACCCTAGAGATTTCTGTGGCACCTCCCTGTATGCAAACAGTAGGCATGGTAAGAGGACATCCCACTTACGCCTCATGGGTTCTGTCAACCCCTTTATCATGCCTTTTAAGGTCTGGTTGAATCTCTCCACCAGACCATTACCTTGGGGGTGGTAAGGGGTGGTGAACTTGTAGGTTACACCACATTCCTTCCACAGGGATGTCATATACTTGGATATGAAATTGGTCCCTCTGTCAGAAACCACCTCTCTGGAGAATCCCACACGGGAAAAGATCCCCATTAACGCCCGGCCCACCACTGGCGCCGTCGTTGTCCTGAGAGGGATTGCTTCAGGGTACCGGGTGGCATGGTCCACCAAGACCAGGATGTACCTGTTGCCCATGGCTGTCTTGGGATCCAGTGGCCCCACAATATCCATCCCTACCCTTTCAAAGGGTGTTCCAACAACTGGAAAGGGTTGGAGAGGAGCTTTGACCCTCCTCCCACTCTTACCGCTTGCCTGGCAAGTTTGGCAAGACCTACAATGTCCATCTGACTGCCTTCTCATTTGGGGCCAAAAGAAGTGGGTGACAAGCCTGTCAAAGGTCTTGTCCCACCCCAAATGTCCTGCTAAAGGCACGTCATGAGCCAGACCCAGTAGGAAGGTCCTGAAGCGCTGGGGTACCACCAGCACACGGGCTGACCCAGGCTCAGCGACCTTAGGCTCGCTGTACAGGAGATCATTCTCCCAATAGATCATGTGAGATCCAGACTGGTTACCAGCTGCCTGGTCTGCAGCCTGCCGCCGCAGACCCTCTAGAGAAGGGCACTCTTTCTGCTCCCTGCAGAACTCCTCCCTGGTGGGACCCCCTTCTTGCTGCCAATGGGTCAGCTCAGAGATGTCTCCCAGTTCGGCTACCTGCTCCCCTGTAGGCACCGGGGCGTCCCCCTCAAGGTCCGCCTCCTCCCGGTCCGTGGGAACATCAGGGGCCGGTTTCCTGCACCCCGGCCCTTTCTCTTGGCAGGGACTTGGGCCACTGTTTCAGGCTCCAAGTCCTCTTGACTACCCTTCCTGGCTGCCATTGACCGAGTGGACACGCATGCCCACTCTGGCAACCCAAGCATCTCCAAGTGAGACCTGAGCTCAACATCCTTCCACAAGGACTGCTCCAGGTCGTTTCCTAGCAGACAATCCACAGGCATGGTAGGGCTCACAACCACCCTCAAGGGACCTGAGACCCCCGCCATTCAAAGGGAACCTGCGCCACCATACATTGGCGCTCTGAGTTGTCTACAGCAACTACTTGGTGGAATGCTCCTGGGACTACTTGCTTCTCAGACACCAGGTGACACCGGACTGAGGTCACACTGGCTCCAGTGTCTCTGAGAGCCTCTACCCTATTCCCATTAATGGTCACCCAGGTGCTGTATTTCTTTGTGTTAGGGGGCACCTGGTTTCCTGGGACCATCTCACTGTCCCCTAGTGAGACAAGGGTCATTTCTGCGGGATCCCCACCCTCCAGTGGGCACCCCTCCTCCCCAAGCGCTACACTAGCCAACACCTTGGACTGTCCACCGGTGGGTGGCTGTGGCCCCTTCGGGCACTTGGGGTCCCCCCTCATGTGGCCTACCTGGTCACATGCATAACACTTGCGGGGGCCGGTCTCAGCAGGCTTTCCTGAAGAGACCGCTGCTTTCTTACCTGGGGGCTGGGAACCTTTACCCTGGGTACTAGTTTGGGGCCCTTTAGAGAACTCCTGTGCTTTACCCTTGTCCCCCCACTTTTCTGCTGGGGACCCTGCCCACCTTTGGCTGAGTCTCCCCCAAACGCTTTCTTGTGGACCCTGGTACTCACCCAGCGGTCCGCCTCCATAGCAAGCTTCCTGGGGTCAGTTAGCTTACTATCCACTAGGTGCTGGCTCAGATCTGCAAAACATAGACTAGACAAGTGCTCCCATGCAATCAAGTTGTAGAGCCCCTGAAAATCTGTCACATTACTGCCCTTTACCCAGCCATCCAGAGACCTGCAGAACACATCCACACATTCCAACCAAGTGTTGGCATCAGACTTCTTACTGGACCTGAACTGATCCCTGTACTTTTCAGGAGTAAGACCATACTTAGTGAGAAGGGCATCCTTCATGTCAGCATAGGTGAGGTGATACCCCTTACCCAAAGCTATCAGAGCATCCCTTGCTTCTTCAGGGAAAAGTGGCCACAATCCTGCTCCCCAATTTTCCTCAGGGACCCCATTCATGTGTATGGCTGCCTCATAACCCTGAAACCACCTTTGTATGTCATCCCCCTTCTTGAACTCCTTGCCTACATTCTTGGGAATGTGCACAATCCTGTCTGCCTTTCTGGACGAATTGCTGCCACCATCTGAGCCTGACTTACTCCTAAGTTCTAGCTCCTTCAGTTCTCTCTCATGCTCTAAGAGACATCTGTCTTCTCCTCCATGGCCAATCTCCTCTCCTCCCTCTTCTCCTCCCGCTCACTCTCCAGCCTGAGCTTCTGCAGCTCAAACTGCCTTGCCTCCCGCCTGTCCTCCAGCTCCTCTGGGGACAGACTGCTGCTGCCTGACCTGGCGGGTTCCCCCCACCCAAAAGCACATCCACCCTGGAAATAGGCTCCTCCACCTCCTCACTGAGATTACCAGGCTGCCCACTGGCATGTCTGGCTGCTACCCAGGCCCTCAGCGCCTTCTGTAGCTCCTCCTTCCTTGTGAGGCCTTTAATTTGGACTTTCAGGTTTTTACAAATCGCTCGTAGCTCCTTTACGGCGTAGGATTCCAACCTATCCTCCTCAAAGATAACTTCCAGAGATGCAACGGATGATGCAGTTGATTCAGGCATGATGAAAGTAGTGAGTTGAAAACTGGCAAGATCAAAAATAGGCCAAAAGAAAAAGAGACAGTATGTGGTACGTAATGGTCTGCGATATGGTTGTAGTGCACACCAATCACTGAAAGTCAAGTGCAAACACAAGTCCTATCCTCACCGCTGACAACCAATGTTAGAAATGGGAGTCTCTAGTTGGCCAGGGCTTGCACCTCTGTCCAAGTAGGGACCCTTCTTCCTAGTCAGGATAAGGGAGTTACACTCCTAAAATAACCCCTGCTCACCCCCTTGGTAGCTTGGCACGAGCAGTCAGGCTTATTCTAGAGGCAGTGTGTAAAGCATTTGCACATAACCAACAGTAATATAGTGTAAGTACTACAAAAGGACACCACACCAGTTTAGAAAAATAACCAATATTTTTATATACTTTAAAGACAAGACCAAATACGATAAAAATCCACAGTACAGTACTTTAAAAGTGATTATGTTGCAAGATAACTTCTTCTTTGCAGGAATAGTTCAAAAACAAAGTTCGTGCGAGTCGGTAGCTCCGTCCGAGTCTACCGCGATGCTGAAAACCACAGAGTCTAACAGTTCCAGCCGACCGCGTCGATACGGGCCAGCAGAGTCGTGAACAGACTCGGTCACAGTACCTTTCTCGTTGTGGCTGGCACGGAGTGTGCGAGCCGGTCGGCGTACGTCGCGGTTGCGGTGCAAGATGGAAGCGGTGCAGGGCGCTGTGTCCTCTCGATGCGGTGCAGGCAGCGGCTCGATGACGATCGTGCAGACGGAGTCGGTGAGTCCAAGGCGTGCGGTGACAGGGTGAGACGGTGCTCGATGCGGTGCTGGCAGGTTGCGATGCAGGCGACCAAGCCGGAGTGCGGGAGCTGGCGTCGGACAGCGGAGCGAGTCGGAGCGGTGCGTCACGAAGCGTGCGAGCGGTGCCCCAACTGCGATGCGGTCACGATTGTTGAGTCAGTTGCAGCGACAGCGTCGGTCTGGTCCGGCTGGCAGAGTGAAGCGATGCGATGTGAACTGCGGTGCCCACAGGTCACGATGCAAGCAGCGGCTCGATGGCGGTCGGACGTCGCCGTCGGTGAGACCAGGGTTGTGGTGCGAAGCGGGGCGATGCGGTCTGCGGTGCAAACAGGACACCGGGCCAGCGATGGAGTCGGTTGACGGAGCCGGTTGTGGTTCCCTTCCTCTGTGGCAACTGAAACAGCGGTTCCAGAAGCGGTACCCAGAGGGTTGTGAAGTCTTTGCAGTCCCTGAGACTTCTTAACAGGAGGCCAGCTCGGTTTCAGGCCCTTGGAGATTCTCAGCACAAAGAGTAGAAAGTTCAGTCCAGTCCTTTCACTGCCCAAGACAGAAGCAGCAACTGCAGGCCAACCCAACAAGGCAATAACTCAGCAAAGGGGCAGTACTCCTCCTAGCAGCTCTCCAGCTCTTCTTCTTGGCAGGTTCCTTGATTCCAGCGAGATCTAAATTCATGGGGTCAGGGCCCCAATATTTATATCCCAAATTCCTTTGTTCTCTGGAGGCAGAGAAGCCTTTGCCTAGTCCAAACCAGTTCTGGAGCACTCTGTTGACAAGACTCCTTCTTTCCTTTCACAGTGCAGGGCAGAAACATCAGACGCCCCACAGGAGGTGGAGCCAGCATTGTGGAGGGAAAGCACAGCCCTGGAGCACTTTGTTGACATGATTCCTTCTCTTCTTTCACAGTGCAGGGCAGAGACATCAGACGCACCACAGGGGGTGGAGCCAGCACTGTGGGGGGCAGGCACAGTCCTATTCAGGTCCCAGGTGCAACTCCTCCCTCCCATCTAGATGCAGATCTCTCTATTCACCACTGGGCGGACTCATTCTGTCTCCTGGAATCCCCCAGCCCTGTCACTCAAACTCCAGACAAGGAATACACAACCTAGCAGAGGCCGGCCTGGATAGTTAGACAAGAAAATACCTACTTTCTAAAAGTGGTATTTTCAAACACAGAATGTTAAAACCAACTTCACTAAAAGATGTATTTTATCATTCTGAGTTCAGGCATACTAAACTCAAATTTCTACCATGTTCCCGGAGTCAGTTAGGATTATAAGATGTAATAATCAAAACTGCCCATTCTGGCCTATGGGGGACAGGTAGCCTTTCAATAGTGAAAAACGAAATAGGCTGTAATTCACTACCAGGGCATGCCACGCACACCAGGGCATGCCCTACCTTTACCTACAATGCACCCTGCCCACAGGGGTACCTTGGGCCTACCATAGGGGTGACTAATATGTACAAAAGGGAAGGTTTAGGGACTGGCAAGTGGGTGCACTTGCCAAGTCGACATGGCAGTCACAGACTGCACACAGGCTCTGCGGTGGCAGGCCTGAGACACATTTTACAGGATGCTTTGGTGGGTGGCACAACCAGTGCTGCAAGCCCACCAGCATCATTTGATTTACAGGCCCTGGCACACTCAGTGCACGTTACTAGGGACTGACACATAAATCAAATAGCCAAACATGGAAATACCAATCCATAACACATTTCTTACAGGAGCACTTGCACTTTACCACTGATCAGCAGTGCGTAAAGTGCGCAGAAACACTAAACCAGCACAAAACAGAGTCAAAACCGGGAGGTCAGAAAGCAAAAACTCAGGGGAAACACGCCAAAAGATGCCAAGTCTAACACATGTCCCCTCCAGCTGAAAGTAGAGAGAACTACCCAACCCCATGGGAGTTGTCTTCATTAAGGCGGAAGAACCTGGACAGACCATCTGCGTTGGCGTGTTCTGTACCAGGGCGGTGTTCCACCGTAAAGTCCATTCCCTGTAGGGAGATGGACCACCTCAACAGTTTTGGATTCTCACCCCTCATTTGCATCAACCATCTGAGGGGCCTGTGGTCTGTCTGAACCCGGAAGTGAGTCCCAAACAGGTATGGTCTCAACTTCTTCAGTGCCCAGACCACAGCGAAAGCTTCCCTTTCTATGGCACTCCACCTCTGTTCCCTGGGGAGTAGTCTCCTGCTAAGGAAGACTACAGGCTGGTCTAGGCCCTCTTCGTTCAGTTGTGAGAGCACCGCTCCCACACCATGCTCTGAAGCGTCAGTCTGTACGATGAATCCCTTGGAGAAGTCGGGTGCCTTGAGCACGGGCGCCGTGCACATGGCAGCCTTCAGGGCATCAAAGGCCTTCTGGCAGGACTCAGTCCAGATCACCTTCCTGGGCTGCTTCTTGGAAGTCAGCTCCGTTAAGGGGGTCACAATGGTGGCATAGCCCTTAACAAATCTCCTGTAATAGCTGGTGAGACCTAAAAAGGCTCTCACCTCTGTCTGGGTCTTGGGGGGCTCCCAAGCCAGAATGGTGTCAATCTTGGGTTGTAGGGGCGCCACCTGGCCGCTTCCTACCTGGTGTCCCAAGTACACCACAGAACCCTGCCCGATCTGGCACTTACTGGCCTTGATCGTGAGGCCTGCCTTCTGCAGAGCCCTCAACACTTCTCCAAGGTGCTGCCTGTGTTCTTCCCAGCTGGAACTGAACACAGCAATGTCATCCAGGTAGGCGGCACTGAAATCCTCCAGTCCAACCAACACCTGGTTGACCAACCTCTGGAAAGTGGCAGGGGCATTCTTCAACCCAAAGGGCATCACACGGAACTGGTAATGTCCTTCTGGGGTTGAGAATGCTGACCTCTCCTTGGCCCCATCAGTTAAGGCAATCTGCCAGTACCCAGACGTCAAATCAAACGTGCTTAGGAACTTGGCAGCTCCCAACCGATCAATGAGCTCATCAGCTCTGGGGATGGGGTGCGCGTCAGTCTTGGTGACGGCATTGAGCCCACGGTAGTCCACACAAAACCGGAGTTCTGGAGTGGCACCGGGTGCAGCAGCCTTTGGGACCAAAACCACTGGGCTGGACCAAGGACTGTTGGAGGGCTCGATCACCCCTAACGCCAACATCTTGGAGACCTCCTCCTTGATGCTGGCCCTGACCCGGTCAGTCAACCTGTAAATCTTGTGTTTCACAGGAGGGCTGTCACCGGTGTCCACGTCATGGGTACACCAGTGAGTAACACCTGGGGTCAGAGAGAACAGTGGGGCAAACTGTCCCAACAACTGGTGACAGTCGCTCTGCTGCTCTGGGGTCAGTGTAGTGGAGAGGACCACTCCTTCTACTGACCCGTCTTGCTCCTTGGTAGACAGGAGGTCAGGGAGAGGTTCACTCTCCTCTTCCACCCCATCATCTGTCGCCAAGAGCATGCTCACTTCGGACCTCTCAAAGTGGGGCTTGAGGCGGTTCACGTGGAGGACCCTCAAAGGGTTCCTTGGAGACTGCAAATTCACCAGGTAGGTGACGTCACTTTTGCGCTCCACCACCTCAAATGGCCCAGTCCACTTGTCCTGCAAGGCACAAGGTTCCACTGGGGCCATCACCCACACTTTCTGCCCAGGTTGAAATTCGACCAGAGTGGCATTCTGGTCATACCATTTCTTCATTTCTTCCTGACTTG
The DNA here is from genome assembly GCA_963921515.1 of Calotriton arnoldi. Taxonomy (NCBI): domain Eukaryota; kingdom Metazoa; phylum Chordata; class Amphibia; order Caudata; family Salamandridae; genus Calotriton; species Calotriton arnoldi. The sequence continues at coordinate 371,627 of CAWUFW010001637.1, forward strand.
CTTCTAGGTTCGCCTGAGCGAGTTTCCTGAAGCGTGCAGTCTGGTTTCTGAAGGCCAGCATGTAACTAAACACATCCTGGGGAGATTTCCTGGGAGCTGCCTCCCAGCCTTCCTTCACCAAACTGAGAGGTCCTCGCACAGGGTGGCCATAGAGAAGCTCAAAGGGGCTGAACCCTAGAGATTTCTGTGGCACCTCCCTGTATGCAAACAGTAGGCATGGTAAGAGGACATCCCACTTACGCCTCATGGGTTCTGTCAACCCCTTTATCATGCCTTTTAAGGTCTGGTTGAATCTCTCCACCAGACCATTACCTTGGGGGTGGTAAGGGGTGGTGAACTTGTAGGTTACACCACATTCCTTCCACAGGGATGTCATATACTTGGATATGAAATTGGTCCCTCTGTCAGAAACCACCTCTCTGGAGAATCCCACACGGGAAAAGATCCCCATTAACGCCCGGCCCACCACTGGCGCCGTCGTTGTCCTGAGAGGGATTGCTTCAGGGTACCGGGTGGCATGGTCCACCAAGACCAGGATGTACCTGTTGCCCATGGTTGTCTTGGGATCCAGTGGCCCCACAATATCCATCCCTACCCTTTCAAAGGGTGTTCCAACAACTGGAAAGGGTTGGAGAGGAGCTTTGACCCTCCTCCCACTCTTACCGCTTGCCTGGCAAGTTTGGCAAGACCTACAATGTCCATCTGACTGCCTTCTCATTTGGGGCCAAAAGAAGTGGGTGACAAGCCTGTCAAAGGTCTTGTCCCGCCCCAAATGTCCTGCTAAAGGCACGTCATGAGCCAGACCCAGTAGGAAGGTCCTGAAGCGCTGGGGTACCACCAGCACACGGGCTGACCCAGGCTCAGCGACCTTAGGCTCGCTGTACAGGAGATCATTCTCCCAATAGATCATGTGAGATCCAGACTGGTTACCAGCTGCCTGGTCTGCAGCCTGCCGCCGCAGACCCTCTAGAGAAGGGCACTCTTTCTGCTCCCTGCAGAACTCCTCCCTGGTGGGACCCCCTTCTTGCTGCCAATGGGTCAGCTCAGAGATGTCTCCCAGTTCGGCTACCTGCTCCCCTGTAGGCACCGGGGCGTCCCCCTCAAGGTCCGCCTCCTCCCGGTCCGTGGGGACATCAGGGGCCGGTTTCCTGCGCCCCCGGCCCTTTCTCTTGGCAGGGACTTGGGCCACTGATTCAGGCTCCAAGTCCTCTTGACTACCCTTCCTGGCTGCCATTGACCGAGTGGACACGCATGCCCACTCTGGCAACCCAAGCATCTCCAAGTGAGACCTGAGCTCAACATCCTTCCACAAGGACTGCTCCAGGTCGTTTCCTAGCAGACAATCCACAGGCATGGTAGGGCTCACAACCACCCTCAAGGGACCTGAGACCCCCGCCATTCAAAGGGAACCTGCGCCACCATACATTGGCGCTCTGAGTTGTCTACAGCAACTACTTGGTGGAATGCTCCTGGGACTACTTGCTTCTCAGACACCAGGTGACACCGGACTGAGGTCACACTGGCTCCAGTGTCTCTGAGAGCCTCTACCCTATTCCCATTAATGGTCACCCAGGTGCTGTATTTCTTTGTGTTAGGGGGCACCTGGTTTCCTGGGACCATCTCACTGTCCCCTAGTGAGACAAGGGTCATTTCTGCGGGATCCCCACCCTCCAGTGGGCACCCCTCCTCCCCAAGCGCTACACTAGCCAACACCTTGGACTGTCCACCGGTGGGTGGCTGTGGCCCCTTCGGGCACTTGGGGTCCCCCTCATGTGGCCTACCTGGTCACATGCATAACACTTGCGGGGGCCGGTCTCAGCAGGCTTCCCTGAAGAGACCGCTGCTTTCTTACCTGGGGGCTGGGAACCTTTACCCTGGGTACTAGTTTGGGGCCCTTTAGAGAACTCCTGTGCTTTACCCTTGTCCCCCCACTTTTCTGCTGGGGACCCTGCCCACCTTTGGCTGAGTCTCCCCAAACGCTTTCTTGTGGACCCTGGTACTCACCCAGCGGTCCGCCTCCATAGCAAGCTTCCTGGGGTCAGTTAGCTTACTATCCACTAGGTGCTGGCGCAGATCTGCAAAACATAGACTAGACAAGTGCTCCCATGCAATCAAGTTGTAGAGCCCCTGAAAATCTGTCACATTACTGCCCTTTACCCAGCCATCCAGAGACCTGCAGAACACATCCACACATTCCAACCAAGTGTTGGCATCAGACTTCTTACTGGACCTGAACTGATCCCTGTACTTTTCAGGAGTAAGACCATACTTAGTGAGAAGGGCATCCTTCATGTCAGCATAGGTGAGGTGATACCCCTTACCCAAAGCTATCAGAGCATCCCTTGCTTCTTCAGGGAAAAGTGGCCACAATCCTGCTCCCCAATTTTCCTCAGGGACCCCATTCATGTGTATGGCTGCCTCATAACCCTGAAACCACCTTTGTATGTCATCCCCCTTCTTGAACTCCTTGCCTACATTCTTGGGAATGTGCACAATCCTGTCTGCCTTTCTGGACGAATTGCTGCCACCATCTGAGCCTGACTTACTCCTAAGTTCTAGCTCCTTCAGTTCTCTCTCATGCTCTAAGAGCATCTTCTTCTCCTCCATGGCCAATCTCCTCTCCTCCCTCTTCTCCTCCCGCTCACTCTCCAGCCTGAGCTTCTGCAGCTCAAACTGCCTTGCCTCCCGCCTGTCCTCCAGCTCCTCTGGGGACAGACTGCTGCTGCCTGACCTGGCGGGTTCCCCCCACCCAAAAGCACATCCACCCTGGAAATAGGCTCCTCCACCTCCTCACTGAGATTACCAGGCTGCCCACTGGCATGTCTGGCTGCTACCCAGGCCCTCAGCGCCTTCTGTAGCTCCTCCTTCCTTGTGAGGCCTTTAATTTGGACTTTCAGGTTTTTACAAATCGCTCGTAGCTCCTTTACGGCGTAGGATTCCAACCTATCCTCCTCAAAGATAACTTCCAGAGATGCAACGGATGATGCAGTTGATTCAGGCATGATGAAAGTAGTGAGTTGAAAACTGGCAAGATCAAAAATAGGCCAAAAGAAAAAGAGACAGTATGTGGTACGTAATGGTCTGCGATATGGTTGTAGTGCACACCAATCACTGAAAGTCAAGTGCAAACACAAGTCCTATCCTCACCGCTGACAACCAATGTTAGAAATGGGAGTCTCTAGTTGGCCAGGGCTTGCACCTCTGTCCAAGTAGGGACCCTTCTTCCTAGTCAGGATAAGGGAGTTACACTCCTAAAATAACCCCTGCTCACCCCCTTGGTAGCTTGGCACGAGCAGTCAGGCTTATTCTAGAGGCAGTGTGTAAAGCATTTGCACATAACCAACAGTAATATAGTGTAAGTACTACAAAAGGACACCACACCAGTTTAGAAAAATAACCAATATTTTTATATACTTTAAAACAAGACAAAATACGATAAAAATCCACAGTACAGTACTTTAAAAGTGATTATGTTGCAAGATAACTTCTTCTTTGCAGGAATAGTTCAAAAACAAAGTTCGTACGAGTCGGTAGCTCCGTCCGAGTCTACCGCGATGCTGAAAACCACAGAGTCTAACAGTTCCAGCCGACCGCGTCGATGCGTGCCAGCAGAGTCGTGAACAGACTCGGTCACAGTACCTTTTCTCGTTGTGGCGGGCACAGAGTGTGCGAGCCGGTCGGCGTACGTCGCGGTTGCGGTGCAAGATGGAAGCGGTGCAGGGCGCTGTGTCCTCTCGATGCGGTGGAGGCAGCGGCTCGGTGACAATCGTGCAGACGGAGTCGGTGAGTCCAAGGCATGCGGGACAGGGTGAGACGGTGCTCGATGCGGTGCTGGCAGGTTGCGATGCAGGCGACCAAGCCGGAGTGCGGGAGCTGGCGTCGGACAGCGGAGCGAGTCGGAGCGGTGCGTCGCGAAGCGTGCGAGCGGTGCCCCAACTGCGATGCGGTCACGATTGTTGAGCCAGTTGCAGCGACAGCGTCGGTCTGGTCCGGCTGGCAGAGTGAAGCGATGCGATGTGAACTGCGGTGCCCACAGGTCACGATGCAAGCAGCGGCTCGATGGCGTCGGACGTCGTCGTCGGTGAGACCAGGGTTGTGGTGCGGGGCGATGCGGTCTGCGGTGCAAACAGGACACCGGGCCAGCGATAGAGTCGGTTGACGGAGCCGGTTGTGGTTCCCTTCCTCTGTGGCAACTGAAACAGCGGTTCCAGAAGCGGTACCCAGAGGGTTGTGAAGTCTTTGCAGTCCCTGAGACTTCTTAACAGGAGGCCAGCTCGGTTTCAGGCCCTTGGAGATTCTCAGCACAAAGAGTAGAAAGTTCAGTCCAGTCCTTTCACTGCCCAAGACAGAAGCAGCAACTGCAGGCCAACCCAACAAGGCAATAACTCAGCAAAGGGGCAGTACTCCTCCTAGCAGCTCTCCAGCTCTTCTTCTTGGCAGGTTCCTTGATTCCAGCGAGATCTAAATTCATGTGGTCAGGGCCCCAATATTTATATCCCAAATTCCTTTGTTCTCTGGAGGCAGAGAAGCCTTTGCCTAGTCCAAACCAGTTCTGGAGCACTCTGTTGACAAGACTCCTTCTTTCCTTTCACAGTGCAGGGCAGAAACATCAGAAGCCCCACAGGAGGTGGAGCCAGCATTGTGGAGGGAAAGCACAGCCCTGGAGCACTTTGTTGACATGATTCCTTCTCTTCTTTCACAGTGCAGGGCAGAGACATCAGACGCACCACAGGGGGTGGAGCCAGCACTGTGGGGGCAGGCACAGTCCTATTCAGGTCCCAGGTGCAACTCCTCCATCCCATCTAGATGCAGATCTCTCTATTCACCACTGGGCGGACTCATTCTGTCTCCTGGAATCCCCCAGCCCTGTCACTCAAACTCCAGACAAGGAATACACAACCTAGCAGAGGCCGGCCTGGATAGTTAGACAAGAAAATACCTACTTTCTAAAAGTGGTATTTTCAAACACAGAATGTTAAAACCAACTTCACTAAAAGATGTATTTTATCATTCTGAGTTCAGGCATACTAAACTCATATTTCTACCATGTTCCCGGAGTCAGTTAGGATTATAAGATGTAATAATCAAAACTGCCCATTCTGGCCTATGGGGGACAGGTAGCCTTTCAATAGTGAAAAACGAAATAGGCTGTAATTCACTACCAGGGCATGCCACGCACACCAGGGCATGCCCTACCTTTACCTACAATGCACCCTGCCCACAGGGGTACCTTGGGCCTACCATAGGGGTGACTAATATGTACAAAAGGGAAGGTTTAGGGACTGGCAAGTGGGTGCACTTGCCAAGTCGACATGGCAGTCACAGACTGCACACAGGCTCTGCGGTGGCAGGCCTGAGACACATTTTACAGGATGCTTTGGTGGGTGGCACAACCAGTGCTGCAAGCCCACCAGCATCATTTGATTTACAGGCCCTGGCACACTCAGTGCACGTTACTAGGGACTGACACATAAATCAAATAGCCAAACATGGAAATGCCAATCCATAACACATTTCTTACAGGAGCACTTGCACTTTACCACTGATCAGCAGGGCGTAAAGTGCGCAGAAACACTAAACCAGCACAAAACAGAGTCAAAACCGGGAGGTCAGAAAGCAAAAACTCAGGGGAAACACGCCAAAAGATGCCAAGTCTAACAGCAAGCAATCCAGAAAAAAAGGATGAGATCCAGAATAGGGTTTTATTGTATAGCCCTGCTGCCTCAATAAGACTCAACAAGGTATTACAAGATACAATATCGAAGGCCGTGCAGAGGTCCAAAAGGATCAGGGTGGCACAGCTGTCTTTAATATAAGATATTTAAGACAGTTGTTATTGATTAATGATATACTCTTTTCAATGTTTTTGGTCAGTGGAAGCAAGATGAATCCAGTTGCAATTGAGTGAGGCCAACAATTATAGGACCACAGACAGGCAGAGACAACCACTACAAGATGTTTGGCCTTATTATGCGTAGGTATGGGTATTCACCAGTAGGACTAGTCTAACAATGTTGGGCTCAAGAGGCAAGCCCAAATTGATTGTTAAAGGACTTGAATGAGTAAAAGCCATGGAAAGTAGGGACCAGGTCTCCAGTTCGGATGCAGAAGGAGGGGCACTAAGTTCCAGTTTGGCGTCATCTTTAGGTGGAAAAAGGGCACGAATAAAGATTTTACTGTGAAGGCATTCTGAGATTTCTGTGTCAGGGTGTGGGAAGGCATAACCTATATACAGCCACAGATGGTTTCTAAATACATGAGTTGTAGCATTTCTTGGCAGTAAGATTAACGTTTTGGAAAATACTAAACATAAAAGACAGACTAAGATGTGTCTTAATGCTAGAGATATTATGACACCTCTTCTTGAATAGGTCTGTATTGCAAGGTGAGATATCTTCATCAAATGCATGTGTGTCCTTTAGGGATTGTGCAGCCTTATGTCTTAATTATGAGCATAAAGGGGCTTTGGGTCGCCCCTTCAGCAATTGGTTGCCTTGGGTGAGCCCTCTTCTGCTTGTTTGAAGTATCTTTCATGTCTGGAGCAACTCACAGGAACATTGCACAAGTTTACATTAACTTTTACAGTGATCATTGCCTACAAAATAGTCTACAGCCTGAGCACCAGTTCACCACCCTGCCTGAGGCAGTGCTTTACTTACCCTATCTTTCTTTGGCTGTCAGAAACGCACACCATTGAACTGTCAGTGGAAACGTCTCATGCAGGGAGGCCACTACATCTTTACCCTGTTGCGCAACTATCTGACATGAAGGGACTATCCTCATAGCCAAATGTTTCCACTGGTTTCTAAGGAAATTTCTTTCATCCAAGATAAAGTGCCACAATATTTTTGCATGGCTATCTTACATGAGGTGGTTACACGCACACATTCACTTTAACACTATCAGTCCCAGGACGAAACATGTGAAATGCAGAAATGCATTGGGAAGACGAGGCTACTATACAGAACATTGAGGGTCGTTTCACCTCAGTCTGCACTGTATGTCCATGAGGAGTGGAGGGCACGCCTCAACCCACAGTCTCGCCTGTCTTCTCCAGCCTAGTATTGTTCTAGCACCTATCCCTACTGAAACAACCATCCTGCACCATGAACCACAGCAGCTCCCCATCCCCCCTCAGCTCTTAGCATATGGGAATTTTGGAAAAGAGTGCTGAAATTATAGGCAAATCAAAAAAATGCCTTATCAACTGTCAAGATGTGCAAATGTGTAAACTCTTGTAAGACCACCTGGCACCCTTCTCAAATACTAATATGTAAAAAAAAAATGCACGGTTTACATCAAACTAAGAAAAGAGCACTTTCTGAGCAAATGTCTATATCCATGCTAAGTGTGGTGTATATCTGTTCAGCGGTTTTTGCAGTAGCAGCGAGCAAAAACTCACCGGGGAAGTAAAATGGGAAAACACACCTTTTTTTACCTTCTTTTTATGGTCTGGCTGGACAGTGCAGCTGTCACCAAATATGTGAGAATCACCAGGAGAGGGGTATTGACTCCACCTACATGTTGGGAGCCAGGAGTACATGTTTTGATTGGGCAGTAGTTGTGTGATTTCACAAAAAACTGCACGCAGCTGTGATCATTTTTTTTAATTTATCCAGTTGTCTGGGCTTTAACGTTCAGGGGCACACACACGACACTGTAATGCTATCAAAGTGTCTTAAATAACTAGATAATTAACAGTGTTTTTCTATAGCAGCAGCACAGATGGGAGGAGGATAGCCATTATCCTACATAGATTTTAGTTATGGCTTGACAGTGCTACTGTCTCTTGCCCTTATGTGATCAACAAAAAAGAGCTTTCTAAGTCCTACCAAGGAAGGAGCTTAGGCTCCATGCACTGAGTACAGAATTTGATTGGGCCATATTAGTGTGCTTTCACTAAAAATATATTGCTCATTTTGGGTTGTATCAAAGTTTATACTCGACGTAGCAGGACTAAGTTGGTTATGGTGGCAAGCCAATGATCATGGATATAGGCCAGATATGTTTATTTTTAAAAATTATAACAAAGGCACTATGCCTGACATATTTATTTTGAAAAGTATATGTTAAAGTTGTTAGGCATCTAGGTGTGAATTGTTATTACTCTATATTAAAGCCTATGTATATCTTGTTGCATTAATTGTCACAGAACACAGCAGTAGGCAAGGGTTCTGACGTTGGCCACCCACTCTGACAAACCCTGGGTTTCATTGTGATGATTCTTGTTAGATCCTGTTGAGAAAGGTTATATGTTGTTTTGCAAGCTGTATTTTTCTGCATTTTTGAAATTTTATAACTGTATTCATGATGGTTGCCAGTTTATGTACACTTGAATGGATCAGTGTTGGGTAAAGTGTAAAGCATGGGTTTTGGTGTTGGTCTACCCGAACCAACGGTGGGGATAGAAGATATCCACTACAATAATCCTTATTAGGCTCTCTTAGGAGACATAAAAAATTTTCTTGGGCAACTCTAATTTAGTACACATTAGTACTTTTATGACTGTATGCCTGATGGTTGCTTTGTGGAAAAGCTTATGCTCAGTACAGTAGGCTTGAGTTGGTTACGGTGACAAGCCAATGATAACAGCTATAGACTTGATTGGTGTGCAAGGAAATGTTATGCCGGATGCCATAAATCTGGCCTGTTTATTATGAAAAGTTAATACAAATGCAGTAGGCCTAGCTTATTTATTGTTAAAAGCATATGGTAAACCCAGAAGGCCTCCAACAATGGATTGTTGTTACATTATGTTACAGTCCGTAGAAAGCTATTTGGTTACATGCAATCTCACAGATTAACATCGTAGGCGGGGTTAGTCACCCAACTCCTACAAACTCTAGGAGCAGAATTTCACTGTGAGGATTCTTCTTAGGCCCTGTTGAGAGGGGCTATATATTGCTTTGCCAACTGTCATTTTGGACTTATTTGTAATTTTATAAATGGATGCCTGATGGTTGCCAGCTTCTTTTCACTTCTGAAGGCCTGGGTTATATAAAGTGTCAAGCTATTGGTAAAGAGCAGAGGCCTTATCAGTTCACTGGGAAACATTATGTCAGATTCTTTAGGTGTGATCTGTTTATAATGAATAGTTACGACAATACAAGTAGGCCTTACTTATTGTGAAAAGTATGTGTTAAAAGGCAAACAGGTTATTGCACTCTACTAAATCCTATAGGCAGGCATTTTGTTACATAGAATCTCATAGATTGCTGTAGTACACAAGGGTTTTGGTGCTGGTGACCCACCTGAACAAATCATGGGGATATTGGACTATTGTAATCCTTATTATGCTCTATTAGCAGGAATTTTGTATTGTTTTAACAACTGTATTCTGTACATATTTGTGGTTTTAGTGTGGTATACCTGATGGTTGCCTCGTGAGAGGCTTATGAACCAACACTGTAGGTCTGAGTTACTTATGGTGGCATGACAATGATAAAGGGTATAAGATTGATTGTTTATAATAAAAAAGCTATAATAAAGACAGTAGGTCTCACATAATGAATGTGAAGAGCATATCTTAAAGTCAATAGGCATTTAAGAGAAGATGGTTATCACTCCATATTAAAGCCTACAAATAGGAATTTGTTACATTGAAACCCACAGATTACAATAGTAGGCAAGCATTTGGGTGCTGCTTACCCCCCCTCTGACAAACCATGGGTATAGAAGATTTGTACTGTCAGAATCCTTGTTAGGCCCTCTTAGGAGAGATAGTAATATTGTATACTATGACATTTTATGACTGAATGCCTGATGCTTGTCTTGTGGGAAAGCTTATGGTGGCTACAGGAGGCCTCAGTTGGTTATGGTGACAAGCCACTGATAACAGCTACAGGCCTGATTGGTTCACTACAAAAAATGATTTCTGTTGCCATAAGTCTGATCTTTGTAGGGAATGCTTTTGGGGTTGGTTACTGTCTCTGACCCTAAGGGGGAGAATCTTTACACTGAAATAATTCTTGTTAGAATTTTTTTCCAGATGTCTGCCAGGATCTTGTAATAAAAAAATCATTATATAATACATACATCCATATATATATACACATACATACATATATATACATATAGATACATATATACATATAGATGCCTTTGGGTCCACGGTATTCTCCCCCTGGTTTGTTTCAGTGGCATTTACACACTGCTTCCATTCGTGATAGCAAACTGCATGGGGTAATGATTCAGACTGAATCAGTCATTGGCTCTTTTGCCTTGTGAATGACAGCCGCGGCCCGTGCAGGTAAGAGCGGTGGGGCCGGGTGGAGGGGGGGATTTCAAAGGACGATGACAAGAGAAAATTAATTATTTATTTAATTTTCCCTCATCATCCCCACTCACCTGCCCCCACAGCTCTTACCTGCTCAGGCCGAGGCTGGTGAATGATGGCATTTTCTGTTCATGTGTGTACTTCCACCTGAAAATGGGTGCACTTCAATATCAGTGCTGGTTGGCCAGTCCTTTAGTTTTGATTTTTCTCCTTTTATAGTTCCATTTTCATTTCTTTGCTTCTTCTCTTTTATTTTGTAATGGATACTACAGTTCCCTGGTAGTGCTGAGGGGTTGCTTGCTTGCCGCTCGTTTCCTCTGTAGTACAAATTTCACGTGGCCACTGCCTCTAAACTGAGAGATCGTTATGGAACGCTGTGGTTAATAGTGTATCATTGTTTTACCATTCCAAGATTACCTCTCAAATGACATCATTGATGATATCACTGATGAAATCAGCCATCCTACTACTACTCTTCAACTTACTCTATAATAGTAGTGCATGGCCTCTTCTATGCACAGCCTTTGCCCTGGCCATACGTCTTCACAGAGAGGCAAATCTCTCCAGGCACCCAAGCCCCATTAGGTGGCAAAACCTCTAGTAGGCGCAGCCTTCGCCCTGTGCACAACTCTTCTTGGAGAGCTCATTCCCTCCATACACTCAAGCCACATTAGGTGGCCAAGCCCCTTCTGTGCAAAGCCTTCTGCCTGTGCACAGTTCTTCACAGAGAGGCCACTCTCTCCTGACACCCATGTCTCATTGGGTGAGGAAGCCCATACTATGCTTCTGGTTCCCCCCTGCCCCCCAAGCCCTATGGGGTCAAGGTATCCTTACTATGCCACCTAGATGATATTTTCATTTTTTTCCAGACATTGGGACTGAGTCCTTGAGTCCTAAAATGGCCGCCCAACTTCTCTGTGGATGTTGAAAACAACCGATCTAATCTTATTTTTTGATCTAACAGTCCTGCGGGAGTTCGTGGTGCTTGATAATCAATAAATTTAAAATCTTAATTTCTCAAAAACTACGGAACAGATTTATATTGAATCACAAAAAGGATGCTATATGGGCAGGGGTGTAGCTTGGTCAGTAAGATTGGTGGGGGGGTGAGCTTCAGATTTCCCAACAATCATGCTGGCACATAATGTTAAAATAAATTATACGACAAGCAGGGTGCATGAGAGGGGCTTAAGGGGAAGCAGAAAGGGAGAGTAATGAGGATTGGTAGGGTTACTAAGTGAGAGAAAGCACATTATTTTGTGAATTAACCAACATTTTTGAAGTCTTTACAAACAAAGAGAGAGAGGGAGTGTGTGTGCATTTTTTGTCTATGTTTGTAAAACTTCCTGGTGAAATCTGACAGACACTTCACCATACTCGACTAAAAGCAACTGCACCCAACTATTTATCATAAAATACATTTATCAGGGGGGTGTAACACCCCAAATAAAGTTTTGTGAAGATTCATTAACCAAGCCAAAGTGGGGGGCGTGGCTTGGCCGGCTGCAAGATGGCCGCACTTTAGTGGGCTCTGCCGGCCAAGCTAATATATCCGACAGAATCCTGCAGACAACGACGCGAACGCTGCACAGTACCTGCTTTTCCGGCTGCAGCTTCACTTGCGGCGTCGATCTGTGCTGCTCCCGTCCCTCGGCGGCTTGTGAGTGCCGAGATCCGCCGCCCGACTGCTGCATTGGGCCCAGATCCCGCGATCGGCGAGGCCCGGCCTCCCTGCCTTGCCGCTGGGCCGGCTGCCTGGAGCTGCGGATCGCCTGAGGGGCTGCGTGGGGTCCGGACCTGCTTCGCCCGGTGAGTGCTGTTGCCGCTGGGGTTTTTTGCGGTGGGGTTGGGGGCCCGCGGGCTGCACCACCCGGCCCGGGCCTCTCTGAGGTATTGGCATCGCTTCCCTTTCCTTTTGGCACCGGCTGAGGCGGCTCTGTGTGCCCGGGCCTGGTGACGGGGGCGGCGGGCCCCCCGCGTCTCCCCGCTGTGACTGTCCCGGCCTGGCTTGCCCTCCCGGCTTCCCCTCGACGAGCGGTGCGGGGTGGCTGATCGCCGCCTGCTTTCCTGCGGCCCGCTCCTGTGACCCACTGGTGGCTGCATCGCCTCCCGCTCCTTGGGAGTACCTGGCTTTGGGCCCTAGCTGTTGCTGCACCGAACCCTGGGCCTGATCTCGGCGTATGCCGTGCCTGCGCCGGCCCTTACGTCTGCCCTGTGCCTGCTGGTGACTACTCCTGCAATCAACCACTCTTGAAGTCCTGTGGCCTGACGCAAGATTCTTCTTCCATCAGCTTGCGGTGGTGTGTTCCTCCTGCGCCTCCGCTGTGTCTGTGGGGACCGCTTCCGCCCACTTGCTGTGCCGCTGGACTGGTACATCCACCTCTTCCGACGCCCTGCCGCCGCCTCACTGCGCTCGGCCCTCGCGGCGGCCGGCCGGTGCTGCTCCCCTGGTCTGGCGGGCCTGACATTCCGCCTGGGTCACTTACTGCTGCTGTGTGTCTGCGAGCTGCCTGCCGTGCGTTCTGTCGCTGTTTCTGATCCCACGGTGGTACTACTCGCCTACTTCTGCCCGCCATGGGGAAGACTGATCCTAAACAGCCCAAGATTGCCTTTGATCTGCGTAGATCGACGCGGCAGGACGGTGCGGGATCGGATGGTGGCGACCCAGCGACCACTATGGAGGCAACTCCATGACCTGAAGTCGATTATGCTTGATGTTAAATCCACGGTCACGGGCATTGCGGCACAACTCGATCAACTGTCCGCTCGCTTGGACTCCGTGAAGGCCCGAGTAGACTCACACGACGCTCGTCTACTTCATGTCGAATCCAGGGTTTCCGACGCCGAGGACGCCGCCACTCAAGATCGGCAAAAATTATTGCAAATGGACAAAATCCTCGACATCATCCGGAATAAAAATTAAGATTTGGAGGCGCGCTCCCGGAGGAGCAACCTCTGCATCACGGGAGTACCCGAATCTACCAACATCTCCCGCATGGAGGATTACGTGGAGCAACTCATCCGGGACCTCTTTGGTGAAGTCCTCTCCTCCGTCTTCATTGTGGAATGGGCGCATCGCTCCCTTGGCCCTCGTCCTGCCCCCGGTCTACCAGCTCGCCCCATCATTGCAAAAATCCTAAACTTCAGGGACCGCGACGCCATTCTCCGTGCAGCACGAGAAAGGGGCAAAATAACTCATCAATGTAACACACTCTCCTTTTACCCTGACTATACTCTCGCTGTTCAGGCCGCCCGCCGTGAATTCCTTCCAGCAAAGCGAATCCTTCAAAAGCACGAAGTCTCGTACTCATTGGCCTACCCGGCGAGACTGAGGGTCCGGCAGGGCGCGAAAACGCTTGTTTTTCCAGATCCTAAAGACGCCCTCGCCTTTGCAAAGAAACTGGATAAATCACCTCGCTCCTCACCTACTTGCTCTCAGGCCGCTGCAGCTGGCCACCTAAGTGACAATGATTGACTGGCTGAGTTTTAACTGTTAATCATTCTCGATCTGTGCTATTGTTCTTCTGTTTGCGTCACTCTGGCCTCCCCTGTTGCTGTAGCCTCCCTAGCCCAGTCGCTTCCAACTATCATATTGGGACTCCTGTTGTTATTTCATTTGTATCCATCTGATCGTTGTCTGACTTGTTTGTAGCTTGGCCACCCTGCTTCACTGCAGGGGCGTATGCTGAGCTCTGCCATGCCCCCACAGGATAATTCCCTTATCTGTCACGTTTTTCCCCCTTCCAAGTTGTGGGCTCCTGGGGTGGGAACGGGTGGTATCTCAGCCTGATTGGGGGGTTGGAGTGGGTGTGGGGGGGATGGGTCTTTCGGTACTGTTTCTGGATCTAGGGTGGTGGGGTGGTTGGGTTAGGAGGTTTTGGGGTCGGTGGCCTCCTACTGGGGCTCTGCTGTTTGTTCTGACAATGTTTCTTGTTCCCGGCTCTTGCCTGAAACGCAGCTGTCACTGTGTTCTTTTACTGTCCGCACAAGATGGCCCTCTTTCAATGTTGTTCCCTGCAATGTTAGTGTTCCCTGCCAGGCTTGGCGTTGCACTGCTCCTTAGCTGGCTTTGGTCCGCCGCTCAACATTCGCTATGTAATGCCATGCCGCGTTGTTTCACGCACGTTCCTACACTCTTACTCCTGCGCACAGCGCACAAGGTCAACCTCACTACCACGTTTGGGGCTAGTTGTTCCCCCTTGCAATCCGGCTCCACATCTTGGCAGGCTATTGTTCGTCCTTATGCACCACTGTTGGTATTGTCTTTTGCATCTGTTCCTCATAAGGTTTGCACCATCATATGCACCTGCACGCGGCCATTGGCCACTCTTACCACACCCCATACTGAGACAGCATGACAGACATTCATTTCTGGACGTGGAACATTCGTGGCCTTAACGACTTTCGCAAGGCTCGACTAGTACACGCACACCTCATCCGACACAAAGTGGACATCTGTCTGCTGCAGGAAACCCACCTACTCCCAGCATCTGCTGCCAGACTCTGTTCCAGACACTGGGGAGAATCACATTCCTCTTTTTATTCCAATTATTCCCGGGGGGTGTCTATCCTAATTCGCAGGGGACTCCCATGGCACACATCCCAGGTAATCACGGACCCCGCTGGGCGTTTCATTATCCTTCACGGCTCACTTCAAGGCTATCCTCTGACGATAGCTGCATTATATGGTCCCAATGCTGATGACCCAGAATTCTTTACTCAGATATGGCATCGCATCTCCTCCCTCGGTCCTGCTGCGCTCCTCTGGGGTGGGGACTTCAATGTCACATTGTCTGCGGTGTTGGATCGCTCCGGCCCCTACGCTTCTCACCCACGTGCCACGGCGCTCCTTAGCTCTATTCTTACCGAGAACTCGTTGTATGACGCCTGGCGCCACATGCACCCTGCAGCCCGTGAGGGCACATGTGTCACTGGCACCCGTGGTTGCTGGTCTCGTCTGGATCTCTGGGTCACCTCTCCTGACGTTCTCGCCTGGCTCAATTCTGTCAACCATATGGCGCGTACCCTCTCAGACCACGCGCCGGTCCGGCTAAGCCTTAGGCTGCCCCACTCTCCTCGGCGCGCTTTCTCATGGCAGCTTCCATCTAATGCACTACGAGACACTGTATTCTGTGATGAGATCCGGACCGCGATCACTAATTATTTCGAGCTCAATGAGGGTTCTGTGGACTCTCCCTCCACTCTTTGGGAAGGGTTCAAAGTCGTCATCCGCGGTGAGTGTATCTCTAAGCAATCGGGGGTCCTACGCTCCATTCGTGGCGCCCTTAGCAAATTGGAAGCAGAACTTAAATCCCTGGACTCCTCCCACGTGCTTGATCCCAACCCGGACACACTCGCTCGCCTTCGTGAGAAGCACACCGAATTCGCCGCGGAGGCCGATAGAGAGGTCTCCTTTTTGGGTAGAGAGGCTCGGGCGCGCCGCTTTGGCGAGGGGGACCGACCCGATAAAACTCTGGCTGCCCTCCTTTGTCCGCCTCGAGCTGCATCTTACATAACAGCGCTTCAGGATGGCGGCCCCGCTTGGACCACCTCCGCTGAAGAGATTAAGACGAGATTTATTGATTTTTACACGCAACTTTATTCCTCCGGGTCTACTCCCCCACGCGAGGTCCTCGACCAGTATTTCGATACCCTTGAGCTGCTATGGCTCGAGCACCATCATCGGGAATACCTGGACGAGCCCTTCTCTAAAGAAGAGATACTCGCCGCCATAAATAGTATGCCTGGTGACAAGGCCCCTGGTCTGGACGGCCTGCCCGCCTCCTTCTACAAGGCTTTCGCCCCGCTACTTGTGCCACATCTGGCTGCCATGTATAATGACTCTTTCGAGAGCGGTCAGTTCCCGCCTTCACTTCGCGAGGCTATGCTAACTCTGCTGCTCAAGCCGGATAAGCCCCCGATCTCCGAGATTCTTATCGCCCTCTGTCCCTTATAAATATGGACAATAAAATCTTTGCCAAGTTACTTGCTTTACGTCTTCTCCCTCTCATGCCGCATATTGCCCGCCCGGATCAGTCCGGCTTCATTCCTGGCCGTGCAACATCCCATAATCTACGGACTCTCTTTTCTGTCCTTCATCAGATTAATCCAACGCTCCCTGCTGTAGCCGCCTTGCTCGACGCCACCAAGGCGTTCGACACCCTGGAATGGCCTTTCCTCTTCCCTCTTCTTGCACATCTAGGCTTTAGTCCAGTGTTTATACGAAAGATCTCGCTCCTGTATACTCTCCCTACTGCCCGGCTCCGGGTCAACGGCCTCATTACTGATCCCATCCCTATTGGACGTGGGACCCGACAGGGGTGCCCACTTTCGCCTATGCTCTTCGCCGTCGCTATGGAGCCACTGGCGGCTAGACTTCATCAACACCATACTCAGAAGGGCATCGGATTCGCGGCCTGCGCCCTCTTGGTCTCTATGTATGCGGACGACGTCACTTTATATGTCCGCAACCCCCAGGAAAATTTAAGTCCCCTGGTGCGCGAGATCATCCGGTTCGGAGGCTATTCAGGTGTCCAGGTGAACTGGACTAAATCGGTCCTCTTTCCACTCACTGATGCTACTACTCCCTTTACCCCGGACTACCCCTTCGTGTGGGTGAATGGCCCCACTCGTTTTTTGGGTATCTGGCTGAGCAGAGACGCGGACGAACTTTGGCGAGCTAACTTTGGTCGCGCGGTGGACTGGCTGGAGTCGAAGATCCCTATATGGAGCCGACTGCCCTTGTCGTTGGCCGGTCGGGTGGCTGTCTTCAAGATGGTAGTTCTCCCGAAATTTTTATATTTATTCCTAAACGTGCCTCTTCCTCTCACTGCCCACTTTTTTCGCAAGGTCCGCTCTTTGATCATCTCTCTCATCTGGGCTGGCAAGCAGCCTAGGATCGTTTATGACACTCTCACACTTCCGATGGAGTGTGGCGGCCTCGGCGCCCCTAACATTAGGCTCTATGCACTGTGTGCTCAGACCAGCTTCTTGCATTTTTGGCTTCACCCCACTCCTTTTCAACCGCACGTGGCGGTCGAGGCCGATCTCGCTGCCCCATGGCCACTTACGACGCCCTATTTGCCCCGGCCAGACTCCGGCGCTCTGAGATAAACACGGTCGAAACTTTGCGTTGGGCTTGGGAGGGCCTTCGCCGCCTCTCCGATGCCCCCATGCTCTCAGCAACAACTATGCCAATCGTTCGGCATCCGACTTTCCCTCCTCTACAGCCCTCTGGTATGGCCAAGCGCGCCGCCGGTTTGGGGTTGACCACAGTTGCAGATCTCTACCCGGGGAACACTTTTTACTCTCTCGCGGACGATTCCGGTCCTATGGATACTTTACTTTTCTATCAGCTACGCGCAATCTGTCGCGAACTGCATTCCACGTTTCCCCAGCCTCCTCCCTCGATGGGCACGCTGGATTTTATGTACTCGTCTCCTTCCCCTCAGAAGTTGGTGACCAAACTCTACGCTCTCACACTGACGGCCTCATCCGTATCCACGGACCGCGCCCGTGCGGTGTGGAGTGCGGACCTTGGTATCGACATCCCACAGGCTGACTGGCTCTACTGTTGCAAACAGACAAAGCGTTTGTCCCCAAACTACCGCCTGCGCCTTATTCATTTTAAATATTTACACAGGCTATATCGCACTCCCGTCCAGCTGCACAAGCTGGGACTCATTCCAAGTGATAGTTGCATGCGCTGCTCTGCATCTGCGGCGGACTTCTCCCACCTTGCCTGGCTATGCCCTGGGGTCTCTGCTTATTGGCGTGAGGTCTGCACAGCCATTTCAGAGATCGTCTCCTCGCCAGTTCAGCCCACTCCCTCACTTTGCCTATTGGGATTCGTCAAATTCTGCCCGGACGCGTCGCGTCGTCTTATTGCCATGCTGCTTGTCCTCGCGCGGCGTAGGGTCTCCATGTGCTGGGGTCGCAGACCCGCACCCAAGTTCGCCCAATGGCTCGAGGATGCATCGCGTTTCCAGACAATATTGTCAGAATTCTGGGACCTCATGCCAGCTAGATCTCGCCCACTCGATATCTGGGGCCCCCTAGTGTCATATCTCCTAACCCGCACTCGCCCGGGTCCGGTTGCCTCTCCTGCGCTCCCCACCGGCTCTCTGCCCGTGGCGGCCACTGAGGTGGGCCAATAATCGGCCTTCCCCCGCCCCTTCTCCTTTTCAGCTGGGCCTGCCCTTTCATCTAGAGATTGCGTGCCCCCTGTAAATTGCTGTCACTGGTTAGTCGAGGCAAAAACGTCTGCCATGCTGCTGCTCTCTGGTGCTCTGTGCTATTAATGTTTATTGTTGCCATCAATGTTTCCTTTGTATATGGTGCTTTGATTCAATTCAAGAATGTAACCTGTTTATTTGATTTGATCAATAAAGGTTTTTTGAAAACTTTAAAAAAAAAAAAAAAGCCAAAGTTATTTGCAAAACAAAAAACTCTCTCACAGTGGCAGCGTGTGTGTATGGGTGAAGTTGGGGGAAGTCCCTTTGAGAACTGGTTCAACAGCAGCACTTCCTTGGGGGACGCTGATTAGGGCAGTCTCACAGTCTCAAACTGGGGCTCACATTCGACATATAAAAATATGGCATGATCTCTAAAATTCAGAACCTGTGTAAGAAATGATTAGTTAAGGGGGGGGGGGTCGCTGAGTCCCCTTTATTTAACCTTCCCCTTGCTTGCTTTTTTGCTCAACTGTCTAGGATGACAAGGGACAGGCAGGTTTTGGTGTGAACTGCATTTGTCACTGGAAGAGCAGGCAGCCCTTAGAAGTCAGAAAGGGGATGGGCATGCTCTGGGGCTACCCTTTGAAGCTCAGAATATTCTGAGTACAACCCCCCACAAGATCCTGCAAAGGAGAGCAACACCCTGCCCCACACCTAGGGCCCTTTTGCCCCCACATCTGGAAGGAATACACAAAACACCACATGAGAGGCACTGTCATGTGACCCTGGACACAGGCGCAAAGGCACCCTTGCTTTAGTCCGAAAAATCCCAACTTTCTAATAGTGGAATTTTCAGAATAGTAACTTAAAATCAAACTATAGCATAGAAGAGGATTTTAAATTACAATTCATTTGAGTGGACAAAGCATTTCTCTATCTGTTCCCAAACTGGAGTTATCACTTATTAAGTGAAGTAAGGGAACCCTGTGTTAGTCTATTGGTGAGATAACCTTACAACAGGGAAAAACTACTTTAAGAGTTTTTCCTTGTCAGGACATGTAATACGTAAATAAACATGCCCAACTTTTTTAATACCACGCAACCTGCTCAAGGACGGTTTAGGGTCTACCTTATTGGTGACTTATAAGTATTAGAAAGGAAGGCTTAGGCCTGGCAAAAAGTTTATTTTGCCTGATCAAATTTCCAGTTTAAAACTGCACTACAAGCTGCATTGGCAGGCCTGAGATGTTTTACAAGCTACTTTAGTGGGTAGAAAAATGAATGCTACAGCCCATTGGTAGCATTTAATATACAGGCCCTGGGTATATGTAGCACCATTTACTAGGGACTTATAAGTAAATTAAATGTGCCAATTGGGTGTATGCCAATTCTACCAAGCTTAGAGGAGATAGCACAAGCACTTTGCCACCGGTTAGCAGGGGAAAAGTGCACGGAGTACTAATGCCAAGAAAAACGAATTCAGAAAAAAAAGTGTTGAATTCTAAATGTCTGGGACAATACCACACAAAGTATGTCAGGTCTAATAACCTGGAATGATAATGGCAGAGGTAATCATCGAGCATAGGCCCATGAATACTGTCTAAGTAAAGCCCTGAACTTTTCCCCAAGAGACTCATCTGATTCATAACAACTATCATTTCATAAGCAATCAAAAATACAAGGTTGCTTTGCCATTCAAGCTACATATCTAGTGCTAGAGAAGTGGCAATTCCACTAAATAAATTCACCACGTTCCATGTAGAAAACACATGGCAGGATATGGTTGAAGGTATGTATCAGTGCCATGAGTTTGGGAGGACAGTAAGATACTCCTTATTAACAAATGCATTCCGCCTGGTTTGAACTCAAGTATGTTGGTTAAGCTTTAGAAGCTATTGTTAGACTCAGCCCAAGTGATTTTGATATTGGGTGGAGAATTCAGTATAATTATGAACTACCTGACGAATAGGTCTTTGACGGCGTAGCAGGTTAATAAAGCTCCAACTACCCAACTTACCCAAGCCATAGACTTACACAATATTTGGAGTGACTTACATAAAAAGATATGTCATTTCTCTTCTACTCTAGGGCAAATAACACACATTCTAGACCAGATTCCTTCTTCACTATGACTACATAAGCACATAGTTTTGTTAAGGTGGTGCGAGACCATTCCGATTAACGATGACCATGATATCCCACAAGCCAAAGCTTGTATGCATGTGTAGACTAGATACCTGGTATTTAACAAAGAGAGGCACAGTGAAGTGCAAAAAACAACTTTGGAACACTAATTCTAGGATAATACATGGACGATGATTGGTGCATCAGCCTTGTGGGAAGCATACAAACCAGAGATGCAGGGGTCACCTAACAGCAGACACAACAGGCGTTGAGCGATGCAGAGAATTAGAAGAACAGATATTAAGCTTATAAGGCACACAGACACACAACCGTACTGCTGACCAAAAAAGGGAACAATATAATGCATTACTGATGAATGAAAACAGGGCCAACTATCTCAGCACACAAATAAGATTATATGAAACATGCAACAAATCTGGGAAACTGATAGCATTGTTGACTAAATAGAAAGACAGCACAAGGCACATCCACGCAGTAATGATGAACACAATCTAACACATAACAGGTGACCAAGAAATAGTGGACGAATTCGCTGACCACTTAGAGCCCTTCTACAACATTAAAATGATATGAGAGACAGCAGATCTGATGAACTTTATATCAGACTGCAAGATAGAGTAGATATTGCAGGAATAAAGATTAGAACTAGAAAGAGGTGCACCTTCAAGGGAGCTGTTTGGTATGTTACACCCCCAAATAAATGTATTCTTGGCTTTGAAGTTGGGTCAGGTGGCCCTGACTCAGGTCTGCTATCTCTGTGTCATTTGAAGAATGGAAATAAAAACAGTGACCTTTGATGAAATGGGAGAAGGAAACAAAGATACCCATCTTGTGGCTGAATTTCGAAATGTGAATCCAAATAACCTGGAATCAATCAATACTGGCTTCCCTGCTTGTCCAAATTATATGATTCTAGGCAGTAGTTTATTTCACAGAGCCTATCTTTTCTTTTATTATCACATATAAATGCATTTTCAAATACTTGAATTCAGGATGTGTGCTGTACAAGCACCTCTTATGTTTGATTTAATAGACTGAAATGTTGCTCCATCTATAGTAAGAATCTAGGCCACATTAAGCATTTACATGACTACTGACTTGCTTTTCAGTTCTCAAATGGCATTGTTGTTGGGGGCTGATGCACTAAGGTGAAACGCTTTCCTATTTTAAAGAAATACACTTTTTTAAATTTTGAAGAGATTGTATCATATTTTCACATTATGTTTTTTGCAAAATATAAATGCCAAATGTTTTCATGGCTTGGCTCGTGCATGTTCTCTTAGAGCCAAGCCAGACCCATGGCTTAACTCTGCGCACCCTACTAATTTGCCTGTGCACCCTACTCTGTTTGCAACTCAGGCTTAGTACATGGGGCCATTAGTCTCTTGATAAAATGATTTGTAAAAGGCAAGGACTAGACACATGGGGCCCTTCCCACATGTACTGATTTGACAACTCTATCATCAAGGCTTCTTGAAGCAGAGGCAAAGAAGAGTGCATGCAGTAAAAAATATATTTAAAATAAGTGATGCAAGAGAAGGGACTCCAGGCCATTGTGGTGCATGTGAATGTAGTCAAGAGTTCCAAGGGAGAACTACCAGGCCCAGGTGGGACAGCAAGGGCGTAGCATCAGCAAGGATGTTTGGGGTGTGACATCCCTCAAATGCATTCTTCGTTTGGTAATTGGGTCTGGGGCCCTGAATTCGGACTGCTATATCTGTGTTGGTTTTTCTCGTAATTTTCATTTCAGTAAGAGGTTTTAACTTTTTCATTTTCTGGATCAGACTTGGCCCTCTCTGCAGGGTCCCCCCCTCCTGTTTTCTGAACCCGTTTTTGTTGACTTTTCGGGCTCTACACACTTTACCAGTCATAACCAGTGCTAAAGTGCTTGCATTCCTTCCTTTAAACATTGTAAAATTGGCTTACTTAATTTACTTGTAAGTCCCTAGTAAAGTGGTACTACATGTACCCAGGGTCTTTAACTTAAATGCTACTAGTGGGCCTGCATCACTCATTGTGCTATCCACTTAAGTAGCCCTTTTAAACATGTCCCAGGTCTGCCACTGCAGCCTGTAATGCTGTTTTAAACTGCCAACTAGATCTGGCAAAATAAACCTTTTGCCCAGCCTAAACCTTGCTTTTTAACACGTATACGTCACTCCTAGGGTAGGCCCTATCCAGCCCAGAGGGCAGGATGCAGGTTGTTGGACATCTTGTTTTAAGTTTTACATGTCCTGGTAGTGAAAAGCTCTTAAATTTGTAAAGCCCACCTCTATCATATGATAACACTGAGTTACCTCATTACATTTAATATGTGATAACTTTCAATTGAGAGCAGGTAGACAGGTTGATTTTGGTGTCTAAAGAATTGTAATTACAAGCTTTTTTTAATGGTAAAGTCAGATCTTAAGTCACAATTCTGAAAATGCCACTTTTAGAACATACCATTTTCTAGTCCTAAGCATTTGGTGCCTGCAGCCTGTACCTGGGTCACATGAGTAGGTGTAGCCGGCAGTTGACCCTTTTGCATTGCTCTCAAACAGTGAGACAAAGGGAAGATAGGTGTTGGCAGGATGGGCCACTCTGACTTAACAAGGGGGTGGAGCTGTCACCTACCACACTTGCACACTCACAAACGGTTTGGCACTAGTCTTTTGTGTCCCCAGACAAGCTGGGGCCACAGCAGGGAGGAAGGTGATGCCTGACATCTCAAGAGGTGGAAACATCCAGAACCTTCACCTACTCCAAAGTGGACACCAGGTATAAATATTGGACCCTCAGCCCCAACTCTTCAGTACATATCTGGACCTCGGGAAGACTCAGAGGATGGACTGCTGTCCTGCTTTGCTGCAAGAAGGACTGCTACTCTGCTGCCCTGCTGTGCTGCTGTGCTGCTGTGCTGCTGTGCTGCTCTCCTGCCTGAGTGAAAATGACTGGAACTGCATCTTGAACCTAAACCACCAGAGTGACTCCAAGGGCTAGTTGGCTGGCCTCCTGATCAGAGCCTCAAGGACAGAACAGGTTTGAACAACCTTGTACCCAGTACCAGGATTCTGCCAGCTGTGAGTCCTGCCCTCCCAAGTGGAGCTACCCCAGTCGTGAACCCTAGGAAGTGGGCCTGAAAGTGCCATGCCAGTGAACTGTGGTCCCAGCAGAACGGACTCAGGGCCATGCATCACCTACAGAACTCTGCATTGGAACCGGAGCATGACACATCACCTCACCAAACTTCACATTGTAACCTCTGCGCCATGCATCCCCAAAGCAGGACTTCGCATTGCAGCCTACAGCCTCCTCGGAACCGCCACTGCACGAGGCATCCTCGACGCAGATGTTTGCATTGCGAGACCTGCAACTTCTTCGTAACCAGCCAGTGCAAGACACATCTTCGGCGCAGGACTGTGCGTTGCAAGCCCTTCATTGATGGCACCCTTGACAACAACGCAGGACCTCGCATTGCAGCCTTGCAGCTTCCCGGAACCACTGCTGTGCAATGAAGCTCTACACCGGAACCTCGCATCGCCTCAACTGCACAATGCATCCTCAACAGGGGATTTCGCAACGACCTGCAACTAGGAGTTAAGGTACTCTCTTTCAGTGGGCCTAATTTGGTCCATGTTGCCAGCCCGTGCTCCATCGGGGTCGGCCTGAACTTGGGACTTTTTCCCAGTCCAGCACACCCAGATAATCACATTTGACACTTTGATATGGTAAGTTATGTTATGTTATAATAATTTATAATGCACACAAATCCCCCCATCAGGGGTATCTCGGCACACCCATAGGTTAAGGCAGAATGGGCCAACTAGTTAAAACAGTATTGTTTTCAGTCTCTTCCTAAAAAGAGAGTAATCTGAACATGTCCGGATGTGCAGCTGTAGCTCGTTCCAATAATGAAATTCTAGGTAAGAGAAAGACCTAACCCCAGAATGGGACTTTCTGACCTGGGGAACAGTTAACAAGGCTTTATCGCTTGATCTGAGAAGCCTACGAGGGCAATAGTGAGAAAGCTTAAAGGTGAGATAACTGGACCTTTTCCGGTCAGGTTCTTATACGTAAGGCAACAAATTTGAAAATAACTCTTTTCCAGACAGGTAACCAGTGCAAGGAACGAAGAAGGGGAGCCGATGAAGTCCCAGGGAAAAGATTACAAATGAGGCGGGCCGCCGTATTCTGAATGACCTGTAGTTTTGATAACAGCGTCTCAATAGCTAAGGCCAATAAGGTGTTGCCATAGTCCAAAAGGCTAATAACAAGAGCCTGCACCAAAGGTTTCCTCGCTGTGATTGGAAGGAGCGGGAAGGGTTTCTTCAAATGTTGCCTCATTTGAAAGCAGGAGTCGGTAGCTGAACATACCTGTTCTTTCATAGTAAGAGATTGATCAAGACAGACTCCCAAGTTCTTAACAACCTGTATAGGCATAAGAGCAGTGCCGAGTTCCATGGCCCCCAATTGGAGTTCCATATTTGTTGGGCATGGCCAAACAGCATAATCTCAGTTTTTCCAACGTTCAGCTGGAGACGTTTCTCCATCATCCAGATGGCAATGCTGTCATCCCAGCTGAGAAGTTCTCTTATACTTTGGCTAAATCATTGTCCAGAGAGATTATAAGCTGCATATTATTTGCATTAGAGATATCAAACCCAAAAGCTTTAACCGTCTTGAGAAGAGGTGCAACATATATGTTGAAAAGCAAAGGGCTCAGACAGGAGCCCTGCGGCACCACTTTGTCCAGGACCATGGTGCGAGATTTATATGAACCCAGTGTGATAGTTTGGGTTCTGTTGGAAAGGAAATTGCCAAGCCATTGAAGTGCAGTCCGTGGATTCCAATCTCTTGCAACCTACGAAGTAACCTAGGATGGGACACCGAATCAAATACTGCGGACAAGCCCAGCAGCACATGCATAGCAGCTGCAGTGTCTCCATGAGAGCTGAGGAGCATCACCCCTCCGCTGGAGAGCAGGAAACAGGAAAAATAAAATGGTAATAAAACAGATTTATTACCATTTTATTTTTGCGTGCTGGTAGCAGCCAAGTCTGAGGGTAGGGCAGAAGCAGGAAAGAATAGTGTGCATTTCAGTTTAATGTGCGCCTGTCACTTTGGCCAGCTGTCTTACAACGGCCAGCCTGACATGTGCACATTAAACACTCCAACATGAGCTGTCTTAGACAGCTGGGTGGAGAGAATGCACTGGCCCTCAGTGCTTCAAGGAGCGTTGAACCAGCACACTCCAGCCAATCCTGGTGCTTCTTTCATGCTGCCTGAGCAGCGCCAGGATTGGTCGAGGGGAGTTGCAGGCCAGTGTTCTGGGAGCCTGTGGTGCCGAGATGAAGAGGAGCACAGAGTACGAGGCAGCAGGTAAGTTAATCTTTTTATTTTGTTTTAAAAAATTTGCTTAACTCACTGACAGGCACTGTGAGAAACTTGCAGTGCCTTCAGTCTCAACTCCAGAGCTCTCAACCATGGCCCGTTATAAACACTGTTTAAAACGGACCACGGTTGAGTGCTTTGGCTTTGAGCCTCAGGGTACTGCTGGTTTTTATTAGTGTCCATCAGTGGGTTAATATTTGCCCATTGCCCCACCTGTTCTAATTGCCGCTGGCCGCCACTGAAGCATAGATGGAACATTATCATCAAGAGCGCATCTGATGCATTCAGTGACAGCAACCAGAGCTGTCCCTGCGCTATATGATGGTCTAAAGCCAGATTGAGACGGGTTCAGGATCCTATTAGTCTCAAGGTACTCTGTGAGTCGTTTATTTATTGGGCCTTCCAGAAGTTTGCCCATCAAAGGGGGCAACGATATTAGGCAATAGTTGGTAAGAATGGATGGAGGCAAATTAGCCTTTTTAGGCATCGGCATGACCTGAGCCGCCTTCCACATTAATGGAATTTTCCCAGTATTTACTGATAGATTAAATAGGGAATGCACCGCAGGGGCAAGCTGATTAGCAAGAGCAGCAGAGATCTTGGGATGGCAGATATCTAAAGGAGAACCAGATTTAGCAGCTGCTTAGTGCTTTTTGGGCACTATTTTGACTTAAATATTTAAAATTGCATATCTCTGGTTCTACTAACTGAATTTTTGCCTTTTTTCTTAAATTACTTTACATTTTACTTTATTTTTCTAAATTGTTGGGGGATTTTGCTTGTGTTGTGTTTCACTTTATTACTGTGTGAACTGCTGCATAAACACTTTACACATTGGCTCTAAGTTAAACATGACTGCTCTGTGCCTAGCTACCAGAGGGTTATGCACAGGTTAATTTGAGGTTCTTGTGACTTTACCCTAACAGAGATTTGTAGTCGGTGTTTGAGTAGGGTTTCATCCCCTGAAACAGTAACCACATTTTTTACAATCAGGATCTTAAATATATGTAGTGACTGGTATACCAAACAAGTAGTGAATCTGCACCCACATATGTCCTCCTTGAATGGGTGCAAATGTACTACTTTTTGGAATTTACAAACAATGGCAGTAGTAGGCTTGGAAAGCTGTGCCAGTCTCGATGTTCCAGGATTACTACTGGCAATCAAACACATAAAAGGTGATGGGATGAATGCTTGCAAATAGTCTAACCAGTGAGAATCATTCAAGGTAGCATCCAACCCATCGTTGTTTGCCCACTGTGTCATTCTAGACAGAGGCCCCCCTAAAGCAAATCCCTCATGTGAATAGTCCATCCCAAACCTTGGTCATCTCACCCCTCCACCCTGCAGCCCACTGTTTTTCAAGTTGAGAAGTTTGAGATTCACACCCCCCGAATCTCACTGACTAAGCTACCCTCCAGTTTAACCCTTGAAGAAATAGAAACCACTATCACACCATTTTAACCAGGTAAAACGTCAGGCTCAAGTGGTATGCCAACAGAGTTGTATAAAAAACTGGAAAACTTAGTTACCCACTTACTACTGAATCCAGAAATGTAGGCACCCTACTAGTGACCCTATTACTGGCTTCCATCGTACTGCTATACAAGCAGGCAAGGATAGAGAAGGCTCTTTATCATGTCGCCATTTCTTTGTTGAATTGCAAATTCAAAAACTTTGCTAAATTACTAGTGAATGCACTGGTCCGGGTGATACACAATGCAATAAGCATGGACTAATCAGGTTTCATACCCTGCAATTCAACCGGACTCAATCTGCACAAACTGCATCACATCGAAGTATATGTCAAGACAATCATGTAACTCAAAGCTATTGTGTCACTGGATGCAAGAAAGGCTTCTGACACCTAGTGCCTTTCCTGTTCTAGGCGCTGAAAAAGATGGGGTTTGGACTATAACTTATGTCCTGGATCAAATGATTCTATTCTGCAGCTTTGGCTAGGATCAGGGTCAATGGCACTCACTCTCGCACACTCACTGTACAGAGAGGAACCAGTCCGGTTTGTCTGCTCTCCCCAATCCTATTTGCTATGGAAACCACAGCAGTGTGGCAGTGGAGCAGTGGCATGGTTCATCCGGGAAACATCCATTACAACGCGGATGTTACAATGCGTTGACATTACAACGCGGTTGTTACAACGCAACTACCATTACATCGCAATGCCATTACAACGCATGGCATTACAATGCTTTTACCACTCATGCCTTTACAATAAATTTCGTTGTAAAGGCATGAATGGTAAAGGCATATGCGTTTTACATGTAAGTATAAGGTAAGTGTAGGGTTCAGGGTGGGTTTGGGTTTTGGGGTGTAGGGTTATAGCTTTTGGGGTGCCAAGGTTAATTTTAGGGTTCAGGCTGGATTTTGGTTTTGGGATGCCAAGGGTAATTTTTAAGTTTTAGGGTGGGTATGGGTTTTGGGGTAGCAAGGGTAATTTTAGGGTTCAGGGTGGGTATGGGTTTTGGGGTGCCAGGGGTAATTTTAGGGTTCAGGGTGGGTTTGGGTTTTGGTGTGGAAAGGGTAATTTTAGGATTTTAGGGGGTATGGGTATTGGGGTGGGATGGGTAAGTTTAGGATTTTAGGGGGTATGGATACTGGGGAAGTAACGGTAATTTTAGGGTTTTAGGGGGTATGGGTGTTGGGGTAGTAAGGGTAATTTTAGAGTTTTAGGGGGTAAAAAAAATATATATATAAAAATATATATATTTAAAATATATATATATATTTACTTACCTTAAGCACTTTTACCATGTGTATGCCTTTACCACGCATGCCTTTGTGTTGTAATCGCATGCGTGGTAAAGGCATATGCGTGGTAAATGTTTGTGATGCAATAGCAACGCGTTGTAACAACACTTGCGTTGTAACAACCGCGTTGTAATTGCATGCGATGTAATGGCATGCGATGTATCGTCATAGATTCGGTTCATCCATCAAGGACTGCATTGCAGACACCAGAACTGGAATAAATTGTTAAATTTTTAAAAGAAGTAGAATATTTGACCATTTCAAACAATTGTTGCTTTTTTTTATTCCGCTTTTATGTTTGTTTTATTAGGCGATATTTTCCTCTGATGGTTAACAGTTTTTACAAATTATGACATTGATGAAAAAGTATACTGAAGGAGGGGATACATTATGATCCATGAACATGCAAAGTTATCCAAGCAGAAATTCACGCTAAATGTAGCAGTCAAGGCGCATAACATATTGACCGTTGTTCCTATGTATTTTATTTGATCCGTTATGTCTAGTTGTTATATGGTTTTACGTTGGGATAACAAATATTTGCATAGCGCTGTATTGTCATTAGTATAGCCTCGCAACGCTCTCGGGTTTGGGTACATTCCTACCCTGGTCTCAAGCATTCTGTCACAGTCCAGACTGTCTCTCTCTCTCTCCCTCTCTCTCTCTCTCTCTCTCTTTTTTTTTGCCCTATGAGCACCGTGCTCTTTTGGTTATGAGAAGACATATTTTTGATACATTTAAATGCTGTCTTCGTTGGATTTTTAATTGGAGTAGTGTCGCCGTGGAATTCTGGACTGCACTCCACAGCCTGCTTTGGAATTAAAATTGTAAATTACTGTTCAGCAAAAAGCATTCCTCTTCAGTCAACACAGAATTGGAAAATTGCATAGACACGTCATTAAGTTCTTTTGCTCCAAATCCCTTTCATTCTGTACATTTTGAACACCAAAAATGCACTGGTAAGAGAGACATTTGCGGTCTCGACATTTCCCTTCACAGTGATTTTGTCACCTTTGTAATGATTGGCATAATGTATATTCTGGTGTGGTTGGTTTACACCGCTTCTTTCACTGTCTCGATTGAGCTGCTAAGAAATGGCCAAGCTTGAAGGCAAGCGCAGAGCCTAATTAGAGCCATGGCTGCAGGTGGGGCCCACCGCCACCCATGTTTGGGGACCATGATTTATTTTTCCACCAACAGACGCTGACCCAGAAAAAGAGAGAGAAATGGATATTGGGAGGAAGAGAAAAGATGGCAAAACAGTCAACACCTCAGAAAGCGAGGATGAACAGGAAGCTGCAAGAGTGAGATCAAGAGACAGGAAGTGTAGGGCGGTGGATGAAAGAGGCATGAATTGGAATCAAGACTAGACAACATTGATAGTCGATGATGCCGAAATTTGGCAGGGCCAGCGACAAGCTACTCAGAAAAATATTGAGCCCCAGGGCTTATTCCTTTAAAAATGTTGCAATATAGTAGTGGTATTAGAGAGCTAAGTATTGGCTTTTAACAATAACCCTGGGCTACTACACGCTACTCACTGTAGTAGCAGCACCACACACTCTTATTTCAGCGTTGAGCTCAGAAAAAGAATAGGTGGAACCCAGTTTGTCATAATTTGTCTGATTTTTTTTATCATTCTGATGGTGCATCATATTAGCAGAGGCAAGATCTGATCACTTGCCAATGGAAACTGACATTTCTGAAAACTCTGCAAAAGTGACTTGCCCAAAATCACACCGAGTGCCAATGTAGAAGCTATGGTCCGTAACAGCATGAGGGCTGAAAGAAAGAAATGCAAGCTGCGTGCTCTGGAACATAAAAAAAGAGAAGCTTAGTCGATAATATTAAGTCGCATTCAATTATTATGGAGTAGTGTGCAAGGTTAAACACTACCTTATTTCAGATATTCATTGACGACTCTAGCAATCAAACGTTTATAAATCCAAACCAGGGTGCCCAAGCTGCCTGGCACCCAGTGTTTTCTTGGTTTAGTGCTGGTTTGGCCAGCATGTTTTCAGAAGAGGATCATGTCGTTTCCATGGCATGCCCTCCCCCGGGGGTTTAGGCCGATGTCAACCGGCTGTCAGAAGCCCTGGCCCCGGTGGGAACAGCTTGTCACTCCAGTCCCTTTCTTTTCCTGCCTGGCTGGCGGGGGTCGCGAACCACAACTTGATGGTGGACATGACACAGACACTGAGGAAAGGACAATCGATTTTCAAATGCTCGGGGGAATTAGGGGAAACCAGAAAAAACAGCCTCTTCTCCTTAACATGCAGCATCTCCACAGACAGTTTTTAAATCATGTGAGAGCCCTGGTGGGTTTTTTGTTACGACTGTATTTCCTTGTGCGGAATTTGTAAATATGTTACGCCTGCCTCCGAGTACACAAAATACTGCTATTTAAATGTTGTGTCCTATTGTTTCAACGCCTGAAGTCTTGGCAGAACATTCACCAAATTAACCTAAAACTGCAGTTTTTCATGTCATACTGAAATTGCACGTGCTCTGACCATGTTTGAGGCGCATCTGTTCAATGCTCTTTGAATTGCGGCTGTCCGCGGCCCCCGCAGGGGGCCACCTCAGCAGGGCGGCCCTTTAGTGCCATTTCGGCACCGCCCAGCCGCTCTAGTCTCTGGAGGGGTTCTTGGAGCCCTCTAGCTTGGTCGCCTCAGTGACGTCCTTCCGGTGCACCGAGGTGGGGGAGGGCATATATGCCTCCCCAGCCCCTCCTGGCGTCCTCTGTTGCACCAGCCACGCCCGTCTCGACTGTTGTCACGCTGTCGTGGGGCCCGATTCGGCCAAATCGGGAGTCGTGTTTCTGTCCTCGCCGGGCGGCGTGGTCCGGGTTCCCAGCGTATTGTGAGGTTAGTGTTGTAACAGGAGGGCGGCCCACGGGGACGGAGCAACGCTCCACCTGGTCGGCAGCCAATTTCTCGAGCCCGTGTGGGGAGGCGTTTGGAGATGCCTTGGGTGTGCGGGGGGGGGCAGTCTCAGCCATCTTGTCTTGTGTCCCCGTAATTGATGGCCGGCCTCGTCGGTGTGGTCTCTCTTGTTCCCCACGGGACACGCTGGGTGCACATCGCGCCCTTGCTGCTGATCCGTTGGCTGGCGGTAGGACCGGGCGTGAGGGGCGGTGCTGTAGGGCACAATGATTTCCTGGTTTTGCCTGGGGGCGAGACGCGGGGCAGCGAGCGACGCGATGCTGAGGCCCCCGTTCAGCGAGCCAGCATTTGCGAGGAGGGTGCCACGAGAGCCCTTGGGCCCTCCCCGGCGCTGGGGCGGCTTTGGAAGTGCATGCGGGGTGCCCGGTTCATTGAACCGCAGCAACTGTGTTTATGGCATGTCCCGGATTTTCTTTTGGACTTTGAAAATCTCTGGTAGTAACCTCCCTAAGAACTCGCAAAAATATCAGTAAGCGCAGGCATATTCCAGATGGTGCAAGTCTGGGGCAGACGGTGATCAATAGAGTACCGCGATCTATAAATGTATACTATTTAGCAGCGTGGGAGGAGACTTCAATGGTAGTCATGGCGGATCAAAGTTACAAGTGAGAAGTACAATAATGGTGATTTAGTTGGAAAATAAACACCCACCATTATCAAGGAGTCTGTGCCCGCCATGGCTGCAACAAATCGGTAATTCTCTCTCTTTTCTGGTATGCAACTGTGACAAGTTGCTGCCGCGTCCTCGTTACCGACCGTCGGCGCGGTTGCTAGGAGATGTTGTCGATTGGAAGAGTAAGGCCAGGTAATCGATTACAGATCACCATGATCCTAGATTTTTAAAGAGATACCGTAGAGCATAGAAAGAGAAGAGAGTGAGACTCCGAAAATCGCGAGCGGCTTTTATAGAGAGCATTATTCATCGCTAATTGAAGAACAACTTGGAAGTGTATCATATGGTCGGGACACCTTCTGCTTTTGTTGAAACCACAAGTGTCTGCAGGCCCGTGTCGGTTGGAGCCGAGCGGGGAGGCATGCTTTGTTGGTTTGGGGCCCGAGAGGTCTTCCCATTGCTTCGGGCGGCCACGGGGCACTAGGGGGCAGTCGTGTGGTGCAGAGAGCCTCGAGGCGCAGGCTAATGTGGTCAGAATGGTGGGCCTCGAGTTTGGGAAGGATAACTGACATGGGCATCCAAGTTTTAAAAGGACACTGCATTCATGCTAGATCACTCCGAGATAGTTTTAGGGAGGGGTGAGATAGACACGCCTGAAGTCTCCTTCAGTGTGCCAGCGGCCAAGCGTGGGCTGACTCTCCACCCGATCACGTTCATGTGGGGGTGGGTGACTACCAGTGGGCGGCAACCCAAGCAATGACTTATGGCTTCGGGGGACTATTGTGTAATGGTGAGGTTGCGAGAATCGCACAGGTCCCTCCCCCCCACCCCCCACCCCCTGTGGGTGTTGTGTCACGATGAGCCCAGCGGTGGCTCGGATGCACCAGGGCCACATGAGCGGTAGATGAAGGGATATCCTTTGATGTGAGTCATTTTCTCTGTGGATTTCCTTCCACTTTTGAAACTCGGTAACGGCAACATTGTCCTGGTGTCAGCAGCTTTAGTGAAACCTTTTCAATATTATATACAAGCCATGTGCTGCTCATTTATCTTAGGCAACCAACAACCTGTGACAAAGTCAAGAGCCCTGACATGTTGCAGGCATGATGTCCTGCTGCATCATACACAGGATTGCAAGGGCAGAAACAGTAACATACTAGTCGGGCGACACACCATGCTATGTAAATATCTTGCTCGCACGGGTTAAGCCATACCCTTAAACCTCGTTACGGAGGAGAGTAGGTTTTGCGGTTACTGCCACCGAGGGGCTGTTGAGGTTTAGTTAACGTATCACAGCATATGTTCATGGCCGGCTACGGAAGGAAAGACATGCCTGATGTTGCCTGGTCGCACATGGATTGATCATTGACTTCTCTCTGTTGGCAATGCAGCCTACTTCAGGATGCGTGGTTGGCGCGTTTAACACGGCATTTGAAGGTTGGAGGTCAGGAGTGCATACTCGTGCACAACAGCACTTGCGGGAGTGTTATCTGGCTGCCCGTGGCAGAAACTTACTTGGGGCCCCGCCTGGAACAGCTTTGAATTATGTCGGCTAGGTTTCATTCTTCCTGAGCGTAGCCATGTTTGTGTTTTTGGAGGTACTGTAATGCGATTTCCGGCGGACGTATTGTGTGGGTATATCAGCTGGGCGGGGCACCTATGGCCGTTTTAGGTTCGCCGCCATTACCATTTGCACACGTGGGGAGGGGCTATCTTGGCGAGGCCCGGTCTTCGGCTGTGTGCATTTGGAATGCAGGTTTCATTGGCGGTGCTCTCAAATCCTTGGAGCCCACGTGAAATTGTGTGTGTATTTGATAGGGGTGCATTCTTGGTGAGCACAACTTACTTTAGACTGACGATGGTTTGATGTGGAGCACAGTTCGCCAAGCTGCCTGCTCCGTAGAGGGATAGTTTGCCATCGCCAGACTGGGATCTCCATGTTTTGCGTCTGGTTTGCTTGACCTTGGGTTAAGAGGGAGTGGATGCGGTTTGGAGATGGCCGCCTGGGGGAGCCAGTCACGGCTTCGACAGGTACGTCTTACAGGTCTGTCTCGTGCCCAATGGGTTGGTGTATGATGTATGATGTTGATGTATGAGCTGGGTCGTATGCTGGGACCAAAAACCCCCCTTCACCAAGCTACTGGGCATTATGCCGCGAGGGTCGTTGAAGGACAGGCAAGGGCATCAATGGGCCATATTTAGCAACAGGGTAAGCTGCGGGGCGGACTGTCAGTGGTCACTCCACGAAAGGGTGCGGTGGTGCTAATAGTGGGCACAAACATTACCCTTCCAATCCAGATGTGACACCATTAGGAGGTAGGGTTTAGCAATCAAGAAGGTTGGTGCAAACTGGCCATCTGGGCGCAGTAAGTGCATCCTAGAACCAAGGGTAGGCTCCATATTGCTCCATTAAGCACTAATCCCCGCCTGGAGAGCGGGACCAGCCAGGCGGGTTGGGGACGCTGGAGCCAACATAGGGTGCTGCTGTCCCAACAATTGGGGAATTAAGGTATGGGGGGGTGCCTAGTTTCTCCCAGCACAGCACATTAAGGTGGGCACAAACCGGGATGTCACCCATTTATGTCGCGGCTGCACACGGGGTTATCAGCTAAGCAAAAGGGAAGTCCTCTCAGCAGGAGCTGAACAGGTGTAATTCGGTAAGTTAAGCAAGCCAAAGGGTCCAGTGCAAATACCTGGGCAACGGCATCAGAGTAGGGGCACCTTGCTCGATGGGCAGGTTTTGGGTTGCTTCAAGTTAGCACAATATTCTCCGCCCTGACAGCCCCAGCAGATAGGCTGGTTGTGCAAACGGTCATCTAGCTAGGGTGTCGCTGTCCCACAACTTTGTGGAAAATGGTGTTATAGCACTTTAAATACGGGAGGATTGAAACTAAAGGTTGCAGGAGGGGGAGCCTACATTAGCCCCAAGGGTAACGTCAGGCACCATATTGCAGACAGTGCGCACTGTATTAATGCAGACATGTTAACTAAGCTGTTATGCCTAGGGGGTTTCACCACAGAGGGAACTGAGCAGGCGAAATTCCCATAATGAATAAGGGATGCATGGCAAGGGCAGGAGGGCACCCCGATCATTGGCACAAACTTCCAGTTATGACCATGCCCATGCGTCATGATTTAGAAAGCAGAGGGACAGTGCAAACGTTAAGCACATTTCTCCTCGCCCGAATAGCCAAAGTAGGCAGGCGGGGTGGGGAGCGGTTACCTAACCAGGGGGCTGTTGTCCCATAGATGGGGACTCAGGTGTTCAGGCACACACGGTGCTAGTAGAACGGCAGCTAGGTGAGACCAGCAAACAGATGGGGCATTGTGAGCCATGGTGTCAGAACGCGGCCCGCCCCAGAGCTGGCACGGGGCTGGGTCATGTGAGGCAGTGGAACGTTCCCGCAGGAGGGGGATTAGTTCTTGGCACAGGTTCACAGGCCAGAAGGGCCTTTGGTTTCATCAGATACTAGCTGATCCAGGCTAACGTCAAGGTCTATTGTGATATTGATGGGGCCATCTATCACCAGCAGGGAGGGATCCCTTTCCTTTAGATTTGCAGGAGCCCTGGAAATGAGCTGTTTTGTGAGAAATGAGCTGTTTGGTGAGATCAGCAACTACATGGGCAATGTAACTCTGGCGGTCCGAGATGATCCCCGCAGAGGTTGCACAGAGCTAAGTCAGAGGAGGCCGTTGAACATCCCTGTAAGAGTGAACAGTTCATGGCGTAAGTCCTGGACCAGAGACTAGATGATCCAGGCTAGTGGAGAGGTGTGGTGCAGCGGCCAGGGCAGCTGTCTTCGGAGCACAGGGTTCACGGTTCGATCCCCGGCTCCGGCGGCAGCTCAGCTCAGCACCATGTGACTCTGGGCAATAGCTCGCTTAATTTCCACGACGGCCCCCAGCGCCTTGAGACCCGTAAGGGTGAGTAGTTCGCGCTTTACAAATACGGATTTAGAATGTTAGAGGCTACTTTGTTAAAGATGGGGTCCATTGCCACCATGCCATCCAGGCGTACGCCTAGGTTAGGTTGACTAACTTGGGGTGCAATTGTAACAGGTGGGCATGAATACTTTCCACCGGACATGCACGAAGCCTTAGAAAGCAGGTTGCAGGTCGGAAATGAGCTGTTTCACAGGACAAACGAGCTTTGGTTTCTTCAGACACTAGCTGACCCAGGCGAAAGTCAAGAGCTATTGTGATAGAGATGGGGTTCATCTATCACCAGTAGGGGGTGATCTCTTCCCTTAGAATTGCAGGAGGCCTGGAAATGAGCGGTCGCATGTAGTAATGCGCTGTTTGGTGAGTTCAGCAACTACATGGGGCAATGTGAAGCTCTGAGGGGCGGAGATGATCCCCTGCAGAGGTGGCACAGTGCTAAGTCTGTCGAGGCCGTGAACATCCCTGTTAGAGGGAACTGTTCAGGGCGCAAGCTCGCAGACCAGAGGGGTCTGGGTTTCATCAGACACGTGCTGATTCAGGCTAATGTTAAAGGCGACTTTGCTAAAGATGGGGTCCATTGCCAGCCAGGCGTACGCCTAAGGTGAAGTTGACAAACATGGAGTGCATCTGTCACAGGCGGGCAGTGACACATACCACTGGGCATGCAGGAGGCCCTAGAAAGCAGGTTGCTTTGAGGAGGACGGGGTCCACTGTCCCCGGTGGGGATGGACTTGTTTCTCCTGGATGTACAGGAATATTTATTTGGGCAGGGCAGGTAATAGGAGGTGCAGTGGTGGGGGCCCTGGCTGCGACGGTGGCCGCCTCCAGGGCTGTGGCGGAGTTACAGGGCGATCTGGAAGCAGACGGGTACAGTAAGGGTACCTCTGCGGCAGACCGGTACAGTAAGGGTACTTCTGCGCGGCACAGTAGGGGTGCCAGAGCCAAAGACCAGGAGCCTCAGGGCAGGTTCCTGGAAAACCGCGACGGTGCCCCGTTAGTCCTTCGGGCGGTTGGGGGCCTGACCAACCGGGGGTTTGCCCTGCTACGCTCCGCCCTGAAAAGGGCGTGAGTAGAACAGACCAACGTGTCACGTGATCCGGAAGAGGATCATCAAAGGTAGCACTGACGGGGTGTCCCACAGTGCTGGCTCACCAGGTGGGCGGGGGCAGCATAGGTTGGTACAGCTGCCCGCCCTTGGATCGCCCGTAAGATAACCCACATATTGCATACTCCTGTATGGAATAAACCTGCAGCAATATTTTCCCACTACAAAGTTGTCTCGTGTATTTATTCATTCTTGCATGCTCAGACGGGGGTTGGGAGAAGTTGCCGATAATGGCACTATGCGGCTGTCCGCGGCCCCGCAGGGGGCCACCTCAGCAGGGCGGCCCTTTAGTGCCATTTCGGCACCGCCCAGCCGCTCTAGTCTCTGGAGGGGTTCTTGGAGCCCTCTAGCTTGGTCGCCTCAGTGACGTCCTTCCGGTGCGCCGAGGTGGGGGAGGGCATATATGCCTCCCCAGCCCCTCCTGGCGTCCTCTGTTGCACCAGCCACACCATCTCCCACCCCACCTCTTACCCGGCGGACAGGCTGGTGGACAAGCTACTCAGAATGTTTTAATGTTTTCTTTTGTGTTGCAGGCGGAGTTACAGGGCGATCTGGAAGCAGACGGGTACAGTAAGGGTACCTCTGCGGCAGACCGGTACAGTAAGGGTACCTCTGCGCGGCACAGTAGGGGTGCCAGAGCCAAAGACCAGGAGCCCCAGGGCAGGTTCCTGGAAAACCGCGACGGCGCCCGTTAGTCCTTCGGGCGGTTGGGGGCCTGACCAACCGGGGGTTTGCTCCTGCTACGCTCCGCCCTGAAAAGGGCGTGAGTAGAACAGACCAACGTGTCACGTGATCCGGAAGAGGATCATCAAAGGTAGCACTGACGGGGTGTCCCACAGTGCTGGCTCACCAGGCGGGCGGGGGCAGCATAGGTTGGTACAGCTGCCCGCCCTTGGATCGCCCGTAAGATAACCCACATATTGCATACTCCTGTATGGAATAAACCTGCAGCAATATTTTCCCACTACAAAGTTGTCTCGTGTATTTATTCATTCTTGCATGCTCAGACGGGGGTTGGGAGAAGTTGCCGATAATGGCACTATGCTATTAGCTAGGAAACTGAGTTTAGCTGAATACGAAAATGTCATC
Source organism: Calotriton arnoldi (assembly GCA_963921515.1). Taxonomy (NCBI): domain Eukaryota; kingdom Metazoa; phylum Chordata; class Amphibia; order Caudata; family Salamandridae; genus Calotriton; species Calotriton arnoldi. The sequence goes on from CAWUFW010001637.1 coordinate 410,058, forward strand.
GTTTAGCTGCATATTCCCTTTTAGACTAGCGTGTGTACGTCTAAGCAGAATACGTCATTACGCACAACGCTGCAAGTCCACTTCCGTTCTACTAAATGCAACGCACACTTCTATGCAACGCTGCATTCATGAGCGGCCGCTTCCTCAAATATAGAACGTGTTCCAGGAGCCAGAAGTGTCAATTTTAGTATCCCATTTGTCCAGGCTTGTCACCATAGTGGGCCCAGTGTACATAGGCTTAGTGCCATTATAGGCAACACTCCCCACCCACTGCCAAAGCATGCATGACGAATAAATAAATACACAACACAACTTTTGTTTGGGAAAATATTGCTGCAGGTTTATTCCATACAAAAGTATGCAATATGGTGGGTTATCTTACGGGCGATCCAAGGGCAGGCAGCGGTAACTAACCTATGCTGCCCTGCCCGCCTGATGAACTTGGTTGTATGACTTTACAACGCATTCCGTTGCAATGCATGCCTTTACAACGCATGCGTTACAACGCAAATGCCATTACCACACATAACCTTTTCCACGAACATGCCTTTACCATGCATAACTAAACAACAAATTTCGTTCTTTAACCATGCATGATAAGGGCATATTCATGCTTAAGGTTATCTCAGACCCCTGTTCCAATTCCTATAACTGCTCCCTTGCGCCCACCCCTCCAGCCCTCATATTTTTTTATTTTAAAATACCCCTCCCCTGTACCCCTACGCGACCCCCCGCACCCTGCCCCCAATCCTTCTAAAAAAATACCCCGCCCTGAAACCTAAAAATGTTGCCATGCGCGATTCCCCCACCCCCAAACCGTTCTAACAAATACCCCTCCCCTGAACCCTAAAAATTGTCCCCTGCGTGACACAACCCCAAACTAAAATCCCCTTACCTCTCCACGACGTCTCTCCAAGCTCTTCCGGAGTGCAGTGCACGTCGTAAGAGGAAGCGGAATGCTCTTTCCGTTTCCACTAACGATGCCGATAGCCTCCACATCTTTTATCAATAAATGTTTTGTGTCTGTCCAGGCGACGGAAAGAGGCAACATGCTCATGTTTAGAAGGGATCGTTTAAAAACGTAGCAGACAAAATACTCCGAGAATGCTGGTGAGCTTCTTTTTTTAATTGAATTTGATCAGTTCGAAGTGAATGAAATCGCGCATGTGTTGGCTGAAAGATTTGGTGCTGGTAGGCACGTTTACTCAGTATTCAATCATTGTTTAAATGCCAGGTGTGCACTCGACATCCGTAGCATCCAAACGAGAGCTTTGTAGGAGGACTTCTGTACATTGTACTTCTGGTTTGTACCTTCAACACACACACCTTTACTACGTATTTTGTTGTAAAGGTATGCGTGGTAAAGGCTATTCGTGGTAACCACGCATGCGTTGTAATGCATGCGTGGTTAAGGGTATGCGTGGAAACAGCTGCGTTGAAGTGTCTGTTTCCCGATGAACTTGCACTGTGGCGAACCCAATCAGTGCTACGCATTATAGAGTGATCCCCTTCCCAGGATCACGTGACCCATTGGACCATATTACTCACGCCCCTTTCAGGGCGGAGCGTTGCAAGGCAAGCCCCCGGTTGTTCAGGCTTACAACCGCCCTCAGGACTAGCGGGGCGCCGACGAATTTCTTCCAGGGACCTGCCATGAGGGCTCCTGGGATTTGGCACTGGCACCCCTATTGTGCTCCTGCAGAGGTACCCTTCTGTACCCTTCTGCCTCCAGATCGCCATGTAACTCCGCCTGCAACACAAAAGAAAACATTACAAAGTTCCACCTACTCAGCTCACCAGCCACACGCCAGGTAAGCGGTAGGGCGGGAGACGGCGTGTCCGGTGCAAAGAGGGCGCGTGAAAGGCAGGGGGAGGTATAAGTATCCTCCCCCGACCCTCTAGACGCCGGAAGTGACGCGTCTAGCCCGCCGTGCAGAGGGACTCCTCCCCGAGTCCCACAAATAGAGGGGTGATGATTGTGCCTAATTGGCACTAAGGGGCCGCCCTTTTAGGGTGACCCACTGCGTGGGCCGCGGGCAGCCGCATAGTGCCATTATAGGCAACACTCCCCACCCACTGCCAAAGCATGCATGACAAATAAATACACAAAACAACTTTTGTTTGGGAAAATATTGCTGCAGGTTTACTCCATACAAAAGTATGCAATATGGTGGGTTATCTTACGGGCGATCCAAGGGCAGGCAGCGGTAACTAACCTATGCTGCCCTGCCCGCCTGATGAGCCAACTTGCACTGTGGCAAACCCAATCAGTGCTACGCATTATAGAGTGATCCCCTTCCCAGGATCACGTGACCCACTGGACCATCTTACTGATGCCCCTTTCAGGGCGGAGCGTTGCAAGGCAAGCCCCCGGTTGTTCAGGCTTACAGCCGCCCTCAGGACTAGTGGGACGCCGAAGAATTTCTTCCAGGGACCTGCCATGAGGGCTCCTGGGATTTGGCACTGGCACCCCTATTGTGCTCCTGCAGAGGTACCCTTCTGCCTCCAGATCGCCCTGTAACTCCGCCACAGCTCTGGGGGCAGCCCCCGCTGCCTACAGAGCCCCACACCAACACTGCTACTTCCTCACCTGCAACACGCTGCTTCCAGGGCCTGCTTCATGTCCAGTAGGAACAGATCCATGCCCACCTATGACAAGTGCACCCATCTTTGTCAAAATAACCTTTGGTGTTCGCCTGGCATCGCCCATGCCTGATGAAGCCAAAGCCCCTTTGCTCTGCGAACTTGCGCATGGAGCTGTTTTATCCTTCTCCAGGAATGTACAACTGCCTCACATGACATGTAGGAATGTGATGGCCTCCCAGGAGGGAGCTCTACTCCTAACCATCACTATATTACCCTTCAACCTGATGTAGGCTCCCACCTCCTGGAACTTGTGGTCGCAGATCTTCTAGCACTCTGTGCCTTAACACCTGTTTCCCCAATTCGTGGAACAGCAGCACCCTAGTCTGATGACCTAATCCACAGCCCGCCTATCTACTATGTCTATCAGGGCGGGGATTTTTGTGCTTAACTGAAGCAACCCGTAACCTGCCCTCAGAGCAGATTGCACATACTTTGTTGAAGTTGACCAGACATTTGCACAGACCTTTTTGCATGATATACCGTGGCGAACAGGAAAGTTCGTATTGCGCCACTGTTGCAGTCACGGCACCCTTAAAGGAGTGACAACTTACGCCATCTACCAGGCTAGCATAACTAAAGCTCGATCACCGATACACACCTACCTGCTAACCAGCTGTGACCCTTGGTGCTCAATCCAGCTATAGACCTAGTTCACTTTGATATCCCTGCAATGATTGCCCTCCCCAAAATCAAAGCCGCATATATCAGCATAATGCCTTCACCTACTGAGATCGAGGTGCATTGTGTGCACTGGAATTGTCAGCAATGGTGCTCCCAACCCATAATTCTAGGCGCTATTGGAGCCCCGGCACACAATCTGGCATAACCAACTGATGCAACCCACCTGGCTAACTTGCCGCTGCGAGATTATGATCTTATCCCATGCTCTCATGGTTGCCGGTGCACATCTTCTATAGGTCTTACCTCCACTATTTATGCCGATTCCTGCAATGTACCCTCCTGCCCCTGTATGGGCGAATAAGATATCTGTAACATTGCAAATCCCACTGCCCTCACATTCTAGGGCAGTCCGGTGGGGGATAGGGGTCTTAGCGGTAGGTTCTGCTACATTACATGGCCTCCTAGCCTGTGGTTACCCTCGTCTGACAGCAGGCTATCATGTTTTGACGCCCGTTCAATGTCCGCACCCTGACGCAAGACATCCCGTTCTATACTTGTTAACCCCTTCGCTGCTAGGCCTTTTCCCCCCCCTGTGCTAAGCCTTTTTTTGGCTATTTGGGGTAGTTTGCGCTTAGGCCCCTGTAACTTTTTGACCACTAAGGTATCCACGCCAAATTTGCGTCCTTTTTTTCCAACATCATGGGGATTCTAAAGGTACCCAGGGTTTGTGGATTCCCCTGGAGGGGACCCAGAAATTAGCCAAAATACAGCTAATACAGAAAACGTTGGGGGATCCGTGCTAGCCATACCTCCCTGAAATCCCCCGGGTGTCTAGTTTTCAGAAATGTGTGGGTTTGGTAGGTTTCCCTAGGTGGCCGCCGAGCACGGGGCCAAAAACCCAGGTGACCCCCCTTGCAAAACCAGGTCATTTTGTGATAGGCAATTTTGATGTCGCCTCAATACATTTTGGGCCCTTGCCTGTCGTGGGTACTTGGGCCTCCCACACGAGTGAGGCACCATTTTTATCGGGAGACCTGAGGGAACACTGGGTGGTAGGAAATTTGTGTCAGCCCGGTGATGCCACAACTTTACCACACAAAAATGTGTGGAAAAAGTGATTTTTTCAGCTAAATTTGAGGTTTGCAAGGGATTCTGGGTAAGAAAACGTTAGGGGGATCTACGCAAGCCATACCTCCCTGGAATCCCCCGGGTGTCTAGTTTTCAGAAATGTGTGGGTTTGGTAGGTTTCCCTAGCTGGCCGCCGAGCACGGGGCCAAAACCCAGGTGACCCCCTTGCAAAACCAGGTCGTTTTGTGATAGGCAATTTTGATGTCACCTCAATACGTTTTGGGCCCTTGCCTGTCGCGGGTACTTGGGCCTCCCACACGAGTGAGGCACCATTTTTATCGGGAGACCTGGGGTGTTGTAGTGAGCCTCAACAAGGCCTACCAGTGCTTAGGGGTTCTCCCTTTCTGCACAGAGTCCTCAGACCAATAGGAAGAAGTTGGCACAGAAACTGGAATAGAAAGAACAGAGTTTATTAAACCTCATGAGGTGGAGCTACATTCACACAGCACCCTTCGGTAATGCATGAAGTAGCACACTGAATGGAAGGACCTTGGTCCTTTTATACCCACACAGGGGCTCAAATGAAGGCGGTACAAACACAAATGCTGGTTTTAGGTACATATAAGGTCATACAAGAAATGCACAGTCGACGAGTGGGTGGAGCTAACAGTTTCTACTTCTAGTAGACACATCCTGACATTTATAAACTCGGAACAGCTGCATGGACAGCTGCGAGCTCAACTGAGCATGTGCAAAGCAAGAGAAACTAAATATAACTCGTCTCTAGGCAGATTTCAAGAGCAGTTAACAGGAAGGTAGGACAGAGCACATGGCGAGCACATGGCAGCACATGGCAACCAAAATGGCTGCCAGAAATACAAAATGGATTCCACAAAGCGGACAATTTAGCCTCTGAATACAGGATGTCTTCGGCTAATGCTTAACTTAAGTGCTGCCAAATTACAACAGACGACCCTTTCAGCATTAGCTGAAGACATTCGTTTATCTGGGGTAATCTAAATATTCATCCCGTACATCTATTAACATTATTTCGGCCACCTCTTTATTCAACATTTGTTGGGCCTTTGTTTCAGCAACGTTCCCTTTGGCAGGTATACAAGCAGAGATGCAAATGGAGCAAAGCATTGGACCACATTGGATACATACACAGCATGTAAAAAGTATCATAATTATTACACACAGGATAGTCAGTAGCTTCCAGCCCCAAGCAGAAACAAGAGTCCAAAACCATCCAGTAAAAGTCCAAGTACCAGTCTCTGGATGAATTTCTGCAGCAATCTTATGCAGTTTTGATATTGCGTCATATACTGAAGGTGAGTGATCCGGTATGAATACGCAACAGCTGCTACCGATGATGCGACATGCACCACCTCGATCAGCCAAAATCACGTCTAGCACCATCCTATTCTGGAGTGCTACAATCCTTGCAATCTGTAGTTCCTCTGTAATGTTCCCAAGTGCCATAGCTGTCTGATTGGTAACAGCTTCCACAACACGAGTTAATCGCCTGATCTTTCTACTGTTCAATGCAGCACCCACAAAGAAAAATAAGCCCAAGTTGAAATCAACATATTGTTGTAGGGTAGTGTCGGTTTGGTCAACTTCATCCATACTTATTGTCCTCTTATTTCTGTTTTTGGAAATATCATTGTACAGTTTAAAATCACGGTGATATAATGCAGGTGCCAGAAACACAGGGGGCAACAGAAAAGATACATAGCAGATTCCTGACCACCCAACAGGTAATTGATAATATCCGTTATTTCCACACACAAAATACGTATTATGCGAGGCTGTGAAAGTGCTCTTATTGGCACCTTCAATGGTCAGGATTACAGTACACTCGCTCCTCCCCACTGGAATTCTTCCAACACTACAGATACACAAATCTGCTTTAGTTTTTGTCACAGAAATCACAAAAGGTCCAATGTTCTTTATTATTCTCACATTTGTGAAGGCATGTGGTGTTGAAATATTGTCCGGTTGATACTCTTCCCATTCCCATTTAGTCCCTTTGGCTTGTGGATAACCTTCTTTATTTTGATAACACACTTTATTAAGTTGAAAAATAATCCCACCTACTGAAGGCTTTCCATATGCAAACAAGAGCGCATACCAAGCTTGACAAGAACCATTGTGAGAAAATGGAAGAGGAATAAAAGGTGTTCCTCCTTTCTTTTGATGTGCAGGTATCATCCCACACACCCAACAGTTGGTAGTATTTGTAGCATTGTGAGTATGGTGCAACATCTGAATAAAGGTATTGTTTAGATAGGATTGTCGATGCTTCTGCTCATGGTAGGGAAGAGTGAAGTAGTAGTGTTCCACTGGTACTGGCGTAGTGGCAACAAAAAGCTGTCGAACAGGAGCCACCTTCTCGATGTACCACGTAATTGCTGCCATAGCCACCATAGCAACAACAAACCCTACAGCACAAATGATTCTTTTGTTATTCATTTCAGCAACAGTAATGATTGATCTTTCTAAAAACTTGTTGAAAACAATCGTTGGAGCTCTTCTCCCTGGGCAGCCGTTGATTTCTTCACCATGGGCCAAGGCGGGTGTCACTACACTAATGCAGGGCTGATCCCCCTCCCCTTGCCACATCGGCTCTCCGTTTCACTAACCCAGGGCAGTAGCTCAACCAGTCTTTTTCAAAACTGCAGATTCTTTCCTCGGTCTCAATTGATATCTGGATACTCCAGTGATCGTGTGGTCCGGGAAGACTTCCGCAGATTCGTCAGGTGAGATAGCTTGGCCTTTCTCCGTCTCCAGAATCTCTCGATGGTCGGTCAACACAGCAGGTTCCACCAAGGCAGGCGACACGCGTTTGCAGTGTGTGCTGTGGATCCAATTCTTTCTGTTTGTCACTCGAACTGCTGTCCTTGTCGCAAGGAGCACCTGCTCTGGTCCTCGCCACCTCGGCTCCAAGCTGTTTGATCTGTCGAAGACCTTGACCATTACGTGATCACCAGGACGGAGTTCGTGGGCCTCACCTGTAGATCTGTCAGGAAGAGCTTCTCGAACCTGTTGATGAATAGAAACCAAACTGTCGGTTAACTGTGCCAAATAATCATTCATCAGAACACAAGGAACATCATGTATGGGGCGTGGCTTAGGAATTCCCCAAATGTTCATCGGTCTCCCAAACACCACCTCATAGGGGTGAGACCTGATCGTGAATGTGGCACCGATCTTATGGACAACAATGCCAATGGTAGTGCATCTGGCCACTTTAGAGACGTGGAAGCCAGTATTTTCGCCAATTTTGATTTTAAAGTAGCGTTATACCTTTCCACCAATCCTGCTGATTGCGGGTGGAAAACTGTATGGAATTTCTGTTTGATCCCTAATCCTTTCAGTACATGCTCAACAACTTGCCCAATAAAATGAGGTCCATTGTCACTCCACAAAAGTTTGCAAACACCGTATCTAGGGAAAAACTCCTTTAGAAGCACCTTTGCTGTGGTGAGAGCAGTATTATCCTTTGTAGGGTATGCCTCTATCCACTTACTGAAGGCACATACCACCACTAGGACATATTTCAGATTATTGCAGCGTTCGAGTTGGATGTAATCCATCTGCAAAACTTCAAAAGGTGCGGTTGGTGTAGCAAACCCTCCTGTAGGAGTTCGTGTCCCTTTTCCAGGATTATACTGCCAACAGATCAAACAGGACTGTACTACTCTTTTGGCTGTGCTAGCAATTTCAGGATGCTCCCAAACTTGTGTAAGCAATTTAGTTATTGCTAGAGCTCCAACATGTGCCAGCCCATGTGCCATTTGAACCATAGGTTGTAAATAGGCTGCAGGCAATTTCCACTTATTCATTTCTTTGTTACGCCAACAACCCTCATCATCTAACATTCCTTCTTTAGACCATTGCTCAAACTCTTCCACAGAAGCAGATCTCTGTATATCCAATACTTCCTCTCTAGCATCATGCCAACGCTCAGCTTGTGATTTCACTACGTACATGGATGTAGTGCTTCGCTGCATCGCAGTTTCACGGGCTACGCGGTCTGCAAAGGCATTGCCTTGTCCTATTTTGTCAGTCACTTTCTTGTGTGCGCTACACTTCATAATAGCAACTCTCTTTGGGTATGTAAGTGCAGTCAAGAGATTATGCACTAACTCTCCGTGCATTATCTGCATCCCATGGGATGTAAGAAAGCCTCTTTCCTTCCAGAGTAGGCCAAAATCATGAACCACTCCAAAAGCATAGCGGCTATCCGTGTAAATGTTCACACACAAGTCAGTGCTAAGCTCACACGCTCGTGTCAAAGCTATTAGTTCAGCTGCTTGAGCTGACTTCTGAGGTATGCGAGCTGTTTCCACTACTGTCTCAAGCGTGGTAATTGCATAAGCAGCTGAAGTCGTGCCATCTGGTAACTTCAGACAGGACCCATCAACCCACAGTTCCCCATCTACATCTGGAAGGGGCGTATCTTGCAAATCGATGCGACCCTTTGTCTGCTCCTCAGTAAGGAATATGCAATCGTGAGGCTCCTTTGACTGAGACTGAGTCGCAGGATATGGCAACAAAGTGGCTGGGTTCAGTGTCGCACATCTCTTCAAGGTAATATGAGGTGCTAGCAGTGTCAATTCGTATCCTGTCAAACGAGCACTAGTTAAGTGCTGAGTCTTAGTCTGATTCAAAAGGGCATCTACTGCATGGGGTACTAGCACCAACAGTTTGTGTGACAAAACTATCCCTTCACTCTGACGTATGGACACAGCCGCCGCTGCAACTGAACGGAAGCACCCAGGTAATGCACGAGCAACAGGATCAAGAACTGCAGAAAGGTATGCACAAGGACGCTGTTTGTCCCCGTGTGTCTGTACTAAAACTGACAATGCACATCCTTCTTTCTCATGTACATAGAGTGTAAAAGCCTTCGTGTAATCTGGTGTGCCTAACACTGGTGCAGAGCAAAGAGCTTGTCTCAACTGACAAAAAGCATTTTGACATTCATCTGTCCATGGAAGGGGGATCGGAGTGTTTTTAGTTAAAAGTGCTAGCAAGGGTTTAACAATGTGTGAAAAACCCAATATCCATTGCCTGCAAAACGAAGTCAGACCAATGAATGCACGGACATCTTTCTGCGTGGAAGGTACTGGGGTGTCTAAAATTGCTTGAATGCGATCTGGTGTCAGTGCACGGCCCTCCTTAGACAGAAGGTGTCCTAAATAGGTCACCTTCGGTCTACAATATTGCAATTTCTTCCGTGATACTTTATGGTGGTGTGTAGCAAGAAAAGAAAGCAAGGACAAAGTGCATTTCTCACACTGCTCAGGTGTATCAGCTGCCAACAAGATGTCATCGACATATTGTATGAGAGCCACTCCTTTAGGCAGGGTAAAGGAATCAAGCTGTCTCTTCAATGCTTGACTGTAAATACTAGGACTCTCAGTATAGCCTTGAGGAACTCTACAAAATCTGTATGATCTATTATTCAAAGTGAAACCGAACAAATATCGGCTATCAGGATGAATAGGAATCGAGAAGAAAGCATTCTTCAGATCAATTACAGAAAATGTAGTTGCTGTTGGAGGGACCAGGGTAAGCAATGTCGTTATGTCAGATACTACAGGGTACTGTGGTACTACAATCTTGTTAACTTCTCTCAAATCGATGATAAATCTATAGATCCTAGTGTCAGTATCTTTTTTCAAAATGGGAAGAATCGGACTATTGCAAACATTGTAAGGAACTTCTTCCACAACCCCCACCTTAATTAAATCATGTACAATACGTGTGAGTGCTTCTTCTCCTTCTCGAGAAATTTTATACTGAGGCAGTCTTGGCAATAAAGCGCCCTCCTTAACACTAATATGTACTGGTGGAATAACCATTTGTCCTACATCAGTGTCCGAAGTAGCCCACAAAGTACTAGGGAGTGAGGCTAGTGCAATGTCCTCTTTAATAATACAAGATCTCTCAATCACAGGGTAGTTGTCATTCAAAATAACCCGTACTCCTTCCGGAGAACACCGTATCGTAGCCCTGAAATATTTAAGCATATCAAGACCCACAATATTGTCTGGTGTGTTTGGAGAAAGCAAAAACGGACATGGAGCAGTAAACTTATCAACATCGAATGCAAGTGGTTGTGACAATGGGCTAAGGGAAGGTGTTCCATCGAAACCTATCGATGTAATGGTTAAGCCAGACAGGGGAGCCCTTGGAACCAACTGTTTAGACAAGGCGCTACGAGTAGCTCCTGTATCAACCAGAAACTGATCAGTAGAGCCCAAAACATGTGCTGTAACATAGGGACCCCTCTGATCTACTGGAACTTCAACTGATTCCTTACCCCATCCTAGGCAATCCTATGCATAAGCAGAATCTTGAAAATCAGAGGGCACATAGTCAGACATTTGATATTGGTTCCTTCTATCAAAAGTGTTAAACCCATCCTGCCCACGTGTATTAGCATCAAACCGAGCACGATCATTCGCGCTTCCTCTAGGCCCTGGATATCCTGAACGATTTCTCATTTGTCCCCGACCACGTAGATTCTGCTGAGCACGCAGTACTGGACAATCAGAAAGCCAATGTCCAAATTTTTTGCAGTACGCACACTGATCAACAGACAAATTTGAACGAGTATAGGAAGGAAAGGACGAACCATAAGATCCACGTCCACCTCTATCATGACCTCTAGAAGGCGGACCATAAGCTTGAGCCAACATAACCTTTGTTTTCAACTCTTTAGACTTTTTGTCCTCATTACCTTTAGTTTCTAATTCTTGTCGCTCATAATACTGAGCCATAGTTAAAAGAGAAACCGGAGAAGAGGTAGTCCATGAACTCTCACTGGCCTTTAAGCGACTAGCTATCCCTGGCAAAAGGTTTGCGACATATTTATCAACAAACAGATGCCTACCCGTGTCATCTATCAATGACTGGCCACTAAAATCGTGGAATGCCTCTTCAAAGCGTGTGAAAAAGTCAGAAACTGATTCATCTACCTTTTGCTTGCAAGACGCTAACACTGTCCAATCTATCTTTTTAGGGGGAATGATCGTCTTTAACTTAACTAATATAGCTGCCGGAAGATTTAAAATTAACTGACACGGTTTCTGTGCAGGTTCTCTATCTTCATCTAACCGCTCTAAATCTTTCCACAATGCTCCAAATGTCGCATTATCATCAATTTTACGCACAGTTCTCCACATATCAGGCGGTAATATTAATCCAAAAAACAAATCAATATCAGACAAAGTCATAGTACAAGAGCTAATTGCACCCTCAACTTCCTCATAAAAGGCTGCTGGATTCTTTCGCGGGTCAGGCAATGCATTTTTAAGGGCCATAACATCTGCCCTATTCCAAGGAGTGTAAACCCAATTATAAATAAAGTACCCTTTCGCATTAGTAGAAGTCTTATCATCCTCTGTACCCGTTCCTTTAGGAGGAACATATAAAGGTGCGGCTTCCCGCATGGGTTTCACATGAATTACAACATTCTTATCTGTTTCAGGAGTAGGAGGTCGTGCCATGCTGATCTGAGATGCTAGTGCAGCTGCTTCTGCTGCCTTTTTCTCCTCTCGCAAACGGGCTGCTTCAACACGCAGTTTAACCAAGCGTCTGATCGTGTCAGCCACCTGGGAGAAGACAAAAAGACCGTCACGTAATTGTTTACAATCAGCTGCTACATCATCGGGCTCCATATCTACCGAATGCTTCCTAAATCGTTCAATAACCTCTGCAGCAAATGTATCGGTAAAATATATTTGCTCCCTTTCCTGCCATCCTTGTATACTATCTAAAAGTTCTGAAGCAGTGGTAGTACTACAAACGGCTTTACGTGCAGCAGATCTAATGTCAGATGCACGCCCAGCAGATAACATTGAACGAGTTTCTCGAGTGTTGTCCTGGTCTGAAAAAGAGTCCTCATCTGACTCATGAGGAGCGGAAGAAAAAATATACGGAGGTGGAGAACGATCTAATAACAAAAAATCCTCTTGCGGTTTATTAAGGATAGGATAAAGGGGCTGCCTAACAGCGTATTGGCCAGTTACCTGTAAATGGCGTTCCCTATCTTCCCTCTCTTTAATTTCTTTCATCTCCTTGTTTTTTAACTCTAATGCTTTCGCATAAATGGTCTTTCGCTGTTCTTTGTCAATCAAGGCTTGCTCACGCTTCATTCGCTCACACACTTCTTTCTCCCACATTCGCACACAATCAACATATCTTGCCTAGTCTTTCGTTTAAACATACATTGTTCCACATACTGAATCTTTCGCAAATCAAATGACCCATACATCGGCCAACGCAACTCAGGATCTTTACTAGTATATTTGTTCCATAACGTGCAGTACATTATAGAAGAAATACCATACTTAATATACATATCCCTATTAGGCGTCCCCTCCGGGGTGCTGGTTGTGCTTCGATCAAGTCTCAAATTGGTACCACTACAAAAGCAACACATCCTACGAAGTGTGCTGAAAACAGGCATGCCAAAAAATAGTGCAAAATATGCAGTATTATAATCAAAGTAGCGCTTAAGGTACTCTTCGTACGTTGCGCTGTTCAAACAATTTTAAATAGAGAAAATTCTCCTCATTACCTGCCTATATGTATTGCAATACATATATAATTACAAAACAGATTCCAAAATTGGCCAATAATACAAACAAAGCCGCAGTAAGTGTTACTAAACTACCTTACAAATCAAAGGCATCAAACCAACAGCAAGTGCCGCAAAACGGCTCTTACCAATCAAATGGTGTCCAGGTTCCAACTGCCAAGGTCTCAAAATCGACCAAATGGTCACTGCACAGCGAATCAACAGAAGAGATCTCAGTCGAGGACCGGCGCCGCCGGGATGGTCAGATCAGAAAGAAAGGAAAACGCTGTGGGTGCCAAGACTTGGGTCTCCTCAGGCAGCGATCGCGTCCAGAAGCGAGATTCCAAACCTTCGTCTCGACCAATCCTTCGGGCATCCGAGTCGCCGATGAGTCCCACGTTGGGCGCCAATTTGTTGTAGTGAGCCTCAACAAGGCCTACCAGTGCTTAGGGGTTCTCCCTTTCTGCACAGAGTCCTCAGACCAATAGGAAGAAGTTGGCACAGAAACTGGAATAGAAAGAACAGAGTTTATTAAACCTCATGAGGTGGAGCTACATTCACACAGCACCCTTCGGTAATGCATGAAGTAGCACACTGAATGGAAGGACCTTGGTCCTTTGAACGCTGGGTGGTAGGAAATTTGTGTGAGCCCGGTGATGCCTCAACTTTCCCACTCAAAAAAGTTTGGAAAAAGTGATTTTTTCAGCTAAATTTGAGGTTTGCAGGGGATTCTGGGTAAGAAAACGTTGAGGGATCCACGCAAGCCATACCTCCCTGGAATCCCCGGGTGTCTAGTTTTCAGAAATGTGTGGGTTTGGTAGGTTTCCTAGCTGGCCGCCGAGCACGGGGCCAAAAACCCAGGTGACCCCTCGCAAAACCAGGTCGTTTTGTGATAGGCAACTTTGATGTCGCCTCAATACGCTTTGGGCCCTTGCCTGTCGCGGGTACTTGGGCCTCCCACACGAGTGAGGCACCCTTTTTATCGGGAGACCTGGGGGAACGCTGGGTGGTAGGAAATTTGTGTCAGCCCGGTGATGCCACAACTTTCCCACACAAAAATGTGTGGAAAAAGTGATTTTTTTCAGCTAAATTTGAGGTTTGCAGGGGATTCTGGGTAAGAAAACGTTGGGGGATCCACGCAAGCCATACCTTCCTGGAATCCCCCAGGTGTCTAGTTTTCAGAAATGTGTGGGTTTGGTCAGTTTCCCTAGCTGACCGCGGAGCACGGGGCCAAAAACCCAGGTGATCCCCCTTGCAAAACCAGGTTGTTTTGTGATAGGTAATTTTGAAGTCGCCTCAATAGGTTTTGGGCCCTTGCCTGTCGCGGGTACTTGACCCACCCACACAAGTGAGGTACCATTTTTCTTGGAAGACTTTGGGGAATGCGGGCTTGGTGGAATTTTGTTGATCCACACAGATTTCAGAACTTTCCACCACAGAAATGTGAGGAAAATGTGGTTTTTTTGGACACATTTTGAGGTTTGCAAGGGATTCTGGGTAACAGAACCTGGTGAGAGCCAGACTAGTCACCCCATCCTGGATTCCCCTGGGTGTCTAGTTTTCAAAAATGTATAGGTTTGCTAGAATTCCCTAGGTGCCGGCAGAGCTAGGGTTCGAAATCTACAGCTAGGCACTTTGCAAAAAAAGGATCAGTTTTCACTGTGAAAATGTGGTGTCCACGTTGCGTTTTGGGCCGTTTCCTGTCACGGGCACGAGGCCTACCCACACAAGTGAGGTACCATTTTTCTTGGAAGACTTTGGGGACTGCGGGGTGGGTGAAATTTTGTGGATCCACACAGATTCCAAAACTTTCCACCAGAAAAATGTGAGGAAAATGTGTTTTTTTTTACAAAGTTTAAGGTTTGCAAGGGATTCTGGGTAACAGAACCTGGTGAAAGCCAGACAAGTCACCCCATTCTGTATTCCCTGGGTGTCTAGTTTTCAAAAATGTACAGGTTTGCTAGGTTTCCCTATGTGCCGGCTGCGCTAGGGCCTAAAATCCACAGGTAGGCACATTGCTAAAAATAAGTCTGTGCCTTGTGGGCTTTCTGCCACCCTGGGGGGGAATCGGGGGGGGTTTGCCCCGATATGGCCCCAAGGGGGGGCAGAAAGACTGTGGCTATTTTTTGGGGGGGTGGGGCATTGGTATGCCCATTCTGAGCAGCCCCCACCCCCACGCATAAAAAAGCCAGCGTAATCGCTGGTGCCTAGTGGGCTTTCTGCCACCCTGGGGGGGAATCGGGAGGGGGAGTTTGCCCCGATATGGCCCCAAGGGGGGCAGAAAGACTGTGGCTAATTTTTTGGGGGGTGGGGCATTGGTATGCCCATTCTGGGCAGCCCCCACCCCGACGCATAAAAAAAGCCAGCGTAATCGCTGGTGCCTAGTGGGCTTTCTGCCCCCCTGGGGGACAGATCAGGGGCCACTGCCCCCATCTGCCTCCACGGGGGGCAGAAAGACTGGAATTTCTCTGGGGGGTGGTGGTATTGTCATGCCCATTTTGGGCAGCCCCCACCCCTACATGAATACAAAAAAAATCCCTGGTTTCTAGTGGGCTTTCTGCCCCCGGGGGGGGCAGAAAAACTGTAAAAAAAAATTGGGGGGTGGGGGCATTGAAATGCTCGTTTTGGGCAGCCCCCACCCTAATTTCAATTGCTCAAAATAAATCCCTGGCGTCTAGTGGGCTTTTTGCCCCCCCGGGGGGGCAGAAAGGCTGTAATTTTGGTGGGGGGGGTGGGGGCATTGGCATGCCCGTTTTGGGCAGCCCCCACCCTAAGTAAAATTGCCCAAAAAAAAACCCTGGCATCTAGTGGGCTTTCTGCCCCCCCCGGGGGGGCAGAAAGACTGTAATTTTTTTGGGGGGTGTGGGGGCATTGACATGCCCATTTTGGGCAGCCCCCACCCTAATTTCAATTGCCCAAAATAAATCCCTGGCGTCTAGTGGGCTTTTTGCCCCCCCGGCGGGGCAGATTGGGGGCTACTGCTCCCATCTGCCCCGGGGGCAGAAAGGCTGTAATTTTGGTGGGGTGGGGTGGGGGCATTGGCATGCCCGTTTTGGGCAGCCCCCACCCTAAGTAAAATTGGGGGAAAAAATCCCTGGTGCTAGTGGGCTTTCTGCCCCTCAGGGGGGCAGATTGGGGGCTACTGCCCCCATCTGCCCCCCAGGGGGGGGCAGAAAGACTGTAATTTTTTTGGGTGGGTGGGAGCATTGGCATGCCCATTTTGGGCAGCCCCACCCTAATTTCATTTGCCTAAAAGAAATCCCTGACGTCTAGTTGGCTTTTTGCCCACCGGGGGCAGATTGGGGCTACTGCCCCATCTGACCCCAGGGTGGCAGAAAGGCTGTAATTTTGGTGGGGTGGGGGTGGGGGCATTGGCATGCCCGTTTTGGGCAGCCCCCACCCTAAGTAAAATTGGGGGAAAAAATCCCTGGTGCTAGTGGGCTTTCTGCCCCTCAGGGGGGCAGATTGGGGGCTACTGCCCCCATCTGCCCCCCAGGGGGGGGCAGAAAGACTGTAATTTTTTTGGGTGGGTGGGAGCATTGGCATGCCCATTTTGGGCAGCCCCCACCCTAATTTCATTTGCCTAAAAGAAATCCCTGGCGTCTAGTTGGCTTTTTGCCCCCCCCGGGGGGCAGATTGGGGGCTACTGCCCCATCTGACCCCCAGGGGTGGCAGAAAGGCTGTAATTTTGGTGAGGGGGTGGGGGCTTTGGCAGGCCCGTTTTGGGCAGCCCCCACCCTAAGTAAATTTTTGAGAAAAAAATCCCTGGCGCTAGTGGGCTTTCTGCCCCCCGGGGGGGCAGAAAGACTGGTGTGCCCAAAACACAATGGGGGGAGCAAAGGCCCTTGCTAGTGGGTGGATCCCTGCTTGGGGATCGCCCTCCTGGGGTGATCCCCAAGCAGGGATCCACTAGGGAAGGGTACCATTGGAAAGGGGAGATTAACCCCTTTCCAACGATACCTCTCCGAAGTGTTTCGGTGCTCGGGGGGCTGAGATAGCCCCACGAGCACTGAAACACTGAAACTGAAACTCAGTTTCAGTTTCGTTTTCAATGTAATGACGACAACGCGCCATGCGCGCGATCGTCATTACTTTGAAAACCAGGGTTTTGCCTCGGGAGGTTGGGGAAGCTCTTCCCCACCTCCCGAGGCACAAAAAAAAAATGGAAATCCCTCTGCTGTTTACAGCAGAGGGATTTCCTGCCCCTGTCCTCATGACGGAATGGTTCCGTCATGAGCACAGGAGCACCGGTGCTCATGACGGAACCATTCCGTCATGAGCACCGAAAGGGTTAAAGGACTACCTTCAGTGAAGCTGGAGTGAACGGTTGTATGTTGTGCATCTGACAGTAAGTACCTTGTTTTGCTTTGGCTGGGATATAATTGTTGTTTCTGTCACACTCCGAATTGTGACATGCGCAGCTCCTTCGCATTCTACACTGCAGAGTGTGCCTGGGCGATCCCAGATACACACTGCGTGCTAAAAGCTGTGACCCATAATGCTAAAGCACTAGACCTGATACACTTGGTTACAGCGGAGTTGATTGCCCTCCACCAAAATCCTTGTGTGTTGGTAGCTGGTCCCTGATTAATGCAACGCTGCATTCATGAGTGGCCGCTTCCTCATTTGCAACGGCATGAACAATATAGAATGTGTTAAAGGAGCCAGAAGTGTCAATTTTAGTATCCCATTTGTCCAGGCTTGTCACCATCGTGGGCCCAGTGTACATAGGCTGATGTTGCAGGGCAGTGGATGTTGCGAAACATGCTTATTTGTGCTGCAGTGGACTTACAAATCTGTTGTCCCACAAAATGGCCTTTCAGTAGCATTCGCAGAATCCTGCCCCATTAATATTAACCAGGCAGGATTATTTTTGCTAATTTTACTGAGTGGGTGATTTGCGCATACAGATCTGATATCATGTGAGGCAGTGCTTTAAATGGGCCGGTACTCACCTGTACTGAGTACCGGCACTTCAGAATTTTCTGGCCGTCAGTACCGGCACTTTTCTTAGGTCAGGGAGAGTACCTGTACCCTCATTGAGGGCACAGCAGGCTCAGGTTAGGTATCTCCTCCAGCTCAGGGCAGATGCCGCTCTGCTTCCGAGGAGCTTGCAAGTCACTGAGCCCCTCAGTGGCTTTTTGCAGAGTCGCTGCTGGAGATTCCAGCAGCGCCCACTTGAATGTCCCCAGACTGCAGGGGGTTAAGAGGGCTTGCCTTGCGTCATGCTGTGATCAACAGGACAGGGTCTAGACAGACCATGCACTGTCGATCAGGTGCGCAAGGGCTATTAGGCTTCAAGTGCTTAAGGCCCCCCCCACCCCTTCCTCCATTAGGCGTGTGAAATGGGCTGGGGCTGCCAGTCAGTAATCCTGTCCCATTTAAGGAAATGCACTGGCCGTACTAAAGTGAGCGGCAGCGACACACAATCCTCTACCTTCCCCAAAGCAGGTTTTTTTTCCATCTTTTTGATCAGCACAGAGGCTGCTTTCCTTTGTGTGCCCCTCCAACACTAATCGCTGCCTTTACACGATGACAGTGACTGACCTGGGTACTGGCTCCATGGGTGTAAAGTTAACCCTTCTCATAGAGAAATGAACAGCAGGGAACGCTGCAGCACTCCAGGAATGAGCTCCATGACAACTGGCAAATGGATTTGGTTGAGGGAAAGTTAAGATGAACATAGAAGGAAGGGGGAGGGACGAATGTATAGAAGTGAAGCGACAGGTGAAGTTAGGACTGCCACTTTTTTCACATAAAAATACCAGATATTTGTTGAGTTCTGAAATCATGAATGGGCTTTGAAATGGTATTTTAACACAAATTTGTGTACAGTCAAAAATCCTGTGCATTTCTTGTTAACTTTAATAATCGTTTATACATATATATATATATATATATATATATATATATATATATATATATGTCTGTGTGCTTGCCGACGTGTGTGTGCCTAGTTTTGTGTGAGAGAAAGAGGGAGAGAATCAGGACACTCTCAGGAGATATTTTAAAGGGAATGGGTGGAATGCTTTTGTGTTCATCTCAGCTTGTTTCGCTCTCTGTGTGTGTGCACGCTTGAGAATATTTAGTATTGTGCCAAACAACAACAAATAACATGACATTAAGAAGCAGCAAATATTACAAAACTAGGAAATGTTAACATCTCATCCTGTTTGGCTTTCATTTTGTGTAATGAGTTAACCTGTTTTGTTTACATAAACGCATTTCTCATGCGTTTTGATATGTGCTGCAACTGGTATAGAAGTCATTATGTATCATCATATCTTGCCCTTAGCCCCGCCTCTAGCCCCGCCCATTTGCCACACCTCTAACTCATTTTAATGAGTACCTGCACTTATTTTTTCCCATTTAAAGCACTGATGTGAGGTCATCCTCATGGACATCATTTAGAGGTCTCCAAGGGTCCCTGCTGCGAAAACCTGGCATGCCCCTTGTGACCCCTGGCACTGCCTTTGCAAACCCTAGTGTCAGCAGTGGCAAAATCAGTGCCAGGAACAGAAAGAAGCATCTTGTTGTTATGGACGTCGGTGGAGGCTTCACTCTCCTTGTTTTTTAATCCAATTTTTATTATAATGACAGTGAATAATATTACATTATTTGCTATTAGGTTAATAAAAAATGGAATACTAATAGATGGAATATGACTCTCCCAAGCAGCTGAGGTAAGTTAAAACAAGCATTGGCATAGCCAATAGGTCTCGCCTTTGGGACCTTATAAGTGTTTAGCCATGCAACAGTTGATGTTGTTGCACCAAGGATATTGTGCTGGATAACCAAACACTTATAAGGTCCCAAAGCGAGACCTATTGGCTGTGCCAATGCTTGTTATTACAAGGAGTGGGAAGCAGTGGAGAGAAGAATGATGGTGAAAAAGCAGAACGTGTGAAGAAAGCAGAGAAAACGGGTGAGGGCAGGATTGTAAGTGGGGCTGGACCTGCTGGGTCTCAGACACGGCAGTTATTAAAACGAACTTTACAAGCAAAATACTGATTGATGTCTCAACAGTGACCGTAAAAACCCTCAAAATAATCCATGTCAGCGATGCAGTACCTGTTTACATTTCACATTTTCCTTCTTCTTCATTTAGCATTCCCATACAAGTGAGGAAAGAGAAGTGGTTGTGTGTGTCCGAGTTGGAGAGGGCATGGGAATGAGGAGGTGCTGGATGGAAGTGCTGCTAACGAGTATTGGCAAACATGTTGTTTGTTGTGTGATACACCTGCATGTAATAACAGAAAACTCCCAGGCACCCAAATACTGATGATGATGTGGGAAGGACAGGGGTTTAGTTCACATTTTCTAAGCCACACCCTTAATTGTATCGGCAACCCCACTTGGAAGATACCACCCACATTTGCACACCACATAAAATACCGGGTGTGGGAGACAAAAGAGGATGCAAAGCGGAGTGGGAATCAGCATGGCGAGAAAAGAGCAAAATGATAAGCACGGGGGTGGAGAAAACTTTGTTACATAGAGTGGAAGATAGAAAAGAGGAAGAGGAGGAACGAAATGTCTGGGAAGTGCGCTGTGGTCAGCAGAAAAAGGAACGTCGTTTGTTGCAAGGTGCGAGGAAGACCGAAATGCTCACAGACCCATTTGCCTTTTCAGTGTGGCCAGTCCAGTCAGCGATAGAGAGATGGATGGGGCAGAGGTCCGAGAAGGGAGAGATGGCTGTAGTTGGGAGGCAGCAGGATTCTATAGGGGAGAGAGAAGGGAATAGATATAACCAGAGGAAGATAGGCTTGGAGCAGAAAGAAAAGGATAGAGGAGCGAAGTGGGCACAGAAAAATGAGGGGAGGAAAATGAGCAAGAGAAAAGGAAATGGTAAATATTTAGAATGGAAAGAGAGAAAATGGTTAGAGACGGCAGTACATGGAAAAGGGGCACAGGGAAAGGAGGAGGGAAAATGAAGGAGATAGAGGTGAAGGTTGATGGATGCGGGGCAGGAATGGAAACGGGGTAGAAGGGGATGGAGAAGAGAGAGGAAAGAGACATTGGAGAAACAAGGAGAAGATGGGCAGGCACAACATGAGTGGAGCGAGTTCCTCCTTGAAACAAGGGTTCCCTCCATCTCACATCTTCTCCCATCAGTCTGCACAGAAGCACCAGTGGTGTCAGTCTGAGTCAGAGCAGCAACCTGTATGGGGAGGTGCCTGTATTAAAAAAACACACACAAAAACACGCACAGAGAGATATACACTGCTACAGTCGTACAAAAACAGAGATAAATGCACGCACACTAGAACACACGTACACACGCACGCATGACCATGCACAGACATACTCACACGCACTCTCACAAATACTCACGTAGGACCCCCACCTCCGAGTACCCCTAGAGTACATTTTAGGGAAGACCCTGATTTTGCCCCTCAGGGCTCCCTACCACCCCTGCCCCCGCTCTATTCTAAGACGAGGTTCAGTGTGATTGCAAAAAGCGGCCAAATAACGGCCCCTCCCCCACCCAAAGCGGGAATCTTCAAGCAGTACCCCGGGGTAACAAAGCGTAGCCCGTTTTCTTTTCTCTTTTCCACTTCTGAGGCCCTGTAGATGGCGCACCCCATCCCTCATACTGCAGAGGAAGAGTCGACGGCAGTGGCAGAAGTCTAAAAGCGGGGCCTTAGCCTTCCAGGCATCGGATCCACATTAAACACAACTGTCTTATCCGATTGCCGTTCCTCATCGTCGCTCCCCTGCTCGGATATGGATACGGAGGGACTGGAGCCTTCCGGACTGCGGAGTTAAAGGTGAGGCTGGGGGTGGCGGCCATGGCGTATTTTTCCGCTTTGTTTTGGTTCTCCAGTAGCCGCTCTGTTTGGGTTCCTTCTATCTGCACGATTGTGAGAATTGAGTTTCATACGTAACTATTTTCATCAATATGGCATTTTTCTATTTGGTCAGTGTGATGCTGTTATGCTGCATGATGGAGAGATCGCTTTTAACGTGTTTTAATTTTAACAAGTGTGTATTTTTCTATTGTAATATTTATAGAGCTTACTACTCCTATGCGAGATGTGAAAGCGCTTGCCTACATAGATAGCATAATACCACTTGACTGCTAGAAACGGAAGCATCGCGTGATGGTTGTTTTCACATTAAAGGGCATGCTTCACATATTTTGACACAAAGGAGAGCTGTGCTACAAAAAAAACATGCACTGAAACACAAGTGCGGCCCCGCGGCCAGAAAGTGAAACTCCGGGTTAAAGAAGTGGGAGGGGTGGGGAGTGCGATTCCCTTGCGGGAGCGAGCGGCGCCAGGAGCGATAATTGCTACCATATGGCGCCAGCTGCTCGCTCCCGCAAGTGAATCAGCTAACGTGCACGCGTTGCCATTGAAGGCAATGGAACGCGTGCACGTTTTTGGCTGAAAAGCCGAATCGATTGCAAAAGGTCTTTTTGCCTATGCAGCGCATGCGCGCTGCGTAGGCGAGACCTAAAAAATGCTTTTAAATATATGTATGCTGCGTGCTTGCAGTTTTGAGTGTGTTTATGTAAGAGAGATTGTGTGTATGTGTGTGTATGTGTAGGCAGAGTGTGTGTGAGTGTGTGTGTATTTGTGAATGCGTGTGTATGTGCAAGCATGTGTATGTGTGAGTGAAAGTGAAGTTCAAAGGGCATGTGAAGTCCCTTCCACTACGTTAAATCAAAGGGGGGACAAAAGAGCTAATTATTTAAAGAGGTCATGCTCCTGTGCTCCTTCCAGTACACAACTAAATCACAGAAAGGAGTCCGTTCCTCTATAGGGCAGACACACTGCAAGTTGCTATCTGCCTAGTGTTCAAGTCGCTAGGAGATCTCAATTTCAGATCGTAATGCCCTCACACACCTGTTAGGGTGTCATGCTTCATCACATGCTTCATCACATGCTTCATCACATGCTTCACACCCTTCACATACGGCGTCCTCAGATCAAAAGAACTCCGCCAAAGAAGCCACCAGGCCCGTCAGACATTGCAGCGCCGGTCTGACGAGGAGCCCCCTATGATGAAGCATGACACCCTAACAGGTGTGTGAGGGCATTACGATCTGAAATTGAGATCTCCTAGCGACTTGAACACTAGGCAGATAGCAACTTGCAGTGCGTCTGCCCTATAGAGTCACTTCCACTACACCTGGTATATTGGTGAATTGACGTCCATGGCCATCCTGTTATTCGCATTCACAGAATGTCAACTTTTTAAATGCAGTCCCTCTGTCTTAAAGGGAGTGTGACTGCAGCCATAAAAATAAGTTGACATTCAGTGAATGGCATTAAAAGGAGTATGACTACATTCATAAAAACAAGCATTTGCAATGCAATAGGTCTCGCATTTACGCGAGTTTAAGCATTGTAAACGACAATACCTTTTATTTATGTTTTAAAAACAAAAACAAAAATAAAAGGCATTGTCATTTGCAATGTCAATAGCTCAAACTCGGGTAAATGCGAGACCTAATGCATTGCAAATGCTTGTTTAGGTAAAAGTGCCTGCCTTTCACCACAACAGAACCAAGCCTCGCGTGACATGACTGGCTCTAGCCCCGCCTGTGCCCCTCACGCAGAAGAAAACAACAAATTAATTAAATAACCATGCGCGGCCGCGAAAGTGAGCGGACCGCGCTGCAAATTAATTAAATAAACAAGCGCGGCCGCAAAAGTGAAAGCGGCCTGCGCTGCAAATTAATTAAATAAACAAGCGCGGCCGCTAAAGTGAAAGCGGACCGCGCTGCAAATACAAAAAAATAAAAATAGTGCTGTTAGCCATGATAAAGCAGACCGTGTCGCATGGCTAGTAAAAGGTCCAGTCCTTATGGGCGGTAACATATGGAGACAAGGCGGTACCAAGGAGGGACTAAAAAGCCTATTTACCAATCAGAAGCCAGCATTTAAGAAGGACAATGACACAAAGCCAATGACAAATATGGGCGGAGAGTGGACGAGGCTTCCACAGCATACCCTACTACAGCATGCATCGCAGAGCGAGCAGCGCAACTCGCTGCCGCTAGGCTCGACCTAAAAAGTACACACAAATAAAGAAGCAACATTGAATAATTGAAAGCTTTTTGTATATTTGAATTAAACAAAATATTTCGATATTTGAGCATTTGTTTCATGTATACTTGATTTTGTATATGATTTTAAGGTTCACATCATAGAAATGGTTTAGGCCAGGGGTCCCCAGCTTCCAATAATGACTTTTAGTAATGATTCAGCGGGGGTCCACAGAAGTCAAATGGTTAAGAACCACTGTGTTATGTTATTACTATTTACAGAGCGCACATTCATCATCAGTTTCTTGACACTTATACAGATACCATGTCGACAGGGAGCACAAACCCATATTACTTGCAGTATGCCTGTTTAAATAGCCAGGTTTTCAGCTGTTTGTGAAAAGATCCAAAATTAATCTCTTGCCGCATGTCATCTGAAAAGGGCTCATCGACCACCTATGCCAGAGTGATATCACAGACGTCACGTTCAGATGGATGGCATCCTCTCTCGCATCATCTGTGGTGTCCCCCAAGGCTCATACCCCAGCCCAACCATCTTCAACGTCTACATGACACCAGTCGCAGACATGGTCAGATCACACGACTTCAACATCATCTCCTACGCCGACAACACTCAGCTTGTCCTTTCGCTCTCAGCCTACACCACCTCGATGAAGACCAACTTCCACAACTGTATGAAGAAAGTCTCAGCCTGGATGGTGGACAACTGCCTGAAGATCAACAAGGACAAGACTGAAGTTCTGATCATCGGCAAACACACTGCCTTCTGGAATGACTCCTGGGGGCCATTGCAACTCGGATCCACCCCTACGCCAAAAGACCATGCCCTCAACCTCGGCATCATCCTCAACAACAAACTCTCCATGAAACAGCAGGTCAACGCCGTCTTCTCACCCTGCTTCCACACGCTCAGCAAAATATTCAAGTGGCTCCCCATCAGCACCATGACGACGCTAACGCAGGCCCTTATCACCAGCCTAATGGACTACAGCAACACACTATGCAGGCACCACCACCGAACTCATGCAAAGACTCGAGACGATCCAGAACGCAGCCTCCAGACTGATCCTCAACATGCCTAAGAAAACCCACATCACTCAGCACCTGAAAGACCTCCACTGCATCCCTGTCCAGAAAAGATGCCATTTCAAGCTCCTGACCCACGAATACAAAGCCCTCCACGACGAAGGACCACCTATATGAACCACCGCCTGCACTTCCACCAACCCCCCCAGGAACCTCTGCTCCGCACACCTCGCCCTCACACAGATCCCTCGAATACGCGACTGAGGTGCCCGGAGGACGCTCCTTCTCCCATTTTGCCACCAAAGCCCGGAACACCCTCCGCTCCACCTCCGCATCGCACCCTAGCTGACCGACTTCAGGAAGGGGCTAAAGACCTGGCTCTTCGACTGAGACCTGCAGCAAGCGCCTGGATACTGTCTCGGGTGACAAGCCACGCATCAATTGATTGATTCCAGGTGGAGAGAGCCACCACAGAGAAACTATGGCCCCGGCTCTCCATTTACATTTTGGGACAACAAGACAGTTTGCCTCCTTAGCTCGCTGGGTACGGCAAGGTATGTATTTCTTGATTCTCTCCACACAAAAAAATGGGAGCAGTCTTATTCAAGCTTTTAAACACCATGCAACACAACTTAAAATAAACGTGTTTCTTTATGAGAAGCCAGTGTAATTTTCTTAGTACGGGTGTGACATGGGTGTGTTGAGGAAAGAGAAAAAAATAATAAAACAATGCGGCCTCAATTTAGATGACCTGAAGTATGTGCAGGGCAGTATTAGGGAGTCCTGGATAGACAGAATTTCAGTAATCAAGTCTCTAAATAATTGCTGAGGTCACAATTAATTTCCTCACCTCAATACATAACAGAGGAACGTTTTTTCTCAAGGTTTTTAGTAGAAAGTAGCATTTAGATACTGTGAACCCTACCTGGTGAATTAGGGCCTGATTGCTAGTTTGGCGGTCTTGAAGCGGGCTGCCACACTCCAAGACTGCCAACTCCTTAGTCAGGCCACCCGATTACAAGTTGTAATCCTGGCGGGTAGTCCTGCCACGGCGGTCCCACTGCAGAGCCTTTCTAAGGTTCATAGGAGAGCCTTAGAAAGGCACCGCCATGGGAGCGTCGCAGCCAGTTCCTGCACGAACAGAAATGCACAATGTTGTGCATTTCTGTCCGTGCAGGAACAGGGGGTGCAAAAATACAGGGGGGCACAACATGGCCCCCCTGCATGCACACCTCATGCACAGAGGCAATAGGGGGCCCTGTAGGGCCCCCTTAGTTTTTCATGGCGGGCTCATCGCCATTAAAAGGTAGGCAGTGAGGAAACTCATAATATGCTCGGCAGTGCCGCTGCGGCACTGCCAGCATATTACTTCCTCAGACCGATGCTCCACTGCCACGGGATCAAGGATCCTGGTGGTAGCAGTGGTCCAACCGCCATACTTGTAATACAGAGGAAGGACCGCCAGTCTGGCAGTCCACAGACCGCGACCACGGGTTCAGCCGTCCAATGGGCCGCCGAACTCATAATCGGGCCCTGAATGTGATTCCATCTATCACAACACCGAGGCTCTTTGCAGAGGCTGAAGGAATTAGTGTTGGGCCAAGTTCACTTCGCCAATAACTTACTCCAAATATTTTGCCTATTATGCAACAAGACTATTTCAGTCTTGTCAACATTCAACTTCAAATAACTAATTGCCATCCTACTGGCAATAAATCTCATGGTGTTTTGAAGCTTTTCATAAGATGAGGGAGTGTTATTCATGTGAAATAGCACTTGTAAGTCATCTGCTTAGTCATACACCCTGCAGTCAGGCGCTGCCAGGCCCCCTCTCAGAGGCTTTATATACAGATTGAATAAATAAAGAGACAGAGAGATGAGCCTTGGGGGAACTCCACACTGTAAAACAATCGCTTTAGCTTAGAATTGTCCTAGTTTTATAGAATGCATGTGATTCATTAGGAAGGACTCAATCCAATCTAGAGGTTTGCCCTGAACCCCTGCCTCCATTACCTGATCAATCAAAACCCTGGGATTGACTGGAAAAAGAGACAAACAGCTCTAATAGAACCAATGCCACATTTTTCCTGTGATCCTCTTTCCATCTTAGCTTGTCCACCACCGCTGTAATCATAGACTGTGCTGTGGAAAGGCCTAACACTAGCTTGAGCTAGATGGAGAAAAGTAGTGAACACAACGTGTCAGCCCAGCTCTTGAGCAACACGCACTTCTAGTAGCTCAGCTGGAAATGGAAGCAATGAGATTGGTCGGGATTTTTTCAATACCACAGCTGCCAAATAACCCTCTCGCTAACAATGTTCACAGAGTGGGCTTGGGTCCACTTCAGTCAACCGCTGGCTTTCTTCAACCAACCTCTTTCAGCTATTGGATTGAGACTGTGTCGATCACATCTTATCACAGCCTAGCAGTGGAGTATTTCTCTCTTCCAATGCTATTTGCTGTTTGGGCGCATCCTACCACTTCCACTCGAAAGCTTGCATTGAACTGCATGACACTACTTTACAAGGATAGCCCCCTCCGTCTGCTCTTGCAGGCTCCCTCCTGTGTGTGCTACACTCTAATGTCACAATGCTGCATGTATTGGCACATTGAGCCCAGACCCACTGGGTGAGCCAAGGCTCATTTAGATTGCTTTTAAGTCGAGTCAGCATTTCAAAATCTGTTTGGGCAAATCGGCTTGCAATAATGATGAATATTTCAATTGTGATTTATTTCTAACTCACCACCTTCAAAATCTATCTGTACATTTCTTTCTGTAACAACGTATGTACCTACTTATGAAACCCAAGTTAAATTGTATCACTTTTATAAACCATGTCGTCACCCGGATTTGTTGTTCTATTCTGAACAGAGCAGGTCTGTAATCTCTATCTGAGGGCATTAAGAGGCCACCTGAAGCTTCATTATGTACAGTGTTACAAAGGTTGCCTAGTAAAGATAACGAGCCGCACAAAATAACCAAAATAATATACCTTGCAAAAGCTACACAGGACTATCAAAGGCACATAAGGGACTATAAAAAATGTGCTTCTCACAATATTATTCTAGAATGCTGGTTACATATATTGAATAACGAACCAATTTAAGAGGACTGACATAGTCCAGAGGAAAGCAGAGCAAATGTGTGCGAATGTGGTATCTGTATATATGTAGAAATTAGTCGAAAGGCAGCACAGTGCTGTCTGTATAGGGTCATCCGGAAAAAGATGCATTTTGCCAGAAACAACATGAACAACCCAAGACCCACTCGCCCTTTTGCAGATAAGCTTACTACAGTGGGGAGGGTTTGAAGGTGCAAGAACCTATGAAAAGCTGGTAGAGCCTTAGGCAACATGTGACTTCCAGGAATCCAGGATTATGGATGGTAGTGTCTTGTGAAATTGTTTGGATTTGTGACATACACTGCTCTTTAAATCCACTGATACTAACCAGCAGCCATACACTGCTCTTTAAATCCACTGATACTAACCAGCAGCCATACACTGCTCTTTAAATCCACTGATACTAACCAGCAGCCATACACTGCTCTTTAAATCCACTGATACTAACCAGCAGCCATACACTGCTCTTTAAATCCACCGATACTAACCAGCAGCCGGGCAAGCACAACCCAACAACGCGTACCTGGCTTCATTTCATCTTGTGAGCAAACACTAGAGGTGGAGGAGACGCTGGGAGCATGGCCAGGTCGACAGACAGGCTAATCTGGCGCAGGGATTACCAGGCTGTGCCTAGGGGGGATGGATGCGGCTGCCGAGCAGGTGTGGGGGGGGGGCGAGAGAGGGAATCCTCGACCCGTGATTACAGGCACGGGAGGAAGACGTGACTTTAGGCGGGATAAAATGAGCAGGCACGGAGCAAGCCAACGGGCGATGGCATGAAAGGTGGGGTAGGGGGGCGGCAACTCTTCTAAACAAGCGGGGCAAGAGACGACCCCCGCTCCGGACACTCCCGTACTGCATAAATGAGTGGAAGCAGTAGCCCTCCCTATCTCTGGTGTTATGTGGGAGGGCTTACCTGGCAACCTGAGGGCTCTTTAATTAGGCCACGCGTTAAAGAGAGTGGTCCATTAAACTGAAGGGATAAAAATAAAAACATTTTAGGGTTGTGCAGGTTTGGCAAAGAAGGTGACCTCACAAGTCTAAGGAGACATATTGCTTTTCAGAGGGGGGGTGTATATTATTGATAAAATGGTCACACCCACCACATGATGGTGAATTGAGAGGTGTGTGGCTGGCAGTAAGGAAAGGGTCTACGAGCACCCATTTCATGGGGTGGGGTGGGAATACAATGTAGCGTGGACAACGGAGACACTGCGTGACTTGGGGGCTCCCGGGAAAAGGGATGCTCTGGGAACAAGGCAAGACCTACATGGACGGGTTCAGCCAAGCTCAGTCACACAGGGCACTTATTGCACAACTAGCAAAAAATCCCCTTACACACCAATGCCGGTACTACGCTCCAGTATGTATAGGTGTGGGGGCGGGGTAGTGAGTCTCCCCTGCTTCAGACTGGGGACAGGAGAAACCCAGGAACAAACAGGCAGAGAATGCTGAATTCTGTTTAAGATTCGCATTAAATCCCCATAACTTTGCGGTGTATGTATTTTCTAGCCACAGGTGAATCCTGCTTGTAGTTAATTCCGCTGCAACTGTAACAACAAGCATGTGACTATTTCGACCCCATTCAAATAAACATTGCAGCACCTGTCTAAGCAAGAACAAAAAGTGTGTCAGCTGCATAAAATCGGTAACCGGAAATAAGCATGCCTATGTCAGGCCAGAAAAGGGCTTTTGGTGGGAATGCTAGTAAATCCCAAACCAGCAGCAGCACATCAGCTGATGGAATTCCAACATAAACACGCTGACAAAGGGGCAAGAGAGGAAGGCATCCACCCCAGTCGCACACGGGTCCCCTCACCTTTCCGCACAAAGGTCGACTGTTCAATAAGGTTTTGGCAGGTGGGAAAAAAGTGGGGTGGTGGGGGCGACCAGCTTGCTCCAGCAACACTGGTGTGGCAATCTTATGTTCGAAACACACAACTAACAGGGGGATTAATGCGCTACCTCAACCGCGCAAACAGTGGTGCCCTCGCCTTTGCCACATTACAGAGACAGAAGGTGGTAAGGCGCTGGCACAGGGCAGGCCGCCAGAGGCTATGCCACCGAGCCACATTACTGGCAGCTTGGCAATGAACCTTACCCAGGGCTTTAAGTGGGATGAAAAAACCGGGGGGGGGGGGGTAACTAAGGGCGTGGCTTAAAAACACATAAGCTAAAAATCTGAGTTTAGCACAGTGTGCCGCCATTCAGGTATTTTGCTGTTTCTATCATTGCATCCAGCTATCCATATACAACAAGTAACATTACACATTAAACAAGCCAGGACTATTAGCAGGGCAGAGTCTGGCTTGTCAGTCCAGGGTAACACGATACAGGCGCCTGTGTCACATTACATGTAGGTGAGGGTTGGTACGCCTCCGTCATGTTACAAGAAGGCAGCGAGTTCCCCGTACTGTATTAAAGGACATTATAACACGAGTACTGATGGAAATTTACTAATAGAAGCCGGTATGCGCTTTCCCCAATAGCAACAGAGTAGGTATAAGAGCAAAGGGATTTTCGATCCTTGAAAAATGGCCAACAGGAGAAGGGAAATCCCCTACGTCAGCTACATTAAAAGTGGAAAAGGTGCTGTCCCTCGGGGACAGCTAATTCGGAGGGGGTCCCTAGCCTGTCGCAAGCCGCTCCTGGGGGAGGGGTGGGCGAGTTCCACTCGAAACACGGTAACCAAATCTTCCGAAGGGTTCGTCAGAAATGCCTAAAGGGAACTCAACCCGCCCCATTCAGCACTTCACAAAGCAGGAGTGTACGTGACACAGTGCACACGGGAGGAGGCAGCTTGACGGGAAGTGGTAAACCACGGAGAGAGTCTGTGACGTCAGAGAGCTCACTGCCGGCCCGGGCCCCTCTTCTTACACAACTCGGACTGGGCGGCTGCTGTCAGAAAGGACCCTTACAAAGCATACGTTCGGTCATCTGTTTTTCTTTTCACGCACACACACAGTACGCTCCTACAACAAGCATTTGCAATGCAATAGGACTCGCATTTACGTGAGACCTATTGCATTGCGGGGGCAGGGGGGCATGAACAACGGGTGTGCTGGGGGGGCGAGAAGGCACGGCAGAAAATAGTACTCGAAGTAAAGGGGCCAGTAGCCATGTAAGGATGCAAATGACGACTTGGCCATCATAGGGAGGGACTAACAGGCCTATAAACCAATGGAAGGCAGCATTCAGTAAAGGACAAAGACACAAGCCAATGAAAAAGATGGGCAGGGGAGTGGGCGTGGCTTCTCTCCGTACTCAACTACCCCAGATCAACCCCAGAGCAGCGCTTGCGCGCTGGCTCAGGGCTCGACCTAATAAGTTGACATTCAGTGAATGGCATTGGAACAAAATGCAAAGATTCCAAGGATCATTACCTGCTCCCAGCAATGCTGACAGCCCACATTCATAAAGTGAAAGCTGTAACTTAGGTTTAGTTTCCACTTTGTGAATGAATACCAACCACTTTCGGGGAAGGGGATATAGAAACAATTGGTTTGTAACTCAATTGCAGTAAAAAACTATACTGTCCATAGGAATTGCAAGGAAGCTGGGAATGGCATTTTGACGTTCTCTTTTCCTTGCAATTGGTATGGGTGTCAAAGTGCATAATGTGTGTTGCAAAGTCATTTATGAATCATAATGTACCTTTAGAACATTGTGACATAGGGTTTTGCACCTCAAAGCCTGTGATTCTGCAAATTGGGAATTTTTGCCCCTTAATCAGTCAGAATCTTATTTTTAGGAAAAGTTAATATTTTATTTAGTTAGCATAATATTAGCACGCAGGTAACACTACACAAACGCAGTTCATTTCCAAGAACATACTTCTGCAAACAGCAGACATTAGACCAATATACTGTGAGCATTCATATCAAACCTTGCAAACGAAAGTGCCTAAAGTTTTAATGGATAAACAAGGATTCAATCATTTTAGATTCGCTAACAATGTGGGCTGCCAAGAGTTAGGACTGTTGAACCTACATACAGATAGCTAAAGAAAACTATTTTGCCTGATTCAAGATAGTTTTACTTTAAAGCAAAGCATATAATATAAGGGAAAGGGCTCTTAGAAAGTTACCTTTCACTGCCTAATGCCCCGAAAGACTAATTTGCAATAGCCGCCAGCTGCAGCCCACTGAGTGCTCATACCTTGAATGAGATGATAAAAAACTGCTCCCAAAGCAGAGACAAAGGCTTGGGTGTAGGGAGGTGTTTTTCTGTTCCTCTGGCAATATAAACATTTGGGCAATGACCTCCTTTTGTTCCCCCAGTCAGGCAGGCACCAATTCAAGTGGAGAGGGAGCTGCCTTCAGAACTGGTTTGAGGTGACTACAGAGGAGAGGTTGATTTTTCCCCTGGAGACACCACTGGGGTGTGCCCACAGGCTCTGCGCAAGGGGAGAAGGGTTTCGCCATCTTGGATTTAGGCAGAGAGGGGGACTGTGGGATTGTTTGCAGTTGGGCACACAAGACATGTTGCAATAGTGGGTAAGGTAACCCCTGGGGACCTTTAGCCAATTGTTTAGGGAGGAGCCATTGATTATATTTGGCCTTATGCAGTCCTCTTTGGCTACACCCTCCATCCTTGCCCAGCTGGAGGAATGCAAGCTCCATAAAATGTGACTAAAAGAAATCTTGACATGGCAAAGGCACCAAAAATATCTGAACAGTGAGGGACCTTTCCTGGGTGTGAAATTTGGATTTCTCCCACTTGGAGCTTTCCCTCTACAAACCAATGGCTTTATCTGGACTTTGTCCAAGTGCTATACAACCTTGTGGAGTGCACCTCAACTACAGCCTGCTGCCTTGATCCTGTGAAGATTTTGGATTTCCATATTTTAGACTGAGTCCCAAGGAAAAACTTCGACAGGTTCCTGTATCTGTCACCTTTCATTCCAGTCAATCGGAAATCGCTCTTAGGTCCTGGTCTACTGTGACACTTTGACTACTGTTGGTGCTTACTGCTTTTTGGCACTATTTTTATTTAGAACTTTAAAAATGTATATCTCTGGTTCCCCTTATTGGAGTTTTGTTGTTTTTGGTGCCATTTCATTTATTTCAAAGTACCCTATTTTTATAAATTGGTTTGGAATTTTTCTTGTGGTGTGTTTTGACTCTAACATTGTTTAGACACTGCATAAATATTTAACAGCCTTGCCTCTAAGCTAAGCCTGTCTGCTCTGTGCCATAGCTACAGGGGGGTTGAGCTCAGATTAATTTAGTGACTTTAGTGGTTCACACTGAGAAGAATTGTGTTTGTTGCTTAAGGTGGATAGTAAATCCAATTTCTTACATTGTCCCCAACAGAATTTACAGGGCTCTAATAATGAAGGTCTTACTGGTTAATAATAGGAGCCTACAAGGAAATTAGAGAAAATTTGTCAATTGCTAAGATAGAAAAGTCTATTTATTAACCTGCAGGGCTTAGGGAGGGACCAGAAAAAGCCAGCAGCAAAGCATACAAGAGGGTGAGAGAAAGTGAAGAAGAGGTGAAGATGTGTTGCAAGCCAAAGACATTAAGAGCCTTTGAGCACCCAGTATTGTGGATAGCTATCCTGACCAGTTCTGACAGGATGAGTTTTCATGTTATGTAAAATCCAGTTGGTTATTGAACAAGTGGACATAATGGGGACAGGAAATAATAAAAATTGGGACACTAGTTTTTGTAAACATTGCTACAGTATGCTTAATTGGGGTGGGGGGCATTTCAGGCTAAACAGAAGAGAATGGGTATTGGGCGGTCCTTGTGTACCCAAGCAAACAGGGTGTCTGTTTGAACTGGAAATTTTGGTGAAGCCAAAAGGAGAAACAGGGCCTGATGGGTACTTTAAGGCTATAGATGACTGGTAGACAACAAAATGGCAGTCCATTGAGGACTATTTTCAAAAGAGCACTGGCTCACCAGAGACCTGTCAAAATAATGGGCCACATGGCAGACGAATTCCTCTGACGCTACAAGACGTGAGCTGGAAATGTGCTTTCAGAGCCTGAAGACATCAATAAAGAAGTCAGAGGAGAATACAATAGTGGCCATACTGGAGACATGAGCAGTGCTACTCAGGGAAATTTGATTGTCAGCTATCAATAGATACTCACTGGGATGTATTTAAGTAGTGAAGGAAGACAAAGAATAATATCTAAATGTGATGGATCAATCTACTCAATGTATATTAAAGCTAGGTGGGTCGCAAAACTTTTTTGTTCTAAAAATTGGGTCATGCTTCTAAAAAGTTTAGGAAGCATTGCTCCCATATTTTCTTTTTTGGGAACATAGGCTCTGATTTAGAATTTGGCAGATGTGAGGTATTCACCAAAGTTTGTAGATGTCCCCATCCACCAAACTATAAATAACCTCATTTATTCGACATGTATGACATTGTGTGATACAATAATTCTGGACATATGCCTGAATTTGAGTTTATTGTTATCATTCTGCATTTTACTTTCTGAATTTCAGAATGCAGCAGCTTCTGTGCTCTTATTTAACTATGTGTCTGCAGTGAAATGAAGCAGACAGTTTCAGAGAGAAACTTCTGCTAGATTTATCCTGAGGAGAACATGTTCTATGGTTTATCACTGAAGCACAAGTCAAACTATTTTCTATAGGATACACAGTTATTAAGCAGCAAACTCTTACATTCCAGCAAAGGATAAGTCAGTTACCAAGCGATCCCTCCTGCAATACTAGTATGAAAAGAAATATTTATACAGTTTGAAGCAAATGAGTATGGGTGATGCACAGAACAGATTTTCCCTAATTGCAAAAATGTTCAAAACGATAAGGTTCAAATCGAATTGCTCTGATGTGGACTGTAGCCCCAGCTAGAGGGAAAGATGTCTTCAAAATGGTATCCTTAAGAGCCAAGATTTAAATATGAATATCACATACTTGTATCTGCGATACTCACATTGCTATGAGTAATTCTTGTTTTTTTTGTGATGATCCACGCTTGCAAAGGAGAAGGTTTTCACAAACTACCAGAAGTCTGAGAAACTTACCATCTTCTGGAGGATAATGTTTCACAGACTGCCAACTGTCTGTAGTACTAACCTTCTTCTAGAGAAAAAACATAAAAAGCACAGACGACCTGTCAGATACAAACCAGACAAGCTGCGTCTTACAAGACAGACATGTGACCAAATGTGGGACTGTATACTTAAGAGTCCTGACATTTTGAAGTCCATGGAGTGCATTGTTGAGAATTAGCCTAACAAACCCCAGGTGTTGTTGATTTTTTGCAATATGAGCAAGCAGCCCATAAGAGGAAATTGAAGGTTTCAGGATGAGAGTCACAATTTGCTTAGAAAAAGACACCAACAAAAAAACTCAAGAGGCATTGCAAAGCAAATAGTGTCTTCCATAGATAGTATTTAACACTATAAACTGGAAAAGTACTCACAGACTGCATGTCCAGCTGGGCTAAATCCAGTCAGTGTTAACCAGTAGATTTCAGGTTGCAGATTGGTCAGCAAAAAATGTCTTTAAAACCATGCAAAAGATTCTAGTCATGTAGTCATTCAAGAGTAAGCAAAAGGCTGGTCTGCATCGAGGCCAGTGAGTCACAGATTCTGCATCCTTCAGAAATCTCTTAGGCCCCCATTATGACTCACACAGTGGGAAATGTGATAATTATCCAATCTGTTAAAATGTGATTCTTTGGGTACTGGAATTTAAGAGGTGTAATAATTATCACCTATTCCGAGATTATCTTTGATAAATGTGGCACAACATATGGTTTTTGGTGCTTACCACACCAAAATGCACAAGTCCCACTATTTTAAACATGCTAAATTTCAAAAGGTTTATGCTGAAATTTACCTGATGGGGGTGGGTTGAGGGGGTTGGTAAACTCATACAAACTTAGAAGCGCAACCCCTTGAGGAAACAAGAGATTGCACAGAGGCCTTGGTAAAGAATAGACACACTGAAACTGCAAAAGGACAACATCAACATGGTTCCCTTGCTTCACTCATGGACGTCAAGGGTCACCCGAGATGGTAGTTTATGAATAATAACTCCAGGCAGCAGTATTTGAAAACAAATCAATAGTGAATGTATTAAATTGAACCATAAGAAAGAAACAGAAAATGCTATCTGTATTTACACTGATGCAGAGGAACACAGGAGAATACTTGATTGCTTCAATTAAAGATTTTCAGAGAAGACTGTTGCCAGCTAGGATGAACAGTCTGGATGTGTGTGTTGAGAGTGGTGATTTGAGCCTTGTAGATTGTGGTGGACAGGTTGGGTCATTGGAGGACCCCCCTGGGTGTCGGGGGATGGTTTCATGTGAAAACATTTTTTTTGTGTTTAAAACTCCTGCATGTCCGTGTCACCGGATGGTCGCGGACCTGACCAATTGTCTCATGTTATGGCCTCGACAATGTGTTATTCAGTGCATTGTGGGTCCATTCTGATATTTATTGAGCCTGTCTCTATGACTTAGGAATATGTGTTGTTAGAAATGGGGGTCTCTAGTTGGCAATGGCTGGCCACTGTCCAAGTAGGGACCCTTCTTCCTAAGTCAGAGTGAGGGGCTACCCTCTTTAATACCCCTGCTCAACCCTGTGGTAACGTAGCACGAGCAGGTAGGCTTATCTCAGAGGCAGGGTGTGAAGCATTTATGATCATACACAGTAACACAGTGAGGAACACTACAAAGGGACACCACACAAGTAGTTATTATAAAAAATAAGTATCTTTATATAAAGGCAGATTTATCACAAGACCAATAACTGTAAAAGCCACAATACTGTCAAAAATAGGATAGCTGTTGAAAGGCTGTCAAAAATAGTTCAAAGGTTGCAAAAATAAGGTTCAAGTTCAAAGCAGTGGTCTCTGCGACCCTTTCTTTCACAAAGTACCTGGGTTTAGTAGCAAAACCAACAAAGTGTCGCAAATAAGCTGTAGCGATGATTCTCGGCACGCGAGGCCGGCGATGCGTTGAAATCCTTGCCGCAAGGGAGGATGATGCGCCGATCTGCGGGATGCGTGCGGAGACGATGCGACAAACTTTGGCACGCTGGACCGCCGATGCGATGACTTTCTTGCCGCGTGGGAGAAGTCGATGCGGTGATCCTGTTGCGCTGTGCGATCGTGTTGCGATGCGAAGACAAGACGCTCCGCGAGGGAGCGACGAAATTCGGTGCGATGCGATCAAAGTGGCGAACGCACGGCGTCCGCACTGCGATGTCTCGAAGCGATGATTTCTTTAAGGGTTGCGAGTGCGCGGCGACAGCAGCGCGATGATCTTTCCAGCGCGTCTCGGCTGCAGCGGCTCGCAAAGGAGCGTCAGCGATGGTTTCGGGTTGCGGGCCCTCGGCGGCAGTAGCGCGATGATTTTCCCAGCACTCTCGACTGCAGCGGCCCGCAAAGATGCGTTAGCGTCGATTTCTTACCCTCTTTTCTCTGATGCAAACTAGAGGCCCTGGAACTCACAGGAGCCTCCTCAGCAGATAGCAGTCCTCGCAGGGAGGAAGCAGGAGGTTGGTGGTGGAGTCTGTTGTGCCTGAGACTCCAGCAGGAGGCTAGCTCTTTTCCTAGCCCTTGGGTGATTGCTGTACAAAAATAAAAGTTCTCTCAAAAGTTCCTTTTCCTCTTCTTCAAGGTCCAGTGGTCACTGCTGCAGGCCAGTGCAAGAAACAACACACAAGCACAGGGACAGTCACTTCCTGCAGATTCCTCCAGTGGCACGGACAGAGTTTCCTCTCCAGATCCAAAAGCAATACAAAAGTAGGGGTTTGAGCACAGATATTTATACCCCAAAAACCTTTGATCCTTGAAGCTACCAGTCCCTGAACCTAGCCAGAACCAGTTCTGCTCAGGCCTGGAGCACTTTGTTTACCAGGCTGCATCCTTCCTTTCAGAAAGAGGGGTCTGCTAGCAGACACACAGTGGGAGGTGGAGCCAGCATTCACCTTGCCAGGCACAGCCCTATTCAGATCAAAGAGCCACCCCTCCCCACACTCTAAATGCAGATCTCTCTATTCCACCCAGGTCTGACTCAGCCTGTCCTGCCCCTCTAAAACCAGACAGCCAATACACATAACGGCAGAGCACACTGGAAGGCTTAGGCAAGAAAATACCTACTTTCTAAAAGTGGTATTTTCAAACACAGAATATAAAAATAAACTTCACTAAAAGGTGTATTTTAATATTCTGAGCTCAGGCATACTAAATTCGTTTTTCTACCATGTTCCTGGGGTCAGTTAGGACTATAGCATGTAATAGTCAAACTGCCCATTCTAGCCTATGAGGAACAGGTAGCCTTACAGTAGTGAAAAACGAAATGGTGCATAATTCACTACCAGGACATGCTACACACACCAAGGCATGTCCTGCCTTACACATACAAGGCACCCTACCATAGGGGTGACTTACAGGATGCTAAGGGAAGGTTCAGGGGCTGGGAAGTGAGTGCACTTCACAGCCAAGATGGCAGTTCTGGACTGCACACAGACAGTGCAGTGGCAGGTCTGAGACACACTTTACAAGCTGCTTCTGTGGGTGGCACACATCAGTGCTGCAGGCCCACCAGCAGCATTTGGTTTACCAGCCCTGGGCACATATAGGCCACACTACTAGGGACTAACAGGTAAACCAAATAAGCCAATCAGGGATATACCAATTCACATAGACATATTTATACAGGAGCATTCGCGCTGTGACACTGAATGGCAGTGGCACAGCGCCCAGAGCATCTAACACCAGTAAAACAGAGGAGACAACAGCGAAAAATGGAAGGGAGACCCACGCCAATGGTGCCAGGTCTAACACACGTCCCCTCCAGCTGAAATGTGGGGAGAACTACCCATCCCCTTGGAAGTTCTCATCGCTAAGGCGGAAAAATCTGGACAGACCATCAGCATTGGCGTGTTCTGTACCAGGGCGGTGTTCCACCGTGAAGTCCATACCCTGTAGGAAATGGACCACCTCAACAACTTGGGATTCTCACCCCTCATCTGCATCAACCATCTGAGGGGCCTGTGGTCTGTCTGAACCCGGAAGTGAGTCCCAAATAGGTAGGGTCTTAGCTTCTTCAGTGCCCAGACCACAGCAAATGCCTCACGCTCAATTGCACTCCACCTCTGTTCCCGGGAAGTAACCTCCTACTGATGAAGGCTACAGGTTGGTCTAGTCCCTCCTCATTTATCTGTGACAGAACGGCCCCCACCCCATGCTCTGAAGCGTCTGTCTGGACAACAAATTCCTTAGCAAAATTGGGCGCCTGGAGTACGGGTGCTGTACACATAGCAGTTTTGAGGGCATCAAAGGCTTTCTGACAGGTGTCAGTCCAGTTCACAATCTTTGGCCGCTTCTTGGAAGTCAGCTCAGTCAAGGGGGCAACAATGTTGCCATACCCCTTGACAAACCTCCTGTAATAACCCGTGAGTCCTAAGAAGGCCCTCACCTGGGTCTGGGTCCTTGGGGGCTCCCAAGCCAGGATGGTTTCAATCTTGGGCTGCAGGGGTGCCACCAGGCCGCTCCCCACCTGGTGTCCCAAGTACACCACCGAACCCTGCCCAATCTGGCACTTACTGGCCTTGATTGTGAGGCCTGCTCTGCGCAGCGCCATCAACACTTCCCAGAGGTGGCGCAAGTGGTCCTCCCAGGAGGAACTAAACACTGCAATGTCATCCAGGTAGGCAGCACTAAAAGCCTCCAGCCCAACCAACACCTGGTTGACTGTTAGACTTGGCATCTTTTTGGCGTGTTTCCCCTGACTTTTTGCTTTCTGACCTCCCGGTTTTGACTCTGTTTTTGCTGGTGTAATGATTCTGCGCACTTTCCTCACTGCGGTCCAGTGGGAAAGTGCAAGTGCTCCTGTATAAAATGTGTTATGGATTGGTGTTTCCATGATTGGCCTATTTGGTTTATCTGTCAGTCCCTTGTAAAGTGCATTGCGAGTGCCAGGGCCTATAGACCAAATGCTGTTGGTGGGCTGCAGCACTGGATTGTGCCACCCACGCAAACAGCCCGTAAAGTGTAACTCGGGCCTGCCATCGCAGGGCCTGTGCGCAGCCTGGGGCTGCCATGTCGACTTGGCAAGTGCACACACTTGCAAGTCCCTAAACCTTCCCTTTTCTACATGTTAGTCACCCCTAAGGTAGGCCCAAGGTACCCCTGTGGGCAGGGTGCGTTGTATGCGAAAGGTAGGACATGCCCTGGTGTGTGCGGCATGTCCTGATAGTGAATTACAGCCTAGTTTGTTTTTCACTATTGCAAGGCTACCTGTTCCCCCTAGGCCAGAACGGGCAGTTTTGATTATTACAGTTTATAATCCTAACTGACCCCGGGAACATGGTAGAAATTCGAGTTTAGTATGCCTGGACTCAGA
Source organism: Calotriton arnoldi (assembly GCA_963921515.1). NCBI lineage: Eukaryota > Metazoa > Chordata > Amphibia > Caudata > Salamandridae > Calotriton > Calotriton arnoldi. The sequence goes on from CAWUFW010001637.1 coordinate 450,503, forward strand.
ATGATAAAATGCAGCTTTTAGTGAAGTTGGTTTTAACATTCTGTGTTTGAAAATACCACTTTTAGAAAGTGGGTATTTTCTTGTCTAACCATCCAAGCCTGCCTCTGCGAGGTTGTGTATTCCTTGTCTGGAGTGTGAGTGACAGGGGCTGGGGGATGCCAGGAGACAGGGTGAGTCAGCGCAGGGCTGAATAGCCAGATCGACATGTAGATGGGTGGGAGGGGTCGCACCTGGGCCCTGAATAGGACAGTGCCTTCCCTCCACAATGCTGGCTCCACCTCCTGTGGTGCGTCTGATGTCCCTGGCCTACTCACTGAAAGAAGGGACGGAGACTTGTCAACAAAGTGCTCCAGAACTGGTTTGGACTAGGCAAAGGCCTCTCTGCCTTCAGAGAACAAAGGAATTTGGGATATAAATATTGGGGCCCTGACCCCATGAATTTAGATCTCGCTGGAATCAAGGAACCTGCCAAGATGAAGAGCTGGAAGAGCTGCCAGGAGGAGTACTGCCCCTTTGCTGTGTTGTTGCTTTGTTGGGTTGGCCTGCAGCTGCTGCTTCTGCCTTGGGCAGTGAAAGGACTGGACTGAACTTTCTACAAACTTGTGCTGAGTATCTCCAAGGGCCTGGAACCGAGCTGGCCTCCTGTTAAGAAGTCTCAGGGACTACAAAGACTTCACAAGCCTCTGGGTACCGCTTCTGGAACGCTGTTTCAGTTGCCACAGAGGAAGGGAACTGCAACCGACTCCGTCAACCGAATCCATCCCTGGCCGGTGACCTGTTTGCACCGCAGACCGCATCGCCCCGCTTCGCATCGCAACCCTGGTCTCACCGTGGGCGACGTCCACCGCCGCCAACATCGAGCCGCTGCTTGCACCGTGACCTGTGGGCACCGCAGTTCGCATCGCATCGCTTCACTTGAACCAACCGGACCCGACCGACGAGGTCACTGCAACTGGCTCAAGAGTCGTGACCGCACCGCATTTGGGGCACCGCTCGCACGTCTGCGACGCACCGCTCCGACTCGCACCGCTGTCCGACGCCAGCTCCCGCACTCCGGCTTGGTCGCCTGCATCGCAACCTGTCAGCACCGCATCGAGCATCGTCTCACCCTGCATCGCACGCCTTGGACTCACCGACTCCGTCTGCACGACGCTCATCGAGCCGCTGCCTGCACCGCATCGAGGGACACCGCACCTTGCATCGCTCCGTCTTGCACCCGCAACCGCGACGAACGCCGACCGGCTCGTACACTCCGTACCAGCCACAACGAGAAAGGTACTGTAACCGAGTCTGTTCATGACTCTGCTGGCCCGTATCGACGCGGTCGGCTGGAACTGTTAGACTCTGTGGTTTTCAGCATTGCGGTAGGCTCGGACGGAGCTACCGACTCGTCACGAACTTTGCTTTTGTGCTATTCCTGCAAAGAAGAAGTTACCGTATCAAGTATTCATTCGTAAAGTATAGTATTGTGGATTTTTGTCGTAATTGGTCTTGTCTTGAGTATATAAAATATTGGTTATTTTTCTAAACTGGTGTGGTGTCCGTTTGTAGTGCTTACACTGTATTACTGTTGGTTATGTGCAAATGCTTTACACACTGCCTCTGAATTAAGCCTGACTGCTCGTGCCAAGCTACCACGAGGGTGAGCAGGGGTTACTTCACGAGTGTAACACCCTTACCCTGACTAGGAAGAAGGGTCCCTACTTGGACAAAGGTGCAAGCCCTTGCCAACTAGAGATCCCATTTCTAACATTGGTTGTCAGCGGTGAGGATAGGACTTGTGTTTGCACTTGACTTACAGTGATTGGTGTGCACTACTACCATATCGCAGACCATTACGTACCACATACTGGTTCTTTTTCTTTTGGCCTATTTTTGATCTTGCCAGTTTTCAACTCACGACTTTTGTCATGCCTGAATCAATTGCATCATCCGTTGCATCTCTGGAAGTTATCTTTGAGGAGGACAGGTTGGAATCCTACGCCGTAAAGGAGTTACGAGCGATTTGTAAAAACCTGAAAGTCCAAATTAAAGGCCTCACAAGGAAGGAGGAGCTACAGAAGGCGCTGAGGGCCTGGGTAGCAGCCAGACATGCCAATGGGCAGCCTGGTGATCTCAGTGAGGAGGTGGAGGAGCCTATTTCCAGGGTGGATGTGCTTTTGGGTAGGGGGAACCCGCCAGGTCAGGCAGCAGCAGTCTGTCCCCAGAGGAGCTGGAGGACAGGCGGGAGGCAAGGCAGTTTGAGCTGCAGAAGCTCAGGCTGGAGAGTGAGCGGGAGGAGAAGAGATTGGCCATAGAGGAGAGGAAGATGCTCTTAGAGCATGAGAGAGAACTGAAGGAGCTAGAACTTAGGAGTAAGTCAGGCTCAGATGGTGGCAGCAATTCGTCCAGAAAGGCAGACAGGGTTGTGCACATTCCCAAGAACGTAGGCAAGGAGTTCAAGAAGGGGGATGACATACAAAGGTGGTTTCAGGGTTATGAGGCAGCCATACACATGAATGGGGTCCCTGAGGAGAATTGGGGAGCAGGATTGTGGCCACTTTTCCCGGAAGAAGCAAGGGATGCTCTGATAGCTTTGGGTAAGGGGTATCACCTCACCTATGCTGACATGAAGGATGCCCTTCTCACGAAGTATGGTCTTACTCCTGAAAAGTACAGGGATCAGTTCAGGTCCAGTAAGAAGTCTGATGTCAACACTTGGTTGGAATGTGTGGATGTGTTCTGCAGGTCTCTGGATGGTTGGGTGAAGGGCAGTAGTGTAACAGATTTTCAGGGGCTCTACAACTTGATTGCATGGGAGCACTTGTCTAGTCTATGTTTTGCAGATCTGCGCCAGCACCTAGTTGATAGTAAGCTAACTGACCCCAGGAAGCTTGCTATGGAAGCGGACCGCTGGGTGAGTACCAGGGTCCACAAGAAAGCGTTTGGGGAGACTCCAGCCAAAGGTGGGCAGGGTCCCCAGCAGAAAAGTGGGGGGACAAGGGTAAAGCACAGGAGTTCTCTAAAGGGCCCCAAACTAGTACCCAGGGTAAAAGTTCCCAGCCCCCGGTGATAAGAAGAAAGGGGTCTCTACAGGGAAGCCTGTTGAGACCGGCCCCCGCAAGTGTTATGCATGTGACCAGGTAGGTCACTTTAAGGGGGACCCCAAGTGCCCGAAGGGGACACAGCCACCCACCGGTGGACAGTCCAAAGTGTTGGCTAGTGTAGCGCTTGGGGAGGAGGGGTGCCCACAGGAGGGTGGGGATCCCGCAGAAATGACCCTTGTCTCACTCGGGGACAGTGAGATGGTCCCAGGAAACCAGGTGCCCCCTAACACAAAGAAATATAGCACCTGGGTGACCATCAATGGGAACAGGGTAGAGGCTCTCAGAGATACTGGAGCCAGCGTGACCTCAGTCCGGTGTCACCTGGTGTCTGAGAAGCAAGTAGTCCCAGGAGCATTCCACCAAGTAGTTGCTGTCGACAACTCAGAGCGCCAGTGTATGGTGGCGCAGGTTCCCTTTGAATGGGGGGGTCTCAGGTCCCTTGAGGGTGGTTGTGAGCCCTACCATGCCTGTAGATTGTCTGCTAGGAAATGACCTGGAGCAGTCCTCATGGAAGGAGGTTGAGCTCAGGTCTCACTTGGAGATGCTTGGGTTGCCAGAGTGAGCAAAATAACGATGGATTAAACCCAGATCTGTGACTGGGGGTGAATGTTTTGCCAATGTGCAACATTCTGTCCATCATCTTGTGTGTTTTGCTGTTCGCCCTATGTGGGAAGGGTATGCCCAGACGTGGGTCCCGTGCTCACTATGCCACTGGAGTCAAGCTATCCTGGCTGATGACGGCTGATAGCCAGAAACCGGTCCTAGGATGCTTGATTCCGGTCCAGGGAAGACATGGCTTGGCAGTTCGGGCTGGACTGTTCCCATGAGGCACAGGGTCAAGACTGATTTGCATATGGCCATGTCTGAACTGGGGTGGCGTGGTGAGCAAAATAACGATGGATTAAACCCAGATCTGTGACTGGGGGTGAATGTTTTGCCAATGTGCAACATTCTGTCCATCATCTTGTGTGTTTTGCTGTTCGCCCTATGTGGGAAGGGTATGCCCAGACGTGGGTCCCGTGCTCACTATGCCACTGGAGTCAAGCTATCCTGGCTGATGACGGCTGATAGCCAGAAACCGGTCCTAGGATGCTTGATTCCGGTCCAGGGAAGACATGGCTTGGCAGTTCGGGCTGGACTGTTCCCATGAGGCACAGGGTCAAGACTGATTTGCATATGGCCATGTCTGAACTGGGGTGGCGTGGTGAGCAAAATAACGATGGGTTAAACCCAGATCTGTGACTGGGGGTGAATGTTTTGCCAATGTGCAACATTCTGTCCATCATCTTGTGTGTTTTGCTGTTCGCCCTATGTGGGAAGGGTATGCCCAGACGTGGGTCCCGTGCTCACTATGCCACTGGAGTCAAGCTATCCTGGCTGATGACGGCTGATAGCCAGAAACCGGTCCTAGGATGCTTGATTCCGGTCCAGGGAAGACATGGCTTGGCAGTTCGGGCTGGACTGTTCCCATGAGGCACAGGGTCAAGACTGATTTGCATATGGCCATGTCTGAACTGGGGTGGCGTGGTGAGCAAAATAACGATGGATTAAACCCAGATCTGTGACTGGGGGTGAATGTTTTGCCAATGTGCAACATTCTGTCCATCATCTTGTGTGTTTTGCTGTTCGCCCTATGTGGGAAGGGTATGCCCAGACGTGGGTCCCGTGCTCACTATGCCACTGGAGTCAAGCTATCCTGGCTGATGACGGCTGATAGCCAGAAACCGGTCCTAGGATGCTTGATTCCGGTCCAGGGAAGACATGGCTTGGCAGTTCGGGCTGGACTGTTCCCATGAGGCACAGGGTCAAGACTGATTTGCATATGGCCATGTCTGAACTGGGGTGGCGTGGTGAGCAAAATAACGATGGATTAAACCCAGATCTGTGACTGGGGGTGAATGTTTTGCCAATGTGCAACATTCTGTCCATCATCTTGTGTGTTTTGCTGTTCGCCCTATGTGGGAAGGGTATGCCCAGACGTGGGTCCCGTGCTCACTATGCCACTGGAGTCAAGCTATCCTGGCTGATGACGGCTGATAGCCAGAAACCGGTCCTAGGATGCTTGATTCCGGTCCAGGGAAGACATGGCTTGGCAGTTCGGGCTGGACTGTTCCCATGAGGCACAGGGTCAAGACTGATTTGCATATGGCCATGTCTGAACTGGGGTGGCGTGGTGAGCAAAATAACGATGGATTAAACCCAGATCTGTGACTGGGGGTGAATGTTTTGCCAATGTGCAACATTCTGTCCATCATCTTGTGTGTTTTGCTGTTCGCCCTATGTGGGAAGGGTATGCCCAGACGTGGGTCCCGTGCTCACTATGCCACTGGAGTCAAGCTATCCTGGCTGATGACGGCTGATAGCCAGAAACCGGTCCTAGGATGCTTGATTCCGGTCCAGGGAAGACATGGCTTGGCAGTTCGGGCTGGACTGTTCCCATGAGGCACAGGGTCAAGACTGATTTGCATATGGCCATGTCTGAACTGGGGTGGCGTGGTGAGCAAAATAACGATGGATTAAACCCAGATCTGTGACTGGGGGTGAATGTTTTGCCAATGTGCAACATTCTGTCCATCATCTTGTGTGTTTTGCTGTTCGCCCTATGTGGGAAGGGTATGCCCAGACGTGGGTCCCGTGCTCACTATGCCACTGGAGTCAAGCTATCCTGGCTGATGACGGCTGATAGCCAGAAACCGGTCCTAGGATGCTTGATTCCGGTCCAGGGAAGACATGGCTTGGCAGTTCGGGCTGGACTGTTCCCATGAGGCACAGGGTCAAGACTGATTTGCATATGGCCATGTCTGAACTGGGGTGGCGTGGTGAGCAAAATAACGATGGATTAAACCCAGATCTGTGACTGGGGGTGAATGTTTTGCCAATGTGCAACATTCTGTCCATCATCTTGTGTGTTTTGCTGTTCGCCCTATGTGGGAAGGGTATGCCCAGACGTGGGTCCCGTGCTCACTATGCCACTGGAGTCAAGCTATCCTGGCTGATGACGGCTGATAGCCAGAAACCGGTCCTAGGATGCTTGATTCCGGTCCAGGGAAGACATGGCTTGGCAGTTCGGGCTGGACTGTTCCCATGAGGCACAGGGTCAAGACTGATTTGCATATGGCCATGTCTGAACTGGGGTGGCGTGGTGAGCAAAATAACGATGGATTAAACCCAGATCTGTGACTGGGGGTGAATGTTTTGCCAATGTGCAACATTCTGTCCATCATCTTGTGTGTTTTGCTGTTCGCCCTATGTGGGAAGGGTATGCCCAGACGTGGGTCCCGTGCTCACTATGCCACTGGAGTCAAGCTATCCTGGCTGATGACGGCTGATAGCCAGAAACCGGTCCTAGGATGCTTGATTCCGGTCCAGGGAAGACATGGCTTGGCAGTTCGGGCTGGACTGTTCCCATGAGGCACAGGGTCAAGACTGATTTGCATATGGCCATGTCTGAACTGGGGTGGCGTGGTGAGCAAAATAACGATGGATTAAACCCAGATCTGTGACTGGGGGTGAATGTTTTGCCAATGTGCAACATTCTGTCCATCATCTTGTGTGTTTTGCTGTTCGCCCTATGTGGGAAGGGTATGCCCAGACGTGGGTCCCGTGCTCACTATGCCACTGGAGTCAAGCTATCCTGGCTGATGACGGCTGATAGCCAGAAACCGGTCCTAGGATGCTTGATTCCGGTCCAGGGAAGACATGGCTTGGCAGTTCGGGCTGGACTGTTCCCATGAGGCACAGGGTCAAGACTGATTTGCATATGGCCATGTCTGAACTGGGGTGGCGTGGTGAGCAAAATAACGATGGATTAAACCCAGATCTGTGACTGGGGGTGAATGTTTTGCCAATGTGCAACATTCTGTCCATCATCTTGTGTGTTTTGCTGTTCGCCCTATGTGGGAAGGGTATGCCCAGACGTGGGTCCCGTGCTCACTATGCCACTGGAGTCAAGCTATCCTGGCTGATGACGGCTGATAGCCAGAAACCGGTCCTAGGATGCTTGATTCCGGTCCAGGGAAGACATGGCTTGGCAGTTCGGGCTGGACTGTTCCCATGAGGCACAGGGTCAAGACTGATTTGCATATGGCCATGTCTGAACTGGGGTGGCGTGGTGAGCAAAATAACGATGGATTAAACCCAGATCTGTGACTGGGGGTGAATGTTTTGCCAATGTGCAACATTCTGTCCATCATCTTGTGTGTTTTGCTGTTCGCCCTATGTGGGAAGGGTATGCCCAGACGTGGGTCCCGTGCTCACTATGCCACTGGAGTCAAGCTATCCTGGCTGATGACGGCTGATAGCCAGAAACCGGTCCTAGGATGCTTGATTCCGGTCCAGGGAAGACATGGCTTGGCAGTTCGGGCTGGACTGTTCCCATGAGGCACAGGGTCAAGACTGATTTGCATATGGCCATGTCTGAACTGGGGTGGCGTGGTGAGCAAAATAACGATGGATTAAACCCAGATCTGTGACTGGGGGTGAATGTTTTGCCAATGTGCAACATTCTGTCCATCATCTTGTGTGTTTTGCTGTTCGCCCTATGTGGGAAGGGTATGCCCAGACGTGGGTCCCGTGCTCACTATGCCACTGGAGTCAAGCTATCCTGGCTGATGACGGCTGATAGCCAGAAACCGGTCCTAGGATGCTTGATTCCGGTCCAGGGAAGACATGGCTTGGCAGTTCGGGCTGGACTGTTCCCATGAGGCACAGGGTCAAGACTGATTTGCATATGGCCATGTCTGAACTGGGGTGGCGTGGTGAGCAAAATAACGATGGATTAAACCCAGATCTGTGACTGGGGGTGAATGTTTTGCCAATGTGCAACATTCTGTCCATCATCTTGTGTGTTTTGCTGTTCGCCCTATGTGGGAAGGGTATGCCCAGACGTGGGTCCCGTGCTCACTATGCCACTGGAGTCAAGCTATCCTGGCTGATGACGGCTGATAGCCAGAAACCGGTCCTAGGATGCTTGATTCCGGTCCAGGGAAGACATGGCTTGGCAGTTCGGGCTGGACTGTTCCCATGAGGCACAGGGTCAAGACTGATTTGCATATGGCCATGTCTGAACTGGGGTGGCGTGGTGAGCAAAATAACGATGGATTAAACCCAGATCTGTGACTGGGGGTGAATGTTTTGCCAATGTGCAACATTCTGTCCATCATCTTGTGTGTTTTGCTGTTCGCCCTATGTGGGAAGGGTATGCCCAGACGTGGGTCCCGTGCTCACTATGCCACTGGAGTCAAGCTATCCTGGCTGATGACGGCTGATAGCCAGAAACCGGTCCTAGGATGCTTGATTCCGGTCCAGGGAAGACATGGCTTGGCAGTTCGGGCTGGACTGTTCCCATGAGGCACAGGGTCAAGACTGATTTGCATATGGCCATGTCTGAACTGGGGTGGCGTGGTGAGCAAAATAACGATGGATTAAACCCAGATCTGTGACTGGGGGTGAATGTTTTGCCAATGTGCAACATTCTGTCCATCATCTTGTGTGTTTTGCTGTTCGCCCTATGTGGGAAGGGTATGCCCAGACGTGGGTCCCGTGCTCACTATGCCACTGGAGTCAAGCTATCCTGGCTGATGACGGCTGATAGCCAGAAACCGGTCCTAGGATGCTTGATTCCGGTCCAGGGAAGACATGGCTTGGCAGTTCGGGCTGGACTGTTCCCATGAGGCACAGGGTCAAGACTGATTTGCATATGGCCATGTCTGAACTGGGGTGGCGTGGTGAGCAAAATAACGATGGATTAAACCCAGATCTGTGACTGGGGGTGAATGTTTTGCCAATGTGCAACATTCTGTCCATCATCTTGTGTGTTTTGCTGTTCGCCCTATGTGGGAAGGGTATGCCCAGACGTGGGTCCCGTGCTCACTATGCCACTGGAGTCAAGCTATCCTGGCTGATGACGGCTGATAGCCAGAAACCGGTCCTAGGATGCTTGATTCCGGTCCAGGGAAGACATGGCTTGGCAGTTCGGGCTGGACTGTTCCCATGAGGCACAGGGTCAAGACTGATTTGCATATGGCCATGTCTGAACTGGGGTGGCGTGGTGAGCAAAATAACGATGGATTAAACCCAGATCTGTGACTGGGGGTGAATGTTTTGCCAATGTGCAACATTCTGTCCATCATCTTGTGTGTTTTGCTGTTCGCCCTATGTGGGAAGGGTATGCCCAGACGTGGGTCCCGTGCTCACTATGCCACTGGAGTCAAGCTATCCTGGCTGATGACGGCTGATAGCCAGAAACCGGTCCTAGGATGCTTGATTCCGGTCCAGGGAAGACATGGCTTGGCAGTTCGGGCTGGACTGTTCCCATGAGGCACAGGGTCAAGACTGATTTGCATATGGCCATGTCTGAACTGGGGTGGCGTGGTGAGCAAAATAACGATGGATTAAACCCAGATCTGTGACTGGGGGTGAATGTTTTGCCAATGTGCAACATTCTGTCCATCATCTTGTGTGTTTTGCTGTTCGCCCTATGTGGGAAGGGTATGCCCAGACGTGGGTCCCGTGCTCACTATGCCACTGGAGTCAAGCTATCCTGGCTGATGACGGCTGATAGCCAGAAACCGGTCCTAGGATGCTTGATTCCGGTCCAGGGAAGACATGGCTTGGCAGTTCGGGCTGGACTGTTCCCATGAGGCACAGGGTCAAGACTGATTTGCATATGGCCATGTCTGAACTGGGGTGGCGTGGTGAGCAAAATAACGATGGATTAAACCCAGATCTGTGACTGGGGGTGAATGTTTTGCCAATGTGCAACATTCTGTCCATCATCTTGTGTGTTTTGCTGTTCGCCCTATGTGGGAAGGGTATGCCCAGACGTGGGTCCCGTGCTCACTATGCCACTGGAGTCAAGCTATCCTGGCTGATGACGGCTGATAGCCAGAAACCGGTCCTAGGATGCTTGATTCCGGTCCAGGGAAGACATGGCTTGGCAGTTCGGGCTGGACTGTTCCCATGAGGCACAGGGTCAAGACTGATTTGCATATGGCCATGTCTGAACTGGGGTGGCGTGGTGAGCAAAATAACGATGGATTAAACCCAGATCTGTGACTGGGGGTGAATGTTTTGCCAATGTGCAACATTCTGTCCATCATCTTGTGTGTTTTGCTGTTCGCCCTATGTGGGAAGGGTATGCCCAGACGTGGGTCCCGTGCTCACTATGCCACTGGAGTCAAGCTATCCTGGCTGATGACGGCTGATAGCCAGAAACCGGTCCTAGGATGCTTGATTCCGGTCCAGGGAAGACATGGCTTGGCAGTTCGGGCTGGACTGTTCCCATGAGGCACAGGGTCAAGACTGATTTGCATATGGCCATGTCTGAACTGGGGTGGCGTGGTGAGCAAAATAACGATGGATTAAACCCAGATCTGTGACTGGGGGTGAATGTTTTGCCAATGTGCAACATTCTGTCCATCATCTTGTGTGTTTTGCTGTTCGCCCTATGTGGGAAGGGTATGCCCAGACGTGGGTCCCGTGCTCACTATGCCACTGGAGTCAAGCTATCCTGGCTGATGACGGCTGATAGCCAGAAACCGGTCCTAGGATGCTTGATTCCGGTCCAGGGAAGACATGGCTTGGCAGTTCGGGCTGGACTGTTCCCATGAGGCACAGGGTCAAGACTGATTTGCATATGGCCATGTCTGAACTGGGGTGGCGTGGTGAGCAAAATAACGATGGATTAAACCCAGATCTGTGACTGGGGGTGAATGTTTTGCCAATGTGCAACATTCTGTCCATCATCTTGTGTGTTTTGCTGTTCGCCCTATGTGGGAAGGGTATGCCCAGACGTGGGTCCCGTGCTCACTATGCCACTGGAGTCAAGCTATCCTGGCTGATGACGGCTGATAGCCAGAAACCGGTCCTAGGATGCTTGATTCCGGTCCAGGGAAGACATGGCTTGGCAGTTCGGGCTGGACTGTTCCCATGAGGCACAGGGTCAAGACTGATTTGCATATGGCCATGTCTGAACTGGGGTGGCGTGGTGAGCAAAATAACGATGGATTAAACCCAGATCTGTGACTGGGGGTGAATGTTTTGCCAATGTGCAACATTCTGTCCATCATCTTGTGTGTTTTGCTGTTCGCCCTATGTGGGAAGGGTATGCCCAGACGTGGGTCCCGTGCTCACTATGCCACTGGAGTCAAGCTATCCTGGCTGATGACGGCTGATAGCCAGAAACCGGTCCTAGGATGCTTGATTCCGGTCCAGGGAAGACATGGCTTGGCAGTTCGGGCTGGACTGTTCCCATGAGGCACAGGGTCAAGACTGATTTGCATATGGCCATGTCTGAACTGGGGTGGCGTGGTGAGCAAAATAACGATGGATTAAACCCAGATCTGTGACTGGGGGTGAATGTTTTGCCAATGTGCAACATTCTGTCCATCATCTTGTGTGTTTTGCTGTTCGCCCTATGTGGGAAGGGTATGCCCAGACGTGGGTCCCGTGCTCACTATGCCACTGGAGTCAAGCTATCCTGGCTGATGACGGCTGATAGCCAGAAACCGGTCCTAGGATGCTTGATTCCGGTCCAGGGAAGACATGGCTTGGCAGTTCGGGCTGGACTGTTCCCATGAGGCACAGGGTCAAGACTGATTTGCATATGGCCATGTCTGAACTGGGGTGGCGTGGTGAGCAAAATAACGATGGATTAAACCCAGATCTGTGACTGGGGGTGAATGTTTTGCCAATGTGCAACATTCTGTCCATCATCTTGTGTGTTTTGCTGTTCGCCCTATGTGGGAAGGGTATGCCCAGACGTGGGTCCCGTGCTCACTATGCCACTGGAGTCAAGCTATCCTGGCTGATGACGGCTGATAGCCAGAAACCGGTCCTAGGATGCTTGATTCCGGTCCAGGGAAGACATGGCTTGGCAGTTCGGGCTGGACTGTTCCCATGAGGCACAGGGTCAAGACTGATTTGCATATGGCCATGTCTGAACTGGGGTGGCGTGGTGAGCAAAATAACGATGGATTAAACCCAGATCTGTGACTGGGGGTGAATGTTTTGCCAATGTGCAACATTCTGTCCATCATCTTGTGTGTTTTGCTGTTCGCCCTATGTGGGAAGGGTATGCCCAGACGTGGGTCCCGTGCTCACTATGCCACTGGAGTCAAGCTATCCTGGCTGATGACGGCTGATAGCCAGAAACCGGTCCTAGGATGCTTGATTCCGGTCCAGGGAAGACATGGCTTGGCAGTTCGGGCTGGACTGTTCCCATGAGGCACAGGGTCAAGACTGATTTGCATATGGCCATGTCTGAACTGGGGTGGCGTGGTGAGCAAAATAACGATGGATTAAACCCAGATCTGTGACTGGGGGTGAATGTTTTGCCAATGTGCAACATTCTGTCCATCATCTTGTGTGTTTTGCTGTTCGCCCTATGTGGGAAGGGTATGCCCAGACGTGGGTCCCGTGCTCACTATGCCACTGGAGTCAAGCTATCCTGGCTGATGACGGCTGATAGCCAGAAACCGGTCCTAGGATGCTTGATTCCGGTCCAGGGAAGACATGGCTTGGCAGTTCGGGCTGGACTGTTCCCATGAGGCACAGGGTCAAGACTGATTTGCATATGGCCATGTCTGAACTGGGGTGGCGTGGTGAGCAAAATAACGATGGATTAAACCCAGATCTGTGACTGGGGGTGAATGTTTTGCCAATGTGCAACATTCTGTCCATCATCTTGTGTGTTTTGCTGTTCGCCCTATGTGGGAAGGGTATGCCCAGACGTGGGTCCCGTGCTCACTATGCCACTGGAGTCAAGCTATCCTGGCTGATGACGGCTGATAGCCAGAAACCGGTCCTAGGATGCTTGATTCCGGTCCAGGGAAGACATGGCTTGGCAGTTCGGGCTGGACTGTTCCCATGAGGCACAGGGTCAAGACTGATTTGCATATGGCCATGTCTGAACTGGGGTGGCGTGGTGAGCAAAATAACGATGGATTAAACCCAGATCTGTGACTGGGGGTGAATGTTTTGCCAATGTGCAACATTCTGTCCATCATCTTGTGTGTTTTGCTGTTCGCCCTATGTGGGAAGGGTATGCCCAGACGTGGGTCCCGTGCTCACTATGCCACTGGAGTCAAGCTATCCTGGCTGATGACGGCTGATAGCCAGAAACCGGTCCTAGGATGCTTGATTCCGGTCCAGGGAAGACATGGCTTGGCAGTTCGGGCTGGACTGTTCCCATGAGGCACAGGGTCAAGACTGATTTGCATATGGCCATGTCTGAACTGGGGTGGCGTGGTGAGCAAAATAACGATGGATTAAACCCAGATCTGTGACTGGGGGTGAATGTTTTGCCAATGTGCAACATTCTGTCCATCATCTTGTGTGTTTTGCTGTTCGCCCTATGTGGGAAGGGTATGCCCAGACGTGGGTCCCGTGCTCACTATGCCACTGGAGTCAAGCTATCCTGGCTGATGACGGCTGATAGCCAGAAACCGGTCCTAGGATGCTTGATTCCGGTCCAGGGAAGACATGGCTTGGCAGTTCGGGCTGGACTGTTCCCATGAGGCACAGGGTCAAGACTGATTTGCATATGGCCATGTCTGAACTGGGGTGGCGTGGTGAGCAAAATAACGATGGATTAAACCCAGATCTGTGACTGGGGGTGAATGTTTTGCCAATGTGCAACATTCTGTCCATCATCTTGTGTGTTTTGCTGTTCGCCCTATGTGGGAAGGGTATGCCCAGACGTGGGTCCCGTGCTCACTATGCCACTGGAGTCAAGCTATCCTGGCTGATGACGGCTGATAGCCAGAAACCGGTCCTAGGATGCTTGATTCCGGTCCAGGGAAGACATGGCTTGGCAGTTCGGGCTGGACTGTTCCCATGAGGCACAGGGTCAAGACTGATTTGCATATGGCCATGTCTGAACTGGGGTGGCGTGGTGAGCAAAATAACGATGGATTAAACCCAGATCTGTGACTGGGGGTGAATGTTTTGCCAATGTGCAACATTCTGTCCATCATCTTGTGTGTTTTGCTGTTCGCCCTATGTGGGAAGGGTATGCCCAGACGTGGGTCCCGTGCTCACTATGCCACTGGAGTCAAGCTATCCTGGCTGATGACGGCTGATAGCCAGAAACCGGTCCTAGGATGCTTGATTCCGGTCCAGGGAAGACATGGCTTGGCAGTTCGGGCTGGACTGTTCCCATGAGGCACAGGGTCAAGACTGATTTGCATATGGCCATGTCTGAACTGGGGTGGCGTGGTGAGCAAAATAACGATGGATTAAACCCAGATCTGTGACTGGGGGTGAATGTTTTGCCAATGTGCAACATTCTGTCCATCATCTTGTGTGTTTTGCTGTTCGCCCTATGTGGGAAGGGTATGCCCAGACGTGGGTCCCGTGCTCACTATGCCACTGGAGTCAAGCTATCCTGGCTGATGACGGCTGATAGCCAGAAACCGGTCCTAGGATGCTTGATTCCGGTCCAGGGAAGACATGGCTTGGCAGTTCGGGCTGGACTGTTCCCATGAGGCACAGGGTCAAGACTGATTTGCATATGGCCATGTCTGAACTGGGGTGGCGTGGTGAGCAAAATAACGATGGATTAAACCCAGATCTGTGACTGGGGGTGAATGTTTTGCCAATGTGCAACATTCTGTCCATCATCTTGTGTGTTTTGCTGTTCGCCCTATGTGGGAAGGGTATGCCCAGACGTGGGTCCCGTGCTCACTATGCCACTGGAGTCAAGCTATCCTGGCTGATGACGGCTGATAGCCAGAAACCGGTCCTAGGATGCTTGATTCCGGTCCAGGGAAGACATGGCTTGGCAGTTCGGGCTGGACTGTTCCCATGAGGCACAGGGTCAAGACTGATTTGCATATGGCCATGTCTGAACTGGGGTGGCGTGGTGAGCAAAATAACGATGGATTAAACCCAGATCTGTGACTGGGGGTGAATGTTTTGCCAATGTGCAACATTCTGTCCATCATCTTGTGTGTTTTGCTGTTCGCCCTATGTGGGAAGGGTATGCCCAGACGTGGGTCCCGTGCTCACTATGCCACTGGAGTCAAGCTATCCTGGCTGATGACGGCTGATAGCCAGAAACCGGTCCTAGGATGCTTGATTCCGGTCCAGGGAAGACATGGCTTGGCAGTTCGGGCTGGACTGTTCCCATGAGGCACAGGGTCAAGACTGATTTGCATATGGCCATGTCTGAACTGGGGTGGCGTGGTGAGCAAAATAACGATGGATTAAACCCAGATCTGTGACTGGGGGTGAATGTTTTGCCAATGTGCAACATTCTGTCCATCATCTTGTGTGTTTTGCTGTTCGCCCTATGTGGGAAGGGTATGCCCAGACGTGGGTCCCGTGCTCACTATGCCACTGGAGTCAAGCTATCCTGGCTGATGACGGCTGATAGCCAGAAACCGGTCCTAGGATGCTTGATTCCGGTCCAGGGAAGACATGGCTTGGCAGTTCGGGCTGGACTGTTCCCATGAGGCACAGGGTCAAGACTGATTTGCATATGGCCATGTCTGAACTGGGGTGGCGTGGTGAGCAAAATAACGATGGATTAAACCCAGATCTGTGACTGGGGGTGAATGTTTTGCCAATGTGCAACATTCTGTCCATCATCTTGTGTGTTTTGCTGTTCGCCCTATGTGGGAAGGGTATGCCCAGACGTGGGTCCCGTGCTCACTATGCCACTGGAGTCAAGCTATCCTGGCTGATGACGGCTGATAGCCAGAAACCGGTCCTAGGATGCTTGATTCCGGTCCAGGGAAGACATGGCTTGGCAGTTCGGGCTGGACTGTTCCCATGAGGCACAGGGTCAAGACTGATTTGCATATGGCCATGTCTGAACTGGGGTGGCGTGGTGAGCAAAATAACGATGGATTAAACCCAGATCTGTGACTGGGGGTGAATGTTTTGCCAATGTGCAACATTCTGTCCATCATCTTGTGTGTTTTGCTGTTCGCCCTATGTGGGAAGGGTATGCCCAGACGTGGGTCCCGTGCTCACTATGCCACTGGAGTCAAGCTATCCTGGCTGATGACGGCTGATAGCCAGAAACCGGTCCTAGGATGCTTGATTCCGGTCCAGGGAAGACATGGCTTGGCAGTTCGGGCTGGACTGTTCCCATGAGGCACAGGGTCAAGACTGATTTGCATATGGCCATGTCTGAACTGGGGTGGCGTGGTGAGCAAAATAACGATGGATTAAACCCAGATCTGTGACTGGGGGTGAATGTTTTGCCAATGTGCAACATTCTGTCCATCATCTTGTGTGTTTTGCTGTTCGCCCTATGTGGGAAGGGTATGCCCAGACGTGGGTCCCGTGCTCACTATGCCACTGGAGTCAAGCTATCCTGGCTGATGACGGCTGATAGCCAGAAACCGGTCCTAGGATGCTTGATTCCGGTCCAGGGAAGACATGGCTTGGCAGTTCGGGCTGGACTGTTCCCATGAGGCACAGGGTCAAGACTGATTTGCATATGGCCATGTCTGAACTGGGGTGGCGTGGTGAGCAAAATAACGATGGATTAAACCCAGATCTGTGACTGGGGGTGAATGTTTTGCCAATGTGCAACATTCTGTCCATCATCTTGTGTGTTTTGCTGTTCGCCCTATGTGGGAAGGGTATGCCCAGACGTGGGTCCCGTGCTCACTATGCCACTGGAGTCAAGCTATCCTGGCTGATGACGGCTGATAGCCAGAAACCGGTCCTAGGATGCTTGATTCCGGTCCAGGGAAGACATGGCTTGGCAGTTCGGGCTGGACTGTTCCCATGAGGCACAGGGTCAAGACTGATTTGCATATGGCCATGTCTGAACTGGGGTGGCGTGGTGAGCAAAATAACGATGGATTAAACCCAGATCTGTGACTGGGGGTGAATGTTTTGCCAATGTGCAACATTCTGTCCATCATCTTGTGTGTTTTGCTGTTCGCCCTATGTGGGAAGGGTATGCCCAGACGTGGGTCCCGTGCTCACTATGCCACTGGAGTCAAGCTATCCTGGCTGATGACGGCTGATAGCCAGAAACCGGTCCTAGGATGCTTGATTCCGGTCCAGGGAAGACATGGCTTGGCAGTTCGGGCTGGACTGTTCCCATGAGGCACAGGGTCAAGACTGATTTGCATATGGCCATGTCTGAACTGGGGTGGCGTGGTGAGCAAAATAACGATGGATTAAACCCAGATCTGTGACTGGGGGTGAATGTTTTGCCAATGTGCAACATTCTGTCCATCATCTTGTGTGTTTTGCTGTTCGCCCTATGTGGGAAGGGTATGCCCAGACGTGGGTCCCGTGCTCACTATGCCACTGGAGTCAAGCTATCCTGGCTGATGACGGCTGATAGCCAGAAACCGGTCCTAGGATGCTTGATTCCGGTCCAGGGAAGACATGGCTTGGCAGTTCGGGCTGGACTGTTCCCATGAGGCACAGGGTCAAGACTGATTTGCATATGGCCATGTCTGAACTGGGGTGGCGTGGTGAGCAAAATAACGATGGATTAAACCCAGATCTGTGACTGGGGGTGAATGTTTTGCCAATGTGCAACATTCTGTCCATCATCTTGTGTGTTTTGCTGTTCGCCCTATGTGGGAAGGGTATGCCCAGACGTGGGTCCCGTGCTCACTATGCCACTGGAGTCAAGCTATCCTGGCTGATGACGGCTGATAGCCAGAAACCGGTCCTAGGATGCTTGATTCCGGTCCAGGGAAGACATGGCTTGGCAGTTCGGGCTGGACTGTTCCCATGAGGCACAGGGTCAAGACTGATTTGCATATGGCCATGTCTGAACTGGGGTGGCGTGGTGAGCAAAATAACGATGGATTAAACCCAGATCTGTGACTGGGGGTGAATGTTTTGCCAATGTGCAACATTCTGTCCATCATCTTGTGTGTTTTGCTGGGTTGCCAGAGTGGGCATGCGTGTCTACTCGGTCAATGGCAGCCAGAAAGGGTGATCAAAAGGACTTGGAGCCTGAAACAGTGGCCCAAGTCCCTGCCAAGAGAAAGGGCAGGGGGCGCGGGAAACCGGCCCCCGAAGTTCCCACGGACCGGGAGGAGGCGGACCTCGAGGGGGACGCCCGGTGCCTACAGGGGAGCAAGTAGCCGAACTGGGAGACATCTCTGAGCTGACCCATTGGCAGCAAGAAGGGGGTCCCACCAGGGAGGAGTTCTGCAGGGAGCAGAACGAGTGCCCTACTCTGGAGGGTCTGCGGCGGCAGGCTGCAGACCAGGCAGCTGGTAATTAGTCCGGGTCACATCTGATCTACTGGGAGAGTGGTCTCCTAGCACAGTGAGCCTAAGGTTGCTGAGCCTGGTCAGCCCGGGTGCTGGTGGTACCCCCAGCGCTTCAGGACCTTCCTACTGGGTCTGGCTCATGACGTGCCTTTGGCAGGACATTTGGGGCAGGACAAGACCTTTGACAGGCTTGTCACCCACTTCTTTGGCCCCAAATGCGAAGGCAGTCAGATGCACACTGTAGGTCTTGCCAAACTTGCCAGGCAAGTGGTAAGAGTGGGAGGAAGGTCAAAGCTCCTCTCCAACCTTTTCCTGTTGTTGGAACACCCTTTGAAAGGGTAGGGATGGATATTGTGAGGCCACTGGATCCCAAGACAGCCATGGGCAACAGGTACATCCTGGTCTTGGTGGACCATGCCACCCGGTACCCGGAGGCAATCCCTCTCAGGACAACGACGGCGCCAGTGGTGGGCCGGGCGTTAATGGGGATCTTTTCCCGTGTGGGATTCCCCAGAGAGGTGGTTTCTGATAGGGGGACCAATTTCATATCGAAGTATATGACATCCCCATGGAAGGAGTGTGGTGTAACCTACAAGTTCACCACTCCTTACCACCCACAAGGAAACGGTCTGGTGGAGAGATTCAACCAGACCTTGAAAGGCATGATCAAGGGTCTAACAGAACCCATGAGGCGTAAGTGGGACGTCCTCTTGCCATGCCTACTCTTTGCATACAGGGAGGTGCCTCAGAAGTCTCTTGGGTACAGCCCCTTTGAGCTCCTGTATGGCCACCCTGTCAGAGGACCTCTGAGTTTGGTAAAGGAAGGCTGGGAGGCAGCTCCCAGGAAAACTCCCAGGATGTATTTAGCTACATGCTGGCCTTTAGAAACCAAACTGCCCGCTTCAGGAAACTCGCTCAGGCGAACCTAGAAGCAAGCCAGGAAGAAATGAAGAGATGGTATGACCAGAATGCCACTCTGGTCGAATTTCAACCTGGGCAAAAGTGTGGGTCATGGCCCCAGTGGCACCTTGTGCCTTGCAGGACAAGTGGACTGGGCCATATGAGGTAAAGGAGCGCAAAAGTGACGTCACCTACCTGGTGGATTTGCGGGCTCCAAGGAACCCTTTGAGGGTCCTTCACGTGAACCGCCTCAAGCCCCACTTCGAGAGGTCCGAAGTGAGTATGCTCTTGGCGACAGATGATGGGGTGGAAGAGGAGAGTGAGCCTCTCCCTGACCTCCTGTCTACCAAGGAGCATGATGGGTCAGTAGAGGGTGTGATCCTCTCCCTACTCTGACTCAGGAGCAGCAGGGGGACTGTCGCCAGTTGTTGGGACAGTTCGCCCCACTGTTCTCTCTGACCCCGGTGTAACTCACTGGTGTACCCATGACGTGGACACCGGTGACAGCCCTCCTGCGAAGCACAAGATTTACAGGTTGACTGACCGGGTCAGAGCCAGCATCAAGGAGGAGGTCTCTAAGATGTTGGCGTTAGGGGTAATTGAGCCCTCCCACAGTCCTTGGGCCAGCCCAGTGGTCCTGGTCCCAAAGGCTGCGGCGCCCGGTGCCACTCCAGAACTCCGGTTTTGTGTGGACTACCGTGGGCTCAATGCCGTCACCAGGACTGACGCGCACCCCATCCCCAGAGCTGATGAGCTCATTGATCGGTTGGGAGCTGCCCGGTTCCTCAGCACATTTGATTTGACGTCTGGGTACTGGCAGATTGCCTTAACCGATGGGGCCAAGGAGAGATCAGCATTCTCAACCCCAGAAGGTCATTACCAATTCCGGGTGATGCCCTTTGGGTTGAAGAATGCCCCTGCCACCTTTCAGAGGTTGGTCAATCAGGTGTTGGCCGGGCTGGAGGATTTCAGTGCCGCCTACCTGGATGACATTGCTGTGTTCAGTTCCAGTTGGGAAGAACATTTACAGCACCTTGAGAAAGTGTTGAGGGCTCTGCAAGGTGCAGGCCTCATGATCAAGGCCAGTAAGTGCCAGATCGGGCAGGGTTCTGTGGTGTACTTGGGACACCAGGTAGGAAGCGGCCAGGTGGCGCCCCTACAACCCAAGATTGACACCATTCTGGCTTGGGAGCCCCCAAGACTCCAGACAGAGGTGAGAGCCTTCTTAGGTCTCACCGGCTATTATAGGAGATTTGTTAAGGGCTATGGCACCATCGTTGCCCCCTTAACAGAGCTGACTCTCTAAGAGGCAGCCCAGGAAAGTGATCTGGACTGAGTCCTGCCAGAAAGCTTTTGATGCCCTGAAGGCAGCCATGTGCACGGCGCCCGTGCTCAAGGCACCTGACTTCTCCAAAGAATTTGTCGTGCAGACTGACGCTTCAGAGCATGGTGTGGGAGCGGTGCTCTCACAACTGAACGAAGAGGGCCTGGATCAGCCTGTAGTCTTTCTTAGCAGGAGACTACTTCCCAGGGAACAGAGGTGGAGTGCCATAGAAAGGGAAGCTTTGCTGTGGTCTGGGCACTGAAGAAGTTGAGACCATACCTGTTTGGGACTCACTTCCGGGTTCAGACAGACCACAGGCCCCTCAGATGGTTGATGCAAATGAGGGGTGAGAATCCAAAACTGCTGAGGTGGTCCATCTCCCTACAGGGAATGGACTTTACGGTGGAACACCGTCCTGGTACAGAACACGCCAACGCAGATGGTCTGTCCAGGTTCTTCCGACTTTAGTGAAGAGAACTCCAATGGGGTTGGGTAGTTCTCCCTACTTTCAGCTGGAGGGGACATGTGTTAGACTTGGCATCTTTTGGCGTGTTTCCCCTGACTTTTGCTTTCTGACCTCCCGGTTTTGACTCTGTTTTTGCTGGTGTAATGATTCTGCGCACTTTCCTCACTGCGGTCCAGTGGGAAAGTGCAAGTGCTCCTGTATAAAATGTGTTATGGATTGGTGTTTCCATGATTGGCCTATTTGGTTTATCTGTCAGTCCCTTGTAAAGTGCACTGCGAGTGCCAGGGCCTATAGACCAAATGCTGTTGGTGGGCTGCAGCACTGGATTGTGCCACCCACGCAAACAGCCCGTAAAGTGTAACTCGGGCCTGCCATCGCAGGGCCTGTGCGCAGCCTGGGGCTGCCGTGATCGACTTGGCAAGTGCACACACTTGCAAGTCCCTAAACCTTCCCTTTTCTACATGTTAGTCACCCCTAAGGTAGGCCCAAGGTACCCCTGTGGGCAGGGTGCGTTGTATGCGAAAGGTAGGACATGCCCTGGTGTGTGCGGCATGTCCTGATAGTGAATTACAGCCTAGTTCGTTTTTCACTATTGCAAGGCTACCTGTTCCCCTAGGCCAGAACGGGCAGTTTTGATTATTACAGTTTATAATCCTAACTGACCCCGGGAACATGGTAGAAATTCGAGTTTAGTATGCCTGGACTCAGAATGATAAAATGCAGCTTTTAGTGAAGTTGGTTTTAACATTCTGTGTTTGAAAATACCACTTTAGAAAGTGGGTATTTTCTTGTCTAACCATCCAAGCCTGCCTCTGCGAGGTTGTGTATTCCTTGTCTGGAGTGTGAGTGACAGGGGCTGGGGGATGCCAGGAGACAGGGTGAGTCAGCGCAGGGCTGAATAGCCAGATCGACATGTAGATGGGTGGGAGGGGTCGCACCTGGGCCCTGAATAGGACAGTGCCTTCCTCCACAATGCTGGCTCCACCTCCTGTGGTGCGTCTGATGTCCCTGGCCTACTCACTGAAAGAAGGGACGGAGACTTGTCAACAAAGTGCTCCAGAACTGGTTTGGACTAGGCAAAGGCCTCTCTGCCTTCAGAGAACAAAGGAATTTGGGATATAAATATTGGGGCCCTGACCCCATGAATTTAGATCTCGCTGGAATCAAGGAACCTGCCAAGACGAAGAGCTGGAAGAGCTGCCAGGAGGAGTACTGCCCCTTTGCTGTGTTGTTGCTTTGTTGGGTTGGCCTGCAGCTGCTGCTTCTGCCTTGGGCAGTGAAAGGACTGGACTGAACTTTCTACAAACTTGTGCTGAGTATCTCCAAGGGCCTGGAACCGAGCTGGCCTCCTGTTAAGAAGTCTCAGGGACTACAAAGACTTCACAAGCCTCTGGGTACCGCTTCTGGAACGCTGTTTCAGTTGCCACAGAGGAAGGGAACTGCAACCGACTCCGTCAACCGAATCCATCCCTGGCCGGTGACCTGTTTGCACCGCAGACCGCATCGCCCCGCTCGCATCGCAACCCTGGTCTCACCGTGGGCGACGTCCACCGCCGCCAACATCGAGCCGCTGCTTGCACCGTGACCTGTGGGCACCGCAGTCCGCATCGCATCGCTTCACTGAACCAACCGGACCCGACCGACGAGGTCGCTGCAACTGGCTCAAGAGTCGTGACCGCACCGCATTTGGGGCACCGCTCGCACGCCTGCGACGCACCGCTCCGACTCCGCACCGCTGTCCGACGCCAGCTCCCGCACTCCGGCTTGGTCGCCTGCATCGCAACCTGTCAGCACCGCATCGAGCATCGTCTCACCCTGCATCGCACGCCTTGGACTCACCGACTCCGTCTGCACGACGCTCATCGAGCCGCTGCCTGCACCGCATCGAGGGACACCGCACCTTGCATCGCTCCGTCTTGCACCGCAACCGCGACGAACGCCGACCGGCTCTGTACACTCCGTACCAGCCACAACGAGAAAGGTACTGTAACCGAGTCTGTTCATGACTCTGCTGGCCCGTATCGACGCGGTCGGCTGGAACTGTTAGACTCTGTGGTTTTCAGCATCGCGGTAGGCTCGGACGGAGCTACCGACTCGTACGAACTTTGCTTTTGTGCTATTCCTGCAAAGAAGAAGTTACCGTATCAAGTATTCATTCGTAAAGTATAGTATTGTGGATTTTTGTCGTAATTGGTCTTGTCTTGAGTATATAAAATATTGGTTATTTTTCTAAACTGGTGTGGTGTCCGTTTGTAGTGCTTACACTGTTTACTGTTGGTTATGTGCAAATGCTTTACACACTGCCTCTGAATTAAGCCTGACTGCTCGTGCCAAGCTACCACGAGGGTGAGCAGGGGTTACTTCACGAGTGTAACACCCTTACCCTGACTAGGAAGAAGGGTCCCTACTTGGACAAAGGTGCAAGCCCTTTCCAACTAGAGATCCCATTTCTAACATTGACCAATCTCTGGAAGGTGGCAGGGGCATTCTTCATCCCAAAGGGCATCACACGGAACTGGTAGTGCCCATCTGGTGTGGAGAATGCTGACCTCTCCTTTGCCCCATCAGTTAAGGCGATCTGCCAGTACCCAGACGTCAGATCAAACGTGCTGAGGTACCGGGCAGCCCCTAACCGGTCTATGAGCTCATCAGCTCTGGGGATGGGGTGCGCGTCGGTCTTGGTGACCGAATTGAGACCTCGGTAGTCCACACAGAACCTAAGTTCAGGAGTGGCACCAGGCGTCGCAGCTTTTGGTACCAAGACCACGGGGCTGGACCAGGGGCTGCTGGAGGACTCAACCACCCCTAGGGCTGAACATTTTGGAGACCTCCTCCTTAATGCAAGCCCTGACCCTGTCAGTTACCCTGTAAGCCTTGTGCTTGACAGGAGAACTGTCTCCGGTATCCACTTCATGGACGCACCAATCAGTGACACCAGGTACCAGGGAGAACAAATCAGAAAATTGCCCCAACAGGTGGTGACAATCTCTCTGTTGCTCAGGGTCAGTGTGGTGGAGAGGATCACACCCTCCACTGACCCATCCTTCTCTTCTGCACACAGGAGGTCAGGGAGAGGCTCACTCTCCACCTCAACCCCATCATCTGTGGCAAGAAGAGCATGCCCACTTCAGACCTCTCAAAGTGGGGCTTTAGGCGGTTCACATGCAGGACCCGCAAGGGGTTCCTGGGAGACTGAAAGTCCACCAAGTAGGTAACCGGACTTTTGCGCTCCACCACCTCAAATGGACCGGTCCACTTATCTTGGAGCGCACAAGGCTCCACTGGGGCCAGTACCCAAACCTTCTGACCAGGTTGAAATTCGACCAGAGTGGCATTCTGGTCGTTGCCAACGTTTCATTTCTTCCTGGCTGGCTTCCAGATTTGCCTCAGCAATTTTTCTGAAACGCCTGAGTCTGGTTCCTGAAGGCCAACATGTAGCTAAATACTTCTTGGGGAGGTTTCCTGGGAGATTGCTCCCAGCCTTCCTTGACCAGACTCAGAGGTCCTCTAACCGGGTGGCCATAAAGGAGTTCAAAGGGACTGAACCCTAAGGACTTCTGTGGCACCTCACGGTAGGCAAACAACAGGCATGGCAAGAGGACGTCCCACTTACGCCTCAGGGGCTCTTCTAGGCCCATGATCATGCTCCTTCAAGGTCCGGTTGAACCTTTCAACCAGACCATTACCTTGGGGTGGTAAGGAGTGGTGAACTTATACGTTACCCCACACTCCTTCCACAGAGACTTCATGTACTGGGAGATGAAGTTGGTCCCCCTGTCAGACACCACCTCTCTGGGGAATCCCACACGGGAGAAAATCCCCATCAGTGCACGTCCCACCACGGGGGCCGGTCACTGTCCTGAGCGGGATGGCTTCAGGGTACCGGGTGGCATGGTCCACCAAGACCAGGATGAACCTGTTGCCCATGGCTGTCTTGGGGTCCAGAGGCCCCACAATGTCAATGCCCACTCGCTCGAATGGGGTACTCACAACTGGAAAGGGCTGGAGTGGGGCCTTGATCTTCCCCCCACTCTTCCCACTTGCCTGGCAAGTCTCACAGGTCCTGCAATGAGTGTCTGAACTCTTGTGCATCTGGGGCCAATAAAAGTGGGTGGCCAGCCTCTCAAAGGTCTTGGTCTGCCCCAGATGTCCTGCCAATGGAATGTCATGAGCCAACCCCAGTAGGAAGGTTCTGAAGCACTCGGGTACCACCAGCACACGGGCTGACCCTGGCTCAGCAACCTTAGGCTCACTATACAGGAGACTGTTCTCCCAATAAATCAGATGTGAACCAGACATGTCACCTTCTGCCTGGGCTGCAGCCTGTCGCCGCATACCCTCAAGAGAGGGGCAAACTCTCTGCTGCTCACAAAATTCCTCCCTGGTGGGTCCCCCTTCCTGCTGCCAATGGGTCAGCTCAGGCAGGTCCCCCAGTTCGGTGATCTGCTCCCCGGTAGGTTCCAGGGCATCCCCCTCAGGGTCTGCTCCTTCCTGGGCCGTGGGAACCAAGGGGGCCGGCTTCCGTGCCCCTGCCCCTTCTCTCTGAAGGCAGGGATCTGGGCCCTACTCTCAGGCTCCAGATCCTTTTCAACACCCTCCTTGGCTGCCATGGACCGAGTGGTAGCACACGCCCACTCAGGCAGACCCAACATCTCTAAGTGAGCCTTCCTCTCCACCGTAGCCCACGGGGAGTCCTCTAAATCATTGCCCAGCAGACAGTCTACAGGCATGGCGGGCCTCACAGCTACCTGAAGAGTTCCTGAGACCCCCCCCACTCAAAGGGAACCTGAGCCACCTCACATTGGCTCTCTGGGTTGTCGGCGGACACTACTGGGTAGAATGCATGAGGGACAACCTGCTCTCTGGACACCAACCGGGAGCTGACAGCAGTTACACTGGCCCCTGTGTCTCTTAGAGCCTCCACCCTATGGCCATTGATGGTCACCCACTGCCTGTATTTCTTAGTGTTAGCAGGCAGTGCAGGCTTGGGGACCATCTCAAAGTCCCCTAATGAGACAAGGGTCAACTCTACGGGATCCCACCCCTCTTGGGCACCCATCTCCTCCTCTCCCAGGGCTACACTAGCAATCTGGCGGGGTGGTGCACGGGGGTGCACTGGCCCCCTTTGGGGGCACTGGGGATCAAAATATCTGTGGCCCACTTGACCACAGTTGTAACACGTGGGGGCCCCCTGGGAACAGGCCTACCTGTTGGGGGCCCGGTCCTCCTTTCTTGTGGGGGCTGGGACACCACTGCTTGGTTCCCTGGGGGATTACTTTGGGGCCCTCGGTGGAACTCCCTCTGTTGACCCTTGTCCCCCCCACTCCTCTGCTGGGGACCCTGCCCACCTTTGGCGACGTCTCCCACTGGACCCTTGCGGACCCGGGTGCTCACCCAGCGGTCCGCTCCTCAGCAAGCTTCCTAGGGTTAGTCAGCTTGCAATCAATTAGGTGCTGGCGTAGCTCAGGAAAGCAATTACTAGATAAATGCTCCCATGCAATCAAATCATACAACTGTGCAAAAGTTTCTACTTTGCTACCTTTTACCCAGCGTTCCATGGCTCTGCAAAAAAAGGACACATATTCAACCCACGTGGTACCCTCTAGCTTCTTACAGACCCTAAACCTCTGCCTATACATTTCAGGGGTCAAACCATAGCGGGTCATCAACGCTTCCTTCATGTGGGCATAAACCATCCTACTTTCTGGGGGCAGGTCCAACAAGGAATCCCTCCCCTCACTCACAAAGCGTCCCCACAACCCCGCTCCCCAATCCTTCTCAGGGACCCGGTGGGACACCATGGCTAATTCATAAGCGGCAAACCATTGCCCAATATCTTCACTTTTGTGGAAATCTTTAATAACCTCCTTGGGTATGAACAAGTTACTTACCTTCGGTAACGCTTTTTCTGGTGGATACAGTATCTGCCTGTGGATTCCTCACCTTTTGAATATCCCCCTGCGCTAGCATTCCACGGAATTTTTTCGTAGCTCCTTCGCGCCGACGAGGTCGTCACGAAGCCATGGCTCCGCGCGGGGCTCCGCATGACGTCACTGGAGCCATAAGAAGACCACGTCGGCGTGATGACGTCAGTTCCACCCATTTTTTCCGTGCCACCGAGGCAAAACGGGCGAACCGACCACATAGACAATACATATCAAGTATATAGGTTTCATACAGATACACACAGTGTATAATAAAATAAGAAAGTTTGAATTTCAAACAAGGTAACAATGAAACAAATGAGGCAACCAAATCTTGAGTACATATAAATACATAAACAGTTAATACCTCAGCTTTTATGGTATAAAAGGGTGGACAACGGGGAGGCGGGTGGGTCAGTGAGGAATCCACAGGCAGATACTGTATCCACCAGAAAAAGCGTTACCGAAGGTAAGTAACTTGTTCTTCTGATGGATACATCTGCCTGTGGATTCCTCACCTTTTGAATAGAATCCCACAGCAGTACCTCACCCGGAGGAGGGTGTCCACCCTTCTATACCAAAAGTCCTGCAAAACAGAGCGAGCAAAATGGCCATCCCTCCTCACATCGGAATCTAGGCAGTAGTGCTTCGCGAAAGTGTGGAGGGAGGCCCAAGTTGCCGCCTTACATATATCCAGTACAGGAACACCTCTAGACAAGGCAGAAGTAGAGGACTTAGCCCTGGTAGAATGAGCTCTAATACCAACAGGAGGCTCCTTACCAGCGAGTGAGTAGCAAATCTTGATGCACAAGATGATCCATCTGGATAAAGTGCGCTTGTGCACCGCCTTGCCCTTCATGCGACCAGCATATCCAACAAAGAGCTGGTCATCTTGGCGAAAGTCCTTCGTTCTGTCCAAATAAAAGCTAATCGCCCTCTTTGGATCCAAACGATGAAGCCTCTCCTCCTCCTTGGATGGGTGAGGGGAGGATAGAAAGTAGGAAGGGTAACAGACTGACCAAGGTGGAAAGGAGTCACCACCTTAGGCAGAAAAGCAGCCCTGGTCCTAAGTACCAACCTTTCAGCATGTATGGTCAGAAAAGGAGGTTTACAGGAAAGAGCCTGAAGCTCACTCACCCTCCTAGCCGAAGTGATAGCCACCAGGAAGATCGTTTTAAAAGATAGAAGCCTCAACGGACAACTATGCATAGGTTCGAAAGTTGAACCCATTAAAAAAGAAAGAACCAGATTCAAATCCCACTGGGGCATAATAAAAGGAGTGGGAGGAAACATGTTTGTCAGCCCCTTAATAAACCTTAAGACTATAGGAGACTTAAATAAAGAAGGCTGATCAGGCAAACACAAAAATGCCGACAAAGCCGACAAATATCCCTTAACAGTGGCCACAGCACAACCCTGCTGGGCCAAATGAAGGAAAAACAAAGAACATCAGAAAGACGGGCTTTTAAGGATCAATAGATTTCTCTCCGCACCACTTGACAAATTTTGACCATCTATAAGAATAGACAGATTTGGTGGAGTGTCGCCTGGCCGATAGTATAACATCCACCACGTTAGGCGGGAGAGAAAAGAATTCAGGTTGCCCCGTTCAATCTCCAGGCATGAAGGTGCAGGCTCTGGAGGTGGGGGTGAAGAACCTGCCCCTCCGACTGCGAGAGGAGGTCTACCCTGAGAGGGAGACGGAGCGGAGGGTGCGACGAGAGGTGAAGAAGGTCTGTGTACCACACCCTTCTTGGCCAATCCGGGGCGATCAAAATGACTTGGGCCCGGTCTTGGCGAATCTTCCTCAGGACCCGAGGAATCAAGGGTATGGGAGGAAACGCATAAAGGAGTTGCGAGCTCCAACTCAACTGAAACGCGTCCCCCAACGCTCCCTGCCTCGGAAACTGGAGACTGCAGAATGACGGGCAATGCGCGTTCTCTAGAGTGGCAAACAGGTCCACCCGAGGAGTCCCCCACGTCTGGAAGAGGTGTCGAACTTCCTCTGGATGAAGCCTCCACTCGTGGTCGGCGGAAAACTGCCGACTGAGACTGTCCGCACGAACGTTCAGCACCCCGGCCAGATGATTCGCCATTAAGCAAATCTGATGATCCTGTGCCCAGGACCAGAGCCGTAAGGCCTCTCTGCAGAGACGGTACGACCCTACTCCTCCCTGCTTGTTGACATACCACATCGCGGCCGTGTTGTCCGTCAGGACCTGAACTGACCGACCGCGAAGGGAAGGGAGAAATGCCTTGAGCGCCAAACGTATCGCCCGCAATTCCAGAAGGTTGATGTGAAACAACCTTTCCTCCGGAGACCAAAGACCCTTGATCTCCAGATCCCCCAGATGTGCACCCCACCCTAGGGTAGAGGCATCCGTTACCACTGTGGCCACAGATGGAGGAAGATGAAAGGGCTTTCCTTGAGACAGATTGCCCTCCACACTCCACCAAGACAGACCCGCTGCAGCTTCTCTGGAGATCCTCACAGACTCCCTGAGATCTCCATTGTGTTGATACCACTGCCTGCGGAGACACCACTGGAGTGCCCTCATGTGCCAGCGTGCATTTGTGACCAGCAGGATGCAGGAAGCGAACAGACCAAGCAGGCGAAGGACATTCAGAACTGGAACGACCGCTCCATTGTGAAACAAAGGGATCAATTCCTGAATGTCGAGAATCCTCTGTGGTGGTGGAAAAGCTCGACACACAGTGGTGTCCAGTACTGCCCCTATAAACAGGTTGCGCTGAGAGGGCACCAGGTGAGACTTGGGTACATTTATTGAAAAACCCAATTTGTACAACAGCTGGGCTGTAACCTGCAAATGGTGACTCACCATCTCCGGAGACTCTGCCTTCAACAGCCAGTCGTCCAGGTAGGGGAAAACTGGAATCCCCGACCTCCTGAGATGAGCTGCCACCACCGCCATCACCTTGGTGAAGACTCGAGGTGCGGTAGTAAGACCAAACGGAAGGACCGCAAACTGGTAGTGTTGCGACCCAACCGTGAAACGGAGATACTTCCTGTGCGACTTCAGGATGGGAATGTGGAAATACGCATCCTGTAAGTCGATGGACACCATCCAGTCCTCTTGTTGCAGCGCCTGAAGAACCTGCGCTAGAGTTAGCATCTTGAACCTCTCCTGCCTGAGAAACAGATTCAAGATTCTGAGGTCCAGGATGGGACGTAACCTGCCATCCTTTTTGGGAATCAGGAAATACCGGGAGTAGCATCCCCGACCCCTCTCCTGCTCCGGAACCACCTCTATTGCACCCTTTTGTAACAGAGCAAGAACCTCCTTCTGAAGGAGAAGTAAATGATCTTCCGTGCAAAACCCCTGACAAGGAGGGTAAGGTGGGGAAATTCCTTGAAGGGAAGAGCGTACCCATTTTCTACAAGATCTAGAACCCAAAGGTCCGAAGTTATTAATTTCCAATCTTGTAGAAAATGGGTAAGACGGCCTCCCACAGGACCTACATGATCCAGGATGGCGGATCTAGGGCTGCCTTGCTGCATTACCAGGAGGGGTCGGGGAGGTAGAGGAGGAAGAGGAAGAGGGATGTCGTCCAGATCCACGAAACGACCTCTGCTTTTACCTCTGTAGGCCCTATACAGAGGGTTTTGCTGCTGCTGTTGCTGCTGAGGCTGACGGGAACGAAAGGAAGATTTCCCAAACCCACGGTACCTCTTGAATCCAGAGCCTCTTGACTGTGCTTGAAGGCCCAAGGACTTTGCTGTGGCCTTGCTGTCCTTAAATCTCTGCAACGCAGAGTCCGCTTTTCTCCAAAAGCTTAGAGCCATCAAAAGGGAGATCCAGCAGCGCAGCTTGAACATCCGGTGAAAACCCTGAAGACCTCAACCATGCGTGCCTTCTAGTGGCAACAGAGGAGCCCATTACCCTTGCCACCGAATCTGCCGTGTCCAGACCCGACTGGATTACCTGGCGAGCAGCCGCCTGAGAGTCCGCCAAAACCTCACTTAAATTGTCCCTGTCCGTGTCAGACAACTTCGGGAGAATCTTCTTGGCAGAGTCCATAAGGGCATGAATGTATCTGCCCAACAAACAGGTGGCGTTGGTGGACTTTAAAGCCATGCTGGCTGAAGAAAAACTTTCTTCGCAGACTGCTCAAGCTTTTTAGAATCTCGGTCTGACGGGGCCTGAGGAAAAGAACCCACAGACTGCTTTGAGCACGATGCCTGGACCACCAAACTCTGAGGCGATGGATGAGAGGAAAGAAACTCAGGGTCCCCAGGTGCTGGTCTATATCGCCTAGAGACTGATCTAGAGACTGCAGGAGCTGAAAGAGGGTTACTCCAAACCTCCAGAATTGGTTCCATCAGGGCATCATTGAAGGGCAAGAGAGGCTCCACCACCAAGGTAGGAGAATGAAGAACCTCCGTCAGAAGATTCGGCTTGTACTCCGCTGAGGGAAGCTGCAGGTCTAACAGTTCAGCCGCCTTCCTGATGACTACATGGTAAGGAGCCAACTCCCTTGAAGGAGAAACTTTCTGCGAGTCAAAAACTGGCTCAGGTGAGAAATCCAATCCACTTGCTTCACACAAGTCTTCAAACAAGTCCTCAGACTCATTAATCTCACCCTCTTCCATCTCACCAGCTTGATAATGCTCCTCTTCAATAAGCCGTTGCGCCTCCCTTCTGGAACGCATCCTTGGCTGCGGCGTCGACGGCGCCATCAGCGACGTCGATGGCTCCGGCAGCGGCGTCGAAGACGGATCCGCGACAGCAACCCGCGCCGCACGGACCCGAGAAGAAGGGACGCCAGATGGAGCCGGAGACTGATCATACGGCGTCGACATCTTCGGCGCCGGAAAGTGCCAAGACGGCGTCACAGGCATATAAGACATAAAGGGTGCCGGGGGGTAATGTTGCGGCACACCCAAATTAAATGCCAATGGGACCCGAAGGTGCTCCAGAGGGGCAAGTGGCTCTGGCAAAGACCCCATACATCGCGTTCAAAAACTGCGATGGATCCGAGCCTGGCGCCGGGAAAGAAGGAAACTGCGCCGGTTCGACTTCCGAGAGCGGAACCTCCTGAGCCGGGGTCACAGGAACCACAGGCGACGCCACAGGAACAGCAGGAGCCGCATCATCCATCGGAGCCGGAGAACCCACCGACGCCGGAGACTGCGCCGGTGAACCCACATAATGAGAACGGGCCGGAGACCTTTGTGGAGAGACGGAAGGAGAAGGAGAGACAAAGTCCTTGGCACGACGTCGAGGAGCCGGAGAAGGCGACTTCGAGGTTCGAGGCTTCGACGACCGACGTCGAGATCCATGCCTCTTCTTCTTCTTATGCCTTCTCTTCGACCCATGCGAAGTCGACGACTCCGACTTCGATCTTTTCCGACCCCTTTTCTCCTTTCTCACCTTCGACAAGTAGAGCTTAGCCTCCCTTTCCCTCAAAGCCTTCGGGTTCATCTTTCTACATGACGAACAGCCTTCGACATCGTGGTCGCTCGAAAGGCACCAAAGGCAGTCCTCATGCGGGTCCGTGATCGACATATGACCTCCGCATTCCTTGCAGGGCTTGAAACCCGACTTCCTTTGAACAGACATCTCGAAAAGGATACAAACAAATCCAAGAAACAAAGTAACAAGACAGGAGAGTCCCAGAAAATCCGTTAGCGTCGACAGCGCGGAAAAAGGGAACTGACGTCATCACGCCGACGTGGTCTTCTTATGGCTCCAGTGACGTCATGCGGAGCCCCGCGCGGAGCCATGGCTTCGTGACGACCTCGTCGGCGCGAAGGAGCTACGAAAAAATTCCGTGGAATGCTAGCGCAGGGGGATATTCAAAAGGTGAGGAATCCACAGGCAGATGTATCCATCAGAAATACACCCTACTCTCAGGGTGCACTACAGGTACGCTGCCACCAGAGGGGAGATTTCCATGCTCTTAGCTTTAATCTCCAACTTCCTCAATACTCTCTCATGCTCCAGCTTCATCCTCATAATCTCAATTTCTAACTTCTTGTTCTCTAGGTCCCGGTGACCATCCATTTTAAGCTTAGCCATCTCCATATTATGCCGCCTATCTCTCTCCCTGTCCTCCAGCTCTTCTGGGGACAGACCCTTAGCGGACACACTAGAGCCCGGGTTGGAAAGGGCTGGATCTCCTACTAAGTCTACTACATCGCCCTGCTGCTCTCCTCCCTCCACAAGCTCTCCTAGATCCTTAGGGGCCTCCTGGCTTCTAGCCAGGCCTTCAGCGCCTTGTAATACTCTTCCCTTCTAGTGAGACCTGTGATAGGGACTGTGAACTGCTTGCAAAAATATTTGAGCTGCTTGGCATTGTAGGTTTCTATTTTCTCTTCTTCCCAGGAGAGATCCTCTGAGGCATTGGATCTGGGCTTGCCCATTGTAGAAATAACTGGCAATATCAATAAAGGATAGAAGAAAACTTCTCAAGAAATGTAAGCGGGTGAAAAATCACCGGCAATATCAATCACAATATAGGATCCTAAAAACTCTCAGAAATGTGCGTGGGTGAAAAATCACCAGCAATATCAATCACAATAGGGGATCAAAAAAACTTTCAATAAATGGGCGCGGGTGAAAAATCACCGGCAATATCAATCACAATATAGGATCCTAAAAACTCTCAGAAATGTGCGTGGGTGAAAAATCACCAGCAATATCAATCACAATAGGGGATCAAAAAAACTTTCAATAAATGGGCGCGGGTGAAAAATCACCGGCAATATCAATCACAATATAGGATCCCAAGAACTCTCAGAAATGTGCGTGGGTGAAAAATCACCGGCAATATCATTTACAATAGGGGATCAAAAACTTTCAATAAATGGGCGCGGGTGAAGAATCACCGGCAATATCAATCACAATATAGGATCCCAAAAACTCTCAGAAAATGTGTGCGTGTGAAAAATCACCGGCAATATCAATCACAATATAGGAGCAAAAAAAATTTCGCAAAAAATGTATGCGGTACGTTATGGTCTGCACTCACTAGTAGTGTACCCTATAATTACTGGATGCGATCATAAATGCAAGTCCAGATCCTCACCGCTGACCACCAATGTTAGAAATGGGGGTCTCTAGTTGGCAATGGCTGGCCACTGTCCAAGTAGGGACCCTTCTTCCTAAGTCAGAGTGAGAGGGCTAACCTCTTTAATACCCCTGCTCAACCCTGTGGTAACGTAGCACGAGCAGGTAGGCTTATCTCAGAGGCAGGGTGTGAAGCATTTATGATCATACACAGTAACACAGTGAGGAACACTACAAAGGGACACCACACAAGTAGTTATTATAAAAAATAAGTATCTTTATATAAAGGCAGATTTATCACAAGACCAATAACTGTAAAAGCCACAATACTGTCAAAAATAGGATAGCTGTTGAAAGGCTGTCAAAAATAGTTCAAAGGTTGCAAAAATAAGGTTCAAGTTCAAAGCAGTGGTCTCTGCGACCCTTTCTTTCACAAAGTACCTGAGTTTAGTAGCAAAACCAACAAAGTGTCGCAAATAAGCTGTAGCGATGATTCTCGGCACGCGAGGCCGGCGATGCGTTGAAATCCTTTCCGCAAGGGAGGATGATGCGCCGATCTGCGCGGATGCGTGCGGAGACGATGCGACAAACTTTGGCACGCTGGACCGCCGATGCGATGACTTTCTTGCCGCGTGGGAGAAGTCGATGCGGTGATCCTGTTGCGCTGTGCGATCGTGTTGCGATGCGAAGACAAGACGCTCCGCGAGG
The DNA here is from genome assembly GCA_963921515.1 of Calotriton arnoldi. Classification (NCBI taxonomy): domain Eukaryota; kingdom Metazoa; phylum Chordata; class Amphibia; order Caudata; family Salamandridae; genus Calotriton; species Calotriton arnoldi. Next base: position 485,145 of record CAWUFW010001637.1, read on the forward strand.
AGCGCCGAAATCGGTGCGATGCGATCAAAGTGGCGAACGCACGGCGTCCGCACTGCGATGTCTCGAAGCGATGATTTCTTTAAGGGTTGCGAAGTGCGCGGCGACAGCAGCGCAATGATCTTTCCAGCGCGTCTCGGCTGCAGCGGCTCGCAAAGGGGCGGCAGCGATGGTTTCGGGTTGCGGGCCCTCGGCGGCAGTAGCGCGATGATTTTCCCAGCGCTCTCGACTGCAGCGGCCCGCAAAGATGCGTTAGCGTCGATTTCTTACCCTCTTTTCTCTGATGCAAACTAGAGGCCCTGGAACTCACAGGAGCCTCCTCAGCAGATAGCAGTCCTCGCAGGGAGGAAGCAGGAGGTTGGTGGTGGAGTCTGTTGTGCCTGAGACTCCAGCAGGAGGCTAGCTCTTTTCCTAGCCCTTGGGTGATTGCTGTACAAAAATAAAAGTTCTCTCAAAAGTTCCTTTTCCTCTTCTTCAAGGTCCAGTGGTCACTGCTGCAGGCCAGTGCAAGAAACAACACACAAGCACGGGGACAGTCACTTCCTGCAGATTCCTCCAGTGGCACGGACAGAGTTTCCTCTCCAGATCCAAAAGCAATACAAAAGTAGGGGGTTTGAGCACAGATATTTATACCCCAAAAACCTTTGATCCTTGAAGCTACCAGTCCCTGAACCTAGCCAGAACCAGTTCTGCTCAGCCCTGGAGCACTTTGTTTACCAGGCTGCATCCTTCCTTTCAGAAAGAGGGGGTCTGCTAGCAGACACACAGTGGGAGGTGGAGCCAGCATTCACCTTGCCAGGCACAGCCCTATTCAGATCAAACAGCCACCCCTCCCCACACTCTAAATGCAGATCTCTCTATTCCACCCAGGTCTGACTCAGCCTGTCCTGCCCCTCTAAAACCAGACAGCCAATACACATAACGGCAGAGCACACTGGAAGGCTTAGGCAAGAAAATACCTACTTTCTAAAAGTGGTATTTTCAAACACAGAATATAAAAATAAACTTCACTAAAAGGTGTATTTTAATATTCTGAGCTCAGGCATACTAAATTCGTTTTTCTACCATGTTCCTGGGGTCAGTTAGGACTATAGCATGTAATAGTCAAACTGCCCAATCTAGCCTATGAGGAACAGGTAGCCTTACAGTAGTGAAAAACGAAATGGTGCATAATTCACTACCAGGACATGCTACACACACCAAGGCATGTCCTGCCTTACACATACAAGGCACCCTACCATAGGGGTGACTTACAGGATGCTAAGGGAAGGTTCAGGGGCTGGGAAGTGAGTGCACTTCACAGCCAAGATGGCAGTTCTGGACTGCACACAGACACTGCAGTGGCAGGTCTTAGACACACTTTACAAGCTGCTTCTGTGGGTGGCACACATCAGTGCTGCAGGCCCACCAGCAGCATTTGGTTTACCAGCCCTGGGCACACATAGGCCACACTACTAGGGACTAACAGGTAAACCAAATAAGCCAATCAGGGATATACCAATTCACATAGACATATTTATACAGGGAGCATTCGCGCCAGACACTGAATGGCAGTGGCACAGCGCCCAGAGCATCTAACACCAGTAAAACAGAGGAGACAACAGCGAAAAATGGAAGGGAGACCCACGCCAATGGTGCCAGGTCTAACATGTGTAATATGTTACCTCCGCCAATCGCTGCCAAAGTTTTTCTTTTTGGTTCCATGTTTTGTGTATTAATGACAACTGTTTAATTCATGGGGGATGTACAGGGGTGATTCGGGCGCGTTATAAAACCTATAAATAAATAAAATAAATACAGCGCTTCCAGCACCGTAGAATGTACCTTACGATGTAATTTGTGAACCGAGCTCCGGATTGTCCCAGGGGCATTACAGATCCAAGGAGGGTACTCGGATGTACGAAATGTACTCTGTTTTTGATATTATTCACGCACGACGCATTCACATGCAAGTTAAATGTATGCTGATGGCTGTATGATTCTTAAAAACAAATTGGAAAAAAAAAGATTTGCAAAGGAGGGACAGGAAGCATCCTTAGCAAGCAGGGCAAATGTCAACAGTGGAAAATCTATCAGAATGGGTCAGCACACGCCTTGCATGCTGAGGAGTCAACAGAAAGCACAACAGTTTTCAACAGATTCCACTAAAGTGCAGTGTTTAATTTGAGACGTGGTTCAATACTGTGGGCACTCATATTTTGGGGCAGGGGCAGGGGCAGTTTTCTCATCAGCAGAATTTGACCCAATGCAAGAAAGGAAAGGGTTAGAAAGTAATAAAAAGGAAGGTCGAGATAGAAAGGAAAACCGTGGCAAAGGGAGAAAGCAACCCAGTAAAATAGCCTGCAGGGTGGGATAAAGAGACAGAAAGTGTAGAGATAGGAAGTGGAAAAAAGAGATATGAGATGGAATCAGAGCTAAGCAGCCTTGGTATCCGACAATCTTGCTATTTGGCGACCCCGACATTCTCAACACTTGCCACGGGCTCTTAATATAAAAATGTGGCCCCTGCATTTACTGCTGTTTAAAAAAAAAAAAAGCAAATTAAGTGCTCACTGAAGGTGGCCATCATATAACACAATATGAAAAGAAGTCTAGAGAAGAAAGTAGGGGCCCTTGGCTTTGACTCCCTTGTAGGGGAGGCAGATTGGAGGGCTTATCCTGTTATTGGTTGTTCTTCAATCAAGTAAAAATTCCCCCGTCTTTGTCCCTTCACCCTTTTCATGAAGAGTGCTGGGTTCAACGCAGGTACCGTTCAGGAAGACAGTTTAGAAAAAGCTAAATAACATGTCCAAAAAACAAACAATAAGAGAACGCAATACTCTTCTATGGACTCAAATGATGATAATAATAAAAAGAACTGTAAGTACGACTGAAATACCAACCCTTCAGATCATAAATGTGGCCTCCCAAAACAGACTCTGAAGATGGACCGTCATGCCCGCATACTGCCGAGGCTTCTAGTCTGATTCTCACGGTGGGGGCCCGAGAATGACAGAGCGGAGATGAAATACAGAAATGCAATAACGTCACTGAGAAAACCCGCAGAACAGAAAGCCTCGCCCCTGTTGTTTAATGTGGCATCAAAGTACAGCAAGGACCTTGTACTCTGCGCGTGTGTCCCTGTGTGCCTCCATGCATGAATTTATTTGCAATTTAAGGTCCTCAGAAGCCAGCAAATGCGTTTCTGGGCTACGCCTCGTGGTGGAAGGCAGGATTGTCACGAGCGGAAGACAGCGGCTCTTTGTCCCCAGGTCCCCTGCAGTTTGAGGCCCTGCTCTACTGTTACAATACCTTTTTAATTATTAAAACACAACCCCCTATCTGTTCCTTCTTAATGCAGCTAAAACCAAATACTGTGTCTCCTTTTTTCGCCAGAGTATGTCTTTTTAATTCTGAGCTGCTCTTTCGGTCAGACACCAAAGAGGGGCCTGGAAAAATGTTGGCCAAATGCCCCACAAAAGCTTCTGAAATACATCTTGGCAGCTGCCCCTTGTTCCACATTGCTTTGGGTGCTAGATGTTGTCAAATACGTCACCAGAGTGGCCAACCCATTCACTCAGTGGCATTATGATAAAACATTGTCCAAAGGAGATTTAGTTCTTGGGGTGGGAAAAATGTATGGTATACGAAAGGAACCCTTCATTTTTAAAAGGTTAAGAGGTAGCTAGCTCCTAATTCCTTGCAGTATGAAAACCTCTGAATTTGGGGTTTCTGTTCCTAGTCCACATACTGCTAGTCACTCGAATCACTATTTGTAGGAAGCTGTGCATTGACCAGCGGGTCATTCCACCAGCCTGCAAAGACAGATGAATTCTCATACTGTTCATGTAGTGATTATAACATTTCAGTTGATAAACAATAGTAAAAGTGAAGCAAACAAATATGTCAGTGTTTTTGTTCATTTACCCCAACCCTCTCATATATTTTTCTCTTGTTTTCTTTAATTTTTCTGTTTATTTCCCCCTGTGCATCCCCATATTTGAAACGCAACCATTAATTTCGATGTGTGTTTTAAGCGTGATGCCAAGCTATCCCGAGATGAATTTCCAGCCCTGACAGAGCCCTTTGTGTACATCAGTGATGGATTTCTCCACTGAGACTGCAGAGAAATTCATTCCCACTGTGGTACCGTCCCTGGTGACAGTAAGTGACTTGGCAGCCTGTCACAGGACAGCTGATGACTGGAGAGATCGCATGGGACTGCAGGCTCCCTGCAGATGGGTTATGAGGCACTATTCTAGATAGAGTGGCAGCGTCACATTGTCTTTCTTTCCACTCCTTGCTGCTAATGGCTCAGTATCCACCATACATTTTTACACCTCCTCTGTCTTTCATAACAATTCAAATATTTAAGCAGATCAAAAAATTTACAAAATACAATTCATGCTTCTGTATCATTCAAAACATTAAAACGTTTTTACTGTGTATTTGGGGAGCGGGTGAAGTTGATTTCGGTGTGACATTGGGGAGCACCGGTGATGCAGCTGCTTCGATGTGGGCAGGAAGAGACCGGATGGTGATCTCACAGCACAGCTAAGTTTGTGTTTCAGTGTCTTAGGGTGATCACACACATGCAATACACAATGGTAGACCCAGAAATCAGGTGCTGTATTATAAAGGGAGCTGGTGACACTATCAGTTGTCACTGCAGGAATTAACCAGTAATTTTTTTTCATGTTTTTAGGCCTTGGCTCCATCACTTTTAGCTTTTTGTAGGCAGGCCTGTTGTTTCCAACACATTACTTATACTTAGTGTTAGCGCCTTGCTCATGATTGGATGACTTTGTTGTCTATCTCAGTTGTCTGCTTTTGATTCAGTTGCTGTGCTCCCTATTCTTGTGCTTGATCCGCACAGGAGCATTTCGGTCTGACTGCGTTCTTACTGGATAAGCTCTATCCTTCCACAGCACACTTGAGGGAGCTCTTTTTCTGTTGAACACTCAATGGGAGTGCATGTTTCCTCCCCCCTTTTTCTCCTTCCCCCTTTTCTGACTTTATCCTTCTTCCTCCCACTCACTTTGTTTATGCTACCCTAATGCTTTCCACCCATGTGATACATTTTTGTTCATTTACTTTTTTTAATGATTACAGAGCAGATGCAAAGTACTACGAGATCATTGCTTCGTGCTCTACGCAAGCCTTTTTAGGTCTCGCCTAGACTGCGCATGCGCTGCATTCGCTGGATTTTCGAGACTATGGGCTTTACGCCACGCCCATTTTTTAATTGGTTGGTTCATGGGCCTTTCTGAATTCCTCATTTTTCATTGGTAAATCGCGGCCATTTGTCCCTCCTTTTAGTCTGTGTTCCCGCCCATGGCTACTGGCCCTGTTACAGCTCTTATTTCGCTTCTTGCCATTTAAGTTAGTTGCATACTATTTTCGCCCATTGCCTCGGCTCTTGTGTTTGAAATGTTGGATTTGTTGGCTTTCGGGGGCAAACGTGCACAGCTCATGTTTTCAACCAAATGTGTTTTGGTTTTTTTACTTCAGAAACACACTGGTTAATTTGATCGCACTCCGCTGACTGCATATTCTGCTTCGACCGTCACTTAATCAGCTCGCGACCCACACCACCTCACCCCTCCCACAACAGCGCTTGCCCGCCCCTACCATCCCTCCGATGTTGCTGCTCGTGTCGGTGCTTCTTCAGCTTATCTCAGCTCGGCAGAGTCGGCAGCTCTGGATGTAGAGAAACTGCAGAAAGATGACATCATTGAAGAAGTAGAATTCTCTGATTGGATCTCTCTGATTGTTCTGATGAAAAAGTCAGATGGAAACATGAGATTATGTGTGGACCTGAAGGCTGTCAATGCTTGCATCATTGCAGATAGTCTTCCACTGCCGAGAATCAACAATCTCCTTTCGATGTTGAATGGCACAACCATCTTTTCCAATCTGGACATGCACAATGCATACCATCAGATCAAACTGTCAAAACAATTCCGTCTCCTTACAGCTTTCATTGCCCCTTTCGGGGTATATCAGTACAAAAGTATAACCTTTGGCTTATTATCAGCTGCTTCCGTGTTCCAAAGAAGGATGTTCCATCTATTCAAAGATATAAAAACCAATGTCCGATACTTCCAAGACAGCATGCTGATCTTCATAAAACAAAACAGGAAAACAGGGAAATACTCAGTGAAGTGTGTGAGAAACTGAAGAAGGCTGGGCTGGTCCTAAGTTCTTACAAATGCAAATTATTCCAACCGAAGGTGGAGTATTTTGGTATCTTGATAACAGAAAGTGGAGTCAAACCAAAGAAGCTGTTGTTAGATGCTATACAGTACGCTCCACCACCAGATGATAAACAGAAATTTAGGTCTTTCGCAGGACTATGCGAGTATTACAGTAATTTTGTCAAAAATGTCACCACCTTAATGGAACCTTTACGCAAATTGTTGAGAAAAGATGCCGAGTATGTGTGGGGAGAAGAACAACAGACAGCTTTCCTCAACATTAAAGACCAGATAATAGAGAACCCAATGTTACAACCATTTGTCGAAGGGAAGTGCTTCACCATAATGGTGGAAGCAAGTGCCTATGGTCTTGGCTGCGTGCTCTCACAGAAGTCCGGCAACAGGGTGTGGACAATAGCATATGCATCCTGAACATTAAGCGAACTTGAAAGGAGATAGTCTGTGATTAAAAGAGAACTGCATTGATCACTTATGACAATATGTATGGGGCAGTAGGTCTGCATTACATACTGACCACAAACCTCTTGTACAGATATTGTCACCAGGTGGGTGGGGAAAAACCACAGCAAGAGTTGCCACGTTATGCTCCAAACTTCAAGAATACAATTTTAAGGTTTCCCATGTACCTGATGAATGCAACCAACCTGCGGACTGTTTATCCAGACTTCCCTTAGAGGAACCACCTGAATCATACTTTTCTATGGATGATAGAGATGTAGTGACCTTTATAGGTGATGTGTGCAGAGATTGTGATGAAGGGGTGAAGGAAAGTGTGTGAGAGGATAATAAGAATGAGGAACTGAAACTAGTGAGGGAATATATACTCAAGTGGTGGCCATCCTAGAAAACCCTGAAAGACTCTATGCATTATTTCTCTCAGGTTGCCCCTGAACTCAGTGTGGTAGGAGATTTGTTTTTGAGAAATGGCAAATGCATTCCTCCGAAGGGTATTTGAGAATGTTTAATGAGAGTAGGTCACCAGTGACACATGGGAATGTCTTGAAAAATCTGTTGAGAGAATATTACTGTGGCCAGGCATGGATATCGAGGCTGAGCGCATAATTAGAACATGCAAGGTCTGTGCTGCTTCAGATAAAACTTGCAAAACCCATGTACCCCCTCATGAAGAGTGTGGCCTGGCCCACTGCAGCATGGAGGAAATTAGGATTCGATATTTCGGGCCCTTTCAAAAGCTTACCATCAAACATGTAGTACGCACTAGTGCTCATTTACTACCACTCCAAATGGCCTTAAGTAAAATTCACAGACAGGATCACCACATCTGTGTGCTTGAATTTTTGATGAAAGTGTTCAGTAGGGAGGGAATCCCTGAAACTTTAGTCACAGACAATGGTTTCCAACTGTGATCCAGGGAGATCACTGAGTTTCTACAATATCATCACATAAGACACACCCGCACAGCCTTATACGATCAACAATGCACCGGGCAGGTGAAACATTTCAATAGATACCTAAAGGAAAGTGTTCACCTGGCATCAGGAACAATACATTTTTCCATCCGTAAGAGGTTGTGGGCATACCAAATTTCCCCCCATTCGGTTACTGATGTATCCCCATTTTGGTTAGTGAAAGGAAGACACCCATCTTCAAACCTTTGTCCCTAGTGGCTTAAACCCAATTTGCAATTTGACGAGGGTTCCTGCACTAAACAAAAGTTGGAGGCCATGGAAAGCAACATATCCAATTACCAAAGGAAAGCAGAGTCAAGGTATAACACCGTAAATAGGTCCATCCGCACAAAACTTCCAAGCGGGAGACCTAGTTAGAATACGCATTCCCAGAGTACAGTAAGAGGAATGAGCAAATACTATAGACCTATAAAAGTAGTTAAAGTCAATGAAAAGAGTATCATAACCCAAAATGATAAATGTTGAATTAAGAAAAGGGTGTTGAAATGTGATACTGACCGGTTCACTCAGGAAAATGATACTGGCCCAGGGGTTAACCTGAGAATTGAGTTAGTGCATTCCAGGCTGCATCAACCTCTGTCAAGAGCCTATAATCCAGGTGCAGCCACTCCTGTAATTTCCTCAGATGACGAGACCACTACAGAACAGAGACAAGAAGCTTCAGGGGTCAGAGAACTCCAAGCTGAAACTTCCACCCCAGCAGATAGAGTAAGGTCTAGCCCAGGTAACAGAACGCCTTCTTTTAAAGTTCTTCAGGGTTTGTAAAGTCTTTTGGTCTCTTAAAGGGAAGGAGATATATGATATTATAAAATGATTTAAACTCGTGATAACGTGCGTATTGGTCCATTGTTCCCCTCTTCGCCCACTTGCGCCCTTGGCAGCTTTTTTGTAAATACCGACCAGCAGTGAGCAGAATAAAAACGTCTTTCTCACCTCTAGTTTGCCGCCTCGTTATTGCTCCAGATTTCAACATCGCTCTCTATTACTTTGCCATACTCCGGCTTTGTTAATTGTGCTAATGTCACACGCCGTTTAATTTATGCTCCGCTCATCTTATCTGCCTCTGTATTCCCTCTGTACTCACTCATTATCGCCTTTCCGCCGTTCCTGGGGAAGAACATTCTGGAATACGTCCCGGCCTCGCCCTCCGTTGCCATAGGCCCGGGCACGCCTTCCCCTCGGGGGCCTTGCCTCATTCAAATTCCAAATTTTCTGACGGTTCCAAAACGTGTTTCCTCTGACAAGAGTGGCAGCGTAGTAAAACATTTTCTTTTCATGGCATCGCCTTTGAACTACGTGAATACATTCTCTGACTCCCCCCTCTCCCATCTATGCGTCCCTTGGTGGGTACTTGGAAGCTTAGTCATCGGCATGGGTGCGCAGTAAAAATAAATCATTCATTCATGTATGTACGTTTAACCATCCACTGTAAATCTTTACTGCTGTACTCTTCCCAGAGGCCTTCCGGTAATGGCTACAATAAAAGTCTAATAAAATAACATGAAAGCAATTCTATTATCCCTCCAGTTATTCTGGAATATTCAAATAGGCAGAGAGAGTAATATTCACTGTAAAATGATTGAATATTGCATGCACCATCCAAAATAATGGCTGTCACTTTGGAAAAAATAGTACTGGCATTCCAGGTCCCAGCATTTATATAGAGCATGTTCATGCTGAAGGCTGTATCCGGATCACCGAGGACTGGATTCAGCTCTGTGCAGGGCTTAGAAGAAGAGCTCATTTTCATGACGAATTGGCTGATTTTTAACCGGCTGCATAGAGAGGCAGCTCTGCTTCAGTGATTCTCAGGTCAGTCAAAAAGTAAAGAGACTAAGGTATACCTGACGTACATGAAGGGCCTAATTTAAGAGGAAGCTATTAGTGCACATTTGCTGTGTCCTCCTATAGGATCAGTACAGCCACTGAATGAATTCTCTGAATACCAAGTAAGTATAGAATGTTCTTCATCCTCCTTAACTAGTTATATGTTGTTAGTCACTCTGGTCATCTTTATTAGTCCCTGCCGGAGTCAAGACTACTTTTTTTTAACTCCCTTTCCTGTCCACCACTAGTTGCGATGAGTGGTGTCCAATGCGTCATTCCCAAGCCCATCTCCAGGGCCGGACTGGCGGTAGCGGGAATCAGGTTTTCCTGAGAGGTTGGAAGTGTGGGGGCTTTTATTGCGGCGGTGGAGGCCGGTTTTGTCACTGTGGGCTGGTTTTGCAGCGGTGCAGCAATATCGACCCCCAGTAACAAAAGCAGCAGTGCTTCACACTTGCACCAACACCCAGTGGCGTAACACAGGCCCCCCACAGGCCCCACTGTGCGGGGGCACCCAAGATCCAGGAGGCCCCCTCAGCACAGTACTCTGGCTGGAGATCTGTCAATTGAGTCCAAAGGGGGACACTCCACGTACCTTGCAGGGGGACCCCCCTCAAGCTTTGTTACGCCAATGCCAACACCCCTCCCCCTCCCCTCCCCCCACCCCGGGCTAGTCCGACTATTTACCAGGGCTGCTTTGGGTTCCCAGTCAGGCCGTGCCCATCTCACGACACCACATCTCTCCCCACTTAAAGAAAGACAGACTAACATCCAAAACCACACTTGAAGAAGAAACCTCTAATTGACTTGCTGTTCGTGTTGTACTTGTTCATGGAGATGCTGGGATTGTTGGGTCAGCCAGGCTACTCCCTTTGCAGGAGAGGACATGATGTTCATGTTTTCATGTGACTCCAACCTAGGTGGAACATTTTGTCGTCTGGATGGTCGTTCCATCCCTTCAAGATACTGTGGTGCTGTGCTATCTCAAATTACTTCGTCTGATGGCTTTCTATAAGGGAACTTGCACATTGGTTCCAGTGTCATTGTCTATTTCCAGATAGCTCTACTTCCAGAATGCAGGTCTTGTAGCCGTTTCACAGACTCAACCCCCTCCTCATCTTCTTTTAAGAGTTGCTGCGGATTGTTGTGGGAAAAGTGTTGTCAAACTATACCTAGGAAATGCACAGCATGGCTGTATTCATTTGGTGTGCACCACATCAAAAAATGTCAAGAAGTGTAATCACAAAGACCAACACTGTTTCTTTGGAATAGGGATTTCATATGGCAGAGTGACACATGTAAGTGTGACAGCTTGCGTTGCACAGGGATTCTAGAACCTTGAAGCTGTCTACTGGTAGCACTGGCGTAACGAAACTTGAGGGGGCCTCCCTGCAAGGTATGTGGAGAGGCCCCCTCCGGGCTCAATCAGGAGCTCACCGGCCAGAGTGCTGTGCTGAGGGGGCCCCCTGGAGTTTGGGGCCTCCCCCCGCACCGCGGGGGCTGCAGGGGCCTGTGTTACGCCCCTGACTGGTAGTGAAAGGCTTTTGCATTAACTGTTGGTGACTTTGCTACATGACAACCAGGGGCCGTATTACAGTTAGTACCCTGGTGGTGCAACAGGCATGTGAGCCTGCTTTTAGCACCCCCAGGGCATTATGGTATTACAAAAGGGGCTGCAATACTGATAGTACTTGTACTCATGTATCGCCACTGCTATCTTCACAGGGCATTCTTCAATTGCATGGGAGCATGGCCCCATGCAAATGGGGGAATTACTTTGACTGTTCTCCAGTGCTGTATTATGAACAGGGGCACAGAGACAAACAAGCCCTTAGGAGGTACGCTGATAGCGCACCACAAATCGGTGGTGCACCGACAGTCCAGCACCTGAGGGCAGCCCTCTGGAGGGGTGGTTTGGGGTCCCATGGACTCCCCCCGGCTGCCCGCCTCCAGGCAGGTGCAGTCACTCATTGCGCCTGCCTGTAATCATCCAAGCGTCACTGTGTAGTCATGGTTTAACAGCACTTTCCATTGAAAGGGCATTTTTTGATTTGCTTAAAAATGTTGACCCTCTGGACATATTTGTAAGAAATTTGGCAGTCTACTTGCTCAGTCAGCTAAGCTTCGGCATGCCAAATTTCATGAAGATCCGTCCAAGAAAAAAGAGTTAAGTGGGTAAAAAAAGAAGAGTATCAACATTTTAACTCCGATGGGAAAATTTGCTCGAATTTAAAACCCAAGACACTGAATAGATTTTCCCCAAACTTGACATGAGAGCAGAAATTTACTTAGCTTCCAATCCCTTTTGGTTTGGTGTATATCTGTTCAGTATCCTTTAAACTCTAAGCATTTAAAAAATTGGGCTTTAAAGTGTTAACACTTTTGCTTCTCTCTGGTGTTTTACCTCATGACTCATGACTTGCAAATCCTATCAATCAAAGTTAGAATTTTATACAAAATGTGATTGGCTAGAACACTGCTGATTTGTTTTTCTGCTGTCTTGAAACCCGCGAGTCAGCTCTGACATGCAAGTTTTGCAGGCTCTGACTTGCAAGTTTCGCACTGTGGACAAAAAAATTTCCACAGCCAATACCCCAAAGTTAACTGACTCCAGGGCAGTGGTCAAGGGTACCCAGAAGCATGGATAAAATAAACAAATCTAGAGGAAAATGACCTAAAATGGCAAGCTGATGAGCAGACTTTTTAGATGCTGAATTTGACCTCCATTTTGTGCCTGACTCATGTGTCGCTTCTGACTTGCGAGTTTAAGGCAGTGTAAAAAAAAAGCACAAGCTTTGGGGGTTGGGTGTGCATGGCATGGTGGGGGCAGGACTTGGGAACAGCACAGCCCATGCCCCCACTCCCAGTTGCACATTCCAATGGAGGCAGAGGTGCAGTGACCCAATCATCGTCCAACACAAGTGAACGTTTTCATATAATGCCACTCACTCAGAACCACACTCAGGGGCATACAGAAATGGAAGTACAAGTACAGTGACACAGTCAGCGACTAACACATGGACAAATTTAAACATACACCCACTCAGTCAGATTCATGCTCAGGGGTATTTTCAGGAATCTGAACACTCCAATAGAGGTACAATGATGAAGTTAGCATCCAACACAGAGACATTATTCACACAACACCAATCAGACAGACACTTACTTGCGGGTACACTGAAAAACTAGAACACTCAAATACAGACAAAGGTACAGTGACACAGTCACAGACTAACATAGGGATACGTTTTCACACAATACCTATAGAGTCTCCCTCCTAACTTAAGGCACTGGGCGCAATGAGAAGAAGTGCTCACCACACCTAGACTCCATCATACGTGAGTGGGGAAGGAAAAAAGATCCTTTTTATATGTAACCTTCACACGCTCTATTAGTGTTATGCTTCATCATCGGGTTCACCCTGACTCCTAAAGGTCAGGGAGGGCTCGACTGTATTTCAAGAAGCTCTTAAAAGAAAAAGACCAAGGGGCATATTAGCAAGACCGGCGATAAATTATCGCCGTTTTAGCGGCAGAAAACTGCCGCTAAAACGGCGATAATGGGCTTGCTAATATGCGTTATAGAATTCCAATAGAAGCCCAGGTTAGATGTCCTGCACATCTAACCTGGGCTTCTATTGGAATTCTATAACGCATATTAGCAAGCCCATTATCGCCGCTTTAGCGGCAGTTTCCTGCCGCTAAAACGGCGATAATTTTATCGCCGGTCTTGCTAATATGCCCCCAAGTGGCGTAACTATAAGATAAAAATCCCTCATCCACTCCAAGGTATCCCTTTATTCACTGAGCAGATGGGGACAATAAAAACTAAATTATGGAAGGGGACTGTAGGATTTAATGATACTATAACCCTTACTCGATCAACATGTTTCAGCCCTACTCTGACAGGCCTAAAAAAGTCTGGGTCATTCGTCAGGGTAAACTCAACTATGGAACACTCCCCCAATAATGGATACTCCCCCTTTTGTTGGATAAACAGGCAGGTGATGTTCCTTCCTGGCTCTGATGCTCTTTTCACAGAAATTAAACCTCAACGGAAAGCACTTACAAATATAAACATAGCAGGTGCCCCAGTTGAAGCTCCACTTCTGTAAAGAACAAATTATCCTAACTTCCTGGTCTTTTTAAAGGCATGCAAAGTGTTTTTTCTCTGCAATTCCACATTGAAAAACAATAGAATATCCTTGGTAAAGGCAAATGTATGATTGATCTAACAGAGCGCAATCTGTAGGTACTGTGGCAAAAGGTTCTTCTCTTCCCCATTTCAATGACTACAAACATGCAAAAGTCCAAAATCACCTGGAGGCATAGCCTGTTTGGGGCTGCCCCATCCAACTTAGGATTATGCAACTCAGACACCCATACACCCCCTAACACACCAACTCACACACACAAAACAACTCACACACCCACTCACACATCCATACAGTACTTGCACACCCTGTCACCAGCCCATAGAGCCACTCAACCACCCACTCACAGATCTATACAGTCACTCACACACCCACTCACAGACCCATAAAGCACACAGGTCACAGACCCATTAAGCCTCTCACACCCACAAAACCACTGACACACTCACTCACAGACCCACATAGCCACTCCCACACTCACTCTCCAACTTATACGGCCACTCACATATGCACTGTCAAAGGTTATAGGTCACAGTTAGGAAATAAAATATAAAAAAACTTTAGAAATTCACTGAAAAAACAAAGGTTACAGAGATGTTATAGTTAGGAAATAAAATTTTAAAAAACGTAGAAATTCACTGAAAAAAACAAAGGTTACAGGGACGTTATAGTTAGGAATTAGAATTTAAAAAAAACATAGAAATTCACAGAAAAACAAGGACGTTATAGTTAGGCTCACATTTCACTCGTACAAAGCCATAGAAATTCAGCAGGTATAGTTACCTGAGCTAACTATAACATACGCCCCCGCAATACACTCACATATTACATTGCTCATGACATAGTCAGTGACATCACTGGTGACATCATCCACAGAATCACTCACACACCTACTCACACCCCATACAACCTCTCATACATCCACTCACACACCCACACAATCACTCACCTATTCATTGACAAACCCATACAACCACTCACACACCCACTTATTCATCCTTATAGCCACTCACATACCCAGTCAATCGACGATACAGAAACTCACACAGCCACTCACACATACAGGTACTCACACACCCACACACTCACCCATACAGACACTTACACTGCCACTCACTCTCTGATACAGCTACTCACACACCCAATTATTTACCCATACAGCCACTCAGACACCCACTCACTTACCTATACTTCCACTGACCCAGCCACTCACTCATCCATACACCCACTCACACACCCACTGACACCCACAGAACCACCTACAAACCCATTCACAGATATATAAAACCAGTCATTCACACACCCACTCACTCACCCTTACAGCCACTCACATGTGCTCTCATTCTCTAATACAGCCACTCATACCCACTCACTTATCTATACACACACTTAAACAACTACTCACTCACCCATACAACCACTTTCACACCCACTCCTCACCCATACAGCCACTCATACAGCCACTCTTTACCCATACACTCACTCACACACCCACTCACACACCTATCCAGCCAGTCACACAGCCACTAAGTCACCCTTACAGCCACTCACACACCCCCTCACTCTCCAACACAGCCAGTCACAGACCGCTCACTCACCCATACAGCTACTCACACACCCATTAACACATCCATACAGCCACTCACACACCTACTCACAGACCCATACAGCCACTCAGACACCCACTCACACACTGATAGACAGTCACATATTCATGGACACCACAGAACCACTTACATACCCATTCACACATGCATACAACCACTCACTCACCCTTACAGCCACTCACACACACACTCACTCTCCAATACAGCCACTCACACCCACTCACCTATACACACATATAAACAGCTATTCATTCACCCATGCATCCACTTTTGCACTCATACAGGCACTCACACAGCCAACTAGTTACCCATACAGCCACTCACACACCCACTCACACACCTATGCAGCCAGTCACACAGCCACTAAGTCACCCATACAGGCACTCACACACCCACTCACTCACGCATACAGCTACTGACATACTATCTGTAGGTCTCACAAACACTTACAAAACACTAACAATCATTGGATGATGTCATCAGTGATGTCATTTGAGATGTCATAAGTGATGTCACTGACCATGTCATGAGTGATGTAATATGTGAGGTCATAAGCAGTGCAGTGCGGGAGCGTAAGTTATAGTTAGCTCAGGTAACTATTACTGTTAAATTTCTATGGTTTTGTACGAGTGAAATGTGAGCCTAACTATAACGTTCCTGTAACCTTTGTTTTTTCTGTGAAAAAAAAATATATATATATATACATATATCGGGCCGAGCGGCAGGAAGCCAGCTTCTGTTAACCCGGAAGCATCTGTTGTTCCAGTGTGGATCAGCCGCGGCAGCCCCCGGATAGCCACATACGCTACTACCGATGGTTACGGCAGTGGGCTCGCATATGTGTGAGTGAGCTCAGCCACGAAGACTGTGATGGTAGGAGTTGTGGCTATACTTTCCGGTGAAGCAGTGTGCTTGGTGAAACGGTGAGCACTATTAAGTTGATTGACTGTTTTGCCGATTCTAACGCAGATTCCTATTATATTGTGCACCATGGCCGCTGACGCTGTGAGAAGCCGCGAGGAGGCGGCAGTTGAAATGTTCGATGACTCACCAGTCACTAATGTGCCCAACATAGCACCCTGCGATACTGTCAAAACGGGGAGTTTAGAGTTAAAAGACACTTTCAAACAACTGGAAAAAGCAATGCGTACGGAGCAATCAAAGTGGTGGGAGCATAGGTCTCTCTCACGCTACTTGGAGGTGGGGCGCATTCCCCGGGGTCTACTCATTATGCTGGCCCCCAGCTATGAGAATCCTGACCCAAAGATGTTGGCCGAATGGGCAGAATGCAATTTGGACTCTTCGTGTAGATTAGTAAAAATACTGATCAAATATGCGGAGAGTGACCGTGCTTCTATCCAAATTAAAATCGATGAGTTAAATACACAAATATCCAAGATGGGAGATTCAGATTTGGAGAAAAAATATCGTGAGGAAATGCATGTGCGCCTGGCTAAAGAAGAGGAGATCATAAAGAAACGCAAGGTGTTCAAATTTCAGAGAGACAAGTTGGATTACCAAAATGGCCAAATTTTTACCTTTGCGAAAAAATGTGATTCTGTGAAAAGGGCAAAAACAGCGGCGCATTTGCAATCAATATCACTAACTGCAAGCGACGCGGCTCTATCTTCAACCTCTATGTCTGATTTGAGTTCGGTACCGGGGAGCGAATCTGAAAATGAACAAGCTACCTCCAGCTCACGTTTGGGGTTTACAAAATTTTCACTGGCGCAGGAGGTGGACTGCCTGCGCCAGGATCGCAGACAAACGCTCAGACCTCGCGCCCCAGTACAAAAACAACACAACGAGCAAACAGGAAACGCCGCGAACGCAGACAATGCCACAAAAAGTAGGCAATGGCGGAAAAATCAATTACAAAAAAACACAGAGAAAATGGAACCGCAAATGACTGGGCCAATTAATGAATCTCTCTCAATAATCAATCTGACTGATGTACATCTCACGGCCAATGAAAATAAGATTCTCTCACTTGGCTTATCGTACTGTCCACCGAATAATTTTAATTATGCACAAACTCGCATCGACCTGTACAAGTATACTCGGAAACTTAAACTGCGTAAATTTTACATGCTCAACAAAACTAAACAGCCTGCAATACAAGTTGTTGGTGCTTGTGGGAGTTTGAGCCCATCATTAATGACAGTAAACGAGTATCAACTAATGTGTGATTTACAGGATTTGCACAGAGAAGGAACATTGGATAAGACAATAACCTGCACTGACACTCTGCCCAGACTGGATATGCCGGGTCTAACAGGGTTCAAACCGAGGTCCATGTTTAAGCCTATTATGTTACATGATAATATTGATATCTATAATGAATTGGTAACTACCCAACTCAAAAGGTTGTATACATCTACACTCCAGGTGCAACAAAAATGCCGTAAACAAAATAATTGCTATGGCAGCTTAATGAAGAAATTACAGAGTAATAACAACGTGGTCATACGCCAATCGGACAAGAGGGGCAATATTGTCCTTTGGCCGAGGGCATTGTATATGATCGAGGCGCTTCAACATCTAAATGACCGACAGTGTTACAGGCGAAGTGACTGGCAGGCGGTCAGATGTGCTTGGAACGAGTACAATACTAAATTGGTATCATGGAAAAGTGCTGGTTTACTGAGTAGTGATGAATTGAAATTCCTTAAAGTGAGCCATCCAACCATCCCAGTTTTTTATTTGATTCCTAAAGTGCATAAAGATCTCAACAGACCGCCTGGAAGACCCATAATTTCTGCCAAGAATAGTATGATGGAGAATACTTCGAGATACATTGACTTCTTTCTTCAAGATCATGTCAAAAATCTGCCATCATATTTGCAGGACACTGGAGATTTCTTGAGAAAGATCGAATCTGTAACATGGCAGGATGATTTTTTGTTGATAACTCTTGATGTCACTACCCTCTACACTAGCATACATCACATGGATGGTGTTAGAGCAGTTGAACATTTTTTACGGACAAAACCATTTTATATGCTGCAACATAACAAAATGCTGTCTGATATGATCCTGACGTGCTTAAATAACAACTATTTTTTGTTTCAGAGTCAGGTATTTCAGCAAATGAGGGGTGTGGCGATGGGGGCCTGCTTCTCCCCCAGTTATGCATGTTTACACATGGGACTGTGGCAGGAGCAGGTCCTCAGGGCTAAGTATGAACACATTTTGAGCAATCACATAGTGGCCTGGTATCATTATATTAACGATTTATTTCTAATTTGGAAAGGAACAGAATCAGCAGCTATTGTGTTTATCAATGAAATTAATGTAAACAACCTCAACCTTGAATTTACAGCAAATGTCAGCAAGGTATCCGTCAATTTCTTAGATGTAGAGGTATACATTAAGGACAACTGTCTGGAGACTCGGTTACATCGCAAAGCCACAGCGGGTAATACGGTTTTGCACGCTACCAGCCACCACCCAGACCATCTGATACGCAGCATCCCTTATGAGGAGATGCTGCGTGTCAGACGTATCTGTAGTGTGGATGCTGATTGCGTGGAGGCTCAAAGTGAAAGTAAGCAAAGATTCTTAGCTAGAGGATACACTGCTAATATGCTTGATACAGCGATTAGAAAAGCCAATGCTATTCCATGCCCTGTAGTATTGGGCTGTAACCCTAGACAGGCTGTATTGCCAATGAGCCCTAGTAATACTATTGAGCCTCCTAGATTTATCACCACGTACAGTCGTCAGTATAATAAGTTGCGCATGATTTTCAATAGAAACTGGTCGGTTGTGCAGAATGACCCAGTAATTGGTGGCACCCTACCCAAAGCTCCAGCATTAACTTTTCGCAGAGCCCGCTCTATGAGCGATATGCTTGTCAAGAGCAGTCCAGAAATAATCTCCAACAGTTCCTGGCTGCAGACCACCAAAGGCTTTATTAAATGTGCTTCATGTAAAGCTTGCAAATTGGGGAAAAACCGAACAACATACAAAATCCCGTTTAGTGATGTCCCTGTGGTTATTTCTAAAAATTGACATGCAAGACTGAGTTTGCTGTGTATGTGCTGGAGTGTACGTGTGGCCTGCAATATGTTGGGAGTACCAGGTTGCAGGTCCACAAGCGTATACTCCAGCACATGAGAGCGATCAGTAACAATGATGCAACATATCCAGTTGCTAGGCACTTTAAAGAAACTCATGATAGTTGCCTAGACCACTTGAGTTACTTCGTGGTGGACATGGTGCCTCCTCTTCGTCGGGGGGTGACCGTGAAGCCTTGTTAAGAAAGCTTGAGACGAGGTATATCCTCGAGCTTGATACGAAGACCCCAAATGGGCTAAACTCGAGTGAGGATTTTTTTACTTGTCTTTGACTTTTCCCCTTATTGTGTATTTAGCTTAGTGACAGCTACTAGTACTATGTTTTAGATATTGATCTGATCCCCGAATACAGTGATCTTTAGCATACGGGAGACATTAGTACTAGCTTTATAATATTTTACGATTTTCCTTTTCACTTCACTCCTCTTGTTTGATGATTATGTTTATGCGTGACTATACAGGGCAGATTAGATATAGTGGCCCAGTGGGGGTCTCCTTTGTAGTTGACTCAGGAAACATAAGATGTGATGCCCTATCTCTAAAGGCTATTTTAGATTTGGAACGGGTCCCCTAAATTGCCACACAATTCTAATGAGGCCCTTCAGCACCAAGTCATCAGGGAGCTGAGGTCCAGGATACCATTTTAGATTATTTATGATGTAATAAGTATTTATTATATATTTTAGAGTGGTTCTATAGATTAGTTGTATTTGTAAAATGAATGTAGATTTTAATCAGATCATATGATTTTTAATTCTTTTCAAATGCATAATGTCTAGGGGTATGTATTCATGAGGGATCGCCTTGATAATAAGGGACAGTATGAGCTCTATGGCCTATCATGGGTATGAAACAGCATAGGTTTTTGTACTTCACATACTTGAATGAGCATTGCATTATTGCAGATATTTAAATAATTTTTTATATATTTGTAATTGGTGGGTTTTGGTGTGATTCATTTTGCTATTTAATATTTAGACCTGCTAATGATGGAACTTTCCATGAAATTTCTTGCGATATGATTTATGCACATCTGCATTGAGCCGCATCATTTTGCACTATTGCTTGTATTTTGCACTTTGCTTCAGAGGTAATATGCTGGGCATAGGCCTTTGCTGTCTGGATTTTAGGATTATATTTTTTTATATAATGCACTTTGCACTTTATACAGGTAATCCGATCCATTCGTGCCTTTTGCCCCACTAGGGGAGGTATTGTTAAATGTTGCGTACTTTGCACATGAGTTCTTGTGCACTATTGCAGGTTTTGCACGTCTATTTAAACTGTATGTCAATCCCAAGCCACTAAATACAAGATTAATTGGATCTGTAATATTTACATGCAATGCTGTGTCAATATATGTTTTCTATGTCTATTGGCCCTATGGTCACGTGATGCTCATGTTTTGCACTTTAAATTTGGTGGCTTTCCCTGACAGCGTCATGTGATCAAGGCCCTTCTTGGGTCGAAACGCGTCATGGCGGTGCGTGGTGCCGATATGGAATATAATAAATAACCTTTTTTGCACGAAGCTATTTGGGTCCGTGTTCGTCTTTCCTGACAATCTGGATGCTGTTGGACGGAGTTCTTGCATATATATATATATATATTATCTACTGGCGGTCGCCAGTAGATAGTTATAGTTACAACCTATTATCCATAGGAAATCCGCGACATTCTATTTGAAATAACTCTCTTGCCGGTTGACGTATCTTCGCAAAATTTTCAAACTTTGTGGCCCGCTCCGGTCCGCTCCTACCCTGAAAGTCTCGGGGGATTCGTCAAGCGGGGGCCGAGAAAAAGGGGGTCCCAAAACGCGTTTTCCCCATGCAATTTTCCATAGGAAACTTTAGACACGGCTACAGCTCGGACTGCTGAACGGAATTACACCAAATTTGGCAAAGAGGTAGTTCTTGGTTCAGAAAGAACCCTTTTGTTAAATGGTGTAAATCCGTTCAGTAGTTGCTGAGAAAATCAAAAGTAAAAAGATAGTGATATCTATGGCCGAGTAGGGCCGCGTACCCTCCCGATCACGAGCTGCATGTTAATTGGTTGTCAGCTGGCTGTCAACATTCCGATTCAGGAAATGTTGGCAGTCATTTTGTCCCTCGGTAGAACCGAGGGACAGAAACAAGTGCGCAAGCGCACAAAGGGGGCAGGGTAGAAACACCCTGACCCCTAGGTTTGCTCAGGGGTCCCACAAGGACCCCTGGGCAAAAAAAAAAAAAAAAAATTTTTAAAAATCGGCAGGATGCGCTCAGGGTGCGCGAATCCTGCCGGAAAAATCGAAGCGCGGTCTCCGCGCTCGATTGTATTTTGCCCCGGGTGGCCCAAGTCCCGGGGGCATGGTGGGGGGATAATTTAATGTGTGGGGGCCTCAAAGGCCTCCAAGCCCCGGGACCGCCACCCCCGGGCTTTTTTTAAAATGGTGCCCCGGGGACCACCACCTCCCCGGGCTTTTTTTTATTAATTAAAAACCTGTGTGGGGGGCTCCAGCCCCCCACACGCCCCGGGACCGCCACCTCCCCGGGGCACTAAACATTTAAATATGGGGGTCCGTTACGATCCCCAGAGCCCCGGGGACCACCACCTCCCCGGGCTGTGAACTGAATGGGAGGGGGCCGCGCGGCCCCCTCCTGGAGCCCTTGATGGCCCGGGCCCTTGCAGTGTCCCGGGGTGCCTACCCTCGGGACACTGCTGTTTGTAATGACAGGACGGAGCCTCGCGGCTCCCGTCCTGTCATTGCAACTGCTTTGGATATTGGAAGAGAGAGCAGGGAAACCTGCTCTCTCTTCCAATATCCAAAGCCGATTGCTTTCCACATGGGGAGCAGCATGTTAGCTGCTCCCCATGTGTAAAGCAATGCCGGCTCCCGTAGGACACGGGGAGCCGGCGGGACTGTGGGGGATTGGGGACCCCCACAGTCCCCAACACGAGGGCCAGCCCCGGGGATGGGGTCCCCGGGGCAAGTAGGGCTCGGGAGGGGGCCACGCGGCCCCCTCCCCAAAAAATAAAAAATAAAAAGTTTAAAAACACGGAAAGGCCGGCCCCGGGGATGGGGTCCCCGGGGCCTTAAATGGCCTGAGGAGGGGGCCACGCAGCCCCCCTCCCTACGAAAAAAAAAAACGAGGCCATGCCCCGGGGGATGGGGTCCCCGGGGCCAATACAGGCCCAGGGAAGGGGGCCACGCGGCCCCCTTCCCGTTTTTTTTTTTAATTTGTCATTAAAAAGTAGGGTAAGGCCCTGGGGGATGGGGTCCCCAGGGCATAAAAACTGGAAAAAGGAAGGGGGCTACAGAGCCCCCTTCAGGGGACAAAAAAAAAATTTTAAAACGATCGGGCCCGCAGGCCCCGCCTCCTTCCTTCACCACTCTGCAAACGCGCCCTGGCGCGTTTGCAGAAGGGAACGATTCCCCTTGAATACTGGGGGTCCCTGGGGCCAACTAGCCCACCAGGAACCTCCAGTATGCGCCAGGGGCTGCCTTGCAGAGAGGTGTACAGAGGCCACGCCCTTTTACACCTCTCTGCAACGCAGCTCTGTGGCGCTTTTGGAGGTATATGGTGGGCTAGTTGGACTCCGGGGACCCTCAGGATTCAAGGGGACTTAATTCCCCAACTTAAAACGCGCCACGGGCGCGCTTGCACAGTGGTGAAGGGAGGGGCGGGGCTTCAGGTGACATGTGTGCAAACAGGCCCCGTGGCGCGTTTTAAGATGGGGAATTAAATCCCCTTCAATCCTGAGGGTCCCTGGGGGCCAACTAGCCCAACAGGTACATCCAGAAAGCGCCACAGAGCTGCGTTGCAGAGTTGTAAAAGGGGTGTGGCCTCTCTACACGTCTCTGCAACGCAGCCCCTGGCGCATATTGGAAGTTCCTGGTGGGCTAGTTGGCCCCTAGGGACCCTCAGGATTCAAGGGGACTTAATCCCCAACTTAAAACGTGCCACGGGGCGCGTTTGCACAGATGTCACCTCAGGCCCCGCCCTCCCTTCACCATTGTGCAAATATTCTTCTAAAATCATCCGAAATACGAATTCCTATTTACTCACCTGTTATAAGGAGAGACCTCAGTGCTGCATCTTTCAGCCCAGTACTGGTCCTGAAAAGTAATTTTAACCGTACTTACCAGTAACTTGAATTTCCTTCCATAGGATATCATTGCCTGCTTTTTGTTGAAAAAGTTTCTAAGTGTTGATTTTTGAAACATACAAATATTCCTCTAAAATCAGCCGAAATACGAATTCCGATTTACTCACCTGTTATAAGGAGAGACCTCAGTGCTGTGTCTTTCAGCCCAGTACTGGTCCTGAAAAGTAATTTTAACCGTACTTACCAGTAACTTGAATTTCCTTCTATAGGCTAACATTGACTGTTTTCACTTGGAAATTCTTCTAAGTGTGGAGTTTTGGAACTTTAAAATATTCCTCTAAAATCAGCCGAAATACGAATTCCGATTTACTCACCTGTTATCAGGAGAGACCTCAGTGCTGTATCTTTCAGCCCAGTACTAATCCTGAAAAGTAATTTTAACCGTACTTACCAGTAACTTGAATTTCCTTCCATAGGCTAACATTGACTGGTTTCACTTGGAAATTCTTCTAAGTGTGGAGTTTTGGAACTTTATAATATTCCTCTAAAATCAACCAAAGTACGAATTCCAATTTACTCACCTGTTATCAGGAGAGAACCCAGTGCTGCATCTTTTAGCCCAGCACTGACCCTGAAAAGTAATTTTAACCGTACTTACCAGTAACTTGAATTTCCTTCATAGGCTAACATTGACTGGTTTCACTTGGAAATTCTTCTAAGTGTGGAGTTTTGGAACTTTATAATATTCCTCTAAAATCAACCAAAGTACGAATTCCAATTTACTCACCTGTTATCAGGAGAAAACCCAGTGCTGCATCTTTTAGCCCAGCACTGACCCTGAAAAGTAATTTTAACCTACTTACCAGTAACTTATATTTTCTTCCATAGGAATACATTGTCTGGTTTTCAGCAGAAAAGTTTCAAAGTGTCAATTTTCACAAACTACAAATATTCCTTAAAAATCGCCTGTATGACTTAAACGCATTCTTTCAACTGTTTACAGGAGATGCACCAGTGCTGGATCCAGGATCCAACACTGAGTAAGAAAAAGTAACGATAACAGTTTTTAACTTCTAAGTGAATTTCCTTCCATAGGATAACATTGGTGATTCTATGAGAAAAGTTTCTAAGTGTGAACTTTTAAAGTACAATAATATTCCTTAAAAATCACGACTGTAACCAAAACGCTTTACTCAACTGTTTACAGGAGATGTCCCAGGACTGAATCTAGGATCCAGTCCTGTGGTTAGAAAAGTAATCCATAAAGTAACTAATTGCATTTAACTAGAAATTCACATTGAGCTGAATGTTGCATTGTGTTTGAAAATGTGTTGCCCATTGCAACAACTGTAACTACTGTACTTAAAAGTCTATTGCCTATGTGCAAAGTATTTAAAGTAAAGTAATTCATTCTGAGAAAGTATTTTTTGTAATGTAATGTATAATGTAATTACAATGTAATTTAAAAAACAAAATATTTAAAAAAAATTGTTTCTAAAAAATTTGGAAATCAGTATGAAAAAAATTTATATAACAATTAATACATTTAAAAATTGTCATTTACAAAACCTTTGAAATTCACTGAAAAAACCGTAGGTTTCAGACATGTTATAGTTACAAATTAGCATTTAAAAACCTTTGAAATTCACTGAAAAAACCATAGGTTTCAGGGACGTTATAGTTACAAATTAGCATTTAAAAAACCTTTGAAATTCACTGAAAAAACCATAGGTTTTAGGGACAGTTATAGTTAGTTGGACATTGCACTCGTACAAAACCCGTGAAATTCCCCCGTTATAGTTAGTCCAGCTAACTATAACTCGCGCCCCGCAATGCACTGCTGATGACGTCACATATTACATCACTCATGACATGGTCAGTGACATCACTGATGACATCACTGATGACATCTCAAATGACATCACTGATGACATCATCCACGTGATAATCTGATGCACCTCCTCACACCCCAATATAACCTTTGATACACCCACTCTAAATTACAGACTGCCATTCGCAAAACCATAGACACTCCAACACCAATAACTACATACCCACTCACTGATTCTTAGGTCTACGCACACATCCACTAACTCACCCGTACAGTCACTCATACTTACGGTCACTCAGTACAGGACTATCATATGCACTCATACTCCTATATAGACACTCAAACACCGCCATTCATCCATAGAGGTACTCACACACCTAGTCAGTCATGCAAATAATTAAACACACTACCATTTACTCACCTATACAGTTATACACACACCAGCTCTCTTACTCATACAAATAGTAGCACATTCTTACGCTCTTATACAATCACTGATACAAGCACACACTCATCCATACAGCCACTATCACAATCACTCACTCTCGCTTATAGCTATTTATATACTCCAACACACATATATACTGCCTTTCACATATGTAGTTACTCACACATGTACCACTGGGACATACATTCACTCACTAACACACTCTTACACACACTTACCCACCCATACAGTCTATCACAGATGCACTCTTGAAACCATCCACCCAGTGAATCACCCACTCACACATCTATGCACAGAGTTGCACACACCCCTCCCACACAAACACTCAGGCACCCATACAGATACTCAGACAAGCATTCAATAACTCATATAGACACTCATGTAGCTATTCACAAACACATGCAGCCACTTACACAGCAACAGACAGACGGATACAGACATTCACCCAGTTTAGTCACTAACCCATGCATTCAGTAAGATACGTTAAATCACTCACTTATAGAGTCAGTCACGCACCTACTAAATCATCCATACAGACACTTACACACCCACTCATTCTTCAATACGTCTTTTCCTATATATATTAAAAATATTTAAACTTTACAGAAACACACAGTCACTGGATGATGTCATCAGTGATGTCATTTGAGATGTCATCAGTGATGTCATCAGTGATGTCACTGACCATGTCATGAGTGATGTAATATGTGACGTCATCAGCAGTGCATTGCGGGCGCGAGTTACAGTTAGCTGGACTAACTATAACGGGGAATTTCACGGGTTTTGTACGAGTGCAATGTCCAACTAACTATAACTGTCCCTAAAACCTATGGTTTTTTCAGTGAATATATATATATATATATATTCACTGAAAAAACCATAAGGTTTTAGGGACAGTTATAGTTAGTTGACATTGCACTCGTACAAAACCCGTGAAATTCCCCCGTTATAGTTAGTCCAGCTAACTATAACTCGCGCCCCGCAATGCACTGCTGATGACGTCACATATTACATCACTCATGACATGGTCAGTGACATCACTGATGACATCACTGATGACATCTCAAATGACATCACTGATGACATCACTGATGACATCATCCAGTGACTGTGTGTTTCTGCTAAAGTTTAAAGATGTTTAATATATATAGGGAAAGGCGTATTGAAGAATGAATATATATATATATATATTCACTGAAAAAACCATAAGGTTTTAGGGACAGTTATAGTTAGTTGGACATTGCACTCGTACAAAACCCGTGAAATTCCCCCGTTATAGTTAGTCCAGCTAACTATAACTCGCGCCCCCGCAATGCACTGCTGATGATGTCACATATTACATCACTCATGACATGGTCAGTGACATCACTGATGACATCACTGATGACATCTCAAATGACATCACTGATGACATCACTGATGACATCATCCAGTGACGGTGTGTTTCTGTAAAGTTTAAAGATGTTTAATATATATAGGGAAAGGCGTATTGAAGAATGAGTGGGTGTAGAAGCGCCTGAATGGATGATTTAGTAGGTGCGTGACTGAGTCTATAAGTGAGTGATTAAACGTATCTTACTGGATGCATGGGTGAGTGACTAAACTGTGTGAATGTCTGTATCCGTCTGTCTGTTGTTGTGTAAGCAACTGCATGGGTTTCTGACTAGCTAAATGAGTGTCTATATGGGTTATGGATTGGTTCTCTGAGTATCTGTATGGGTGCCTCAGTTTTTGTGTGGGTGGGGTGTGTGTGACTCTGTGCATAGATGTGTGAGTGGGTGATTCACTGGGTGCATGGTTTGAAAAAGGGTTTTTTCAGTGAATATATATATATATATATTCACTGAAAAACCATAAGGTTTTAGGGACAGTTATAGTTAGTTGGACATTGCACTCGTACAAAACCCGTGAAATTCCCCCGTTATAGTTAGTCCAGCTAACTATAACTCGCGCCCCCGCAATGCACTGCTGATGACGTCACATATTACATCACTCATGACATGGTCAGTGACATCACTGATGACATCACTGATGACATCTCAAATGACATCACTGATGACATCACTGATGACATCATCCAGTGACTGTGTGTTTCTGTAAAGTTTAAAGATGTTTAATATATATAGGGAAAGGCGTATTGAAGAATGAATATATATATATATATATTCACTGAAAAAACCATAAGGTTTTAGGGACAGTTATAGTTAGTTGGACATTGCACTCATACAAAACCCGTGAAATTCCCCCGTTATAGTTAGTCCAGCTAACTATAACTCGCGCCCCCGCAATGCACTGCTGATGACGTCACATATTACATCACTCATGACAAGGTCAGTGACATCACTGATGACATCACTGATGACATCTCAAATGACATCACTGATGACATCACTGATGACATCATCCAGTGACTGTGTGTTTCTGTAAAGTTTAAAGATGTTTAATATATATAGGGAAAGGCGTATTGAAGAATGAGTGGGTGTAGAAGCGCCTGAATGGATGATTTAGTAGGTGCGTGACTGAGTCTATAAGTGAGTGATTAAACGTATCTTACTGGATGCATGGGTGAGTGACTAAACTGTGTGAATGTCTGTATCCGTCTGTCTGTTGTTGTGTAAGCAACTGCATGGGTTTCTGACTAGCTAAATGAGTGTCTATATGGGTTATGGATTGGTTCTCTGAGTATCTGTATGGGTGCCTCAGTTTTTGTGTGGGTGGGGTGTGTGTGACTCTGTGCATAGATGTGTGAGTGGGTGATTCACTGGGTGCATGGTTTCAAGAGTGCGTCTGTGATGGACTGTATGGGTGGGTGAGTGTGTGTATGGGTGTGTTAGTGATTGAATGTATATCTCAGTGGTACATGTGTGAGTAACTACATATGTGAAAGGCAGTATATATGTGTGTTGGAGTATATAAATGGCTATAAGTGAGAGTGTGTGATTGTGAGAGTGGCTATATGGATGAGTGTGTACTTGCATCAGTGATTGCATAGGAGCGTAAGAATGTGCTAGTATTTTTATGAGTAAGTGAGCTGGTGTGTATAACTGTATAGGTGAGTAAATTGGAGTGTGATTAATTATTTGCATGACTGACTAGGTGTGTGAGTACCTCTATGGATGAGTTGCGTTGTGTGAGTGTTTATATAGGTGTATGAGTGCATATGATAGTCCTGTACTGAGTGACTGTAAGTATGAGTGACTGTACGGGTGAGTGAGTAGATGTGTGTGTGTAGACCTAAGAATCAGTGAGTGGGTATGTACTTATTGGTATTGGAGTGTGTATGGTTTTGAGAATGGCAGTCTGTAATGTAGAGTGGGTGTATCAAAACTTATATTAGGGTGTGAGAAGATGCATTAAATTCTCACATGGATGATGTCATCAGTGATGTCATCAGTGATGTCATTTGAGATGTCATCAGTGATGTCATCAGTGATGTCACTGACCATGTCATGAGTGATGTAATATGTGACGTCATCAGCAGTGCATTGCGGGGCGCGAGTTATAGTTACCTGAACTAACTATAACGGGGGAATTTCATGGGTTTTGTACGAGTGCAATGTCCAACTAACTATAACTGTCCCTAAAACCTTATGGTTTTTTCAGTGAATTTCTAAGGTTTTTTAAATGCTAATTTCTAACTATAACGTGCCTGAAACCTATGGTTTTTTCAGTGAATTTCAAAGGTTTTTTAAATGCTAATTTCTAACTATAACGTGTCTGAAACCTATGGTTTTTTCAGTGAATTTCAAAGGTTTTTTAAATGCTAATTCCTAACTATAACATGTCTGAAACCTACGGTTTTTTCAGTGAATTTCAAAGGTTTTGTAAATGACAATTTTTAAATGTATTAATTGTTATATTTATTTTTTTCATACTGATTTACTACATTTTTAGAAACAATTTTTTTTTACATATTTTATTTTTTAAATTACATTGTAATTACATTATACATTACAAAAAATACTTTCTCAGAATGAATTACTTTAGTTTAAATACTTTGCACATAGGCAATAGACTTTTAAGTACAGTAGTTACAGTTGTTGCAATGGGCAACACATTTTCAAACACAATGCAACATTCAGCTCAATGTGAATTTCTAGTTAAATGCAATTAGTTACTTTATGGATTACTTTTCTAACCACAGGACTGGATCCTAGATTCAGTCCTGGGACATCTCCTGTAAACAGTTGAGTAAAAGCGTTTTGGTTACAGTAGTGATTTTTAAGGAATATTATTGTATTTTAAAAGTTGACACTTTGAAACTTTTTCTCATAGAATCACCAATGTTATCCTATGGAAGGAAATTCACTTAGCAGGTAAAAACTGTTATCGTTACTTTTTCTTACTCAGTGTTGGATCCTGGATCCAGCACTGGTGCATCTCCTGTAAACAGTTGAAAGAATGCGTTTAAGTCATACAGGCGATTTTTAAGGAATATTTGTAGTTTGTGAAAATCGACACTTTGAAACTTTTCTGCTGAAAACCAGACAATGGATTCCTATGGAAGGAAATACAAGTTACTGGTAAGTACGGTTAGAATTACTTTTCAGGGTCAGTGCTGGGCTAAAAGATGCAGCACTGGGTTCTCTCCTGATAACAGGTGAGTAAATTGGAATTCGTACTTTGGTTGATTTTAGAGGAATATTATAAAGTTCCAAAACTCCACACTTAGAAGAATTTCCAAGTGAAACCAGTCAATGTTAGCCTATGAAGGAAATTCAAGTTACTGGTAAGTACGGTTAAAATTACTTTTGAGGATCAGTACTGGGCTGAAAGATGCAGCATTGAGGTCTCTCCTGATAACAGGTGAGTAAATCGGAATTCGTATTTCGGCTGATTTTAGAGGAATATTTTAAAGTTCCAAAACTCCACACTTAGAAGAATTTCCAAGTGAAACCAGTCAATGTTAGCCTATGAAGGAAATTCAAGTTACTGGTAAGTACGGTTAAAATTACTTTTGAGGATCAGTACTGGGCTGAAAGATGCAGCACTGAGGTCTCTCCTGATAACAGGTGAGTAAATCGGAATTCGTATTTCGGCTGATTTTAGAGGAATATTTTAAAGTTCCAAAACTCCACACTTAGAAGAATTTCCAAGTGAAACCAGTCAATGTTAGCCTATGGAAGGAAATTCAAGTTACTGGTAAGTACGGTTAAAATTACTTTTCAGGACCAGTACTGGGCTGAAAGATACAGCACTGAGGTCTCTCCTGATAACAGGTGAGTAAATCGGAATTCGTATTTCGGCTGATTTTAGAGGAATATTTGTATGTTTCAAAAATCGACACTTAGAAACTTTTTCAGCAAAAAGCAGGCAATGATATCCTATGGAAGGAAATTCAAGTTACTGGTAAGTACGGTTAAAATTACTTTTCAGGATTAGTACTGGGCTGAAAGATGCAGCACTGAGGTCTCTCCTGATAACAGGTGAGTAAATCAGAATTCGTAGTTCGGCAGATTTTAGAGGAATATTTGCACAATGGTGAAGGGAGGGGGCGGGGCCTGAGGTGACATCTGTGCAAACGCGCCCTGTGGCGCGTTTTAAGTTGGGGGATTAAGTCCCCTTGAATCATGAGGGTCCCTAGGGGCCAACTAGCCCACCAGGAACCTCCAGTATGTGCAGAGACGTGTAGAGAGGCCACACCCCTTTTTACACCTCTCTGCAACGCAGCTCTGTGGCGCTTTCTGGATGTACCTGTTAGGCTAGTTGGCCCCCAGGGACCCTCAGGATTGAAGGGGATTTAATTCCCCATCTTAAAACGCGCCATGGGGCCTGTTTGCACACATGTCACCTCAGGCCCCGCCCCCTCCCTTCACCACTGTGCAAACGCGCCCCGTGGCGCGTTTTAAGTCGGGGGATTAACTCCCCTTGAATCCTGAGGGTCCCTGGGGTGCAACTAGCCCACCAGCTACCTCCATTAAGCGCCACAGAGCTGCGTTGCAGAGAGGTGTAAAAGGGGCGTGGCCTCTGTACACCTCTCTGCAAGGCAGCCTCTGGCGCATACTGGAGATTCCTGGTGGGCTAGTTGGCCCCAGGGACCCCAGTATTCAAGGGGAATCACTTCCCTTCTTAAAACGCGCCAGGGGGCGCGTTTGCAGAGTACTGCAGGGAGGGGGGCGGGGCCTCCGGCACGATGCCGTTTTTTTTTTTTTTTTTTTTTATGGGAGGGGGGCTGCGTGGCCCCCCTTCCCTCGGCCACTTTTGGCCCTGGGGACCCCATCCCCCGGGGCCGGGGCATTTTTTTTTGTTTTATTAAAAAAAAAAAAAAAACGGGAAGGGGGCCGCGTGGCCCCCCTTCCCTGGGCCTCTATTGGCCCCGGGGACCCCATCCCCCGGGGCATGCCCTCTTTTTTAAATAAAAAATATGGGGGGGGCTGCGTGGCCCCCCTCCTCAGGCCATTTAAGGCCCCGGGGACCCCATCCCCCGGGGCCGGCCTTGCCCTTATTTTTTTAATTTTTTTATTTGGGGAGGGGGGCTGCGTGGCCCCCCTCCCGGGCCACTTATGGCCCCGGGGACCCCATCCCCCGGGGCCTGGCCTCTGGTTGGGGACTGTGGGGGGGTCCCCAAACCCCCCACAGTCCCGCCGGCTCCCCGTGTCCTACGGGAGCCGGCATTCCTTTTCCACATGGGGAGCAGCTAACATGCTGCTCCCCGTGTGGAAAAGCAATTGGTTTGCATTTTGAAAGAGAGAGCAGGTTTCCTGCTCTCTCTTTCAAAATGCAAACCAAGTTTGCTATGACAGGACGGGAGCCGCGAGGCTCCCGTCCTGTCATAGCAAACTACAGTGTCCCGGGGGTAGGCACCCCGGGACACTGCAGGAGCCGGCCCTGGGGGTGGCGGTCCCCAGGGCCATCAAGGGCTCCAGGAGGGGGCCGCGCGGCCCCCTCCCTACATTTTGAAAGCCCCGGGGAGGTGGTGGTCCCCGGGGCTTGGGGGTCCAAAACGGACCCCCATTTTCAATGTTCTTAGTGCCCCGGGGAGGTGGTGGTCCCCGGGGCGTGTGGGGGGGCTGGAGCCCCCCACACAGGTTTTAAAAATAAATAAAAAAAAGCCCCGGGGAGGTGGCGGTCCCGGGGCTGCGGGAGGGCTCAGAGCCCTCCCGCACCATTAATGATAAAGCCCCAGGGGTGGCGGTCCCCGGGGCT
Organism: Calotriton arnoldi; assembly: GCA_963921515.1. Taxonomy (NCBI): domain Eukaryota; kingdom Metazoa; phylum Chordata; class Amphibia; order Caudata; family Salamandridae; genus Calotriton; species Calotriton arnoldi. Next base: position 517,943 of record CAWUFW010001637.1, read on the forward strand.
TGGGGGCCCTGGAGGCCCCCCATACATAAAATAAACCCCCCAGCATGCCCCCGGGACTTGGCCCACCCGGGGCAGATTAGCATCGAAGCGCGGGAGACCGCGCTTCGATTTTTTTTTCGGCAGGATCCGCGCTCCCTGAGCGCATCCTGCCGATTTTTTTTAAAAAAATGCTTTTTTGCCCAGGGGGTCCTTGTGGGACCCCTGAGCAGGCCTAGGGGGTTAGGGTGTTTCTACCCTGCCCCCTTTGTGCTTTTTGCGCACTTGTTTCTTTTTTTTTTCTTGGCGGATCCGCGCACCCTAAGCGCATCCCGCCGATTTAAAAAAAAAAAATGCTTTTTCTGCCCAGGGGTCCTTGTGGGACCCCCTGAGCAGACCTAGGGGTCAGGGTGTTTCTACCCTGCCCCCTTTTTGCGCTTTGCGCAGTTCTACCGAGGGACAAAATGGCTGCCAACACTTCCTGATTTGGAGTGTTGACAGCCAATTAGCATGCAGCTCGTGATCGGGAGGGTACGCGGATCCGACGCGCCCATAGATATATATGTGATTTTAATTGTGAATTTCTCAGGAACTACTGAACGGATTTACACCATTTTAGCAAAAGGCACCAGTCTGAACCAAGGGCTACCTCTTTGCCAAATTTGGGGTAATTCCGTTCAGCAGTTCGGGCTGTAGCTGCGACTAAAGGTTCCTATGGAAAAATGAATGGGGAAAACGCGTTTTGGGACCCCCTTTTTCTCGGCCCCCGCTTGACGTATCACCCCGAGACTTTCAGGGTAGGAGCGGACCGGAGCGCCCCAACAAGTTAGAAGCTTTCACGAAGATTCGTCAACCGGCGCCAACGTTATTGCAAATAGAATGTCGCGGATTTCCTATGGATAATAGGTCCTAACTATAACTATCTACTGGGGACCGCCAGTAGATTATATATATATATATATATATATATATATATATATATATATATATGATCCAAACGAAAAACTGACGAAGAAGACGCCCAGCCTGACCGGTCGAGACTTGGCAGCAGAGTCACCGCTCTATATTTCAAACGAAACCTCACATGTTTATCGCCACATGAGAAGCAAGCCCTCCAGACAGGAGTGGATGGAAATTAGTTCTTTATTTCAACAGGTATCGTGGACGGGCCCACCTGTGGGGTCCATACAGGACTTGATTATGTGCTACCCGCACTACACTTCCCAGAAGGCACAGTTTCATTTGAACCTCCCATTGGGGGGGTGTACCGGGGGTGGGTTAGCGGTTGCGCACACCGTTCCATTAAAGCCTCTGAAGAGAATCATATGGTGATTCGAAACGCGTCAGGCAATAACACTATGGAGCGGCTCCTACGGGCGGTCCCCCGTCCTTACCTATACATGAATCAGGCTGTTGCTCGAGTGCTACTTACAGGTGGACAACCATGGAGCAGTAATTTAACGCGGCAGTCCAGCTGCGGAGTGTGCACCACCCCGTAAGATTGGGGGCCACGAAAGTGGAACAGCAGCTGTATACAGGATCGTGGACGGGCCCACCTGTGGGGTCCATACAGGACTTGATTATGTGCTACCCGCACTACACTTCCCAGAAGGCACAGTTTCATTTGAACCTCCCATTGGGGGGGTGTGTCGGGGGTGGGTTAGCGGTTGCGCACACCGTTCCATTAAAGCCTCTGAAGAGAATCATATGGTGATTCGAAACGCGTCAGGCAATATCACTATGGAGCGGCTCCTACGGGCGGTCCCCCGTCCTTACCTATACATGAATCAGGCTGTTGCTCGAGTGCTACTTACAGGTGGACAACCATGGAGCAGTAATTTAACGCGGCAGTCCAGCCGCGGAGTGTGCACCACCCCGTAAGATTGGGGGCCACGAAAGTGGAACAGCAGCTGTATACAGGATCGTGGACGGGCCCACCTGTGGGGTCCATACAGGACTTGATTATGTGCTACCCGCACTACACTTCCTAGAAGGCACAGTTTCATTTGAACCTCCCATTGGGGGGGGTGTCGGGGTGGGTTAGCGGTTGCACACACCGTTCCATTAAAGCCTCTGAAGAGAATCATATGGTGATTCGAAACGTGTCAGGCAATATCACTATGGAGCGGCTCCTACGGGCGGTCCCCCGTCCTTACCTATACATGAATCAGGCTGTTGCTCCAGTGCTACTTACAGGTGGACAACCATGGAGCAGTAATTTAACGCGGCAGTCCAGCCGCGGAGTGTGCACCACCCCGTAAGATTGGGGGCCACGAAAGTGGAACAGCAGCTGTATACAGGATCGTGGACGGGCCCACCTGTGGGGTCCATACAGGACTTGATTATGTGCTACCCGCACTACACTTCCCAGAAGGCACAGTTTCATTTGAACCTCCCATTGGGGGGTGTGTCGGGGGTGGGTTAGCGGTTGCGCACACCGTTCCATTAAAGCCTCTGAAGAGAATCATATGGTGATTCGAAACGCGTCAGGCAATATCACTATGGAGCGGCTCCTACGGGCGTTCCCCCGTCCTTACCTATACATGAATCAGGCTGTTGCTCGAGTGCTACTTACAGGTGGACAACCATGGAGCAGTAATATATATATATATATATACATATATATTGTTTGCCATAAATTGCTCAGTCAATCCGCGATCCTTGGCCTCATTTAATGGGCGGTGCCTGCCTCATGGTAAACCACTCCTGATTCAATTTTACATCAAAAGAAGGCAGCACTCCAATGCAGTGAAGTATTCTTTAATTTGCCTCTGACAACCACATGTTTTCCAGTACAAACACAACGTGTTTCAACCGGGGTCTGGGTCAGGTTATCTCAAATACCTATAACTCATGCCCTAAAGTAAATATAACTCGCACCCCGCCATGCACAGTGTTATCATCAATTATGTTATTTTAGATGTTGCAGTGGTATTATCATTGATACCAGAGAACATGTCATAAGTGATGTAATATGTGAGGTATTTAGCAGTGCCTGGCGAGGGCTCAAGTTATAGTTACTTTAGGGCACGAGTTATAGTTCTTTGGATAACTATAACTGGTGAATTTCAGTGGTTTTGTTTGTTTAAAAAAATATGTTGCAACTGACATTTTCACCTAACTAAAACGACCCTTTAACCTTAGTTTTCTTCCGCACCTGGATACCCTTACAGGTGACAATCAGTGCTCTACAAATCCACTTTATTTTACATTACGTTCATTGAATTTCTCAGGTTTTTTTATTATCCAAAGTGACATATTATTACAATTCCTAACTTCAACATCACTTTAATCTTTGTTTTTTTTCTGTGAATTTCTATAGGTTTGTTGTTTTTTTAACACAAAGTAAGATGTTCATTGCCATGCGTGGTGTGGGGTTGGGCGCCGGGCCTGACCAAACCCACCCCCGTGTGTGGCCAACCTCCTGCCATGCATGGTCTTCAGCCGTGCACGCCGGGGGCTTGGACGCAGGGCCAACCCCCAGTAACTATGCATGGCTGGCTATGTCATGTAACCTCAAGTTTACACAGAGGTAAACACTTCTCACTCACTGCCAATAGTCACAATCTCGCCATCAAACATTCCCTCACTTCTACAGAGATCTCACATGTTGGAGTAGACACATCATACAGGAAAGGGCCTAAAATGTGGCCAAATCAGTGGGGACTGCATATGGGGGGATCGGTGCTGTAATTGGGCATATAGGTGTCCAGCACCTGCAAACAGTCTGATCTTAGCACAACAAACATTTTTATGTATGCCCTTTTAGAAAAAAACACACACTTTCTTGCATAGCACTTGTAGCCATTGTTTTTTTCAAAACATTTTGCAATATTTTGGCTATTTAATCATACCCTTTCATGGTAAATCACAAACCCTGGTAAATTTGCAATGCATTTTATGTGGGGAAAAGGACACAACTTTGGGTTACAGGCCATTTCTAGAAAAAAATGTAAGAAGGCTTATGTGTAATCTGCTCCAAAAAGTTTTTTAAAAGGTGTGTCAAAGGGGAAAATGCCCGGTACTTAAGGGATAAAATATTGGTTGAGCATGTTATGCCTCATTTTCAGGTGAAAAACTTAAAATAGGAAGCATTTACTGCACCAGATACTACCTCACCCTAGAGTAACTATGGAGCAGATGTACTAAACTGTGGTTGCAAAATACCGGTTGCAGTTTGCGACCAGTATTTGTGCGACCAGAGTGCTAATTTGTGAACCAACCTATGTACTAATAGGTCGGTTAGCAAATTACCGATTCCAACTGGGTCACAATTCAACCTACCTCATGGTTATTAATCAAGTAGGTCGCAAATTGTGACCTAGTAGGAATCGCAGCCATCACAGTGCTGGTGGCCTGATGAGGTTAGCAGACCACCAAGTCTGTGATTGCTTTTAAATAAAGCATGTTTTTTCTATAAATGCAACCTGTTTTAATGTGTTTAAACAAAAAAAAAATGAAAAGTGTAATTTTCTTTTTTTTAAGAGTAGCACTGCCTACTCTTAAAATTTTTTTTTACAACATTTACAATGAGATGGGGTCTGTGGGGTACCCTTCTCCTTTGTAAATGGCTTAGCACCTCCTTTGAAGAGATGCTAAAAATAAATGTTTTGCGACTAGACTTTGGTAGCAAAACATTAATATAAACCATTCCAGTTCGGTATTTTGAAGGGGTGCCCTAAACATGCCCTTTCTAAATGCCAAATTGGTATTTGGCCACACATCCAAATTTTGATTCGGTAACGTGTAACCGAATCGCAATTTTGGTTTGATACATCGGAAAAAGACTTTATTTGCGACCGCAAAATAGGTCGTACATCCAGTGGCGGCTCGCACAGGTAACGCTGTGGGGCGGTGAGGCGGGGCGGGGGAGGGGCCGGGTGGGGGGGTAGTGGTGTACGAAATACGACGGGAAAGTGAAATGTAAATAAATAAAACCACTTAACTTGCGCTGGCCGCATCGTCGACTCGGCCAGATGAGATGCACTAACATTGGAAATAGTGATTTCCAAATTGTAGAATCACAGGTTGCTGTTTGTACATGGCAAAAAGCATTTTGGAGGTCTCATTGGCCCGATTCTGAGAATCGGGCTGCTTGCAACCTCAAAAATGCTTCGTACATCGGGCCCTATCTTCCTTACCTTTTTCAGACCTTTTCGGAATAGTGGCTCAAGTGAGATCACTCCTTTGATTTTCTCACAGTGTAACTAGTTGTGTGTAAACTGCAGACAGAGAGGTGGTTGTGGTCTCTTTAAAGAGCACATAAACATTTTAATTTTGCGACTGAATAGTTCAATTTCTGTTTGGCCAGGCATGGTTTAGAACAGGGTTCTCCAAAGTCGGTCCTGAAGTAGCCATGCCATATTTTTAAGATAACTACATTTATCTAAATGGGGCTATACTAAAAATCTGGCACGGATCCGGCCCTCCAGGACCGACTTTGGAGAACCCTGGTGTAGAAAAACCTTTTTGGCACACTAAGAAGATACACATAGTATGCATGTGTACCTAAAAATGCACAAAACAATATCTTTCAATCTTTTCAGCAAATATTCACAAGGTATGTCAGTCGTTTCATTCAGACGCCTCACTCCCTGGCTTGTCATTGCTTTCCAAATACACTGCTCTTGGGTGGACATGAAAGGCACCCTGCAGGGCACGGCTGGTCACGTGGAAAAAGACACCCACGTTGGATGGTAACGGGGTATTATTGCTGCGGCAGCAGCCACAACATAAACCTCCAGTGCACGTCACTTTCTATTATTGTGGTTTGTTTTGAAATCTGCTTTGAAGAGTGCACAAAAAGAAGCACATGCTGTGGCAGGCAGCGCGCGGGTGATTGCCAACTGTGCAGCAATTGCGCATTTGCCTGCTAGCTGGCACGCGCGTAGCTATTAGCAGACTCTTTTTTTCCACAGCAAATTGAGGAAAAATATGATTTTTTTTTTTATGCGATCTGCCTTGCAGGTATAGTGGAAGAGATCAAAGTCTAATGTAACCAGAACGTTAAAAAAAAAATGGCTATTTTCCCGTTTACAGGAACGCTACAGTTGCCTGAAAAAATGCGAATATAAAGAGACACGTGATGGGGAAGGGAGTTATAAAGAACGCCCCACGTGAGACGGAAAAGATGGAAAATGCTGTAGAAACGAAAGCCAAAGACGTGCAAAAGTACGTAATAATCAGGCAGATAGGGGTCGTGCCTACAGCAGCTCTTGCCTCATATTGTTTTGCTGCCAGTGGAGGGTACAAATTAAAGCCATTCTGCTGAAACTCTAGCTATAAGCAGCCAGTTCTCATCAGCAGTGTAGAGTGCTATTCAATCATAAGATGGGATCGATCATTTGTTCTGTTTTTCCGACATTCTTCGCAGTACAGGAAGGATTCAAACAAACATTTTAAAGCCAATAGGCAGTGGTGTAAAGCAAAATGATGGAGCCCCCTGCAGAATGTGATGAGGGGCCCCAGAGTGTCCCATACCAGTGGCGGCTCCTCCGCTAAGGAGGAGGAGCGTCGCCCCACTGCCAGGAGCAGCAAAGAAAGGAAAAAATAAAATGATAATAGCGGAATGTTATTATCATTTTATTTTTTCCTCCTAATACGGCAGTGCGGGAGGGGGCGAGGCGGAGCTGCAGGCGAGGAGTGGTAGAACACTCCTGTGCGCAATGACTGTCTGGTCGGCCCTCTCGGGCCGCCCAAAAAGTCATGCGCACTTCCCTCTTCTCCATGCAGGCAGCATTACAGCCAGCATGGAGAACATGCCCACCCTCCAGTCCCTGGCTGAGCGCCGTGTCACGGCGCTTAGACCAATCACAACGCAGCATTGCATCGTTGTGATTGGCTTAGGGTCGGGACTGGGAGCCTGGCTGCCTGCTTCCTGTTCCAACCTGGAGTCGGACACAGGCGATCAGGAGAGAAGATGCGGGACCCGGCAGCGACAAGGTAAGTTTTATTTATTTATTTATTTTAAAAGCAGCCTGCTCCCTGTACCACCCCCGCACCCTCCCCCACACCTGCGAGCCGTGCCGGCCGCCCCTGCCCATATCTCACAGGTATTCAATGGCCTTGGCTTGGGGACGCGCTGAAGGGTTGGGCCTTCTTGCACTGCAGGGGCTGCAGGGGCCTATGTTACACCCCTGCCAATAGGTCTGGACTTAGTGTGCTAACACATACAGTATTAGCACATTAGAGCAAGGCACACAGGGGGGAATCAGCCGAAGCGGACAGTTAAAGTTGTAAAGTAGTCCCTCATTCAGTTAGATACAAGCACTCGAGCGGAGGCATGGGGATACATCCCAGTAGCCATTGGCATTAGGGGAGAGATGAATACTCCACTGGGATGAACCAAGAATGTGATTGAGAGTCTCAATCCAATGGCTGAAAGAGACTGGTCGATGATAGCCAGTGGCTAAAAACCCACCATGTATATGGTTAGTGATAGGTTTGGTTGACAGCTGCCCGGTCAAACCCGAGACCTAAAAATTCACACATCCAGCCTTCTGGAAGGCCTCCTGAACAGCCTGAAATATTTCAATATGCCCCAGTCACTCCTATGCCATATGCCTATATACAAAGACATCTTGAAAAGTACCTTTGATTCACCTCTGTTTGGATTCTAGCATTGCCACAAATATAAGCAGAGGTCAAAGTGTAGCAAAAAAGTTGTGGAATTGTGACCTGTGAGATAGTGTTGAGGGAGGGATTCGTCTGCAGAGATTATAGTTTAAACACTTTCCAGATTATCAGGTGCACTAGTGAAACAATTTGCTTCAAAGAGAGCATAACAAAAAATGCAAATTATAATGCGAGTTCCACTCCCAAATAGTACTAGAACTGTACAAGCCATTTAAAGAAGTAGTGGAACTACTGGACAGTAAAAATAACATTTGCAGAACTAAGTTTCCATTAGTTCCTGTTCACTTTGACCTCAGAGTACAGGGGATACACACAATTTGGTCTCCACTGTGCTAATCTTACTACATTTAAAAGCTTAAGTGTTGAGAGCAGAGTGCTAGTTTTCGCCAGGGTAACTGATTTAAACATGCTCTTCTCCCACCTTCATCAATCACCCACAACCACAAAGTGAGTCATTTAGTTTTTTACCTAGTAGGCCCTAAATAATAACCAGGCTAACAAATTAAGCCCCTAACTCTATATGGGATATGTCTGAGATGAAATTGTTGAGCTAAGAGAAGGGTACCGAGTGAGGGGACATATGCCACCTTCCCATGCCCGGTGGATGGAGTGTAGGCATCGCTGTCACAGGTCATGCAGTGTAAAGATCATTGTGCACAGCAGAAGAGGGATGTGTCAGGCAGGTGAGGTGGGAGCATGGGGGACAGTGGCTGCAGCTGAACTTCTGCAAATCTGCGTGCACTGCGCCTGTTGACCCGGACGAAATGCTGGCTGCTGTATCGAGAAGCCCAAACAGTGTCACCTCAGGAAGTGGGGCTAGTCAGGAGCAGGGCCCACCCAAAGAGAAGCTCCAATGCCTCAGCCTTGAGCATAAGATCAGGATAGACACATGTGGTTCTGTCAAAGCAACTTCCAAAAACATTTACATAGTTATTGGGAGAGCATTCATCTTATCTCCATATAGTTTCATATTTAATGCTTTAAATTAAGATCCCCAAGCTCAATGCTGTATTGACCAATTCATTCAAACAATATATATTAATATGAATATAACAAAGACATTTTTTTTAATAATCAATTTTATTGGTTTTTGAACAAAAATACACCAGTGATAATCATAGTATAGCACATTACAGTAATGATAGATCGTCACCACATTATGTCTTTGGATGTTATGCCCTTTGCAGACCATGATCCCATGAGGCCACATACAATATATGTAGTGAGCGGAATGAGACATGCTTATTCTATCTGACCCAGCCATTTGCCCCAAACCCTGCGATGTTTAGCCGGACATCCCCTGGCTTCGTACAGGGGTTTCTCTTGTGCCGCACACCAGTCCACCCAACAAAGACATTTTAACAATACTTATTAGAATCTGGATGTACTAGTGTGGTGGTGGTGAAAAGTGCTCGCGCTGTGTGAGAAAGGTGCTAATATTAAAAACAACATCATTTTTTCACTCAAGATTTACACATTTCTTTGCAAACAACTTGGCTACAATCCAACAGCATAAGCTCAGCAGACCACAGGAGCAGACACCCCACATTACTTCGACTTACACTTTATATTTGCCATCTTCAGCCGTCCGAATCCAGCCCACACAGTTCATCCAACCATCAAGCACACATAGTGAGTGCAATAGTACACATTTCAGCATCAGGAGGGTAGAATCAGGGCTCTGAGCCAACAAGACGCTGACCAACACATAACGCAATGAGACCTGTAAAACGGAGAATGGCATGCAGGGTCTGGCGACCTTTGAGAGAAGGTCAATGGTACTGGGGGAATGACTAGCCAAATACAGCATGTCGGCTGGCAATTTAATAAACTTAGGTCACAAAGTAGCTTTGGTTCACCCTAAGCAGTAGCAGAATAGAGAGGCTGGGAACTTTGATCATGGCACCTCTCAACAGTGCACTTGGTTTGTTGCAGCTACTGCTCCTCGCTTTAATTCATTCACCGGACTGTGCATTCCTGCATCTTTGCTGTTTTGTTCCTCATACAGTCCCTGCATTTCCAGTTACTCAAGTTTTGTTTTGGTCCCATATTCCTACTTGTTGGTGGTTTGTGGTTGTCCTGTGTTTGTTATCCACCTTGCAGGTATGATCCATTGGCACTTAAATTCAAGGAGATTTCCTGTCACTGCATGGGATTTCTCACACCCTGAACTTAGAACACGCTGGTAAGTGACCTTGTAGAGATGAGGCTTCAGCCGGTGAGTATAAAATAAAGATTTATTGGAGATGAGGCACAGCACATAAGCATTGAACAACGCTGAACAGTAACTGCCTCAACGAGCTCTGGAACATGGAACGTAAATTGTACAGCGCAGGTACGGCGTTCCATGTTCCAGGCAGGGAAAGGCAGGAAACGGGATACAGTGATGAAATACCACCAGGGAATGTAACACATCTCACCCTTATCAAAAAGTGAAAAGGGGAAAAGAAAACACAAAATACAATTTAAGACACAAACCTGGCAGGTAAAACTCTAGGACGGTCATTGCTCTTAACTCTGGATGCTACAGATTGAGTGACATGATAAGAGTAATCATCCGGGTTAGAAACCTCATGTTGAGTGGAACCATGAGAGTTATTATCCGGATTAGGAACATCATATAATGATGACGCATCGTCATTATTGACAGAGGACCCTAAGGACTTGCATTTAGCCACCCTCCTTACATTCCATACTCTACCATCCTGGGTAATAACTGTGTTCTTACAAACCTTAACAACTTTAATGGGATGACTGAACTTGGAAAAACCCTTCACCAAAAATCCATGTTTTTTAATTCTTACCCAGTCTCCAACAGCAAAATCCGGAATTTTAACATTCATTTTGGAGTCAAACAAAATTTTCATCTTGTCCTGCCTACTCTCCACCCGTTTGGCAACTTGGTTAAGATCAATACTCTCATCCACCTTACTGATTTTTTTTATCCACCATGGACAAATTTCCGAAATGGGTTCTCTGCCCTTCAAAAGTCTGAAAGGACTTACCCCAGTCACCGAATGGGGAGTGATACGATACATCCATAACTTTTTCCTTACAATTTCCCTCCAATCAACTGAGCTGCCAGCTGATTGAATACCTTCTTTAAGAACACGATTAAACCGTTCCACCTGGCCATTTTCCCTTGGCTCATACAGGGAAGTGGTCACATGTTTGGTATTACACATATGGAGAAAACTTTCCATTTCTTGTGATGTGAGTTGCACCCCATTGTCTGTTACAAGAACTTCAGGGGACCCCTCACGTGCAAAAACTTCTTTGAAAAAGGTAATGATAACTTGACTAGTAGCATTAGCTACAAACTTGACTTCTGGCCACTTAGAATGGTAGTCTACCATAACTAGGGCAAAACGGGCATTAGACGGTAACTGTTTGAAAGGACCTGCTATGTCAAAAGCTACTTTTTGCCATGGGCACTCAGGTCAAGAGACTGGTTTAAGGGGGGCAGATGATACCTTAAGCATCTTATCACTGCTGATACACTCAGGACATTCCCTAACCACCCTATCTACCATTTTGTCAAGCCCAGGCCACCAAAAATTAGCTCGGATGAGTCTTTTCATAGAGGACATACCCAAATGTCCTTGGTGGGCAAGTAATAAGATCTTATTCTGCATAGACGCAGGAGGAATTATCTTACCTGCTTTAAAAGGCAAACCACCAAGGTCTTCTATCTCACTAGAAACACGACAGAAAGGAGCAATCTCAGCAGAAGCAGACCTTTCCTTGGGCCATCCATTTTTATATAATCAATGATTCGTTGGGACACAATATCATTATTAATCTCAGTAAGCCACTCAGTCTCAGATAAACACAAAAACTCTTGAGAAACAAAATCTTTGACAGTGGTAACCATGTCCATTTCTTGTTCAACTAGGGATTCATCTGAACACGGCAATCTAGAGAGGAAATCAGCCGTGACATTGCTCCTGCCAGGAACATACACCACCTGAAAATCATATTCCTGTAGTTTAGATGTGAGACGGGCTATACGTGCAGTGGAGTTCCATCCTCCCCCTGGAGATAATATGCCAACCAGGGGTTTATGATCAGTTCTGAGCGTAAATCTATTACCCCACACATAGTTACGAAAGTGTTCAATGGCCCAGATACAAGCTAATAATTCTCTCTCAATGACGGAATACCTCCTCTCAGTCATAGAAAGAGTCCTAGAGGCAAAAGCTACACACCACTCTTCCTTCCCCGCACACTGGCTAAGCACTCCACCAAGACCATACAAACTGGCATCTACCGTAAACCGGATAAAAGTATTAGATTATGTATTGATTTGAGGGCTTTGAATTCCAATCTGGTTGCTGATTGCCACCCTCTTCCCAATATAAATGAGATGGTATGTATGTTGGATGGTGCCTGCATTTTTTCCACCTTTGATCTCCGGTCGGCCTACCACCAAATTGAACTCACTGAGGACTCCAAACATTTCACTGCTTTTATCACACCCCATGGTCTTTTCCAATTCAAGAGAATGCCATTTGGCCTTGCTTCGGCCGCTTCTGTGTTTCAGAGGGCTATGTACCACATTTTTAAAGATGTCAGCAAGTTCGTTAAATGCTTCCAGGATGATATCCTAATTTTCTCTAAGAATGAGGAAGACCACTTTCATCATGTAAAGGAGGTTTGTCTTAGATTAGGTAAATGTGGTTTGACACTTAAAGCTGGCAAATGCAATTTCTTTTGTAAATCGGTGGAGTATCTAGGTCATACCCTTTCGGGCGATGGCGTGGTGCCCAAGAAATCGTTGGTCGATGCCATTATCAATGCACCTGCTCCTGACAATAGAGAGAAACTACTTTCTTTTGCGGGCAAGATGGCCGCCAGCGTGATGACGCGCTACGTAGCCAATCAGGAGGTGCGGTCGCGTTGAGGAGCAGCAGTTTTCCGTTGGTGATTGAAAAACCACGAAAAGCCCAAAACGAAGAAGAAGATGCAGCCAAGAAGCCAGCGAGCTGCGGTTTTCAGGGCCGAAAGCAGGGACCTCAGGTGCAGGACACAGAAAGGCAGTAATCCGCGGAGAGGTGAAGAACAAGGAAATGGGTCCGGAAGACGTCGCAGCACCTGTGCCTCAGGTAAATATGTAGCAAACGAAGTCTCCAGCCAGTCGTCGCCAAATTTGTAGAGATGAGGCTTCAGCCGGTGAGTATAAAATAAAGATTTATTGGAGATGAGGCACAGCACATAAGCATTGAACAACGCTGAACAGTAACTGCCTCAACGAGCTCTGGAACATGGAACGTAAATTGTACAGCGCAGGTACGGCGTTCCATGTTCCAGGCAGGGAAAGGCAGGAAACGGGATACAGTGATGAAATACCACCAGGGAATGTAACAGACCTCTTACCCTTTATTTGACTGATATAGTATTAACCTTCTGTGCAACATACTAAAGCAGACTCAGCCCACCATGGTGCATGGATTATCAGAGGAGACACAGTGAAGTCCCGCCTTCAGCAGAGAGCTGATGTTCTCATGTTCCAGCCGGATCTGATGGGTTAGTGGACTAACGCGCCCAGTGTAGGGGCCTGTGTTTGACCTTAAGGTCACCAGTTCAAATCCCGGTGGGTCCTCTCATCCTTCTAAGGTCAATAAAATGAGCACCATTGAGCTGGGTAACAGTACACATATGTTATTCAGCACCAAGATACCCTTCACGGTGAACGTGTGCTTCACATATACTTATTTTCTGTTATATGAGGTATGCAAGACTCCTCTTCCCTTGTTTAGTTCTCTTCATTCCACCAGCCTCTTCATTAATGTGCTATCCGATGCGTTTAACATTGCAAGAAGATGCAGAGAAGGAAGGAGTGGGCAGCAAGACAGGGAGAAGGCAATAAGGCATGATTGCTAGGACCAGAGGTGCTGGCATGTGAGGGCAAGAGAAGTAAGGAACAAGGGGTGCACTTCACTGGAAAGAGCAGTGTGGATTTGTGAAGAAACTATTTGTTGCTTGAAGAGTTGGTTTTTGAGCTCCATCTTGAACTGGACAAAAGATTTGGCCAGTAAGAGTTAGACATTTATTTTGTTCCATGGTATAGGTGCATCGTAGGAGAATATGTAGCATTTCTTCTTTTCCTTCTTTGTATCCAGTCTTGAGATACAACTGTTGTGATCTGATAATGTTCCACCAGACAGCTTGATCTTGGTGCAACATGAGGCGGGATGCTGGTGTTGGCCTTGTAGATGTTTTGATTGTTTTGAACGTGATCAGTGCTTGCAGACAGAGTCAGCATAGTTTTCTGAGTTGTGGTGTTATTCTCTTATGTCTATGAAGATAATTTAATGAGAAGGCATATTGCATCTTAGACACTCTTCAACATTCACAGTCTGGTCTCTGCATGTTAGTCAGCAAGGCGTTGCCTTCATAGAGCTTGTCCTTAAGGGTTCCTCCTTCATTGGAGCTTGGGTAGTCAAGGGATATTTCCCATTGCTGTGCTGTAGAACCAGGCTTCTACATGGCTGCTGCTCTCATGTCACTAACATCCATGTGGCATGGACAAATAAGAGCCTTAATTGGTGCCCTCACCTTCTATCAGGGGCAGTATTGATCACCACAGCATAGCACAGGGGATGCTGCAGCACTTGGCACCCCTCCCAGCAGTTGCGTGATGAAACTCAAGGGGGCCCTGCTGCAAACAGCATGGAGGTGGCCCCCCACGCTCCAGACCCAGTGAGGAGCTCTCAGGCCCCACCAGTGTACAGTGCCTTAGGGGGACCCTTAGAGCTCACCCACCGCACCCGGGGGACTGCGGAGGCTGTTGTTACGCTACTGCCTCCCAGCCAGAAAGCACTTCCTTTACTCATACCCAAGGGCACATTTTGTTACCCCACGTAACAGACAGTGGGATTTTTAGATGGCAATGATGTAGTTTCCTGCAATATAAAGATCTGTCTATCGCCTGCTCCTTGCTTCCCCACCATACTTCTTCGTCTCAAGTTGTTGCACTTGTGTATGTGGGGGGGGGGTGGTAGACGACAGCGCTTCCAGAAAACCTAAAGGTTATCTTAAGTTAACATCAACTTTTCGGCTTTGTATTACACTGTCTAAATAACCAAGTAACTCAGCTACTCTGTCTCCTGTGTCCAAATGTTAGTATACACCGAAGCATTCTTTTTTGAAGTCAGGTCAATCATTTGATGACCATTACCTGGGTAGTCATACTTGTTCACTGTGAACCCCATGTCAGTAGTCGCATTGATGAGGATTATACACTCAAATTAGCCCTTAAATAAGACCCTTACACTGTACACATAAACAATATTTTATATTTTTATTACATTTTTAATATATCTCAATTTGGAACAATTCAAAACATAGCTCATTTATTCTAATAAAGATGCCTCAAAATGCAATCCCAACCAATCATCTCTCTTACACATTGAGCCCATTTTTTCTTGACCATACGAAATATATTCATTACAGTTTTAGTTAAGTAGGTTCCTAATATAGTTTGTGCCCTACTTTGCACGCTTGTAGTACTTGCGTTTTTGCACTGTCTAAGATCACATGAGATTGTCAACTTCTACAGACACGTTTTGGCTGAGCAAATCTTTCAGCCTTCCTTGGGATACATGATGCAGGCCTAGCTCTTTGATTTGTCAAAGGTGTCAACAAAGTGTATGAAAAATAATTATTTTAAAAAGTATATATTTCTCTTCTAAATCTAAAGCATGTCATAGATGAGAAACATTATATTAGGTGGTAGCCTTAGCGTGGAGCACTTACACATTTCGCTCATTTTCAGTGTAAGACATATGATATATAAACTCTGCTTGGCTGGAATAGTAAGTTGAAATGAAAGTTGTAATATTAAAAATGTTTAACTGAATACTCCTTAAAAATGAATTTTCCTTCACTATTGCTATCTAGGTGTTTTCTCTCTTAAACAATGATAGTCAATTACCTCAGTTTATTTAGGAAGTTAGGGCCAGATATACGAAATATTTTTGCGGTCGCAAACAGCTTGATTCACAGAATCAGGTCATTTGCGATAACAAAAATGATTTTTCTTATGAACAAACACTAAAATGCGATTCGGGTTTGCGACTCAATTCCAGATCAGTATTTGGAAAAGACGTGTTTAGGGAATGCCTTCCAAATACCAAATCTAAATGATATGTATTAATGTTTGGGCCTAGAATGCGGTCACAAAACATTAATACTTTACCGACTACAGAAGTGTAGCGGTAATGCATTCACAAACGGGAAGGGGTGCCCTAGGGACCCTTTACCTGTTGTGACTGCAAAAAAAAGTTTGTTTAAGAGGATGCAGTGGTCCATGAAACCACTGCGTCTTCTCAAACAAACAAAAAAAAAAAAAGGAATTTTTCATTTTTGAACGCAGTCCCGTTCCTTTAAGGGAAACAGGCTGCATTTAAAAAATAAAAAAAAAGATTGTTTTATTAAAAAGCAGTCACGGACTTGGTGGTCTGCTGACCCCAGAAGGCCACCATCCCTGTGATGGCAGTCATTCCTAATGGGTGACAAATTGCGTCCTACCTCATTAATATTCATGAGGTAGGTCGATCTGCAACCCACTAGGAATCACTAATTAAAAAAAAAGCTTTAATACATTAAGAATAGTGATTACCAAATAGCGATTCAGAATAAATTGCTATTTGGAAATCACTATTCTATATGTTCAAACATCTGGCGCCTAAATATGTAGCCCTATATATTTAGATAAGTCAGAATGCACGTGCAATCAAAAATATTGAAAGTATTTTCTCTTCATGTATGGTCACTAGTTTATTTTCTGGGATCAGTTTTCAGATACTTAATCTTATCTTTTTGTATTTGGAGTGACCTGCATTATTTTCTGTAACATAATAAAATTGCTGATTAACGTCATAATTATCTGAAGGTTAATGATGTCAAGATCGACTGAATTTGACTGTTGATGATCGGGAGAAAGCAGAGGACGTTTTAAAAAATATGGAATGGGAACAACATAAGCAATACATTGTAGGGGTGCACACAAGCATACTGAAACTGCTGCTGTGGAGATATAAACTTGGCACCTAAAATCTACATTTTACCTGCTTATTATTAGAACAGATTTTAAAATGCACAGAAAATGATCTGCTTGCTTGCAGCATAAGAGGCTGTAATGAATTGCTGAATGACCTAGAATCCTATGTACATTACCTTGCTACCTGTGAGTCATGCATGGACCAGATACGTACCCACACCGACCATCACAGAGTTCTCTGGTAGTTGTCTGTATCTCCCACCCTGCAAAGATTGCTTGCAAGTACCTTCTCCAAATAACTTTCACATGCTGATTAGGTATATCCACACACTACTACAACCAACCCATTGGGATACCTGCGCCCACCATCTCACAAAACCTTTCCATGTATCTCCCGTGGCCACGGTAGACATCTCTCAAAGGTACCCACATTATCATTACGCACACCTTTCCATGCACTTGCCACTTCATACATCCCTTATAAGTATTGGCAAGACCAATCCCACGCAGCTTTGATGGGTTCGCGCGCCAGCAATCTCACAAATCCATGGTAGGTACCAGCTTATGCCAGCCACACAGCCCAGGTAAGGAACACACACCTGCCATCAGGCAATTCCCTGGTCGATACATCCTCCCAACATCTCATTGTAGTTCTCTTTATAGGTACAGGTTTATGGTATCTTAAGATTCAGGGTCAGCATTTGCTCTCACCATCATGTCATCGTTGATTAGCACGTGCTTCTGCCTTCGCTCACATACCTGGCAGTTGCCTGCTTCTGGTTTTTTACATAACATTGATAGGTGACTGTACCTCCCCATCGAACTTCTCTGGTAGTCCATATAATTGGTTGATACTAGCTCCTCCCATCCATTGCATTTTTTGTCGGTCTTCGCATACGCCATCTGACACATCCATTGTCGGTACCCACACTCCACTCAAAATCTCTTGTAGATACTTGCTCCTTCCATCCCACACATCTTTTGTAGATACCTGAACCAACTATCCCCATTAGTAGGCAACTGCACATTTCGGCTGTCCCATATATCCCTGGTACATATCTGCTCCCAGCCTCACAGCATCTCTCACTGGGTGCAAGCTCCCATCATTATAACATCTTATGAAGTTCTTGCTCCTACTATCACACACATTCTTGGTAGGCTTCTGTTCCTACTAAGCCACAAATCCAGTAAAATGGAATTCTTTTTTCAATGTTGACTGCCGCGTGTTTGTGCCCTGCATGTCACAAGTCCGAATTCTGATGGGGCAAGCTCAGCTTTTCAAATCTTCTGAAGGTGACAAATTCCATGCTATTAAATTGGCAACTCTAGACCCACCACTTATTTACATCTCTTAAAGACAAAACGTGGTTAAGAGTTGCTTATTCCCAACGTGATCCATCAGAGTATCGGTATGATCTTGTTCACTAAGACAAGTGCCCACACAGATTCTGGCGTCACTGTCTACAAACAGATGCCCCCGCACTAGCCTCTAATGATTAAGGGAGGACCAGATCAACCCAAACACTTTATAACAAGTAGTGCTTTGTGCAAGCTTCCAACTAGGTTTTCATGCCAGGAAGGCGTTTGTCTACGTAATTTTACTTATCTCGGTGTAGCATGTTATCTATGTGGATATGTGCTTGGGCACCCAACATGGGGGTAATAAGTGCTATACAAATGCTACAGCACAAATTTGTATCCCACATACACACACCGTTGTTTCTTCTTACAATTTTACATCATCACATAGCATGCTATCTCAAAAACCACCGTCTATCTTCCTAAAACTGTGCAGGAGACATAGATCTTGACTTAAAACTAGTGACTGTTCTTTCTCCTTCCTTTTTATTGAATGACCCTCTCCTAATCCTCAATTCTCTGCATGCCTTACTCTCTGAGTGTAGCCTACTCGAAGATGCATGCCTCTCTGCATACTTTCTTATTGTGTTTCTGTAAATCGACCACACCTCACCGCATAGATCACAAACACCGCCATTAGAATTATATCACTGCAACCTAACGATTATAATTATTTATTAAATGAACGTATTATACTGCAACACATTTGGATTACATTAATGGAGTTGTTTCCTTGAGAGCACAAAACTAATCCCAATAACAGAAAAACAATAAACGATCAATAACCACTGGATTAACCACTAACCTTGGGTTCCAGAGCAGCGTACTGCCTGCCAAAAGCGTTTAAATGCCTCATCAGGAGTTGTAAGCACAATATAAATGCAATTACAATATAAATATATTTATTGGGTACCACACATCACTTCACAGGCATTTCCACAAACGATGGCAGCAAACATGTATAAGTTGGTGAGTACATGGTGAGCAAAAAACCAGCAGTTTAAGGTAAGGCGTTTTATCTACAAATTATTTCCTTACCTGCGCTCGACACGCAACATCCATTTCATGGTACGTACACATTTGCCTGCAAGGGTGACTACAATAATTACATATCCTGAAAACCTTGGAAAAAAATACAAATAGCTCGGCAGTGTGGTTTTACATTCATGGACAAAGTAGAAACTGCTCTGACAATGTTTGCTTTTCATATATGGGCAGTGTGGATTCTGGCCTCATGACAGCACTAGTGAGGTGTGGGCCTGTACCTTTGCCAGTCCTAGCACTTGCACCATTCCCAATTTCAGCGCTAGACTTTTTGAGCATCAATCATCGCGCCTAGCAAGCTGGCATCTCCAGCAATACTCTTGTGTGCTTGAGCAGCACCCCAGGTAGACTGGCATATTTATTATTTTATTATCAGCAGAAAAACATTTTTGATGCGATCTTAACTGGGACACAAACAATTATGGGCATTATATTTTTGCACAGAATTTAAAACTAGGGGTGTTCCTTTTGGCGTAGGATTGTGAGTGGACAATTATTCAGTGGTTCATGCTGAATGAAGTAGTCACTTGTGTCACAAATTATCTGCTTTGCATTCATTAAAAAAAAAAAAAAGCAACACAATGTATTTGTATGCACATATATGATTTTCTCCTTGGGAGAAATAATATTTCTGGGAACTGGGGTGGTCATTTTTATATTCCAATATTTCATTAGCTCCCCCACCACACCCCAAACTCACAGCCTGTAAACTCTGCAGCTTATTAATTAATATATATGAACATTTGTGATGAAATACGCACAATTTCGACGTATTCTTCTAATATTACTCCTTGTGTAAAGAACCCGAAACAAATCCACCGAAGGGGGACAGACTTGCTCACTACTCTTAATAAAAAACAACAAACGGCAGACCAAGGTCAAGCACATTCAATCCATGAGTACTAATAGTTCATACAATGGTGCAATCTCTTCCCACACCTGCCGTCCAAAGGTGTGATACCGGAACCAATTGTAAACAAAAAATGGAAGGTGCACTCTCTTCAAGTAAAGTCAATCTGCAGCAATAATATATTCAAAAAGTCTTCTTTTGTTCAGTACATCTTTTTATTATAAAAAACTGGCACACAGCTCTTGTTCACACCGTGCAATGAGGGTTAATTTGGGAAGTTTTTGCCAGCGTCATCTGGTCCTCTTAGCAACAGCTTGAAAATCAGTACACCATGGATCCACATTGTGCAGAAGGTAAAGATGGTGCCAGAAATGGAGAGCAAATAAAAAAAGAAACTGGTGTGAGTGAGTGACTTTTTCTGCAGTCACTCGGGATACTCATGAAAAGATCAAACAAGCCAGCCAGAACTGACAACAATTAAAGAGTAGTACTTCCCCTTCTTATCTTTGACCTCACGATGCAAGAAAGCCATGTTTATTTTCTGTAGCTTCCAATCCCTGCCCTTCCCCTCGTCCAGCAAATGGAAGCTGTTGAGGTGCAAAGGGTGGGACCTCAGGTCTCAGAGAGCACATGAAGTCTCTTCCGCTACCCCTGGAATTGTAAGGAAACATTATCAATAGACCAGTCAGATACACTGATTTGTTGTTAAATACATTGGCCGATGTGCCACTCGCCTGCCATGGCTCTGTATAACTTTGAAACACAGGCTCTGAAAACTTATTCCATATTCCAGGACAGTTGACTATGAAAATAGGGCAAATTCGTTTTGCACTATTTTGCAGCTTGTGAAATATGAAACAGAGCAAACAAATTCTGCTTCATAATAGAAATACATTTTTTGTACCAGGGCAAAAATTTAGAGGAACGATTGGGAACCATTGCTAGGCATGAGTAACATATCTCTTGCTGCAAGAAATACATTTTTAACAAATAAGTCCAGTTCCATAACTTACATGTCAAGAAGAGGCTGACACGATTTTGCGCTATTTCACAATCAAACTGATTCGTCCTGAAACAGAGCCAGTGCTTAATTTGAGCCGGTGGTTTCCAGTGCTCCACACACCACTTAATTGTCAACACCGGCGCTTGTCTGGATAATTTAGAGATGACCACAACAACAGTTAATCATTATTTCAAAATACATTAAAAATAACTATCACCTGTCGCCCAAACCATTCTTATAGTTTTGGGGGCCTATAATAGTCTGAATTGTCACACCTGTAGGAGTGTGATGGTTAATAGTTGTGTTGTTACTATCATTGGCAGCATGGCAGGGGCAATGTGTGGTGCAAGCTGCAGTGGGCTCCTAACGAGAGCCAAGGCACTTACAAATTAAGCACTGAGAGGTCCTATTCATAAACGTAAACTTACATCGCACATAAAAAGAAAAGACAGGCCTTTATGTGCAAAGTCTCCACTGTTGTAAAATTACTATTAGTAAAATTAAACTCGTAAGTTTTTGAATACCAAAATCACACCCTTAATCTTATGAGCTACATTTGAAAAGTGAAGAAAATGTATTTTCTCCACCTCCTAGCATGTAAACACAGGAGTCAGATTGTAGCATGCCAAAACTTTAGTTTGGGTTGCATGCCATTTGCTTTTATGAGTGTAGCTGATTTATTCAACATTATCATCCCTTGGGTTCAAGTGCGTGTGTGTGTGTGTGTGGGTGTGCATGTGGCCAACCACTTTCGCTGTGTGGGGGAGAGTGACTGAGTACTACAGAGCATTGGCTATGCAGCTGATAGGGCCTTCTCACCCCTTCTTTCTCAAGCTGCAAACATAGGAAAGTGGTTCATTAATACCCCAGCAGCTGCATGATGTGAGTTTAGGGTAAAAAAATAGCTCGTTCTGGTTTTGCCATTTGTCACAGTGAATTCCATTTCTCAGGGTCTTCAGATCATGCCAGGTGGTAGGAATATCTGCCATATATGTATGCATCCTGCCTGTGTGTGAAACTGTGCCTGTATGAGTATTATCTGTGTGCATGTGTGTCTACATGTCTGTTGTCTCTGTATTTCCATATGTATTTGCCAGTTTACTGTACATGTTGCTCGTGCTCTGTCAGGAAAGTTTGCACTTCTGCAGACAAATTGTACCAATTCCATATCCCTCAAGCTAAAATTGATACTGCCCATGGTGTATTTAAAGTGTGTAAGGAAAACTTTCATTGATGAAGCCATACTGTACCTATTCTGTATGTTAGGGCAGCATGAGAAAAAAATTGTCCCTACACAGCCATAAATATTGTGTCAAGTGCTTGCAGTTATGGATACACATTCCTTGAATTTGCACTCCACCTTTACAAGCCAAAGCCCGTAATATGAAAGAAAATGGAAGAAAACGTTATCATTCAATTAAAAAAATAATGGATTATTCTCCTAGTGAAGTAACTGTTAAAGTGGTAATATGACTCAATAAGTTAAGCACCCACCATTGACGTTGATGCCTGATGTGACCTTAAGGTTACGTGTTTAAAGCCCAGCAAAGCTACCTCTGGATTCCCTTCTTCCAAGGTTGGTAAAGTGTATAATAGTAACACCAGCTATTTACAGCACTTATAACAGGCAGAACTCCATTATGAAGTGCTATATAAAAAACATGTCATTTTTTATAAAGAGTGATCAACAGACCTTTACCATATCCTTCTTATAAAAAATGCATGTCCTGTCAAAATAACCACTGAGTAGTAAACGGAGCGATCAGAGACTTAAATAAAGAGGTATGTTTAGTGCAAATTTGAAGTTCCCTGGAGAAGAATTTTAGTGTTGTCCAGTGTTGCTAAGTGGCAACCTGTAAAAGCAGTTTCATAACTTGGATAATCGATTAGAGTCCTTGCTTTCTACTAGTTTGCATTGTTGTACATGTGACTTCCAGTTTAAGCTTTATTTCGGTCATAGACCATAAAAGTAATGGATCTGAAAGAAAAATGCAGTACATAAGCCAAATTGAAATCACAATTAATAACAAGGCACAACGATTTTTAAAAGGGAAAAAAAAAATATGGCTCACTTTACAACAGGACAAATACCATAAATTTTAAAACTATAGTAAGAATAATATTAAAAAAATAAAAGGAAAGGAAAGATTTCACATTTTTTTAAATCACAGATAAAATTTGCACATATACTACAATTCAAACACTCTACGTGCAAGAGGAATGGTTCAATTCGACATAGTTGTGCAACAACAGATTTATCTCAGCCCTACTTTGTGACTTGTATTTTCTATTCTAGTATGTTTGCATTGTATCCCTTGTTTTTAACTACAGAGAGTAACTTTATGTGTGGTACAGGGTTATCATTGTCAGAATTTTGTCTGACAAATAATGTGTCATAAAAGTAATCTAGAAAAATAACAGCCCAATGGAGTTAATAAAATATCTATACCCAATGGGCCGATATTTTTGGGCCTCACCTGGAGATTGTACCTGTCTCTTGTCGAAAGACCTATTTTAGACAATACTAATACTTACAAGTGGCTTTGGAACAGCCCACTGCTTCTCACTGGTTGGAGTTTTTTGCCACTCCCAGTTGCTTGCTTCTTATTCAATGACGTTCCTTCATCTTCTTGTGTTTTTCGCTCCTTGGAGCATAACTTCTTTACCAGCCTTTCCTTTAAGTGATGACTTATATCCTTCCATTGAATAGATTCTCATTCTCTATTTCCTATCTCCTATCCCCTGTCTTCTGCTTATCCCTTTACACTCACATTATCCACAGCTCACGTTCCCTCAGACTGGAAACTGACAGTGGTAAAACCCCTGCAAAAAAAATCCCTTGGGGATCCAGCCACTTTGTCCAATCTGCGTCCCATTTCACTGCTTCCGACACTCACCAAGATATTTGAAAAATTGTTCAACAGCCAATTAACTTCCATTCGCGAGAATTTTAATGTACTTCATCCTCAGCAATCGGGTTTCCACCAAAACATTTTACAGAATTGGCACTGTTGGAAGTCTCTAATTCCATAAAACTCACCTTAGACGCCGGAAACAATGCAGTGTTGTTCCTACTAGATCTCTCCGCTGCGTTCGATACCATCTCACACCATATAATCCTCCAACGACTCAAGGACTGTGGCCTTTCCCACAAAGCCCTGGCATGGATCAAATCCTTTCTAACAGGTAGGAGACAAGTAGTCTCTCTAGGACCATTTTCATCTACAGAAAGACCAGTAACATCAAAAGTTCTGAAGGGCTCATCTCTCAACCGAGCGTTATTCAACATATATATGGCCCCTCTTATTTCCCTGATAGCATCCTTTGGAATCGCTATGACTTCATATGCTGATGATACGCAGCTGATTCTTTTATTAGGCAAACGGTCCATTGGATTAGAACTTAACTTTCGAAACAGTTTGACCGAAGTTTTCTTGTGGATGCAACAGAACCATTTAAAATGCAACACAGACAAAACAGAGATCCTGCTATTTGCCAAGTCCAACTGCTTTTCACCATCGCAATGGTGGCCGTCTTGGCGTAAAATTTGACACCTCACTCTCTTTCTGCCCATAAGCTCTTGCTTTGGCCGGGACATGTTTCAATTTAATCAAATCTTTAAGGGAGCTTTTTGACTTCCTCCCATTAGCCTTCCAGGAAAACAGTTGCTCTTGCCCTCATTACCTCCAGATTGGATTACTGCAATAGCTTTTATGCAGGCTCCTCATAATACATACTTCACAAACTTCAGATGGTGCAACATGCAGCGGCCAGACTTATGATGAAACTCCCAAGATGTAGGCTGGCTTCCACAGCTCTGAAAACTCTACATTGGCTTCCAGTACACAAACAAATCCTGTTTAAGAGCCTCGTACTGGTCTTCAGAAAAATTCAAATTCACTGGTCCCAAATACTTGATGGCCAGATTCTCGCATCACATCACCCTACGAACCCTCAGATCCACACGCATGAACTTAATCAAGCCCCCTTCCTTCAGACTGAGAGCTTATAGCCGCAGTCTGTGCATTGACCAGGCCCCGGTTCAGGAAGCATTATAAGTTGCAGTACTATGGACCTCTTTACACTACTTTGTCACAACTCCGGCCTCTCCGGAATGATGTGGCAAAATAGATCTATGGGTTTTGTTGGAAGGACCATGTTTCCGAAATTCAGAGGGAGCTGCATCTGGCTATGTAGGACTCACATGGAATGTTAGGTTCAGCCCTCTTCCCCAGCTAGCCCATCCCTGGTGACTTTGAGCTTCATGGACACATATAACATAACATAAAATAACACTTGCTTTTGTGAGTGTATGTGTGCTCACGTCTTATCGAATGGTTAATGTCTAGTTTCTGCATAAATCGGGAGACATCCATTACCACGCGGGCATTGTATCGCAATGGCTTTACATCGCGGGTATTACAACGCAAGTCGTTACAACGACTTGCACTGGATGGCGCTCTAATCTAAGGAATAGTATGATTTACTATTCCAACACCTTCCCTACTGTACGTAGACTGGTGTTGGAATAGTAAATGATACTATTCCTAAGTCCAGAGCCCTCCAGCGCAAGTCGTTGTAACGACTTGCGTTGTAAAAACTGCGATGTAACGTACCGCGATCATTTTGATCGCGTTGTAACGTCACATACTCGCATAAATCACAGATGAGTACACATTCTATGCATGCTTCCCACAAAAGCTAAGAGATGCAACTCTCCATAGAAAATACACATGCATGCTATAAAATGTAATGACACAGACTTAACTGTGAAGCAATGACAAGCCAAGTCATAAAATAGCCCCAGTTTCAAGAGTAAAGTGTAGTTCTCATAAAGTGCCATCAACAGTAAAGTGTGATTCTTATAAAGTGCAATCAACAGTAAAACACATAGGGGGAGATTTATGAAAAATTCATGCAGTGCAGCCCCCGCGAAGCTGTGCTGCATTGCGCAACAGGGAGGGAGCAGGAGAGAGCCATATTTTCAAAGATATGGCCACTTCTCCCCTTTCCTTGCGCCGGCACTGATTACAGCTGCTGTGCGACACCGACACACCTTAGCGCCATAGCGCTAGGGTGTGTGTGTGAGTCCAGCATAGGTTTTGTACAGGAAGGATACCCTTCCTGTACAAAATTCTATGCCTAGACACGAGGGAAAGCTTTTCCCTCTTTGTATGCGTGCTGTACAGTGCGGCACGCATGCAAAGTCGGAAAAGGAATGAGAAATTAAAGCATTTCTTCTTCCTTGCGCCTAGTTTAAAAGGGTGCAGTTTTCTCATGCTAAACCCAAATATACTGTGTTTAGTAAATTGGGTTTAGTATGAGAAACCTTGGGTGGTTGTACGGGAACGCCCATGCACCACCCTTGGTACACCCCCATGGCGCAAAGTAATGCGAAGCGAAGCGATGCGAAAAATTATTTTCAGCGCTAAACAAGTTTAAGGATGGAAAGTAAATTAGAAAAGAAAGATTTTATGCCGTTTTGCATCACTTTTGTGATGCAAACACGGCGCAAAAGCTTAGTAAATCTCCCCATAAAGTTCTCCCTCATATTTTATTACAACTGGAACATCTTATAAAGATGCTATGAGGCCTATTCAGGAATAAAAACGTAAAAGTGCAGTCTAGGATTTACATCTCCACCAGAGCATTCATTTACGTTTTTTTCATATTCACAAGCATTCCCATTAGCACATATTGAAAGCTGTGCCAGGTGCCTGTTTACAGGTATATTGCTTTGAATGTTAATTGACCTGCCTGTGATTGGTTTGCAAAGATCCAGTTTAGTAATAAGCAATTCGGGTGACAATGAGCAATCTCTGATTTAATAGGAGGCGGAGCTGTCACCTACCACACTTGCACTTCAAAGGCACTGGCTCAGCTCATGCACACAGGACTTCACAGTAGCCTATTGTGCCCCCAGACAGACTGGGACCAGGACAGGGAGGCAGGCAATTCCAGACACCTCTGTAGGGAGAAACTCTAAAAGTTTCTCCCAATTCAAAGTGGGCACCAGGTATAATTAGTGGACCCTCAGACCCACTCTTCAGATTACTTCTGGACCTATGGAAGACTCAGAAGAAGGATTGCTCTGGTGCCATGCTGTTCTGCTGATCTGCTACAAGAAGGGCTGCTCTGCATCTGAGTAAGAAGTATTGAACCTGCACATTGAACCCAGGACCACCGAATGACTCCCAGGGCTAGCTGGCTGGCCTCCTGATCAGAGACTCAGGGACATCCTGAACCCTGCACCTGGACTCTACCTGCTGTGAGTATTGACCCCCCTCCCCCCAAGTGGTGCTTCCCCAGTACTGGACCCTTGGAAGTGAGATTAAAGGTGCTCTGCCAGCCCAGCTGTGGTCACCATCAGAACCGATGCAGCACTACGCAACTCGACGCAGGACCTCGCATCATGGCCCTTGTAGCTCCTCATCAGAACTGACGCAGCGCAATGCAACGCACCTCAACGCGGACTTCACCTCACAGGCTTTGCAGCTTCTCATCAGAACGTATGCAACATGATGCAACCTGACGCAGGACATCGCATCACACCTCTGAACCGCCGCTACACTGTGCACTGCCTGAGGGCCTAACCTGATCCCTGTATCCGACCCACTATACATCATGTCGTCCTGAACTTGTGACTTTGTCCTAGTCCGGTGCGACCAAATAATTACAGTTGGTGCTTTGTGCTTTTAAGAACTACTTTTACCTAAACCTTTATATTTGCATATCTCTTCTAGTAATTAATTTTTGTCATTTTGGTGTAAAATAATGTATTAAAATGTATTGTATTTTTCTAAATTGGTGTGGGATTTTTCTTGTGTTTTTACTTTATTACTGTTTGAGTGCTGCATAAATACTTTTGACCATGAGGCACAGGGTCAAGACTGATTTGCATATGGGCAGGTCTAAACTGGGGTGGCATGGTGAGCAAAAGAATGATGGATTTAACCCAGATCTCTTGACTGGGGTGAATGTTTTGATTTGTTCTGCATTCCATCCATCAATTGTGTATCTTTTGCATAAATACTTCACGCATTGTTTTTTAAGTGAAGCCTGACTGCTTTTGTGCCAAGCTAAAAGAGGGTTAAGCATAGGTTAATTTAGTGACTTTAGTGTTTCATCCCTCACTGTGGCCTGAGTACGGCTCACATGCTCCTCAACCAATTACCCAATTTCTCACAGCCCCCTTCCCTAAAAAAACGACTTCCAGGGGCTCCAGCCCACTGTAGAAATGTCCGGAGGCATAAAAGGCCTGACCGGCCCCAGCTGGTTTCCACTT
Source organism: Calotriton arnoldi (assembly GCA_963921515.1). Classification (NCBI taxonomy): domain Eukaryota; kingdom Metazoa; phylum Chordata; class Amphibia; order Caudata; family Salamandridae; genus Calotriton; species Calotriton arnoldi. The sequence continues at coordinate 546,099 of CAWUFW010001637.1, forward strand.
CAGACTTGGAAACACATCTCGCCTTAATTTTTTGATCTTCAAAGTCATACCTGATAGTGCCTCGCAGGACATGAACCAAAGATTCAAACTGTATGTTCCCAATAAATTGTTACTATCTGTAAACTACGTACTGAGCCCAGTTTACCAAAAGCTTGAGTAGGAGTTTGTTCTTTTTTGGTTTTAAACGCTAAGCTGTGGAATGTCAATGTGAGGTGAAACCAATTAGCTCCTATCATTTAGGAAAGAGATTTAACCCTGTTTATTCTGAGTCCATTGTCCTCAAGATGCACAGAAGCACTGGATAAAGTGATTGCAAAAGATGACGATGATGACTCAGCAAACTGAGCTACTATAACAGTCTCGCCATTGCTCTTCCTCTGTATTCCTTCCTGCTCCTGGGTTTTGCTGTTCATATGCCCATCTGCCCCCTTCTGTCTTCTCCTTCAGACACAAGTCTTGGTGTCTCACTTTATAAAGGCACCCAGTATAAATTACCCACCTAAGTAGTCACATTATACCATTGCCTCTTCTGTCTGTCTTTGTCTCTACGCCTGTGGTCAACACATGCGCTCCACCTTAACTTGTTACAATCCTGTGCACCTCCTCCAGATTCAGGTTCTTCCCCCACCCAGACGTTCTTCGTCTGAACCTCATCCCCCCTTGATCTGAAGAATCCATCTTTCTTCTGGTTTCAAACCTGCCCTCGTTTACTATGTGCTGCAACTTAGGGGCCGATTACGATGTCGGTCGGAAGGCCTCCGACCGCTTGTCGGAAGCTTTCCGAATGACACAATCGGTTTGGGATCCGGCCACTGAATTACGATGTCAGCAGTCAGAGTGTAAACTGGCCAGTCATTCCGACGTGGTTCCGATCGGCTAGTTGGAACCACACCGTAATCCCCTATGGACAGCGTTTCCGCCATCAGGATTACAATGTCGGTTTGCAAGAGCCTTTCTGTGCCGGCCTTTCTTACACAGAAAGGCTGTCAGAAATTGACTTTGGGGGCCCCTAGCAGTGCCCCCTTGCCTCTGTGGCCTACGGTTGGTGGCCGAGGGAGTTCCTAGGGTGCCCCCCTGTAAATCCCTGCACTGTGTGGTAGGCACCATGGCGTGCCTGCCGCAGGGTGCAGGATTTTACCCACACACCCATTTATCGATGGAAGCCTGTATTACGGCCGGTTTATGGCCATAACACAAGTTCCCGAAACGCTGTTCGGTCGCATCATAATCAGGCGGTCGGAACTGCCAACCGGATGTCGGTCTGTCCCAAATCCGCCACTGTGTCAGTCGGAGGCAACTCCGACCGACATCGTAATAAGCCCCTTAGTGCTTATTCTCTACAAGCACTTCCAGCGGTGGGAACCCAGAGCAAAATGTGAGAAAAGGCAGCAAAGAGGGAAAGAAATGGGAAAGGAAAGATGGGAAAAAAGTGGCAACGGCAGAAAGAACGGATAAAAAGAACCAGAACTGGTGAGATAAAGAGACTGGAAGGTGGTGGAAAAAGAAAGCAAAGTACATGAATTCGCTCAATTGGCTTCCCTTTGAGGCAAGGATCCAACTAAAGATCGCTTGCATGACCCATAGAGCACTACACTTCAACACCCCACTCTACCTGACAAACAAGCTGGAACTATCCGGGGGCTCCAGGTCCACTAGGAGCACCGGCACACTGCTGCTCAAGCCAAAGAAATTTAATAAGCTTAAAACCTACAAGCGTTCATTCTCTGGCGTCGCCCCGAGAATCTGGAACTCCCTTCCAGTGGAAACAAGACTGATTCCCTCGACACTTGCCTTCAAAAGGTTAGTTAAAGCTCTACTAATGAACAATGCCTTGAAGTACATGCTTTGCTCCTCCTGCCTCTAGCTTACTGCACACATATCACTTGTTGCGACCCTTTGTCGCCAGCCATATTATCTGGTTTTCTCTTGTTGTATATTGCCCTACTTTTCGTTCTCACGCAACCTGCTTCCTATGTCCGCCTTAAGTTTATCCTGCTCCTTTTGTATTTTGTCCCACTGTTTCCTTGATTTCTCTCCACTAGCTGTTTTCCTATGTCTGCCTCAACCGTATGTAAAGCGCTCTGATACCCAACTGGGTCATGTTCGCGCTATACAAAACACTAAATAAATAAATAAATAAAGACGGAATCTAAACTATGTAGAATTAATATTCGATAACATCACCATTCAGCAGTGCCAGCTACAGACTCCCTCCATTTAGTTTTCTTTTACAAATTAAGCACTACTCTCACTGGAAAACCCACAAGAACGTCTGCCCCTAATACCGCTTTAGAATCACTGTCACTGTTGGTGACATCATAATTACCCTTGGGCTGTCTGCATCTAGACTGTCCACGTTTTGAAATGTCACACTTACCTTCCTCCATGTCCTGTCTCATTTATGGTTGATATGGAGGCTGTGCTTTCTCATGTGTTCTGCTTTTCTAATCTATCTATAGTGTGATTTTTCTGTTTGGATTGTTCATGTATACAGTATATTTACATTTTCATTGGATTGGACAAACACACAACACCACTTTTTAGATAAGCATGTATATATATTTTATCTTTTTTCCTTTTTATAAACTTATTTTTGTAAAAACAGACTGTCATACAGTACGAGAATTAGTGATTCAATAGTGACTGTTGTGACATGAGGTGATAGAAGTGAAAAAACTGAAAACAAGAAACAAAAAACACAGATACATAGGTAACACAAATTGGTGAGCAGTATATTTGAATCATTTGGGTCGAAACGCCGACGTATTGTTCTCTCATATCCTTAAACAGTGTAACCATAATAAGTTGAAGGTTCAGGTTACTACTGGAATTATACATCTGGACAGAGATTTAAATATACTCTTGGTGAGCGTCAGGTTTCATTGGCACCCAATGAAAGGGCATGAATATTTAACAAGTGTCCTTTCTGAGCCTACAGATTTTGATGAGATGAGATGAGCCCAGTCCCCTTCCTTGTGACCTCTCACTGAATCAAAGAGCACCCTTTGAAGTGTACAGTTATTTCTGCTGAAATGCCAGCACCTTTTGCAACAGCACATATTTTTCCAGAACTCCTCACACAACGTTTTGGGGTGTTCTTTTCCTCTCTTCCCACCCTGGTAAAGGTTTTCCCCTGTAATTGACAGGACTAAATCTGACCATTCAGAGGGCTGGAAGGGGTCAGAGATGAGTTTGTAAATAACCTCAAATTCACATGTTCTTAGGCATTCACAAACTATGAAGTCATACCAAACCTGCCCACTCCCCATCCCTTGTGGGGTATTTACTCCTGTCTTTATATTAGATCACTGAGAGACATTCTTATGCATGAGTTAAATAGTTTCCAACTGCAAGGTCATCTTTTGTGGATTTCTTGCAATCAGAAATTTACAACTGCAAGTGTCTTTGTGAATCAGATCACTGGCGTAAAAAGAGTGTCATAGGCCCTAAAGCATGGGTACTCACAAACATTTTCCCGGGGGACGCAAAGTTTGGTGTTTGGTTTCACTGAGGGCCGCACTGACGCCAGTGGGGGAGGGAGGGGCGTAAAGTGGGTGTAGGGGAAGCGAAGCATGTATATCTACTGGCTGAACTCAATTGCACAATGTGAAACTATAAAACCTGGGATGAATCCCAGCTTCTCCACTTGATCAAATTGTGTTACCATTGGCAATTTTTTTATTTCAATTTCCCTCCTTTTTCTTCATTATCACATATAAGAGGACCTCAAAGTCCATGACTTGATGTGTGCTGTACAAAACCATCTCCTGTGCTTGGATGTAATCACTAATGGCATTGTTGTTGGGGGGGGGGGAGCATGAATGTTTCTAAATTCATGTTTGAAAAACATCACTTAAAAGAAATATTTCTGAATGCACTGCTATAATTTGATGTACTAAGGTGAAATGGTCTACAGCTCAATGAAATACACTTTTTGAATTTTGAAAAGACTATCATATTTTTACGTTTGCTGTTTTTAAAAATGAAGGTGCACCTATAGTTAAGGGCCTAGTTACTTCCTTTTGCTTAACTACAATTAACCTTTAAATAAGTTCTTGCAGTATATTTAAAAAAAAAAAAAAAAGTATGTTACTGCTGAGTCGAGTCAACAGCAGCCCAGTGCTGCTGCTGCTGCTGAGGGGGGCACATGTAAAGGTCAGGAGGGCGTACTTTAAGTATCACTGCCCTAAAGCAAGTAAGGAAAATAGGATTCTCTCGGCTTGCCTGGGCTGTAAAAGACAGCTACAGTTGGGATGAAATAATTACCTTAAAACCTCTGGCCACACTGCCATTGCATCTACTCCACCAATGACAACTATGCGCCTGAAACCAGCTTCTGGTGTTCACAGAGATGTTTAACTGTCAGGAACTCTGCAGAGATCAGAGCAAAACTAGTGAGCAGGGACAGTCTGACCTGAGCAAGGATAAGGTAAGTCTAGATAAGGGGTTTAACATACACAAGACAGGTACCTTAATGTTGGGAAAGGAAAGAACAAGACAGAATCTGTGAGCTGGAACACATTGGGATTGGGACTGTGGAGTTGAATAGCATAATGCCTGCAAAGACAAAACTATGAAGACAAGATATATTTTGAACATTAGATAATGAGAAGGCATGATGCTCTATAAGCAAGAGTATGATAAACAAACTATCTTAAATGATAGTTTGAATGATCCTTGGGAAGTGATCTCTATGTTAGAAGAGAAGAGCGCACCAGAGGCAAGCAACAACCATTCTCACGGAGTCTGGGAAGACACACAGCAGCTCTTATAGGAAAAGAGGGCACAGTGAGTCTCTGTGCACGAGGCACCAGGCCTCAGTATCTCACGAGTGGGAAACAGTCGGAACACCGAGGTCTGAACCACAGGTGTTCCGACTACGAAAGCTCTACTACGCATGCCTTAACCATGCATATGCCTTAACCACGCATATGCGTGGTTAAGGCAGTGCGCGGTCTAGCTGGTAGAAGACGGAAGCAGGAAGACGCTGTGGTGAGGTAAGTGGGGCTGTGGTTTGTTTTAAGGGCTGGGAGGGGGTCGGGTAGGTTTTAGGGCAGTGGAAGGGTTTTGGGTAGTTTTACGGGACAGCGCAGAGGGGGCGGGGTAGTGTAAGTTAGGGTGCAGTGTTTTAGGCCTTAGGGCAGTGGGAGGGGAATGGGTCGTTGGGTTAGTTTTGGGGAGGGGAGTCGGGGTAGGTTTTAAGGCAGTGGAAGGGGTTGGGGTAGTTTAAGGGACAGCGCATGGGAGCTGGGGGTCGGGTAGTTTAAGTTAGGGTGCAGGGTTTTAGGCATTAGGTCAGTGGGAGGAGAATAGGTAGTTGGGTTCGGTTTTAGGGCAGGGACGGGGTAGGTTTTAGGGCAGTGCAAGGGGTTGGGGTCATTTAAGGGACAGCGCATGGGGTAGGGGGGTAGGGTAGTGTAGGGTTTTAGGCCTTAGGGCAGTGGGAGGGGAATGCGTATTTGGGGTAGATTTTCGGGCTGGAAGGGAGTCAGGGTAGGTTTTAGGGCAGTAGAAGGGGTTGGGGTAGTTTAAGGGACAGTACATGGGGGTTGGGGAAGTGTAAGTAACGGTGCAGGGTTTTACGCCTTAGGGCAGTGGGAGGGGAATTAGTAGTTGGGTTACTTTTTAGGGCAGGGGGTCGGGTAGGTTTCAGGGCAGTGGAAGGGGTTGGGGTAGTATAAGGGACAGCTCAGGTGGGGTAGTGTAGAATTTTAGGCCTTAGGGCAGTGGGAGAGGAATGAGTAGTTGGGTTAGTTTTTAGGGCAGGGGGTCGGGGTAGATTTTACGGCAGTAGAAGGGGTTGGGGTAGTTAAAGGGATAGCGCGGGGGTAGGGGGGCAGGGTAGTGTAGGGTTTTAGGCCTTAGGGCAGTGGGAGGGAATGCGTATTTGGGGTAGTTTTTAGGGCTGGAAGGGAGTCAGGGTAGGTTTTAGGCTGGTGGAAGGGGTTGGGGTAGTTTAAGGGACAGCGCATGGGGGTCGGGGAAGTGTAAATTAGGGTGCAGGGTTTTACGCCTTAGGTCAGTGGGAGGGGAATGGGTAGTTGGGTTATTTTTTAGGGCAGGTGGTTGGGTAGGTTTTAGGGCAGTGGAAGGGGTTGGGGTAGTATAAGGGACAGCGCGGATGGGGTAGTGTAGGGTTTTACACCTTAGGGCAGTGGGAGGGGAATGGGTAGTTGGGGTAGTTCTTAGGGCTGGGAGGGGATCAGGGTAGGTTTTGGTGCAGTGGAAGGGGTTGGCGTGGTTTAAGGGACAGTGCAGGGGAGGGGGGTTTTGGTAGTGAAAGTTAGGGTGCAGGGTTTTAGGCCTAAGGGCAGTGGGAGGGGAATAGATAGTTGGGTTTGTTTTTATGGTGGGGGTCGGGGTAGGTTTTAGGGCAGTGAAAGGGGTTGGAGTAGTTTAAGGGATGGCGGGGGCCAGGGGGGCGGGGTAGTTTAGGGATTTAGGCCTTAGGGCAGTGGGAGGGGAATGGGTAGATGGGGTCGTTTTTAGTGTTGGGGTCTGGGTACATTTTAGGGTAGTGGAAGGGCAGTGGGAGAGGAATGAGTAGTTGGGTTCGTTTTTAGGGCAGGGGGTCGGGGTAGGTTTTACGGCAGTAGAAGGGGTTGGGGTAGTTAAAGGGATAGCGCGGGGGTAGACGGGGCAGGGTAGTGTAGGGTTTTAGGCCTTAGGGCAGTGGGAGGGGAATGCGTATTTGGGGTAGTTTTTAGGGCTGGAAGGGAGTCAGGGTAGTTTTTAGGCCGGTGGAAGGGGTTGGGGTAGTTTAAGGGACAGCGCATGGGGGTCGGGGAAGTGCAAGTTAGGTGCAGGGTTTTACGCCTTAGGGCAGTGGGAGGGGAATGGGTAGTTGGGTTAGTTTTTAGGGCAGGGGGTCGGGTAGGTTTTAGGGCAGTGGAAGGGGTTGGGGTAGTATAAGGGACAGAGCGGATGGGGTAGTGTAGGGTTTTAGGCCTTAGGGCAGTGGGAGGGGAATGGGTAGTTGGGGTAGTTCTTAGGGCTGAGAGGGGATCAGGGTAGGTTTTAGTGCAGTGGAAGGGGTTGGCGTGGTTTAAGGGACAGTGCAGGGGCGGGGGGTTTTGGTAGTGAAAGTTAGGGTGCAGGGTTTTAGGCCTTAGGGCAGTGGGACGGGAATAGGTAGTTGGGTTTGTTTTTATGGTGGGGGTCGGGGTAGGTTTTAGGGCAGTGAAAGGGGTTGGGGTAGTTTAAGGGATGGCGGGGGACAGAGGGGCGGGGTAGTGTAGGGATTTAGGCCTTAGGGCAGGGGGAGGGGAATGAGTAGTTGGGGTCGTTTTTAGTGTTGGGGTCTGGGTACATTTTAGGGTAGTGGAAGGGGTTGGGGTAGTTAAAGGGACAGTGCATGGGGCGGGAGTTCGGGGTAGTGTAAGTTAGGGTGCAGGGCTTTAGGCCTTAGGGCAGTGGGAGGGGAATGTGTAGTTGGGTTTGTTTTTAGGGCGGGGATCAGGGTAGGTTTTAGGGCAGTGGAAGGGGTTGGGGTAGTTTAAGGGATAGCGCTGGGATGGGGGGTGGGGTAGTGTAGGGTTTTAGGCCTTAGGGCAGTGGGGGAATGTGTAGTTGGGGTCGTTTTTAGGGCTGGGAGGGGGTCGGGTAGGTTTTAAGGCAGTGGAAGGGGTTGGTGTAGTTTAAGGGACAGCGCAGGGGGGTCGGGTAAGTGTAAGTTAGGGTGCAGGGTTTTACGCCTTAGGGCAGTGGGAGGGGAATGGGTAGTTGGGTTAGTTTTTAGGATGGGGGTCGGGGTAGATTTTAGGGCAGCAGAAGGGGTTGGGGTAGTATAAGGGACAGCAGGGGGTGGGGTATTGTAGGGTTTTAGGCCTTAGGGCAGTGGGAGGGGAATGGCTAATTAGGTTTGTTTTTAGGGTGGGGGGGTCGGGTAGGTTTTAGGGCAGTGGAAGGGGTTGGGGTAGTTTAAGGGATGGCGGGGGCCAGGTGGTCGGGGTAGTGTAGGGTTTTAGACCTTAAGGCAGTGGGAGGGGAATGGGTAGTTGGGGTAGTTTGTAGTGTTGGGGCGTCTGGGTATGTTTTATGGCAGTGGAAGGGGTTGAAGTAGTTAAAGGGACAGCGCGGTGTGGCAGGGGTGGGGTTAGTCGGGGAGAGGCGGGGTAGTGGCGACCTTAGCCAGACATACCCCTTTACCATTCATGCCTATACCACGAAATTTGGTGGTAAAGGAATGCGTGGTTAAGACGCATTCGCGGTTGGGCTGCGTGGTAGAGGCACGCGTGGTAATACCATGTGTGCTTCTATCATACAACCCTCACGAGCACCATCGTTAATAATAATTAAGACCACCACAATGGAGGTCAAAATTGAATAGAGCAAGGAATGCTGAAGACAGGAACTGAGCTCAGGGAAATGCAGGACCAGATTCAAGAACAAGGACCGGACTGAACTCAAGTCTATGGAACTGGGAACACTGAAAGCCAAGGACGTGAAGCAATAACCAAGCGGGGAACATTGACAGGACTGGCACAAGAAACATAGGGTAAGGAACAAGAATCCAAAACTCTGAATCTGCACAATCTCTCACACTTGGTGGAGAAGTGTGGCTCAATGGTTAGAGCGGCAGACCCTGATGCAGAGATCTGGCCCGGGACCAGGGTTCAATTCCCGCCTCGGCGGGTCTTGGGCTCAATTTCCTCGGACCTGATAATTCTCGCCTCGGTGCCTATTCTAATCATGGGTCCCACTCTGCAACTCTGGGCAAAAGCTTGCTTAATCTCCACAACGGCCCCAACAGCGCTGGGATGCCTGGCTTCACCCTGGGGGTGCCCAGGAGTGGACATTTCACAGGGAAAAGCCAGGAAGGGTTCCACAGCGGTATGCGTACAGCGCCTGGACACCCCTTTGGGGGTATGGGTGCGCTTTACAAGTACAAATTTCATTTCATTCATTTCATTTCACAACAACAAAGGCAGGACAGGGAGTGTGCAGACAGAATTAGAAGAACAGGAGTAGAACTAAGACAAGGAACAGAACCAGGAAAGGCAGCAAAGCAGAGGGTAGGGAGCAAAAAAACAAAGGGAAACCAAGGTACATTGAATCAAGGAACAAGCCTGGAATCAGAGTAGCTGGGCAAAACTGGAACAAGTGACACTTCAGCAGATGGGGAGGAGCACAGGTGCAGAGAGTGGGCCAGGTGTGCGTCATCAAACAGGTGCAGAGAATCAGGGAACCACCAATGAAGGGAAAGCTACTCAGGAACTGGGAGAGGAGAAGACTATGGAAGCCAGCAAGCACAAGAAAAGAAACAGGAAAGCCAGACAAGAAGCGCAGAATGTATTAGAGAGTGCAAAACGTGAAGTAAGCAAGTCTAAAACAGTTAATATAACAAAAGCAGCCAGTAACAAAGATGGAGAACGGAATTCCAGCTCCTGGACAAGATCTTAGTGAGGTTTGACCACAGAAGGAACTATGGGGCAGATTTACAAGCCCCTTGCGCCACCGGTGCGTCACTTTGTGTGTCGTACCGGTGGCGCATTTTACTGCTCCATATTTACAAGGACAGGAAAAGCCACCCTGTGTGGCTGTCCTTGTAAATATGGCCCCTTTGCACGCAGCACTTTGCGTGAAAGGGGTGTTCCATGGGTGTTGCTGTGGGTGTTCCCACGCAACACCCATGGAACCAGACACATTTCCAGATTAACGAGGAATCGTAAATCTGGAAATGCGTGTGAATTCTACGCCGGGAGGCGTAGGGAGGCGCAACGAGGAGAAATGTATTCATTTCTCCTCGTTTTCTTTCTCTTTCTATGTGTGCTGCATAGAAAGAGGAAATCACCTCTAATGATTGTTTATGTACAGGAAGGGTTACCTTCCTGCACATAAACAATCATTGAAGCTAATGACGTTTTTCAACTTCTATGTGTGCTAATGCAGCACACATAGAAGTTGAAAAACGGCATTTCAGATTGTTTTTGTGCAGGAAGGGAACCCTTCCTGAACAAAAACAATCTCCCCACGACGCAGGCATCCATGGTGCAAGGGTGCGTGCGCCGGCGCATGGCTGCAGTTTGTGCCCCAGCGCAGGGGGAAGCACAGAAATGCGACATATTCTTGTAAATATGTCGCATCCCTGTGCTTTGAAAGTGACTCAGTGCAGCGCAGCCAAATGGCTTGCAGCACGCACTGAGTCACTTTCTTGTAATTCTGCCCCTATGTGTCCCACAATGTACCAAAATGCTAAGGTAATAACCAGAACTGGAATGTAATGTAGAGCTAGGTGTACGTATACTAGAGAGTGTACTGTCATGGGCTGGTCTAAAGGCAGGACCTCACAGGGAAATACATTGGATGATGAAAACCCTGAAAATTAAGCGCTATATAAATGAAACTAAGTAATTGCGTGTTCTGATTTCTAGACATATGGTCCTGGCACTATCCTCGATTGATCTAACTTTCCACTTGAGTTACAGCCATGGTATCAGCTCAGTTGAATCAGTATGTGCACTTCTCTTCAAAATATCTACCATCCCCAGTTAATTGGAGAGCATTATCTGCAATTTAGGATGTACACTGGCGACACAAGATCCATCTACCGTTAGGGGAAGCGGAGTGAAGTCAATCCACATCTCAGACTGTCCGGACCATGTTTATCTCTGGATGCAGGAGCACTGTTTGTACCTCAAGACAACAACCAAACGTGATATTCCATTTATATAGGTGCAAATGGCGATACAGTCCCATTTACATACACCCATTGCTGGGAGTATTGCTGTGGCATTCTTTGGTTATCCATCCCTGAGGCAGCCGTGACGGAGAAACACACAATGTTTTTCTAGGAGTGTAAATAATTTGATGCTGTGGAAGAATAATGTTAATGTGAAGGCCCTAGAATAAGTCATACCCTGGCATCCGGTGAAGGGCAAAGGGTAAGGGTGACTTCCTCAGTCTATTTCCCTTGTACAGCCTGGAACTTCCTTGGGGCAATTCTCATGCCTGTTCCCCACCAGATGAACCTCACTGATCACCAGGCTCGTTGTGCCGGATTTTTCATATGTTTACACCATGGTTTAATTTTTCCATGTCAACGGCCATTTTTTCCTGTCAGGTTCTAGTTGGCACTGAAAATGGATGTGCTGTCTCCTCGTGATTTTGAAATTAGATGGCTATCTTTCCATGAAACTCACAAACATACAAGTCCACATTTTATTTTCGAAACTAACAAGCAGAAAGCTGTATGGGGTGCATCGAAGCATGTTTCACAGAGTAGTCCATTCAGTGTAGCACTGGGTATTTCCGAGTACCTCCCACAGACTTGTTTGCTAAAATATTGGAGAGGTAGTCCATGATGTAGGGGGGGGAAAGACACATCATCGAGGAGAGTTAACAGCCCAAACCACTGACACCCCATAGCCCAGTGGGGATAATGATATACTACTCTACGGATTATTAATTATTGGCCATGACAGGTAAGACTAACCAATAAAGAGGCAGTGTACCACTTCTACTGCCCTTCAGCCGAACGGCACATTTGAGACATAGATCCCCAGATCCTATCAAATGATATAATTGATTGCACAGTCTGTAAATTACCGTCTCATATGATGACTCCATAGACTATTAATTACTTGACAATAGTAAATACAGCATCTTCTAGTAGGTTATCTCTCGCTGCTGTTAGTTTCATTTATAGACTCTTAGGGGCATATTTACAAGCCCCTTGCGCCACCCGTACGTCACTTTTCACATGTTAAAAATGACGCAAAAGTGGCGCAAGGCGCTTGTAAATAAGCCCCTTAGTCATCATTTGTTTTTGGCAGCTGTTTCATCCTGTGTTTTGACCTATGCTAGTTCTAGATGGATCACATAGATTCTTTAAGACTTGGTTGTTTTTAAAGCCGCCTCTTCCAGTGGATCTCATATCTGTAGTTTCCAGGTGGACCCCATATGCTCTTAATCACTTGGTGAGCTTTTTGGAAGCTGCATCTTCCAGTGGGGTGTGTCTCCACCACTTCTAGGAGGACTTTATAATTAATTTTTAGTTTTTTTTATTGAAGATGCTACTATCTAGGGTTTGCCCCTTCACCACTTCTAAGTACAACCAGGGGGGTATGCCCAAATGACCCTCCTATACCTGGGCATAAAACATCTACAAGATGTACAAAGGAAAAGAGTATGGAGGGATCAATCACTCATTTATTTTCGTCCCAGGCACCATCAATTACCCTGACGTTTTCAATATTTTATGAATATAAATATTAATAATTTTACTAGCTACACATATCATTCGGCGGGACTCTGGTACATAAAATGAATACACATGAATTAAACATCAAATGAAATATATATAAGACATAAACAAATACATAATAATCAAACATAAATCATGATCACAACAACAATACATACACACAATTCATACAACATATACAAAACCCTAATTATTACATATATTAATGTACACTCCTCAGTCCGAGTGATACATTCCGAGGTAATCCTCTTCGCACAAGAGGTATCACACCTCTCTCTCATTCACTTATGTGCGCCTATAATCAAAAGCCAGATAAAAAAATAATGGGACTCCTCGTATATCTGTCAACGCGGTCGCGGTCGCGGTCGCGTTTCAGCCCACAATTTCTTTCGGCTTCCTCAGGACAAGGGTACATAATATCTGGAGTCTATTCCTAGCTATCAGGATCGAAACGAATCCTTATCATCGAGGGAACACGCTCCCCGCAAAGCGTGGTTCCAAGCTTCGTATGGAAACCTTCAATATTTTGCCGCTTTAAAAAACAGATGTTACCCTCCGGTCACTGGCCATTCCTTCGCCTCACTCCCGGGCTTCTTCTCCTGCCGTCGGAGTTCATGGTGCAGGCTCTGTGGGAAAGGCTGCAGACGATTCCGTTGTGCTGGTAAATGCAACTCGGAGGAGCCGGGAGGTCACCACTTCTAGACATTTACTCCGCTTGTGTTTTTCTTAAATACTTATTTCGCTGGAGTTTTTTGGAAGCTGCATCTATCTGTGGGTTGTGCCTGAACACTTCCAGATGGACTCGATAGACTCTTAATTACTTGGTGTTTTCACTGGAAGGTGGGTCTTTCTGTAGGATACACCTGCACCTTTCATACGTAGACTCCACAAATTCATAATTTCCTGGTGGTTTCATTGAGAATTGATTTCCCAGGTGGTTTTGTAAGATGCATCATTCGAAAGGTTCACTGCTTCTAGGTAGACTCTAAAACCTCAAATTTATCAGGTGATTTACATTCTCTAGTAAATTAAGATTAAAAAAACTCCTCTGACAGGCATCAGACCTTTGACATATTTCATCAACTCTCAGTCCTCCAATTCAAGAATCTGGTGAAGGGTATCTGCCCTGTAGGCTCACCATTAAACATATCTTGCACAAACTTTCAAAAACATCCTACTCTCACAGATTGTTCTACCTCTGTAAGGACCCTCATGATCAGGCTCTTAGGCCTCAGCCCTCAGGATCTCTACATATGACACAAAGAAGAAGAAGAAGAAGCGCCTACATCCTGCAAACTAGCCATCTATAAACCAATCTGAAATTGTCCATCCTTATAAAAACTAACCCAGATAGTGTCATTAATTCAGACCTACTTTCAGAACACCAAACTGGGGCCATACAATGAAAAGTTGTGGACGAAATATCATTCTACAAAAATATTGTGACCATAATTTCCACTACAAAAAAATAATGAAATTATACATATAGGTAACTAAAGGTTTACTATACTTACCTCCACATATGTGTACTTAGACTAAATATTTATCTTCAAAGCACGTAGATGCGGAGTTAAGAATAATAAATCTATACATACCTATATATCTTTACCTCCACTATCTTTTGTTTCTCAATATTTAGACCCGTATATTTTTGTAGGATGATATTTCTGTCCTCGATATTCCGCATGCAATGCAAACTGGGTTCTGCACCCGGAGAACCACTGAACCCATGCTGATTTCCATTTGAAATGGTCTAACGATTAACGTGAAATGAAGTTGTCACACTTCTCCTACTAGGCCAGTCCATGGTATCAACACAATCCACCCCCACTTGCACCTGTTGGGACCAGATTAACTTGACCTCAAAATGGCAAACTTGAACTGTATCTCATCTTACCTCTCTAATAGATCTAATATCACCTTACTGTCCCCATTTACAACGTCTCCTTTCAGAGCTGATTATGGAATCCATCATGGTGTGATCATGTCATAACTATTATTCAAAGTCTCCCTCTGCCACCTATTGAGCCTCATCAACTCATTCAAAACAATATGCTAAAACTACATCAAGCGCATTCCGATTAGCCTGAAGCTGAAAAACCCAAAAGATCAAGACACTTCAGGACTAGACAACTGTCTGCAATATGGTGACCAATGTATGCTAAAAAATCATCTTAAAATTATACTGTCCAAAAACAAAAAGCGTAAGCCGGGAAGAAAGTAAGCAACACCTGCCTATGACCATCTAGGGCCAGCAACTCGTTGCACCAACAGTGACATAGAAGAAAGTGAACAACCTGGAAGTGATCATGGATGGTACCCTGTTTCTGGTCCCCCAAGTTAACCAAGTCACAAGATGTGCCTTCTGCACCATGTTAACTCTTCAATGAATCTTCTCTCATCTAGATATCCATGAGAAGCTCGAGGCTGCCATCACCATTGCCATGACTTGTTATGACTATGCAAATGGAATTTATGTAGTGGCCCAGTTTTAATTTCTCCAAAGACTGCAAAAAATGCAAATCACTGCAGAAAGACAAACAATATGCCATCATCTATGGGACCACGTTACCGTCCCTCCAAGAACTTCACTGGCTACCCATGACCAGATGCTCAGCTTACAAGGCGCTCCCCATCACCCACAGTGCCGTCTGTGGTGTGGGCAGAGCTTTCATCCAAGAAGAGCTGCAAAAATGTTCACAGAGGAGAACCTTCCACTCCAGTTTACAGTCTCTCTACAGAAGAAGAAATACATTGGTAGAACCCCTTCTTTCTGCAGGCAGCACAACTTTGGCTCTCTCGCCTAGTAAAGACAAGAAAGATGCAAGACTGCCTAGAATTCAGGAAGCTAGTGAAAACGTGGTTCTTCCCAAATTTATGACGACATATCACACAAACACCCGGCAGAACCTCGTATGATCACAAGGTGGTTATGGGTGATTCAGAACTCAGTGACATATCTACTCGAAATCCCCCCACCCATGGTAGGCACAAATACAGCTTTACCTCATTTTCCTCTACTCCATGCAAAGGCACCGGTAAGCATTCACAGCGACACAGTAAGAGCAGTTTCTGTTGAACACAAAACACTAAAATACTTCCCACATAGACCACACTACATTCACACAACTTTCTTCATTCATACACTAGCGGCTGAAATGTCAAGGCACAGTGACAAAAACTTAAGAACACAATTCTCATCATCTTGCACAAGACTGATACACTTCCTACATAGACCACACTGGAAAACCACAATCTTACATGCTATCCATCCTCAAATATAATTTGGTGCTCCCCCTTACTGGTGTAAAGTGCTACATAAATGCAACTAAAATGCAAAACAATATAATTGTGAGGAGAGCATAAAACGTATGGCTATTCAATTCAATTTATTCAGGAAACTGTGTTGAACAAATCCCCAGGTGAATATGTGACTGTCATTAAGACATGTTCCTTTTCTCACCTTTACCAGCCCTGACCAAACCCCACTCTAACACAGACCCTCAGAAATCTGGGTGTTATCTTTGACTCCAACCTCTCCTTGTTCAAGTGGCAATACCTAAATGAGTGGACTCCTGATAGAGGCCAAGATTGAAAGTGCTATGTACCATGCACAGGGACTTCAGGAACAAGGGCATAGAATTACATAAAAAAAAAAACAGTCTTTAAGTACAAAGACAATTTATCTCCATCCGGGAAATTTGAAGAATGTGAGCCATTTCAAAACTCATAATACTGAGGTCTAAGTGCAGTGACTGAGGAACCCCTAATGACCAGACCCTTAATTGCTCATTTGTTGCCCACCACCTTCCGCAGAATGCACACCCCCTTTAAATTCCCTAATAACGCCTCTCATCCAGAATAACCACACAAGTGCATACCTTATCTAACCAAAGCGCATTGAACCAAATTTCACCAACAATCGACACAACGTATATCAAACACTTGATATCTACTAAGAGTCCATAAAATCTGTATTAAAATAATTACCATGCCTTGTTAAAAGGCACTATCGAAAAATCATAATAAATAAATAAATAGACCTGCTATCAAAATAGCTATTTCACATTATGTGTTGCTTTAGGCTGGAGGAGATTAAGTCATTTGACCATAATCACAGCAGGATTAGCCAAGGCTGTGATTCTTGCCTAGTTCCCAACTTTTTATTCAGCATTCCGTCCATCACTTGTTGCGGCAGCATTTTACGCCTTAAGTGGGACGGGTATGCCCAGACGTGGGTCCCTTTCTTGGTATGCCACTGAAGTCAAGCTAGCCTGGCTGACAAGGGGTGATACCCCGAAACTGGTCCCAGGATGCTTGTTTCCGGTCCAGGGAGGACCCGGCTTGGCAGTTTGGGCTGGACTGTTCCCATGAGGAGCCGGGTCAAGGCTGATCTGCATATGGCTGGGTCTGAACTGGGGTGGTGTGGTGAGCAAAAGAATGATGGATTTAACACAGATCTCTTGACTGGGGGTGAATGTTTGATTCAGCATTCCATCCATCATTTGTTGCCGTAGCAAGTTTCGAGGTCAGTATTCCCTTAATGTACTTTATTACTTGATGCAACCACGATCCCTACATTTCGAGTTTACTGCACAGGGTGACTCCAATCGTTCATATTATCGAAATAGGAGTTTTAACAGAGCATTTAAAGTTCTTCCTCGTAATGGGATAACTATCTGCCCGGATATTTTGCAAGATGTGAGACACCACGTGGCTGTTGTCATAAAAGGTGGAGGGAAGATCTCCTCGGCCCAGTTCAACGAGAAGGTCGATCTGCCTTTCTAGGAGACATAGAAAACGCACAACGTCGAGTCCAACTCATTGTGGTTGCATGCGCCCTTTCTCAATGCATGCATTCCAATCCTGCATACAAGGACTCAGAGGCGCAACTAGATCCAAATTTCGGGGGGGCTACTAAAAATTTCGGGGGGGCTGATTCTTCCAGCAATATGCAGAGTGGAGATGCAGGGGCTCTAAGCAGGGGTGAAAACACAACAAAAGCCTCGTTAGCAAGTAAATGGTCTTTTAAAGACCTGTGAAGTACTCGGGTGCGGCTGTGTGTGTGCCCGGGAAGCTGTCTCAGCCTGGCTGACACACACGAGGGGGAGGGGGGGGAGGGGGCGTTGCGCGCTTGCACGGACTCATGCTCCTGCTATATTTAATGACATTTCCAGGGTAAGGAAATGTTCGATACGCATACATGGCAGTTACATTTGATCAATAGCTAATTCATTTTGGCTGAACAATATGTGAAAGATGCGAGAACCAATGGCTCTGGAGGACGACCTTTAGCCCCTCTCTCAGTGTACGGTGCTTTTACACTCAGACCATCCAAAAAAACAGACAATGTCCGAACATTTGGCGGCAGTTTAAACATGTAGAAAATTGATAAAAACGAATGAAAAACACAAAATGAAAAAAAATGCTAAATCTTCTTAAACGGCCCACTCTATTTCCCAGGAAAATGTGAACTGAATTGAATTTTCAAACCTTTAATACTTTAATACATTAGGTGTTCGCCCACATTCTGGCCTCACTGGCCCAGGGTGTGTGGGAGGAGTATAACGTCATGGTATGTGCCACCTACACAGTGCCAAGGGCACCTGCCATGGCTGGCTATTGATTGTTCATAATCGCCTTTTAATAGTTTACAGAGATAATTGCAAGGTTTGCTTTTCATAGAAGGTTCTGAATGGAAAGAAAGTAAACGAAAGATTGAAACCAGGGGCAAGAGATATTTTAGCCCTTTTGAAGGGGGGTGGGGGAGTCGTCTCTCAAATGACAGTCCACGTGGGCAGCTACTTGTGAATCACCTACAGCTCAAAAGGTGGAAACCTGAGTGGGAGTTATTTTTTTAGCTTTTCTTATTTTTTAATTGACAGAAACGTCATTCTTTTTCTCACAATTCTCAGTGCATATTAACGGCACCACCCACTGTGGTGGTGCCACAACAGGCCAAAGCTTGTGATTCCTGAACAATTTTGAGGCGTGCCTTTCTTTGACTGAAATAGCTATGGTCAGGGCTTTAAGTGGGATGAAAAAAACTGGAGGGTCTCTCAAAGGGGCGTGGCCAATGTAATTAAGGGCGTGGCCTAAAAACACTTAAGCTAAAAATCTGTGCTTAGCATACTGTGCCGCCCGACTTGTATTTTGCTGTTTCTGTCATTGTATCTAGATATATGATACAACAAGTAACATACCTACAAGAAGTCAGGACTATTGGCTTTGTCAATGGTTGTTAGTTGCATAAGATAAATAAGCAGCAACTATGGCTTCTATATAATATTGAAAAAGCTTCCACTTAAAGCCCTGGTGACACCATGACAATGTTGCTGCTCCTGAGTATAAAAAAGAGAAGGGAAATCTAGAGAGAAAATGACTCTCTAAAGGATTTCCCTTCCCCTACAAAGCTCACTTGGCATGACGTCATGCCGTAACTTCTCCACTAGTGAGAAGTGAGCAGTGTGAGCACGCACACATCTATGTGCCTGCTGTCACTGCAGTCCGGGGAAAAACGGACCGCCTGTGCCAGGGCACAAAACAGAGCCCGATAGAGACCCGTTTCGAGGCCCCCTTCAAAAAACTGCTCGTGCTCAGACCCAGTGAGACCCGGCCCACTTAAAGCCCTGGCTATGGTTACTTGGCACTGCCTTAGCATACAACCCATGCCAATATGCGTGACCACCACCGAATATCTGGAGACTACATACCTCCTTCCTCTCAGTGCCCGGAGGCATGGAGGAAAACGTTTGATGAGGTGCTGTAAGCAAGGCTGGTGTTCTGTCAATGAACACAGGCTGTGTTTCATTACTGAAATTTCATTACTCAAAGCATGGTGTGTGCAGGCTCTCTGAAAGCAACAAATGTTACGAGGTCAAAGGATCCGGCCAACCAAAACCTGCCGTCCTCAAGCTGATATCAGCACTAACACACAGAGCTGCCATACATGCTCCAGGATGCTGCCCCTGGTTTCCAATAACTGCAATCCTTGGGGTTCAGCCCAAGTGTTCTGCAGGAATCTGGAGCTCAGAATTGCAGGTTTCTCTATAGTACTGTCCCTGATTTCAGGGGACTGCAAGTCTGGGTAACAAAAGGGAGATGGGCACTGGGGGCTGCAGCGGTCTGGAATGTTTTCCTTGGCTGGAAGCAGACCCTACAACCCCTAGTTGACTATAATCTGTGCTTCACTCAACCTGCCCCATCCACCTGTACTCACCAACTGCTGTAAATTGTTAAGATTCACCTTCTTGTGCTGGTTCTGGGTGTATCTAGTGCAGAATTAGGTCAAGGGCAATTCCGGGCTCCCATGGACCCGAAATGTGGGACTAAAGGACAGAAGTTGTCAGTCACAAAAGCAGTATTCTTGTCCAAATTTCTAAACCGTATGTGTGGCTCTGGCCCAAGTTGGCTGGCTTTGGGTACCCAGGCTTCAAATCCTTTGGTACCTGTAGTACGGCGATCAGCACGACAGGGCACCGCAGATATTCCTAACCCACCATCGGTTTCTCATTTGTAGAGCCCTGGTGGCCACCCAGCCTCACTCTCTGCCCCGCAGCACAGCAGGACCAAGAAGGACTGGTGTGGCGCCCTGCAGCAGTGTCTAAAGAGGGAAAATCAACTCACGCCATCATGGCCTACAATTGCATCCGGTAAATGAGTGAACGCCTGATGAATGTGGGCTGATCCACATATGAATGACACTTGCAACAACCAGTGGCTGAGGGGGGCTAACCAATTGCCCCTCTCTGAGTAATGAAGGTTCAAAGTAAACTCTGCCAAGCAACTAAACCTGTCTCTTGCCAGACCTAAAAATGATTATTGGAATCCCTCAAATGCAAACTGCTGACTAACGCAGCCTAGAGCGCAATTGTAGGCTAAATGTAGTTTGGAGGGATGTTAATGGCAAGCTGACAGGCGGCACCACAGGCTGCTCACGTCTAGAAAGGATTCAGAGTGAAGTGACAGAGCTTTCTCTGGGTCTGGTTTAGATCTTCGACAACTAGGGGAGTCCCTTCATGCTCTGCTTGAATAAGGCACGATTGGCTGATTCCAATAAGCGGTCTTGATTAAAGTGCTAGCTCTATTGGATAGGATTCCTTTAGCTGGAACCATTGACATCGTCCACCCAAAACAAGAGATGTTTTTATTCATTATCCTCATGTCATACACAACTTCTTTCATCACAATAAGAGGTGGACTCCATAATAAAAATTCATATATCCCTCCTGGTGTGTATGTAACCCTAGTGCATTTCAGACCTAGTCCTTCATCAGGGTCCATTGAGTCACGCTGTAATCTATGTCCATCCCGGCTGTGTGCCGTTGTGTGGAGGGCGGGGCAGAACGTGTCACAGGGCACTAGGGCATCACTTCCGGTCTAGCGGGCAGAGGCGGAGCCTCCCGCCTGATCCCCCTACATGAGACCAAGGTGATTGCGGCCGCACAGAGACACCCGAGTGAGACTGCGGTGTGTGCGCGCTGAATGTCCTTCATTATTGTATGTTTTTTAACTGTTTTTAAAAGACTGTAATTTTTACCAGTTTTACTGAGCAGATTTTTGCACAGCTACTGTCTATCAGTTGGACTATACTTGCTTACCTGTTAGTCCGCCCGCCCCGGTCCATCCCGGCTGTGTGCCGTTGTGTGGAGGGCGGGGCAGAACGTGTCACAGGGCACTAGGACATCACTTCCGGTCTAGCGGGCAGAGGCGGAGCCTCCCGCCTGATCCCACCTACAAATATCCAATGTGCATGCGACCGCACAGCGGGCGTGCGCAGCGGGCGCGCCAGAGGCAAGCCCGTCTGCGCCCGTCCGCGCACGACCGGGCACAGGGGCCAGAAATCCTGGCCCTCGGGGGTTACAGGACAGGATTAAATATTCAAAGGAGGAACTACTTAGATTGTCAAAGCCCACAGACACTGCATGCAGGTATAAAATGAATGTGGACAGCATGACACCAGTATGCAGGCACTGCAATATAGCAATCATGCCCAAAACACATAATAGTAAGGAGACCAAGCTACAATTGGCCTTACTAAATTGTAGGTCAATGGCTAGACACAGGTATGAGATCCACGATTTATTGAGGGAAAGATCTTTGGATGCTCTATTCCTGACCGAGACATGGCTAAACGAAAACTCTTCCCCGGATGTACTAGATGCCACCCCTAACGATTATATGCTAGTTAGGCAGGATAGGGAAGGCCAAATAGGTGGGGGAATTGCAATAATATATAGAGATAACATGAAGTGTGTAATCAAACAAGCTGGCCTAGACAACTGTGAGGCTTTTTCATTCACACTATCTACGGCGGATGATAACAACATAACTGGCTTTCTGATCTACCGCCCACCAGGCCCAATAACGCAGTTTATGGCAAGCCTAGAAGAAAAGGTAGTACATCCAGCCCTAATATATAAAAGATTTTTGGTGCTAGGAGATCTAAATATACATTTTGATGACACTCATAACCGAGAAATACGGGCTATATGCAAGGACATGCTGACACTGAATTTAACACAAAAAGTAGAGTCACAAACTCACCAAGGGGGACACATTTTGGACCCTATTTTCTCAAATTTTAGTGAGATAGAGGTAGGAGTGCCTTGGCCAGTTCCATGGTCGGATCACCACCTAGTCCCTTTCACAGTGCCATATCAGAGAAGGAAGACGCAACACCCAATGAAGGAAATCACAACCAGAAAGTGGAATAAATTTAATTCCGCATCCTTCACCCAAGCACTTAGGGAGAAGAATCCTACGTTGGATAAAAATATAAATTTAGCCAATAATCAGGTGGAGACATGGATTACGGATGCCTTAGATAAGACGGCACCATGGAGCACTAGAATCCCGAAGAGACAAAAAGAAACAGCACCATGGTTCAATGAGAAATTAATGATGGCCAAAAGCAAGTGTAAAAAATTAGAACGAGCCTGGAGGAAGGACTACTGTGATAGGGCTAAAGAAGAATATAAAAAGGAACTGAAGGACTATCATTCAGTAATTAAAAGAATCAGATGTGAATTTTACACGGAAAAAATAGAAAACGCTAGTAATTCCCATAAAGAAATGTTCACAATTTTGAAGTCTCTCAAAACTCATGAAGAGGTTAAGGACATAACATCTTCTAAAGAGAGCTGTAATAAGGTGGCAGAATTCTTTGCCAATAAAGTGACTAAAATATATGAGACCTTCCCAATAGAAATACGACAAGGCATCAAGCTAGGCGGAATAAGTCACGGGAATTTTTCAGGAATAACTCTGGATGAATTCAAGATGCAAGAAATTGAGGAACTCATAGACCTGGCAAAGGGAATAAAATCTGGTTCCCCTTTAGACCCCGCCCGACCAGAAAGAGTAATGGAAGGGGCAGACACGATCATGCCGTATATTGCGGAACTCATTCTCTGCTCCTTCCAAACTGGTGTGGTCCCAACCAAATGGAAACAGGCCATCGTTAAACCACTCAGGAAAAAGGCATCGTTAGAATATACAGTATTAGAGAATCTACGTCCAATCTCATTATTACCATTTGTGGCTAAGATCGCTGAAAAAATCACAAATAAACAGTTGGTTGACCACATCAATATTAATGACTTATTACATCCATCCCAGTCAGGCTTTAGAATGGCGCATTCCACAGAATCAGCACTACTGATGGCTACTGAGACGTTGAGAAAATATGCTGATGAAGGGCAAACGGCCGCACTGATCTTGTTAGATCTCAGTGCGGCGTTTGACACTATCTCACACCAACTGCTTCTTCAAAGACTAGAGGCTTGTGGTATCAGGCGGAATGCCCTGAAGTGGATGACATCGTTTCTCTCTGAACGGAGCTTCCAAGTTGTACAACAGACGTATCTGTCCGAAAGCTTCCCTCTGCCCCAGGGGGTCCCACAGGGATCAATTTTGAGTCAGACCCTTTTTAATCTGTATGTGGGTCCACTGGCAGAATGTGTGGAGAAGCATAAGGTGTCGATAGTATCTTATGCAGATGACACGCAGCTAATAGTAATGCTGTCCCAAGACAAGGAGCAGGCAGCTATCCGTTTTTCCAACTGCTTAGAAGAGGTGGCGGACTGGATGTCAAACCACTGCCTCAAGCTAAATGGGAATAAGACGGAGGTGTTGGTGGTAGGCAAGACGCCATCAATATGGTCATCCGCATGGTGGCCAGAATCACTGGGACAAGTCCCCACCCCGAAAACAGAGGTGAAGAACCTCGGAATCTGGTTCGACTCCAAACTGGCTTTTGATAACCAGATTCGGAAGGTAGCCGGGAAATGCTATGGGGCAATGAAAACCTTGAGGAAGGTCATTGACCTGCTACCTTCTAAGGCCAGAAAGACCATAGTACATGCAGTAATCACTTCCCAATTGGACTATGGGAATGTATTATACCTTGGCGCATCCAAAAAAGGCCTATCCAAACTGCAGAGGGTACAAAATGCGGCTGCTCGCTTGGTTCTCAGCCTCCCAAGGACTGCGAACACGAAGAAGGCCCTGACAACCCTTCACTGGTTGCCAGTGGAAAAGAGAGTCATGTTCAAGGCAATGTGCTATTGCCACCGCATTCTATCTAATAAGGGTCCGAGCTACCTTCAGCCACTATTGACTAATTACACCCCAGGGCGCAGTCTAAGATCCTTGGGGAAGGCACTGGTGACAGTGCCAAGAATATTCAGAGCACGAATGGGGGCCCGCTCTTTCAGGTACCTGGCAGCAAAAACTTGGAACACTATGCCAATTGACATAAGAACTGAACCAAGCAAAAGTATCTTTCGCAGACAATTGAAGACCTGGATGTTCACAAAAACTGTGTAAATACAGCTTGTCGGGCCTGCAGGGGGCAGCAGTAGTCTCACTAGCTATGTCTCAGCGCGGGGACACACCGGGCGGTGTAACCATGCGCTCTACAAATGAATAAATAAATAAATAAATAAATAAATATGTGAGTATGGTGAACCGCTTGACCATAATGCTAAAAACCCAATGTTCAACCTCCATCGGACTGGCATGGAAACGCACAAAGATTTCAAAGTGACTTATTGTTTTTAAGTCAAAAGCTGTGTTTTGGGTTTTTTGGTATAATTTGCTGCTGACAGGTCAACAGGAATAAAGGCAGATCGGTGATATTTAATTGGAAGGCTCTTGTTCGGTGCTTATTTTCTAAAAGAATAAGTGCAGAGGCCCAAAGTTTTGCTCGGAAGCCCGCGATCAGCGCTACAAAAATCGAGGGTGACGAGTACCAAGACAGCACCAGACACGCCTTACCCCTTTATCTCACTCTTGCAGTTTCTTTTTCAGCCCATTTTTTTTTCCTTTACTGTTGTTGCTTCTTCCTTTTCCTCTTTCTTTCCCCCGTTGGTGTTTTTCTCTCTCTTCCTCTGGGCGAAAGTCTTATGATGGAAAAATAAGTGCAGGTCCCAAAAATGAGTGACGGTTGGCCCCACCTGCAAACACCCGCCCAAATTAAGCACTTTTGTCCCCTTATTTTATGTCTCCTTTTTTTGGTTCCTAGAGCCACAAAACTCTGGCATAGTTATGCTCAATAAGTATCAAGCAATTCAGTTCTTTTAAATGCTTTCTGCCCTTTGTGTGGTCTTTTCCATTTGATGTACTGAATATGTTGCATGTCTTGCTAATACTATGGTAGAGGGCTTCTACCCAACTCTCCACACTGGTAGTGTGTGAGCTTTAACATTTATAGGTATTTTGAAAATAGTTGTATATATTTGTCTTTCAGCCGTGGTTTCTTGTTATCCAAGATATGGCAACATTTATCAAATACTAATTTATGGGTGTCGAGGGTGCTTTTCACATCAGATGAGTACTAGAAATGATTAATGTGAGGACTGATTTCTGTCTCTGCTTTGACTTATGGTTTACCTTATTATGCTACCACCATTCAGGTGTACCATTATGGTGTATG
Source organism: Calotriton arnoldi (assembly GCA_963921515.1). Taxonomy (NCBI): domain Eukaryota; kingdom Metazoa; phylum Chordata; class Amphibia; order Caudata; family Salamandridae; genus Calotriton; species Calotriton arnoldi. The sequence continues at coordinate 571,241 of CAWUFW010001637.1, forward strand.
GTGTACTGTCCTCACATTTGGCCCGAAGGAGACAGGTTTTTGATGTTCATTGTATTAAGTTGTGCGCATAAAAGTGGTTTTCTTAGCACCTCCACACAAACCAAAATTATTTTTTTGTGAGGTTGTTAGAGCTTTCCTGTGGTCATTAGTCTAGGGTTGATGCTGTATGCTGATATGGTTATATCCCTTAAGAGTGAATTCCTCTTTGAGTCCAACTGAAAGTATGGGAAAGTCGTTTTTAGTGTTGTTCCCTTCTTTCACTGCAAGGGTACCATGCAACTAGAAGCCTGTTTATTCTCAGGTTCTCTCTGCCTAATGTGTAAGTTTGCATTTGAAAATGAGAAGGTGTTGGACATGTGGCTCATGACCCTAGAATTCTGTCAGAGAAATCTAGGGCCAGATGTACGACCCGCCAATTTGCGACTCGCAATTTGCGACTCGCAAATTGGTATGCACAACAGTGTCTGAGACACTGTTTGCGATTCCCAATGAAGTCGCAAATTGCGAGGCTCATGCATATTCATGAGCCACTCGCAATTTGCGACCCCATTCGGAATGGCTTGCACTCCCAGGGATGGTGGCCTGCTGGGCTCAGCAGACCTCCATGTCTGGGACTGCTTTTAAATAAAGCAGTTTTTTTTAAAAATGCAGCCCATTTTCCTTAAAGAAAAACGGGATGCATTTGAAAAAAAATAAAATGAAACGTTTTCGTTTCATTTTCTAAGGGCAGGTAGTGGTCCCTGAGACCACTGCCTGCCCTAAAAATATTTTGGGGGCCAGTCACAAAGGGGAAGGGGTCCCCTGGGGACCCTTCCCATTTGCGACTTCCATTACCACCCTCTTGAAGAGGGTGGTAATTTGCGAGTGTTTTGCGACCGCAATTGCGGTCGCAAAACATTCATACATGGCTTGGGGGTCGCTATTAGGAAGGGAACGCCCCTTCCTAATAGCGACTCGCAATTCCTAAATAGCGAGTCGCAAATAAGTTGTGACTCGCTATTTAGGAATTGTACATGGCCCTGTGAACTTTTGCATATGCAAACAGGTCGCAAACCCAATTTGCGCATGCAATTTAGGGTCGTACATCTGGCCCTCAATCTTTTGGTTTGGTTTCTCTAGCCAATTAGTTCCTTTCTGTTAAAATGATTGCATATATACTTTAATTATTGTTATTTTCCATGGTGATATTCTGACTTGTTGCTGCAATCTCAGAGTACTATCCTTTTTGAGTTATTGCAGTCAAGATCTAATACTGGTGTGAAGCTGACACGGATCCTGCCCTACCTTCCCTGTCATAAGTGTTGCAGCATTATGGCCAAGACAGGATAAGTAGCAAGTGGAGGATCGGGAAGGAAGAGAGAGAGAGAGAGAGAGAGCACATCTGCTTCCGGTCTCGACCAGTGGTGTGATGCTAACAGAAACACCCTCTTGTGGTAAATGGTGTTCAAGAGGTAAAGTTGTACTTGATAAAGGCCTGTATCTTAAAATCTAGAATGTAATCACAGGTAAATGGCGAGTAGCATGAAGAAATAACAATGGTAAGATAATTCCTTAATTGCCTATAAACTTACCAGTACTTATGCAAATGAAGCCGCGATGATCACTGCGGAAGACTAGGAAGCAATCTCAGCAACCAGTTAAAAGCAAAGGATACAAAGCGCCAGTAGCTTCAGATGGAAGAAAAGGATAACTCACAGCACATCAAAACCATTCAATGTAATGCTGAAGGTGAAAGGAACTGAGGAGATGAAATAGATAAAACACAACAAATGTGTGGGATAGGAAGACCAGGAGACGAAATTAAGTGGCCTGTTCATGCCAAGATCTTGCCACCTGTGCCGCCGGCAAACGTGAAGCTCCATTAACTCGAATCTCTTCGCGCCACAGCTTCCGCCACTGATGTGATGAAAATCTGCACTTCGCGCCACAGCATTAACAGCCCACTGAGACCACCAACGCGAATCTCCTCCAACGACTATCCGCGACGCCCAACAGCATCTTCACGATTCAGCAACGACCATCTGCAACGCTCTCCCTGCTCCCCGCAGCCCAACCACCCGCGAGCAGAAGTATTTGCGCTGAACTTTTGAAGGTACTTCGGCAGGACTAACCTGGTCCCTGTACCCCGCCAGCGCTCCATAGCGATCGGCCTGAACTTGTGACTTTCAACCGGTCTCGCATGACTAGATAACATGAGTGGCATTTTATGCTTTAGGTGCTATACTTACCCCAAATCTTTAAAATCACTATCTCCAGTTTTGTTGCTTTGATCTCAAATAGTTTACTAAATGTTCCTCTATTTTTCGAAATTCGTGTGGGGTTATTCTGTTTTGTGTTTTCACTTTATCACTGTTTAAAATGCTGCATAAATACTTCACACATTACCTCTAAGTTGAGCCTGACTGCTTTCTGCCAAGCTGCCAGAGGGTTGAGCACAGATTAATTTGGAGTTTGCTTGTGTTTCACCATGACAGGAACTGTGTGTACTGCTTGAGTAGGGTTTCACCCCTTTCACCCCTTTCAACCAGTAACCCAATCTCCTACATTTCCCAGTTACAATGGTTAAGGGGAGTTGGTGCACTGTAGGAGTGGCTGGCTGTAAGAGGAGTGATCTGGGTCCTGACTGGGTCTTTGGTTGGTATTGTTTCCCAATTGTGATATGCATTGGTAGTGTGCATTAACATAACATGCATTGCTTTCTTCTGTTTATTTTTAAAGCAGCGACCCTTTTGGGAAGTTATCTAGGTGCATGCCCTTATTATTGCCTTTGTTTTGTTTTATAACAAAGAATGTTCTCTTGTGCTTAGCTGTTAAAGCATTTTATTATGGGATGCTGGTTAAAGTATATGGGTTGAGTATAGCCAACAATAACAATTTGTTAGTCAGATAGATATCAACACATCATATAGCAATAGATTATTTTTGACTGAGCACACAAGGTTAATATTGATATTTGTTATAAATATATTCCAAGACTTGTTAACAGTTTAAAGAAATTGCTGATTTTTTTATACCTAATCTGTTACTGAAAATGAAAATTCCTCTTGGTAGTGGTGCAAAAGTTCACTGTATATTAGTGAGTTAATAGCTCTTCTGCCATACGTTTTTTGTCCCCTGCAGCTAAGCAACCTAAGGCTTTCTCAAGACTGAGGCCCTGATTACGAAATCAGGTGGTCGAACCACAAACTGCTATCGCAGCAGTCAGGAGACCGCCCGACAAGCAATCGGCGGTCCGACCACCCAATTATAATGCAACCACCGGGCTGGCGGTCGCAAAGTGCTTCTTTACACGGCGGCTTGTGCTGCGGTATAGGAAAAGGGCTGCAGCACAAGTTGCCATGTAAAGGAGCACCTCCTGAACCTCCATGCACCGTCTGCCATGCACCTTGTGGTGTATGGCAAACTCTGCATGGATGTGCGTGGAGGCACTACATGTGCCCCTTGGGCCACTATACAGTGGGCCAAGATGGAAGGGGGCCCTGTTTGGGGCCCTCAAAATCCGTTTCTGACAGTCTTTTCATGGCGGTCTTTCTGAAATGAAAAAGATGTCTAAAGGGATATCGTAATCCTGATGGCGGTGCCTGCCTCGGCACCGCCTCCATTCGGGATTCCGATTCCAACCCAACGGGATCACTTATCCTGTCGTAGATGGAGGGCTTCCCCAACCATTTAGGGTCCGACCGCGGCATTGTAATCCGGCAGTCAGACCGAAGGGCTGTCAGTCGGTCAGACCGCCACCGACGGCCTGTCGGTGGTGGTCCGACCGATATCATAATTGGGCCCTTAGTTTGAGCATTGGCACTAAGGTCTCTTACAATATTTGTGGAAGTTCAATTGATACGTAAATGTGTGGTAACTCAATCCAAGTGTGGTCACGTAATAGAAATTTGCATTGCATCTGATTGCATACTGCGACCTTGTCACAGTATCCCAGGTAAAGAGTCTAGGAATATATTGTTATCTCATATCAATACTAACCTTGTATTAACAGCCAAAAATAATCTATTGATATATGATGTGGTAGTATCTGACCAACAAATTATTATTGTTGTCCACACCCAACCATGCATTTAGTTTAAATTATTATTACAGAGCAGCACCTTATCGGTACCAAGGGCTAGTACAGACACCAATATATTTTTTGATTGTATTACCTGACATGTTGAAGGGTTACACAAAATGAGAGAGCCCTGACAAATGACTTGCATGTTATGAAATATTGGTATGTGGTGCGTGCATGCTGATCATTTATTCAGTTAATGAGGAGGCTGGGCAGTGTGTTACCGTTCTCATAGTGGGATATCCTCTACAGGACTGACTTATTCACTCCTAAATTAGACCTTATTAAACATGTTTCCCAGAGGCACTTTGAAAGCTCTGTTTTACAGGATCTTTACAGGGGCACCCATATGGTGGCAGATATATTAGTCTGAGGTCAAAGTCACACCAAAACCTTCTACCACCAATATCATGGTCATATTTTCTCACTGATGGATGATTCCGAAGATTTTTGAATCTTGTAGGGCAGTACAGGACACTGAATGTCCTGATTGGAAGACACAGTATGTCTCTTAGGCAAAAAAGCCAGTTATGTGGTTGGTTGGACCTGGCTCTCTCTGCAGGATCACCCCCGTAAGTTTAGCCTTCACCCTCCTTGTTTTCTGAACCCATTTCTGTTGGCTTTTATGTCTCTGCACTTTACCACTGCTTACCAGTGCAAAAGTGATTGCCTCTTTCCTTTAAACATGGTAAAATGAGCACATTTAATTTACTTGTAAGTCCTTAGTAAAGTGTTACCAATTCTTCCCAGCTCCTGTAAATTAAATGCTACTATTGCGTCTGCAGCACTTATTGTTCTACTGACTTAAGCCCTTTAAAAACATGTCTCAGGCCTGCCAATGCAGCCTATTTGTGCAGTTTTTAAACTGCCATTTCGAAAAAGCAAAATAAACTTTTTGCTAGGCCTAAACCTTCTTGCTTAATACATATAAGTCATCCCTAGTGTAGGCCCTAAACAACCCACAGGACAGGCTGCGTTTTGTTTAAAAAGTGTACTTTTAAGTGTTACATGGCCTGGTAGCGGAAAAACTCTGAAATTCGATTTTCACAATTGCAAGGCCTACCTCTCTCATAGTATAACATTGGGTTACCTTATTACGTTTAATAAGTGATATAATTTGTGTGGGAGCAGGTAGGAATGTCAGGTTTTGTGGCTGAGGAATGGCAATTTAATCCCTTTTTAATGGAAAAGTTGAATTTCAAGTCACACTTCTGAAAATACCATTTTAGAAAGTTAGCATTTTCTTGTCCTAACCATTTGGTGCCTGCAGCCTGTTTCCTGGGTCACATGACTAGGTGTATTTGGCCTTTGCGTATTCCTCCCAGACAGTATCACAAAGGAGGGCCTGGGTGTTGGCAGGGTGGGCCATCCTGACTTGATGAGTGGGTGGAGCTGTCTCACATGCACTTCAAAGACAATGACTCAGCTCACACACAAAGAACTTCCTACTAGCCTATTGTAACTGCAGACAGACTGGGACTAGGGCAGGGAGGGAGGAAATTCCAAACACCTCTTTTTTTTGGGGGGGGGGGGCATCCAGAAGCTTCTCCCATTTCACAGCTAGCATCAGGTATAAAAGTAGTACCCTTGGACCCACTCTTCAGATCACTTCTGGAGCTGTGGAAGACTTAGAAGAAGGACTGCTCTGCTACCATGCTTCTGGAATGGCTGCCCTACTGCAAGAAGGACTGCCCTGCTTTTATGGTTAGTGACCAAAATAAAGTATACAAATGAAAATGAATGCCCTGCTGCCCTACTGCCCTGCTGCTTGAGGACTGACAGGCCTTCTTGTGAGCTACAGGCATATAACAAGCTTCAGAGACTTGTCCTGCATCTGTCCAGCTGCCCAGACTCAGCTGAACCTGCCTGGGCCCTGCTGCTGGCCTCTGCTGGAGTGAGTTCTGATTCTCAAGAGGTGCCCCCAAGGTCAGGGACCCTTGACTGGCATCAGAGTGCCCTTCTCCCGGCCCAAATGTGTGTTCCCTCAGAACTGACACAGCGCAATGCATCTCGACGTAGCCCAATGCAACTCAATACAGAACCTCGCATCGCAGCCCTCACAGCCCCTCATCAGAACTGACACAGAGAAGCGGAACTAGATGCAGGATCTTGCATCGCAGCCCTCATCTCCTCATCAGAAAAGACACAGTGCAGTGCAACTCGATGCAGGACCTCGTATTGCAGCCCTCACAGCTCCTCACTAGAGCATCAAGGACATAAGGTACAATCCTCAGTGACTCTAACTTGGTCCCTGTTTCTACCCAGTACTCCTTTGCGGTCAGCCTGAACTTGTGTCTTTGTCCCGGTCCAGCGTGACCAGATAACTACAGTTGGCACTTTGTGCTTTTAGATGCTATACTTACCTTAAAACTTTGACATTGCATATCTCCAGTTCTACTGATTAGATTTTTGTCGTTTTGGTGTCACATAAATTGTAAAATGTTACTCTATTTTTCTAAATTGGTGTATGAATTTTCTTGTGTTGTGTTTTCATTTTATTATTGTTTGTGTGCTGCATAAATACTTTACACATTGCCTCTATGTTAAGCATGACTACTTTAGTGCCATGCTACCAGAGGGTTAAGCACAGGTTAATTTAGTGACTATTGTGGTTCACCCTGATAAGGGTTGTGGCTGTTGTTTGAGGAGGGTTTATCCCCCACAACCAACAACCCAATTTCTCACATGGTCACATCGAATAGAAACGTGATTATCACAATCCCAAAAAAAAGTGCTTTTGAGGCCACGCTCTTGGCACGACCTTCATCAAGGCCTCTGCTCATGAATGGCATTGTGCAGCAGTTAGTTCAAAACATAGCAGGGACAAAACATAGCAACCAGTTTGACAGTCAGGGACACTGCTCCATGGCTCACCCACATTTCTGAGAAACACGTTGTATTGTGATGTGTCTCTGACGACTTTACTGCTTTTCAGCTCCCCGTGCCCGGGTAGCCTCACTTCGAGGTTAGCACCACAGTTGCCACCAGATGGGCTGGTAACATTTTGTAACTTTTTTTTGTGATATTGTCCTCAACACAAAGGCAGCAGCAGTAGCCAAATAAAGCTACTTATTGTCACAGCACAAAAAATGATTAGGGTCCTATAAGATCATGCTAGTCTAACTCTCAGGGAAATTAGCAAGAGTCCCGATATTGGCAAGCACTCACTCTCAGCTGTTTTATGGTGTTCCTTCCTAAGAGCAGAGTAGTATGAGGTAAATATTGGAAAAAAATATTGCGATACACAAATATCGTGTCAAGAATATTGGGATGCCAAAAATATCATCAACAGGAACATTGAAGGTAAAAATGTCGTTTTTGGTGTTGTTTTGAATATTATTGTAAAATATATCGATGTAGAAAATATCATTGTATGTAATATTGTTTGTAAGTGTTAATTAGTATGTAATTTATTGTAGGGTGCTTGTTTCTATATGTTTGTTAATTTCTTTTATTTGTGCTTTTAGTAACATAATTTCTTTAGTTATGAAATTGTTGTATTTTTAGTTATATTAATTCTTATAAATATTGGTTTCATACTTTTTTTAAAGTGGGATTTTGGGTTTTTAGGGGATAAGGGTGAGGAGATTTTTTAAATATGTACAGTTTAAAGTGCATTTTATGTTAAATAGTTTAATGATATGCAAATTAATATTCTAAAACGTTTAATTTAATTTTGTTACATTAATATTTTTAATACATTTTATTTGAAAAATAAACGATATATTAATGGTAAGAATAAAGAAAAATTAGAAACATTCATGAAAAGATTTAAATTATAAGAATAATTTAAAATGTATAAAAACTAATAAAGTAATATAATTTGAATTTTTTTATATAAAAGCTAAACATTTTATAGTTTTCTTGAAAATTAATGTAAATATTACAAATATTTGTTAAAAAATTGTTTTAATATTATATTTTATATTACAACGTTTTTTTACTTTGTAAATCAATATTGGTTTTAATAATTTTGCATTTTATGATTGTTAAATTTGGATTATGATTTAATTTTTTGCTTTATGGTTTAAAGTTTAGGAATGGTACTACGTTTTTACATATTTTATTAATTATTAATAGTAATAATTTTTTATATATGTTAATGTTTAAATATGAATATATATGTTTGTAGCTTTGGTTAGCATGATTTTAGATAAAAAATTGAGTTTATTTTATAGTTAAATAATTGTGTGTGACTATGGAGTATTGATTGTGTATGTAAAATGTTTAACTTGTAATACCTTGTTAAAAATGTTTTAGTTTGTAGTTGAAATAGTAAAATTCACCTCTTTAGTGTCCAACGCCATCTTCAAATGTGTTTAGATTGGAGTGGGAATAGTAAATGTAACCCCTTTAGTGTCCAACAGCTTCCACCAATATGGTTAGATTGGAGTGGGAATAGTAAATGTCACCCCTTTAGTGTCCAACACCTTCCCCTAATATGGATAGATTGGAGTTGGAATAGTAAAGGTAACCCCATTAGTGTCCAGCACCTTCCCCCAACATGGTTAAAATGGAGTGGGAATAGTAAATGTCAGCCTTTTAGTGTTTCACACCTTCCCCAAATTGGTTAGTTTGCAGTGGGAATAGTAAATGCCATTCCTGTGCTGTCCAATACCTTCCATAAAGTTGTTTATATTGCAGTAGGAATAGTAAATGTCACACTTTTAGCGTCCAACACATTCTTCAATTGGTGTAGGTTTGAATGGGAATAGTAAATGACACCCTTTTAGTGTCCAACACTGACCACAAATTAGTTTAGATTGGAGTGGGAATAGTATTTTTCACCTCTTTAGTGTCCAGCACCTTCTTCAAATTGGCATACATTGCAGTGGGAATAGTAAATGTTATCCTTTTAGTGTCCAGCTCCTTCCTCAAATTGGATTGGTATAGGATGGAGTGAGAATAGTAAATGGCACCCTTTTAGTGTCCAACACTTTCTCCAAATTGATTTCAATTGGAGTAGGAATAGTATATGTTACCCCTTTAGTGTCCAACACTTTCTCCAAATTGGTTTAGCTTGAGTGGGAATCGTATATGTCACCCTTTAGTGTCCAACACTGTCTCCAAATTCGTTTAGATTAGAGTGGCGACAGCATTTTCCAACTCTTTTTGTCCCACACCTTCTTCAAATTGGTATAGATTGGAGTGGGAATAGTAAATAAATCCCTTTAAGTGTCCAACACTGTCCCCAAACTGGCATGGGTTAGGGTGGGAATAGTAACTGACACCCTTTTAGTGTTCAACACTTTCTTAATACACCTACCTCTGTAGTGCCCAACACTGTCTCCAAATTGGATTATAGTAGAGTGGGAATAGCATTTTACACCCGTTGCTGTCCTACACCTTCTTCAAATTGGTATAGATTGGAGAGGGAATAGTATTAACACCTTTTAGTGTCCAACACTTTCTTTAAAATAGTTTATGTTGGAGTGTGATTATTTAATTTTATAATTTCATTTTTGAGACCTTTGTTTTAATTTTATTTGTATGGTGTAGAAATAGTTTGTGTCATTTCATTAATGTTGTGGGTGTTTAGAAATATAATTAAAAAATAGTTGAATGTTTGTGAGCAATAATATCATGAACTACATTTGTTATAGAATAAAGACATATAACACATATTTTATTCATTTTATTTATGTCTTCAAAGATTTTTAATGTATAACTTAACAGATTTAAACATACATTTCAACTTAAAAATAAACATTTATATATAGTTTAGTAAATAAAACATTTGAATAATTTTCTATTGTAAAATTTGAAGATGTATTTCTTGCAGTGTTTCTCTATTGTGTTATGTTACGTATATTTTGATGATTAAGTGTCATGTATATGTATTTTTGGGACTGTAATGTGTTTTTCGGTAGGGTTTTCTTATTTACTTTGCAGGTGTTTGTGTACAAACGTGTCCTATGGGCATTGGGAGTTTTTATTTTTTTTATTTTGGTTTATATTATACCTTTGATTTCCTTTTTTAATGTTTCCTGGAATGTTTCTTTTTTTTAAAACACTTTGGGACACATTACGATGTCGGGCGGAAAGCGGAAGCGGAAAGTTCAACCGCCGTATTAGGATGAAAGCGGTCAGAGGTAAGCCTGCAGGAGGGATTCCGACGTGGTTCTGACGGGCTCAAGGAGCCCTTCGGTCCGTCGGACAGACCTCATAATCCCTTAATGACGGTGGCTCCACCGTCAGGATTATGATGTTGGTTTCCAACAGCCATTTCATGTCGGCCTTTCCGACATGGAAAGGCTGTCAGAAAGCGACATTGGGGGCCCCTAGCAGGGCCGCCTTCCCCCCTGGCCCTTTGCAATGGGGCCCTAAACATCCCTGCACCATGCAGTGCCTGCCACACGATGCAGGGATGTTTCAAAACCTCAATTTCTCAATGGAAGCTTGTGCTGCGGGCCTTTTCCCCCATGACCCCATGATCCTGGTGGTGGCGGCGGTGTGTCATCGTGCTGATACAGCGGTCGGACTGATGGACTGTCGGCGGTCTGACCCCCACCAACAGGCTGGCAGTGGTCCGACCGTTGAAGTCGCAATCAGGCCCATAGTGTTTATACCACATCTCAACATTCTTTAAAACATCTGCTGTAGTAGCTGTGACACTCCAGAGCAGCTAAGCTGCTAAGCTGTCACAAAAGTGCTGAGCGTCGGAAAGGTTTTGGGTCCTTGTACATACCTGTCAATAGACCCGATTCAGGCGGGAGACTCCCTGATTTTAAGACAGAAATGGCTTTATTTTGGCTGACTCCTGCCCGAAATTACCTCTGCTTCAACAGAAATCAATGGGAGAAATGCATTCTCTTGATTATGTTTTTTGAAATCTTCTACTTTCCCCTTCTGAAATGTTGGCATGTATGTTTGTAGGCCTGATCTTTTTTCGTGACCATGAATTTATACCAGGAGCTCCCACAAGTGAGAAACGCCTTGCTTTCCACCATCTTTTTTATTAAACAGGACGTAGAGGGATCATTTAGAGTTCAATGAAGCGGGAGCTCTCCCATAAAATGCCAAGCGCTCCCACTCACTGAGTTAGTGCTTCACCTCCACAATTTGAGGTGTGGCAACTGGTAGGATTCCAACAGCGAAGACCCTGCTCACTCTGTTGCAGGAAAAATGTAAAAGTGCAGGCTGTCCATGCTAAGGCCACTGAGTTGCAGTGTCAGTAGTCCAACCCAAAAGAGGGTGGACCTGGTCCCACTGATTTCTTTCTAGCCTTTAACCGCTTAACCGCGGCGGCAATTCCGCCGCGGTGCGGCGGTTTAGCGGAGTGGGCGGGGCCGCGACGGCCGTTGGCCGACAGACGCACGCAACGGGTTAACTGCCATGAAAGGCATGGCAGGCGCAGGCTGTAAAAACAGAAAAATGTCTCTGGTGCTGTGAAATTTGTTGGCTTTCCTTAAGTGCCACTGTGATTTCAGACACCATTTTATTCTGCTCATGTTAACCGTATTGCCAAAACATGCGGCTTCTGGCGTTCACAAACTCACTCTCATGCCTGCTGCTAATAAAAGTGGTTTCTTAAACTGCTTGTTCATCCCTAGAACATTTTTATTTTTTGTATCAGGCCAATATTTGCCTGCCCACGTTAGTCGGTGCATTTGAACAACCCCACTTTTTCGGTTTTGACCATGTGATCTTTATTGGCGCCCTGTATATGAAAGTATATACATTTATTTTGCTTGCATGTGTGCATTAGCATACATGCCAACATTTTAGAGCAGGCAAGTGGGAGATTTTAAAAAATAGTCGGAGAATGTATTTTCCCTACTGACTTGTAGTGAAGCAGAGGCAATCTCCCTGATTCAGGTCAATTGATATGTATGTTGACAGACAAACAGCATTTCATTTTTGGCAGTTTAATAACATAGCGCAAACAAAAACTGAGTTCCAAACTCTGGCAAACAAAAACAGAGGGGCATATTATCAAGGGCTCTATCGCCGCTTTAGCGGGACTTTTTGCAGCTAAAGCAGCGATATTTTTAACGCCCTATTAGCAAGCTGTCGCTAACAGGCGTTAGCGACAGCTTTCAGGCGATAGCGGCCGGGTTTTACATTGCCTTGCATGTCAGCGATAATTATCGCTAATGACATGCAAGGTAGGCGTTCCCAACTAAAAGCGACAGAAAACAGTCGCTTACATACCTATCGCCTATTAGCAATACCCGCGAAGCGATAAAAAAACGCGCGCTAACCCCGATTAGCGCTTGTTTTTTAGAACTGATAAAAACATGACTTAGCAATGAAAGTCAATGGGAGGTGGATTGTAAGGTTAAGTCCCCAGAATTAGCGATAGGATTTTATCGCTGGATTTCTCGCGTTAAAGCTGGGTTTCGCCGCTATCGCTGCATATTTTATCGCAATGGAGATAAACCTTGCTAATAGCATGTTATTTCCGCGGTAATATCCAGCGATAGCCGGCGATAAAAAAAGGCGCGCTAAGCAAGGTTTGCGATATTTATCGCATGTTCTTGCTAATATGCCCCAGCGTTCTAAACTGTTCTTTTGTTTGCACTGTGTAAAACTGCGAAAAATAAAATGTTGAGGCCTGTTGCATGCTCTAATCTCCCCCAACAAGAGCTAAGGACAAAGCGTTAACCTCTGATTCCAAAGGTAATTCTTGAAAGGGGAGATTGGAGTGTGCGTGATAGGTATCAACACACTATTTTTGGCTGTTTTACAAAACTCCTTATCAGCTTTTTGCATGCAGGATTCAGGAGGCGGGAGACTAGCCTTGAAATTGGTAGTCTCCCATCTGTAGCGCGAGGGTTGGCATGCATGCATTAGTGGTTTTGCTCATATGCTGCTGTGTGATCCTCCTATCGTCTGACTATGTGACTCACAGATTAACTTGGTTTTTGTTTAATACACTTGTTCAGGCTTCACTGTGACCAGTAAAGAATTTTATGAACTGACATATGTTCTAATCAGTCCATTCATAAAATTCTGAATCATACTGGGTCGTAATCTAACCTACCTTATAAATATGGATGAGATATAGGTAACAAATTGTGAGTCACTACAATTGTAACCCATCTCAGGGACGGTGGCCTGGCAGGGTTCAGCAGACCACTATGTCTGTAATCGTTTTTTAATAAAGAAAATATTTTCATTAAATATATCCCATCTTGCTTAAATGAAACGTGGCTGTGTTTTGAAAAAAAGTGTACTTTTTTCCTCTAAAGTTTGTTTGAGAGTTAGTAGTAGTCCCCTGGGTCACTGCCTAGTCTGCAAAAACGTTTTATTTATTCACAAAGGAGAAAGGGTCCCAAGAGGACCTCTTCCCTTTTGCAAATGTATTACCACGCCTACTCTGGAGTCAGAAATTTTGAAATGCCTTGCGATTGGATTTCAGTCTCAAAACATTGATGCATCTGAGACCAATTCTGTATTTGGAAGGGACGCTTACAAAATGCCTCTTCCAAATACCAATGCTATATGGGGTTGCAATCCCATTTTAGGGTCACTAAAAGATTACAGCCCCTAAAATATGATTAGTACATTCAAAAAAGCATTTTAATGGTTGCAACCACCAAATCAGTTTGGAACTGTTAAAATGCTTAGTGCATCAGTTCTTAAATGACCCTGATAGTCTTTTTGTAAACATAAAAGAAGTTGTTATATACACTAACCTTTTAACTTCTGCTGATATTACAGTCAAACAGTATTTACATCTATCTTTTTGTAACTTTTATGTAAGCAGAGTGCTAGAAATGGGGATTCTAGTTGGCAGTGGTTTTCAGCCTGTCCAAGTAGGGACCCTCAGTCAGGGTAAGGAAGTCACACAGCTAAGATAACCCCTGCTCTCACACTGGGTAGCTTGGCACGAGCAGCCAGGCTTATCTCAGAGGTATAAAGCATTTGTACATACACACAGTAATACAGTGAAAACACTACAAAAGGAGGCCACACCAGTTATATAGATAGTCAATATTTATCTGAATAAAACAAGGCGAAAACGTCAAAAACCCTACACACACCAGTTAAGATATCACTTTTAAAAAGCTTACTGTAAAAATATAGCTGCTAGAAAACAATAGCTCCAACCGGGGCTATCTCAACGTTGTGACAGGTACTAATCCAACAATTCGGCGCCGACGGCAAGGAGCGCGCGCTAGCTATAGAGTCCCATGGACCCCAGTGACAGTACCTCGAAAACGATGAAAACAACAGACATTGCTTGGCGTCGGGAAGATGAGGTATAGCTGGTGCCGGTGCGGCGTCAGTTCCTTATTGCTGCACAGCGGGAGGTGATGTAGCCTTGGTGCAGTCAGTTCCTTACGACAGTAACGTGTCTGTGAGTTCAGGAGGTCATCCAAGTTGGTTATCGACTCCGCAATGATGTGGTTGAAGCGCTGGAATTGACAGGCGTCAGGGTTGCGGTGTAAGTCAGAGAGGTACTTCATGCTCTTCACGAGCAGTGCCCTTGGCTCCAGTGCAGGCAGCCGCGCAGTGTTGGTCCAAAGCGCTGTCGTCAGGGAGATGGGGGCTGTGGTGCAAGTCGGGCGGTGAGTCTTGCACTTCACGAGCAGTGTCCTCAGCTCCGGGGCAGGCAGCGGCCTCAATGACAAAGTTGGAGTCATTAATTTGCTATCGTCCGCAACACCAGGGCTGCGGTGTTTGTCGGGGCGGTATGTCGTGCTCTTCACGAGTGGTTCCCTCTGCAAGCAGCGGCGTCGCTGATGGTATCGATGTGGCTTTTCTTGAGTTGAAGCACCAGCCACATGATTCCAAGGGCCCATGAACTGGAGTTTGCACCACTTGGCAATCAGGACTCCCAGCAGAGAAGTCCAGGTGCTGTTAGCATGATGCAGGGGAAGCCTTTGATGGCCCTTAGACTTAACTCCCAGGACAGAAGCAGCAAGCAGCAGACCAGCTCAACAAAGCAACAGGCAGAGTGGCAGTCCCTCCTACAGCATCCAGCTCTTCATCCTGGCAGAATGTCCTTAGTCCAGAAGTGTTCTGATTTTGAGGTGTCAGAGGTTCAATACTTATACCCCTTTCTGCCTTTGAAGTAGGCAAACCTCAAAAGAAAGTCCTTGTAGTGACTTGGCTCCAGACACAGTACAGGGGGGTGGAGACAGCTTTGTGTGAGGATAGGCATCACCCTATTCAGGTGTCAGTGACAAATCCTCCTACCACTCTAGCTCAGGAAGACCCATCAGCCTGGTGATGGGCCATCAGGATATGCAAGGCACACCTCATCTCTCATTGTATGACTGTCTAGAGTGAATGCACAGGAGCTCAACTGTCAGCCAACTTAGACGTGGATTCCAAAGACAGGCAGAGGCACAGAATGGTTAAGCAAGAAAATGCCCACTTTCCAAAATTGACATTTTCAAAGAGCAGGCCTGTGTGCGCACGTCCCCATTACATTACCATCAGAAGCTTTAGCAGAAGTATACTGTGGTATGTATGAATGAGAGGTGATTTGTATCCCTGGACGCTTGCCAGGTCTGCTATTTTAGACATTGGATCGTGCCCCTGTACACTCCACAGAGCCTAAAAGCGGACGTTTGGATAGGGCAGCGCTGTATTGTCATTGACATTGACATTGTAGCCAGGGCTTTAAGTGGGATAAAAAAACTGGGGGGGCTCTCAAAGGGGCGTGGTCAATGTAATTAAGGGCGTGGCTTAAAACCATGTAAGCCATAAATCTGTGATTAGCATAGTGTGCCCCCGACTTGTATTTTGCTGTTTTTGTCATTTCATCCAGATATATGAGACAACAAGTAACATCATACCTACAAGTCAGGACTATTGGCTTTGTCAATGATTGGTTGTTAGTTGTGTAAGATAAATAAGCAGCAACTATGGCTTGTATACAATATTGAAAAAGCTTCCACTTAAAGCCTTGGTGACACCACGACAATGTTGCTGCTCCTGAGTCTCAAAAAGAGAAGGGAAATCCAGAGAGAAAATGACTCTCTTTAAAGGATTTCCCTTCCCCTACAATGCTCCCCTGGCATGACGTCATGCAGTAACTTCTCCGTTAGAGAGAAGTGAGCAGTGTGAGCACACGCACATCGATGTGCCTGCTGTCACTGCTGTCCGGGAAAAAACGGACCGTCTGTGCCAGGGCACAAAACAGATCCCGATAGGGACCCGTTTCAAGGCCCCTTCTAAAAAGCTGCCGGTGCTCAGGCCCGGTGAGACCCGGCCCACTTAAAGCCCTGATTGTAGCTATCGGGAGGTGAAAAAACACTCTGGCACCAACAGCCACCGGCTCTACATTGGACAGTTTTTTGCAAAAAGCGGTGGGGGTAATTGGTAAAGAAAATGAACTGGCAGAAAGGAGATTATCATTGGCTCCAACTTCACCCTCCCATCTGGTCTCAACCAGAGAACAGGCAGCTAATGATGAGGAGTTCCAACCTCTGGCCCACTCTTACCTACAGTTATTATTAACAACATTCCGAATAACTCTGCAAATTGTCAAATAGTCCCTATGCCAAATGATGAAGGGGAAGTGCGTCCACACGCGAATGGGGGGAAGAAAAAGGGTAGGGTGGACTGCAAAATCAAAAAGGCAGTGCTTTGCATCTAAAAAGATCCGGCAAACCACAGTACAGGAGGCAACTGTTAGGTTTAATGGCATAAGTGAAGGGGGGGGGGGGTGTCTTCTGATAATGATAATGATGACCTATATACCGGCATCAGTCAATGTATATCCGACGCTGTGAAGCACATTCTAGCCCGCCTTGGGTCCACGAAACAGCATCTACGACTAGTGGTGAATAATCGAAAGGAGAGGGCTAGATATGGCCCGAGTTGCCACATAAGGATGGAGACCACTGCACACACAAACAATCAGGAAATGGCCCATTTAAATGTAGGTCCAACAGCAAGAAATGACTACCCGACATAGGGGGAAAATTGGGGAACCAGTGGCCATACAGAAAGAGCATAGAAATGGGGACGTGTGAAAGAACAGATCAGGTTCAACTCTCTCGGTGCAATCAGCATTTTGGCACAAAAATTGCACCCAATCAAAATCAGTTCCATCACGCCTCCCCCAAGGGAAGGGGGCTCAAGATTGGCTGACTCTACCTCCAGATAGCACCCCATTTACCTTGATACTAACGGGTGTCCCACCATTGCCTGTACATCAATACGAAGACTGGCAAAGTCTTATTAATAAATCAGCACATTGGTGCATCAGGAAATCAGGTGGTCACTCCAATATCATAGAAAACATTATTATGGCATGCAGAGTCAGATGGATAGGCCACACATCAAAATCTGTGGAGGCAGAGTGCATAGTCCTAAATTTTAAAGACCCCAGGTGTGTATACTTTTTGTTAACATGCTTGAGCAATATGACATCAGATTCTGGTAACATAAGGGAATGTCCCTCAGGTTTTTTCTAACCTCCCGACTAGGCCCTAGTTTTAATCAGCGGCTAGGCCACACTGAGCACATGCAGAATAGCTTTCAACCCTGGGAGTGTATTGCCCATGCAAACCGCTTTGATGTTTTATCAGGTTTAACACACATATATATATATTGACATTCGGTACCAGCAACTCTGGAAGGAGAGCAGGGCCAAGTAGGCAGGATCGATTTACTAACAAACGTCCCGCAGGAAACGAACTTAGCAGGGGTGGATGGGAAAGTGGCATTACCCGCCTCCACCTTTTCTCCCTGCGTCTTCGATGATGAAGCGAAGGGGCAAGTAAATCTAGGAAGTATGATCACTCCTTTCAGGATATTGTCTTGGAATATAGCAGGAATCCGCTCAAAGCTGAGTAACGAGGATTGGTTAAGCTATGTCTTAGGTTTTGACTTAATTAACCTGGCCGCTTAATTACTTTTTCATAAATGGGTTCTGTTCCTTTTGTGTCCCGGCAATCCCCTCTGCATCAGGAAGGGCCAAGGTTAGGCTTGTGGTGCTCATAGCAGTAAAATATGTGTCGTAAAAGTCAAAATCGTTTGTTCCTCCCCCTGGTATCAACTACTTGTGATCTCAAGTTTGGGCTTGTTGAGTTACTCCTGGTGAATTTCTACTATAACGTCTTTGATAATGGCAACTGCCAAGTAGTAGCGGACCTACAAGACAAGATTAGTAAAGTCACAGCAAGGAGACAGCCACTGTGTATTTTATGGGTTGGTGATTTTAATTGTACTTTTTGTAAATATAGTAACCAACGTGTCAGCGGGATGGAAGATAAGGATGGCCAACCCATGCACCATTTTAATCATTCTGGCCTGGGGAGGCTTTAAATGCAATACTGGGTGTAAACTACCTAATTCCTCTGAATGCCTGTGCCGGTGATTCCACCTCATTTTGCCCAACCTTTCTAGGGGGTGGCCGGGCTAGCTCTATCGATTTTATGTTAATTACCAAGAAATATATTACTCTTGCACAAGATTTAAAAATTAAACCAAACTGTTTGAGTGATCATACCCAGCTTATAGCCTACCTCAACATAAAACCTAGGACAGGGAAAGTGGAAGCTCAAGCTATTCAGCACTACCCCAATAAGGGAATTAGGCTAAAAGGGGACCGGGTAGATCTGCAAAAATTCAATCAGGAAATTATTTGAGGGAATCGGGAGCTCATAGTTAGCTGTCTGAAGCAGGATCCTAACCTGACAGAAGTAGTATGGGACTTTGAAGCGCTTTGTTCAGTAATTTCCCTGGGTTTGGTAAAGAAGATTCCTTCTAAAAAAGCCCCACTGGTTTAATAACGAATGCACCAGAGCCCACAAAGAATTAAAAAGGGCTTTACATACTATCCCTCGGGATAAAGAATGAGTAAAAACCCTGAGGAGGAATTACAAATCTGTGATTGAACTGAGGAAAAGGGAACTGAGGAAGGAGGCGTGAGAGGATCTAGCCAGAGCAGGGTCCCTTAAAGATAGAAAAAAGTTATGGTAAATTATAAACCGACCAATGTTCAAAGAAGACCTGAATCAGATGGACACACTGATCCTAGGGGAAGCTTGGGGAACTCATTTAACTAATTTAACTCGTATTTTTAATCCTGTAAATAAGATAATAGACCCGGGGGCTTGGGATTTGCCCCACAATCTGAGTCAAGCTCTACAACTAAGCATGTCCATTTCAGTCCAAGAAGTAGAGGTGGCTATAGCACAGGGCATTAGTTTGAAGACTCCCGGCCTGGATGGAGTCCCCCTCGACCTCTTCAAGGGTAACCTTATTTTGTAGGCGCCGTTATTAACCAATATATTCAAAGCAGCCATTATTGGCCCCTTGCTCAGGTCATGGAAAGAGGCAATAGTGGTACCTGTTTTTAAAAAGGACGGCAGAAATGACCCTGCGTGCTACTTGCCAATTTCATTTATCGACTCGTCTGCAAAGGTACGAGGGGGAGGGTCCTTCTTGTGTGCTTAGAAGAATGGGCTTCCACAAATGGGGCTATCTCACATACACAATATTGTTTAGAAGAGTCATGGGTACAACTGAACAATGCCTCAATCTGTCCTTGATTGTCAGCAAATACACAAAGTCCACGAAGAGCTCTATACATCTGGCCTTCATGGACTTTTCTAGCAACTTCGACACTGTCAATCGGGACAGATTGTGGGTAATGATGGGTGAAATGGGAGTAGAGGTAGCACTGGTAGTCCCTTTATGTAGGCTAGTACAGTTTCCTAACAGATTACATAGATGAAGAACATGCAGATCTATTGTTCAATAGGGCGAGGAGTAAGTGATGGGATATCTGAAACTGTACATAAAGTGAAAAAAAGCAAAGAGATGCGTGGTCTTTCTGAAAAATATTCAAATAGGCACAGTTTGCAAATTGCAATAATGTAACACAATAAACAAAGCAGTATGCCTACTCTGGGGCTAAACGGGGGGGGCGTATGATGGATTGGACGACAACTTCAACACTTTAACTGTGTGCTGAAATGACCTGTGCTAATCCCTACAAACAAGTTTCTGTTACACCTGACCATGTCCTTTTGCGAGGTGATAGGGCACCTTCCGAAGAGACTGGTGCCATCAGAAGGACGCTCTACAAATGTATTATCGCTCTGTCTTGTTGACCCGCTGTGCTGATGGTTTCTTTTTCTTGTTGAATAGGAAATCCTGACCATGGCATGAACTGTTGTTTCTTTGGCCAATCTCATATTTTTATGGTGTTTTAAATGATATCATGACCTCATGTCAGATTCCTGACATCTAAGAAACCCCCTTTCTGAGACCAAAGATGTTATATATGTGTTTCTGTAGCACCCAGAGCATAGCCTGCTCTAAAACTTTAAAGTGGTCAAGGATTTGATGTCCTTCAGATGGAAGGAGCCGCACAGGTGAAGTTGGATGTTACTCTTTGATTGGCAATGGTGCTGTGGCTGGTACCTTATTGCTGTAGCCAGCTTCATCTTTCGACAGTCGCTGTGCACTGTCGGGATTGTTGTTGGTGTGGCTGTGACTGCTTTTAAAAGGCCACTGGCTCCTTCGACTCATTTATGTTATCAACATCTTCACTTCCATGATCTGTATTAGGGTAGAGGCATTATTATAAATGTGTATGCTTTCAATTCTGCCTTGTGGCGATGCACAGGTGTCCACTTATGTTGTTCAATGTACATACACTTTTGTATAAAATGATGTCTCTATGCAAAGGCCACAAAGGTGGTCCACTATACCGTCACCGATACCACCAAGATGTAGTCCTACAGTTCTTTGTATGCACTTATGAGGAAAAAGGAGGAACAATGATCAGACAATGCCTGCTTTCTTATGTATCTTGAGATGGCCCTTCTTGCATTTTGGGATTCTGCTACGGAGCGGCTCTTTCATGTGGGCGGAGGATCATCGCCCCACTGCTTTCTCGCAGTGCGAGAAGCAGAAACATAAAATGGTATTATAAATACCATTTTATGTTTCTGCTTCTCGCACTGCGAGAAAGCAGAAGTGTTTGGTTTGGGGCGGGCGGGTGGGCGGTCCTGCTTTAGGGCAGGGTAGGAGTGGCTTGCCCACTGTTGTGGGCGCGGACTGTTTGGTCGGCCCCAGGGCCGACCAAACCAGTCATACGCACTCTCCCTTTTCTCCATGGAGGCTGCATGCAGCCCACATGGAGAAAATGGCCTCCCCATAGACGCCTGTGTGGACGGCATCCCAGCCAATCACAACCCTGCCATTGCAACCCCCCCCCCCCACCCGCGAGTCATGCTGGCCGCGACTGTTCTGCTATCATTTGTTGCATGTTATGTTATGGACTTACCTTTCATTTACACATGTGGCTAATAGGCACATGTTGCTTGCCTGCAGACACTGTCAACATCCTATTTACATGCCCCCCGTTGGGGTTACTCATATATTTGCTAGAACACAATTACCTATGGCTAATATATATGCATATGTGTGCCCAAAATGCTAGTGAAGTGCATACATAAAATATTTATTAGGTCAAAAGGGGATTAACGCTCACCTTTAGGGTCTGTATGACCATACAAATATTATAATTAAGGCTCCCTGTTTTCCGTTTTTACTGATTTTTACAGATAAATACAGACAGAAAACCATTTATTTTCCTGTCTGTATTTATTTTTAAATGTGGATAAAAACGGAAATTGGGTTGTTTTTGAGTGATTGTAAATGCTGTCAATCATGACCTCCAGGCCATTAGGTGTGCGGATTGACAGGCAAAGGGATTAAAAAAATATAGGGATTTTAGTAAAGAGCCTTAAACAGCAGTAGATTTGAACAACCTTGATACTAAAACGTAAATATTTTCTTATAAGTGCGTATTTTACCATCTGAGTGTGTATGTATCATTGAAACCTGTCAGGTGTTCAGGAACAAGTGTACATTAACTGGTTAAATAAATGCAGAAATATACACATTTCAGCTTCATTTTTTTCACAAAACCTAAAATAAATATGGATAAATACAGGTAAAAGGTAAAATTAGCAAAAAATAAATATGGATAAATACAGACGGAAATGAGAAGGAAAAAAATACCATAAAACCGGGAGCCCTAATTATAATCCTGACATACCCACTCCAAGCAATTCTTGTACAGGTTCAATGCCACGTGTGGACTCCACATCCCCTGCTAGTATCCCCTATAATTCTCAGCTGCTGTCTCCTTGATGTGATACCAAATGTTGTACCACAACCTCTGTGTCTCATCAGCAGTTGGGCATTTCTGTTTTTTTAATTTTTTTTTTCCGGAGTTTTATATAGCACGAACTTGACCCGATTTGGGTATCAGAGCGCTTTACACGAGCACCAGTTGCGTTTCATGAGGACACATTCATTTTTGTTAGGCACAGGGAGATTAATAGATTTGCCCAGAATCACAGGATGTTGTGCGTCCCTGCCGAGACTCGAACCTGGTTCCCCAGCTCCGAGGTCAACGGCCCTAGCCGTTAGGCCAACTCCTCTGAGCTTTCATTCAAACTCATGAGACTTTTTTGGTACTTTCTAGGACCCTCAAGGCAGCTTTCCCAAAACTTTAACCTTGTCCCTTCTGGCCTCATCCACGAGTTTGCTAAAGAAAGTCCTCCGCTGGAAAACATTTCTCTCATTTGCTTGGGTGGCTGGTATTTCCATCCATTTTGACTTTGGTTTTCTGTGATTTGCGGCAAACTTCAACAAATTAAGGGCTTGATTTAGAGTTTGGAGGATGGGTTACAACAGACTTGTAATATGGCGGACGGACGAGATATCCAGGATGTTTGTGACAGGTTAGCTGTTTGCCATACTCTAAATCAGTACCAGGGTTCTCAGTGCTTTGCTACATTCCTGTTCTTTCCCTGCACCCTATGAAAGAGGCTGAGATCTTTGATGTCATCAACAAATGCTGCATGAGTTTCTGAAATGAATGTCTGCGTTTGTGACTTGCTGACTTTATTGTTGCAGATTACAAACATTTGAAACATTCAATGTTTGTGATTCTTTACATCTGCCAATGCCAACTTTTTCAATATTTGTTTTGCACTATTTTCTGTACATTGCATGCAATTTTCATGGGATTGCAAATATTTTTTCGCATTTACACGTCTAACGATTAGCTGCTTTGCACAAATTATCTGTGTTCTAGTGCTCCATTATTTTAGCAAAAGTCCAATTTTATTTTATTCTCCACCAATGTCGTAAATGTATATTCCTGAAAGCAGATTTATATACCTTGAAACACGGCCCAGAGACCACATGTACATATATTTGTTGATGCAGCCCCCACCTCCAATTAAAATACAAGCCAAGTGATCTTGCCCAATACTCCCATCCAGTCCTTCAGTTCTATTAGTATTACCACTATTATTAGTGATGCTCTTCTGCTATAGTATTCTACTTTTTTTGTTACTAGTACTATAGGTACTGCATATAGTAACACCAGTAGTATATCAAGTATTGCTCTTGGTACTAATACTACTACTACTGCTGCTACTACAATTACCTTTACAGTTATTCCTTCTACTACTATAAGCAGGGCTATTACCTATTAGTCCTACTACTACTACTACTGGTGTTAGTACTATAGCTGCTAACAGTCTACGTTTTCTACTACTAAGAGTATAGAAATTGATATTAGCAATAGCAGCAGTATACCAACCAAGTATGGATATTGGTACTAATACTACTACAAGTACTCCTTCCACTATTATAAACAGGGCTATTACCTACTTGTACTACTAGCATTTTAGTGATGTAAGAACCATTGATACTAGTGCTCTTCTTCTTCTGCTCCTAGTACTAAAGCTATTGCTACTAGTAATAGTAGTATATAACAATATTGGTAAGGTTCTACTGCTAAACGGCATTACAATGGGTCCTTCCACTACTATAAATAGGGCTGCACTGCTATGACTACTACTTCGCTTGACTCTTCTACTTTTACTGGTGCTACCACTACTATTCCTGACAGTTTGAATTTACAATCTATTGACACCAAGAAAGCTGTTACTACTGGTACCACTGGTAATACTAGTAGTAAGCATAATGCAATAGGTGGTACTAGTAATTATACTGATAGCTGCAGTATTACCAGTAGTAATAGTACTGCCTAGTGGGCATGGATCATGATGCAGCGCTGATGCTACAAGCCATAATAGTAGTGTTTGTAGCTACTGCAGTAAGAGTTCTTGTTTTAGTGAAAGCAATATTTTTTAACTTCATTTACTGTTCAGAGGAAATAACACGACACACATAACATGGCTGCCACAATGTAGTACAGTACACTAATAATTGGTCAATTGTCAAAAGCCAAAAACAAGGACATAAGCAGCTACCTTAATACAGTATATCAGATTGAAGCACTTGTTCTCCATAATAGTAAATAGCACAACCGGACCACCTAGGGTGCACATTAAGGACCAACCTATATGTAGCCCAATCGATGATAAATTGTTGCTGGACTGGGAAAGTTGAGAGCTAGAGCTAATATATCCTTTGTGTCAGTCCACCCATTCAACATTATTATATCAAGCCTGTGATACTTCCATTTTATGTAATAAATATTTCCCCAATATGTTGTATATATCGTTAGGGCGTGGTGTGATAGGCAGAAATGATGCATAAATGCCAGCAGCATCCTTGCAATATACCAAGGGGTCGATTCCGATTCGGGCCGGAAATTTCTCTGACCGAGCCGGACCCGGAGAGATTTCCGACCGAATCGGACCCGTGCAGTCCGACCGAACGAGTACGATGCGCACGTATGCCATCGGACCTGAGTCGGTCGGACTCCCATTGAAGTCAATGGGAGCCGGTCGTACAACACGTACGCGGGCTCCCATTGACTCAATGGGTGCGAGGCGGACAAGGGCGCCCCTACAGCGGGTACGCGGCGAAGCGATTCGCGCCGTACACGCACAGGTAGGGGGACCCATGGGTCCCCCCTGTGTGCGACTCGCGCGGCTACGCGTACAGGGGGTCCGACACGGACCCCCAAAGTACGGCTCCGACAGCTCTTTCGAGCCGGACTGCGCAGCTCGGTCGGACTCGCTCGCGGCGCGCATCGTACTTACCCGGCCGGGGAACGTCTCCATTGCGTGGTGCGAGTCGAGTCCGAGCGAGTCGGTCGGTGCGGTTCGAGCCGGGAACGAGTCGGTCGGAGCGGTCGGGACGCCCGGACGAGTCGGTCGGCGACTCGCATCGTACTCGCTCGGCCGGACCCGCGTACGATTCGGTCGGGAAACAGGGCTCCGAATCGGATCCGGTAAAGCCGAATCCTATTCGGAGCCCTACCGGCCGAGATCGGAATCGGCCCCTTAGTCTATAATCCGAGCTGCAGATATAGGAAATGGGGCTCTGCACCAACACATAACCACCCTAAAGAAACGCGAATGCCACAAATCGACGTGGAGGGAGCGACGTGGAATGTGTTGGACTGAAAAATGCTTTTGGTCGGCTCCTTCTAGCATTGTGCGATTTCAAGTTAGTATTTGCGGCACCATTTTGTATTCAGCCGCCATTTTGTATCCTGATCGAAACCCAGTTTCTGTCTCATTCTGTTTGCCTCAGTAGAAAGCAGTCTCAATGTTATTTTCCCATGTTCCTTCAAGGTTTGAGCTTTGCTGTGCTAATGAATAGACTGTTCATATTATTGCATACCTTTCTGTCTAGATAGGCTTGCTCCCACAGCTCAGAGCGGTGTGGGCAGGCAAAGTAACCTTGAAACTGAGATAGCATGTACCCGGTCTCAGGATGGTAGCTCATCCCTCTATGTCTCCTTTGTTCATTAGCTACTAACTGGAAAATTCCAGTTAGGGAGTGCCTTTAGAGGTATTGGAAATGTATATCTGGGATTACCATGTTGGCGAGGGTCGGACCCTCTGCAGCAATCTAAGGAGGCTGGTCAGACCCGACTCCGCTTGAGCGCATTCTAATAAATAACCTTGGTTTGTATTCTTTACTGTCGGACCGACTCTTCATTTGTATGGAAGGCTGAGAGGTGGTCGCGAGTGACCCGGGTGGCCCTAATCGGGTCACTTCCTTCAGTTGGCACCCGAACAGGGACCCCATCGGGTGAGTGACCCTTCCTTGCCCGCTGACGGGTGGGGAGGTCGGGCCATGTCGGGTCGGACGGGCGAACCGGGGATCCCTGCACGAGAGAGTCTGGTACTCGCAGCTGCCCCGTCTGTCTGACCGGGCGGTGCCTCGGCCAGTGGTCATCCCGGCTGGGGTCCTGAACGGCAAAACCCTTTCATCTGACCGTTTGGTCCGAAGAGTCGGCAGTAGAGAATAAATTGGTTAGACCTGGGTGCACCAGGTGAATTTGCTTTGATTTGTGGTGGCTACGGCGCCATATTGGTTTGTATTTGGTGCGGTCTGAGGACCGTTTTTGGACAAGCGCTTGAATTTGTTTTAGTTCTTTGTGAACATGGCACTACTTTGGTTTGTATTTGGTGAGGTCTGAGGACCAACTTTGGTAAGATATTTGCAAATATCTGCTCGGCATAAATGGTGAACTAGTTTTCTTGTAAAAATGCCCTGTTTTAGTAAATTGTGTTGTGTGGGTTGTCGTTGTTGTCCTACTGATGCTCGTTTGGAAGAAAGTCAGCCTGCTAGTCCAGAAGGCACTCCCAACTTTGAGATGTACGTGAAACATGGCCTTGGCCCTATTATGTTTAGTACATTATGGCACAAATATACGAGCGATAATGCTGAGTTGCAGTGGCCGTTGGCGGGCACTTTCGATGAACAAAAACATAATTTTCTGCAGGATAAAATGTTTGCAAAAAGAAGTAGGCAGTCGATGTTTGATTCCCTTAGAACATGGCAAAAGGAAGCTAAACAGAGGCGAATGAAGGCAGAGCAGGAGGCCCGGAAGGGAAAGATGCAGACAGAGACTCAGAAAGCTGTAGCGTATGATAGAGAGAAAACAGAGAAAGGGATAGAGTGTGCTGATAGGAAGTTTCGATTGCAATGTGAAAAGTCTTATGTTGCTCGAGACAAAAATGATACATTTGTGGAGGAATTGTTAGATGCTCGACCTCCACTCTCATACGCCCCACAGAAAATATATCCTGCCATCCCACAGCCACAACCGTCTGTTTCTTCTGCTTCTGCCGTTTCTGTTTCTTCTGTCATTGACCCGGCTGCTTTGGCCACCGCACCTTCTGTCTTTTCAGTGGCTTCACCTTCTGCGCCGGCGATGACTGCTAGTCTCCCAGCTACGCCTATTGTGTCGACGTCTCTCTCTCCAGCCCTTACACCCACAACACAGTCACTAACGACATTGGTGCCTGCTCCTTCTGTTATTACCCCTTCCGTGTTCCTTCATTCCCCTATGGTACTGAGTAGCGGAACGCCTGTCCGTGGATCAGGGGACGGGGACTGGGCGACTGCTAGAGAGCGAATGGGGCGGATATTGATACGATCTGATGTGGGCGATGAAGAGAAAAGGGTGGTAGCCAATCAGGCCGCTCAGTGGGCTCGTAACCCCATCTATAGTACGGAAGATGTGTGGAGTGTGATGAGAGATTATGAGCCGTTTGTGCAGCAGTATGCCCTCAAGCACATGTCGGCTACTTTGATTGGATTGTGGGAACAGTGATTCAATGATGTGGCCTCTCAGATTATTTATGATATTAGAGACAATGTATATGCTGCTGGTATGGCGCCTGGTGAGGTTTTTGGTAATGTCGCAATGCTGGTACCTTACCGAAGTAGGCTTCTTGAGAAGAGCCCGAAGACAGTGTCCCAATTCCCGATGAGGGAAGTCCACCCTATATATCACCCTGAGATACCAGAGCTGCGAGATCAGCATGACGTTGTTACTAGCCCCCAGGTAGAGGCCCGGTTTCAGGAACAATGGGTTTATGCTCCATGGAAGAGGAGTGAGGTTTTGTCCCTTAAGACTCAGTTACCCGACCCGAGGAAGAATCCTACTGCATATTATAAGGAATTGACAGAGGCCGCTTCATCCACAGTGATGACGCTTGCAGATATTGAAATGCTTTTCGGTTTACTGGTACCCGTTGATATTTGGAGGCAGGTACACCCACAGGACCATGTTGCAGAATTGGGTGGTACTTGGGATCAGATTAAGGCATGGGACCAGGAGAGGAAGCCGGGTGAGAAGCCTAAGGCTGAGATACTAGCTTTGCCTGGTCGCATTATTACCTATATGCATTCCCTTATTCCACCAAGGCGGGTGGATTGGGATAAGTTAACAGCATGTCGTCAGTAGAAAGATGAAAGTGTGTCTGATTTTTTCACTCAGTTTGAGGGTGTGTTTCTGGACTTTAGCAGACAGGATTTGTCGGTGGAGGGAGGTGTCCGATTGTTCGTTAACAGGTTTGTCACGAACCTGCTCGCAGAGATTGCAGCTCGGTTGCAGGCTTCGGAGAGCACTTGGACGACCTCCTCCCCTTCTGTAA
Organism: Calotriton arnoldi; assembly: GCA_963921515.1. Classification (NCBI taxonomy): domain Eukaryota; kingdom Metazoa; phylum Chordata; class Amphibia; order Caudata; family Salamandridae; genus Calotriton; species Calotriton arnoldi. Next base: position 599,615 of record CAWUFW010001637.1, read on the forward strand.
TATTGAGTATGGCACAGTATTATAAACACAGGGAAAATGAGGAGAAGGAGAAGGTGGAGAAAAAGCACAAGGAATTGAAGACAAAGGTGTTGGTAGAGGACGTGGTGGTACCGTCCGCCAGCTGCCTCGGACCAGCCGGAATACTACGCCTGTAGGCCCAAATCAGTGTGCATATTGTAAGGAGGAGGGTCACTGGCGTAGCGAGTGTCCCGTGTTGTTGCAGAAAGTCGCGGCCCCTAGAGGACGAGGTTCTAGTGGACGGGGTCGTGGAGCTGGTGGACAGGACAGAGCCCAGCATGCTGCCACATCGCAGGATCGTTCAGATAGTAATTACTTTGATGGCAACAGGGGTGGCCAGTATTACCATGATGACTATGATCTGGACGAGGTGACAGGGATGTCTCACAGCTAGGATAGCCAGGGACAGAGTGAGGGACCAGTTCAGATACCTGTAGATCAGCGCGGTCCATACGTTACTGCAGATTTGCATGGCTCGGCTAAGGAACTTTTGGTGGATACAGGTGCTATGAATAGCTCTATTTCCCGTTCACTGGTCCCCGGGCAGCTCTGTCTGGCCATAATAATGTTTCGGTAGGATTTTCTGGTGTACCGGTTTAAGCCCCATTTCCAAACCACTTACGTTGACTATATGTCCTTTTACTGTGGATTCGCCATTTCTGTTGACCTCAAATTGCGGAGAGAATTTGATGGGCCTAGATTTACCAAAGAAGCTGCATGCGACAATTTATTGATCCCCAGACGGGGTTTACATGACGATAGGTCCGAATGTGGTCAGCTCTAAGCAGTGTTTATCCAAAGATGCACCCCTCCCTGCTGAATTTAAGGGTGTTGTGGGCGACAGGTGACACGGATGTAGGACTATTGCAGATTCCCCCGGTTTCCATTAAAGTCAAGGACAATGCTATCTTGCCTCGTATTCCCCAGTATAAAATACCACCGGCGGGGGAGCGAGCTTTGTTGCGGATTATACAGGATCTGATTGAGTCGGGAGTTGTTGAGGAGATGACGGCGAATGTGAGAAATAGCCATATTCTTCCCATTCTAAAAAAGGCATCTTCAGACTCCCCCGATGATCACCCAGATGTTTATCGTTTTGTGATTGATTTGCGCACAGTTAATAAAATAGTGGTCCCTCAGTTCCCGGTGGTCCCTGACATTACTGCTCTTTTGACGATGATTCCTTCCTCTGCTAAATTCTTTTCTGTCACTGACTTGAAAAAGGCATTCTTTAGTATCCCGATCCATCCAAACAGCAGACACTTGTTTGGTTTTACCCTAGCTGGCAGAAGCTTTAGATTCTGTCGAGCTCCTCAGGGCTATACTGAGAGCCCTAGTAGATATAGCCAAGTCTTGAAAGCCCAATTGGACTCCCTCACGCTTCCCTCAGGTAATGTATTGCTTCAATACGTGGATGATATACTAATAGCTTCTGACACTGAAAAGGGATGCAAAGACAGTACGGTTAAGTTGTTGCTACATTTGGCTCACCATGGACATAAAGTGTCCCTTTCTAAATTTCAATATTGTCGACAGGAGGTCACCTATTTAGGTCACCTACTGTCGAAGGAGGGTAGAAGATTGACCCCTGAGCACATCAGCACCATTGTGAAAATGCCTATCCCTAAAACGCAGAGGGAGGTGCGTGCTTTTATTGGCATTACTTCCTACTGTCGTCAGTGGATCCCTAATTATTCGTTACTAACAAAACCCCTGCTTGCGCTTACCACTAAAGATCTACATGAACGCCTGCCTTGGACACCTGACTGTCAGCAATCTTTTGAGCAATTAAAACCGTGCTCTGCTCCTGTGCTCGGTACGCCTGATTATGCGAAGCCGTTCGTGCTGTACGTACACGAGTCGGCCGGTTGTGCGCTTTCTGTCTTAACACAAGCCTTTGGAGGTAAGCAACGGCTGTGTGCTTATTTTTCTGCTCTTCTTGACCCTGTCGCAAGAGCCCTCCCGAGCTGTCTAAGAGCGGTTGCAGCAGTGGCCATCTCTATACGACAATCGGCTGGGCTCGTACTTGATACCGACCTCACAGTCATGGTACCCCATGCTGTGGATACACTTTTGAATAAAACTAGGACACAGCACCTCACCAGTGCACGTCTGACCGGTTATGAATTGACCCTTTTTGCACCACGTGTTACAATTAAAAGATGTGCCACTCTGAACGCAGCCACGTTGCTACCCCTCCCTTCTGAGAGTGAAGAAATTGATATACATGATTGTATTTTTCAGACGGAGGAGGAAACGAAGGACGGGTAGACCTGACTGATGTTCCCTTATCTGACCCCCAAGGGGAACTATATGTCGATGGCTCTTGTTTTAAGCTACCAGATGGCACTACAACAGCATCATATGCTATCACAACACTGCACACGGTAGTTGAGATATCACAAGTTCCCTATCAGTCGGCCCAAGCTGTGGAACTCGTTGCCCTTATACGAGCTTGCAAGTTGAGTGAGGGACTGGCTGTCAATATCTATACTGACAGCCAGTATGCTTTCGGAGTCGCCCATAATTTTGGACGGCTCTGGGCAGAGAGAGGGTTTCTCACTTCCCATGGGATGAAGATCCAGCATGGCCCTTTGATATATAGGCTTTTGTCGGCTTTGACACTTCCCAAGAAATTAGCTATAGTGAAGTGCAGCGCCCACAAGGCAATTACTGACAAGGTGGGTAGGGGGAATGCATTTGCAGATCAGACAGCTAAGGAGACAGCTCGAACGAAGATGAAAAAGATGTTTGTAGCAGGTGCCGCTAGGTGGGTGCCCGAGGTTACTATGTTTGAGGATACGCTGGACAATGTGAAGGAGATTCAAAGTGAAGCAACGATTGAAGAGTTAGCAGTATGGCAGGAAAGCACAGCATGTTTGGATGAGGATGGGTGTTGGACAGATAAGTCAGGGAAAAAGAGATGAATGTTACCAGATGCATATGTCCTCCCTATAGTCACTATGGCGCACGGGCCAGCCCATATCAGTGCAAAAGGCATTTGTAAATTGTTAGACCCTGTATGGCAGATTGACAATATCCCAAAGACGGCCGCCCACTTGGTCATATATTGTATGGTATGCATGATGCATAATCCTGGGAAAGGTACACCTACACCCCCTGGTAATTTTGCACCTCCCACTTTTACTTTTGAGGTCCTCAAGATGGCCTTCATTGAAATGGAGCGAGTCAACAATTTGAAATATGTGTTAGTGGAGCGAGTCAACAATTTGAAATATGTGTTAGTGGTTGTTTGTGCATTCAGTAAATGGGTTGAGGCTTACCCCACTAAAGAAAACACAGCCGTGGCAACTGCGAAAGCACTCCTAAAGGAGTTCTTCCCTTGTTTCGGCTTGCCCCGCTTGATTTGGAGTGTTAACGGCAGCCATTTTAATTCGAAGGTCATCCAGTTAGTGTGTGAAGGTCTACATATCAAACAGAAATTTCATGCCGCACACCACCCCCAGTCAGCAGGCTTAGTTGAGAAGTACAAAGGTACCCTCAAACTGAAATTGGCAAAGATTCAGGAGAGCACAGGGTTGCAGTGGCCAGATGCTTTACCATTAGCCCTTTTGTCTACGAGAGTCAAGGCACACTCTAGGACAGGACTGTCACATTACGAGGTCGTGTTTGGATGCCCAGCAAACGTTTGGGGCATCCCGCGGCCTCGTAAATTTTCAGAAATTGAATATCCTCTGTTGGTAGACTACCTATATGAGTTAACTAAAAGTCTGCGTTCTATTCACCAACAGTTCCAAGACGCACTTCTGCCAGCACCTGAGGGGCCAGGACACGATATTCAGCCTGGTGATTTTGTTTTGGTACGCCATTTCCAGAGGAAAGGAAGTCTGGAGCCGCGGTGGAAGGGGCCAGTGCAGGTACTCCTTGCCACCCGCACCGCCGTGAAGGTCACCGGCCGAAAGAACTGGATTCACAACCAACACTGCTGCAGAGTGCCTTTGCCCCTGCCCTACGATCAATGGGTCCTTTATGGCATCGGGGACTCGGAGTGGGAGCAGGAGCCCCGCTTTGTCCCCTTCTCAGATGCCCAGCTGACGTGGACACAAACGGAGGAGGAAAATGATCCAGTGTTGAATGCGGCAGTGCCCCCTGAGGCCAGGGCCATCCAGAAGCCCCGTTCTACTGGCCCACCTGTGCTTGAGCCCCAGTCTATTGGCCCCTCTGTGTCTGATTCCCCTGAGCCCCTTTTTGCTGACCCTTCTGTGTCTGGAGTAGCTAGGTACAATCTGCGCCCCCAACGGAGGAACAGTGCACCAAAGGAAAAGTCAGATTAGCAGGGATGGACTCGATTAGTCAGGCAACAGTAGCATAGAGACAGACGAGATTGGTGCATTGTTCGGACACTGGACAGGATAGACCGAACATGCTTCCCTGGATAGGGGGTGTACTTTTATCCTGAGCGACGTGGGATTCCTTTAAGAGCTGGTCCGACAGCTCCAACGCCGGTGCTCAATAGCGCCAACGTTGATGAACAATAGGGGGTATATTCACAAGAACGTGTGCTAAATATCACCCAAAAATGTTAACGCAACTTTACACATCGCAGCCGATCGCGGGAAAATAACCCTGTGTTAACGTGGAATTCACAACATGGCGGTACCATGCGATAGTCTCCTGAAACCGCGGACAATCTCCGCGATACAACCACCTCGACGGCGATAAAAACACAAACCCCAACACCAAAAAACATGCGGTGAGCCCATTCGCAAGGAGGAAAGCAGCGATAAGCAGCGCAAGGCCCGCAACACATATACGGCATGCGGGAATAAGTACAACAAAAGCAGGAAAAAGAAAGACAAACCAAACAGAAAACAGCGAAGCACAATGGAGACAGTCGGAGCCAGCACACAACCCCATAAGCACCATTGGCAACAAAACATTAGACATGGCCGGCCATCGTGGACAAGGTGAATGCAGCCCGAGACCGGAGGAGGACAATGGCAGAAAACCAGAACAGCTGGAATGATGCGAAACGCACAAACAAGCACAAACATGCCAACAACCACAAGGCAGCAATGCACACCGGAGGTGGAAGTCCAGCGCCACACCAAGAGCTGGATGACATGAAGGAAATGGTGTCCACCACATCAGTCTGGAGATGGTGGCAGGACTCGGGGACCGGAAACTGCTCAAAATCAACAGACACAACAGCAACAGGGAGAGGAACCACCAGGGACTGGGGGGACGGGGGGAGATGGCCACAATGGCACACATGCACAATTAAGCACAGCACAACTGCAGACAAACCATGCCCAAGAGGAACAACACCAACCAAGAGCACAAGTCACACAACTCGCCAATATCACACCACTGAACAAGCACAGAAGTGAAAACCACACTGCCTGAAAGGGAGAAGGGTGAGCCAAATCAGAGCTGAAGGGACATCTCACACACAATGCAGCACACACACATAGGAAGCAGAGCACCCCAACATCCAACACAATGTGGAACAAACACCAACATCTGCACAACCGAACACAGGAGACAAGTGCACCCGCTTGTGGCCGGTAAATGGCCATACGCATCTGGCAAACCACGAAACAGGGACATGATAATGCACAAGTACCAACCCACAGCCCTGATGGGGTAGCAATGCATGTAAGGCAGTGACCCAGATAGGCCATGACACACACATTGGCATACAAATAAACAATCAACACAGTTGGAGACAAGTGAACGTGCGGAAACTTTATCAACAATTGCGTGTCAGTACGGCCAAGGGAAGTGCCACGACATGCAGACCAATGCAGCAGCATGTCTGAATGAGGAACGTTGGAAAGCGCCCATGTCCACCCCGGGGGAGTCCATCACCAACACAAGTCATTGCCAACCCGCGTATGTTGTCCGCGCATGGATCAGGAGTCCAGGCCAATGCAGCCATGTCCACTGTCTCACAGGGACATGTGGCCAGATCCCCAACATGCAACCAGGCGTCGGGACACGTGCAATGGGTCACATGCAGTCCTGGCTGCAGGTACCTTGTCACTCGTCCATGAACGCGAGTGCAGCAGCGTAGACCAACATTTCCAATGCGAGATCGTTGTCCACCACATCTGACATATCAGCGACGTAACCCATCAGCTGTCCCAGACAGATGTGCTCACTCCAACCCCTGGCCCCAATATGCACGAAAGCACAATCAGGGAGCGGCTCAATGTGGTCACTGCACACGACGACTCCTGCAATCTCCCAGGTCCAGTTCCCAGCATGCATGCCAATCATCCAGGCATGCCAAAAACTGGCATCACGGTGACACTCCTGGTCGTGGTCCAACAGGGGGCGCACACACACGTCAAAATCCAGGTCAGCTACAGTCACGTTGGAGAGGCAGACATCCATGGTCCACTCGAACATGCACGAGCGACAATGCAACACAGGCTGAACGCAGGTGACGTTCGCAAGGCGGAAGCTCAGCCGGTAACTTATCCGCAGCACTGCCAAAGGCAGTGCCCCCAGTACATGCAGCAGACGTGCACGGTACAGGTCCACATGACTGGAGTCGAGCATGTGTCCGGGATGGTCTGCCATTGCCTCAGTGGCCCTGCTTGAAGCGGCACTGTGAGGACCTGCACCAGTCCTGTGGACGAAACACCACAGCTCAGAGCAATGAGCAGTGTCTGTGTGCAACGGGTGCAGGCCTGGGGTGTGGTGGGAGTACGAGTGAAGGCCATTTCACGGACGCAAACTCCGACCAAGGACTTCTGCGTGTGGGATGTGTACACGTTAGCCTCACGTCTGGCAGTGCGTAGTGTGGGAGTCGCCTGGAAATGCTAAACTATCTTTCAGGGGGTGCTGGGCACATGCAAGTCACATCTAGGAGCTGCAGATATGCTACCGCCCGATAGTGCAGACAAAGGACCATTCATCCCTACAGTCACTTCACCATCTGCATGCATTCAGGAGACGTACAGAGGCCTGCCGTAGGTGTGGTGGGATGTCTGTGACCCTGGTAATCATGGACGATATGCCCAGCACGTGGCACATGTGCGGACTCACTGTGTGTTACGTTGCCTCACAGCTGCTCCACCCTCCCACGAGCCCCCACACTTGTGTGCCCTGCGCGGTTGTATCACGTGCACTCCTACGGCACACCATTGTGATGCCTGTCCGCGCATGTCCAGCGGCCTGCCACCAACACCTTGACGCTGGCCATTGAAGGTGTGCGGCCAAGTGAGTGTAGGCCAATGGTCCGGACAGGGCGGACACAAGTGTGCAGTCAATGGCTGGCTGTGGTCACGCTGCGAATGAGGCTATGCAACTGACTCATGCAGCCGCAGGACTGCTACACATAACCCTTGGCATGCATGTGCCAAGACCCCGAGCGGTCTTGCGCTCGTACATTTCCCCGTCCGTGCGGGCCCGCCCTCCTGGTGCATGCTACATTGCAACATCGTCTACTGTGGCCCTGGTGGCGACAACACCCCAACACAGAGACACACTTACCGCACATCCTGCCCAAGGCCAGGTCCAAGCCACGCCCTGCTCCCCCTGCCAATTCAGCACACCCCAGCGCTGAACTGATGTACTCCGGACCAGCACACGCCGCTTGTGCATGCAGGGGGAGCCGGGCGAAGCTACATGTCCAAGGTCACTGCCAACGCTGAGGTGACATGGTATCGTCCGCTGAGGATAGCACACTGTGATGTTGCAGTGCCGTGCCCATCATGCTGACACAATGACCATACGGACACACTTGCTCAGATGGTGTGAATGGTTACAGGCACGTGCGCCCGGCCACATTTCTTAGCAGGCACACATATCGAGTGACACCTGTGTTGGATGTGTGTGGGTTGTGTGCACACCAGCCGGCAAGGGCTGCCTGGTTCAGTCAGAAATCGACAACAGTGTACATCGTAAAGGACACAACCATTCAACCGTAAAGGCCCCATGACTTGTGCTGCACAGAGTTAGTGGCCCGAATGCACAGCGTCCTGCACGGGCCTACCGCCACAGGCCGCTGACTTGCGGGGCACTGGGGCAGGGTCACGATTGCAGAGCAGGTTTCCGTAGATGACAAAGGGGGTTGTGGCGGAGTGTCTCGGTGGACAGTGGAAGGTGTGCCCCCAGGGCATGATGCAGAGGGCAGAACCACGCTGAAACAGTCACTATGGTGGAGATGAATGGACCAGACACATGTCGGACACCAAGTCCGGTCCGGCCAGATGGAGATGCAGAAAACCACCAGGCCATGGACTCAGATGCCACCAAGGTCCAACCAGATAGTGCCCATGACTCATTGCGCACAGAGTTAGTGGCACCAGTGCTGTCAGGGGATGCCGCCTGCGATGAGGCATTTCCAATGGTGTGGACTCCTCCACATCTTACCCAAGACACAGTTCCACATGTGTGACCTACTGGACCGCAGTGTAGGCCTGAGGCAGCGGTCAGCACGGGCCATTCACCGAGTGTCGCCGGCTTAGGTTGGATGGTCCCACCGGCCTGCGTAGTTCAGGTTCAGTGGCACCACGGGACGCGGACTTGCGGTGAACAGGGTTGATGGCACCAGGTCAGTTGTTGATAGTGTTCGATGACCTTCGTGACTCTGATCCGGCTTTCCTCCGGACTGAGCTGCATCTTCCTCTTACTCCTCTCTGTGCGTTCACTGGTGTGGACTCTGCCATTCATGATTGGCGACTAGGTGCTGGATGTGGGACCTACTGGTCCACAGGGTAGGCCTGAGCCCTCATCCACGTGTCGCCGGCTGGCGTTGAACAGGGTTAGTGGCACCACGTGTAGCCGGCTGGCGTTGAACAGGGTTAGTTGGTTAGTGGCACCACGTGTAGCCGGCTGGCGTTGAACAGGGTTAGTGGCACCACGTGTAGCTGGCCGGCGTTGAACAGGGTTAGTGGCACCACGTGTAGCCGGCTGGCGTTGAACAGGGTTAGTGGCACCACGTGTCGCCGGCTTGCGATATGGAATTAGGCCTCACTGATCGAAGGGAGTCTGGTGCTGTGGCCGCTGCCACGGACTTGGGGTCACTGCCATTCAAGACTCAGGACACAGTTCCACATGTTGGACCTACTGGGCCCAGGAGGACGCAGGTGGAGTATGTAAATGTGAAAGGAGTAATGTGGCCCAGCGTCGGGGGGGCCAGCGATGGTCTGCGGAGGCTGCAGAGGTCGCGGGACTGGTGCTTGTAGCTTGCACCGGCACGTGGTGGGTCCTCATCGACACACGCCGGTGTAGGCAGGTGAGCGGAGCCTCGTTGGTGCGCTGTGGCAGGCATGACGGGTCGGGGGACCAGCGACCCGGGGTGCAGCAGGCGCACAGGGACGCAGGCCCCACTGTGCTCGGCGCAGGAGTCGTGGCGGACCGAGAGCCGCCGCACTGGCAGACACGTTGTCCATTCCGAATGAGATCCACGCCCAGTGCGAAGGGGTTTTTGTTCACACCCCTACGCAGGCCTGGCGTACGCTGATCCAACCCACTACACATGCGCATGCAGGGGGGGACGTAATGTGCGACATTTCCGCATTCTGCCCCACTGCCTGTGGGGACATAGTAGCGTTCACTGGCCACTGCACTCCATGCACCAGCAGTTGATCTCCACATGGCCATTTCCGTGGTTTGCACTCTGTGGTCTGTCCGCACCTTCACGCCACACCTGGCATTGGGTGGGTTCACATTCCTTGATCACTTGCCGCTCTCGCACATGCCTGCTCCATGCCTCTCCTCGCATCCGGCTATTGTGTGTCTGCGGTGGCATGCCGTGGCTGGGCTGTGTGCATGGCAAGGCCAGCTTCACAATGGAGTCGTGTTGTCGTGTCTGGTCAGTTGGCATGTTGTGTGTCATGTTGAATGTAGTTGTGCTGCGTGTCCATTGCCGGTGTCGTGAGTTGCATGACTGTGGGCTGGAGGTGTGTGGTGTGTTCATTTTGGACTTAACAACGGGCACGGCATTTACATGGGTGCCATCCTGGGAGCGCTGGGTGATGCTGGACTGTCGGCAGGGGGCACGAGGGGTACATGTGTGCAGTTGATTGGCCCTGGCACGTGAGGGAATCCAGCTATGGCGTAGGGGCCTTGCTTGGTCTCCAGCAGCTCCTGCGCAGTGTGGGTGAGGTGGAGGTGCTGGGGTACCAGGCTGTTGTTGGCATCCAGGACAGGTGTGATGACCTTGTATGGGGCTGGCTGTGTGACTCCTCCGACTCTGGCAGTTGTGGGTTGGATGGTACCAGAGGCCGACATGTGCTGCGCAGCCGGCAGCTTTGTCTGCGGAGGGATGTTGGTAGTCCGCTGGGTTGGTACCGTCAGCAGGTGGGGGATGTGGGTCAGGATGCGGGGCATGGTTGTCCTTTTGGTCCTGTAGTGGGAAATGTCCTCCTCTGGCGTTGGGTCTGGATGGCAGGTGTGTTTCAGGTGGGTCCGCTGTCTTTGTGTACGCTGCCTCTGTGGTGTTCTTGGGAGGGCGGGGGGGTCCTGGGGGTGGTGGCGGGCCTGGGGTGGGTGGGGGTGGGTGTTGTGTCCCTCATGGGTCTCGGAGCTGCATGATGATTGTCTCCATGGCATCTGTGGGTCTTCGGGTGTGGCTCTTGGCTGGGCTCCCTTTGATGCTGCAGGTAGTCGTCCTGCTTAACACCAGCAAAAGGCAGGTGTTAAATCCCTGGTGCTAACGCGGCTTATCGCCTGTTTTTGGTTCTCATCGCAGATCTGGCAGTTTGTTGTGAAAGTGGTGTTGTGGTTTTTTCGTGTGTTTTGGCACGGGAACGCCTACTCTGCATCTCATTAGGGTTAGTTGGTGGTGTCCACCGTGGTGTTAAATTTTGGGGCAGTTATCGCGGGAATACTGGCGATGTCTGCGGTTGGCACCCGCTTGTGAATGGGGTGTTAAATCTATCTCCACTTTTGTTGAGTTAAGGTGGAGATAAATCGGAGATAAGTCCTTGTGAATATGCCCCTAGGAGTCTACCAGCGAGGCTCTGACGGACGCTGGGAACATTTGCCCCTTTTGTCTTTTTGCCATTGGCATTATTGCATTTCCTTTCCTCTGATTAAAATGTACCCATTTGGTCGGCCCATTACTGAGGAAGAGCGCCCGTTTGCGGCACCGCGTTTAGAGCGGTATGGATCTGATTGGTCTAGTTGGTCCACAAAAAGTAAAATAGTTTTTGTCACGATTGTTGTAATTTTCCTAATAATAGTTCTTGGTATAGCATGGTCCCTGGAGGAGAAACACCCAGTGCATTCCCTGGTTGGTACAACGCCTGTTCCCCCTGAACACATGTTTGTTACTTTGGCCCCCCCATAAAGGAGAACATCGCAAAACATATGTAGACAATGTATTTTTGCAAATGCTGCACCAAGCCCATGATACGTCTAATGTTACTAATAGGTGGATCTGTGGTCTACTCCCCTCAGTTACACATAAGAGTGATATTCTGCTGTCAATGCCATTGTCCTATCTGGGGAGCTGCGAGGGGTGGTATGAATTGTTTACTATGGTATACATTCATTATCATTCTTCTACTATGAATATGACATCTGCTGATTATCACACAGTGTTAGAATATATACGTGTCCACCAAGGGTTTACCTCAGGAGAACAAGGGACTCCTGATACATTGTCCCCGACAGCTTGTATGAACATATATGAGAGAGAGAAAAATGTAACATGAAATGTTGGATTTCCAGGGGTTCAATGTCACTGAATATTTTTGCTCCTTTCAAATGCGCAATATTACTCAGGATGAGGCAATGCCGGTGTCAGTAGTCAACACAACAGCTGGTTTCTGTGTTCGAGGACTTGGGAAGGTAAAAGTGGGAGAGAATAATTGCAACTATACATATACGTTGAGCACGAACAGTAGCCCGCCTTTGCTCCCACCGCATAATGTCTGCTTTGTTTGTGGGTCTCAAGCTTATGTTTGGCTCCGTAGGGGATGGTCAGGTATACGTTTCCTCTCTTTACTCCTTCCCCCAGTGTACATAGCACCGCCCAATTACCTTAAGGACCATCGATTGCAGCGTATGAGTGGCCATCTGTCCCCAATTAGAAGGGTTATTAATACAGAAGACATAGATCAGACAGACACCACTCTGCAGCAGTTCACAGATGCTATGAAGGGTATCTTACCCTTTTGGGGCCCTATGTCCAATAGCCTTAACATTCGTCGGCTCACCAGAGTTGTAGAAGGGGTCATTAATACCACAGCAGGAATTTTGACCAATATTACAGCTGAGCTCCAGGCTACGAGGCTTGTTGCTTTGCAGAACCGGATGGTGTTAGACGTCATCCTTGCTGACCGGGGAGGGGCCTGTTGCGTCATTGGCAGCAGCTGTTGCGTGTACATCCCAGACCAAGCCCCTAATGTATATGTTGCATAGGCTCGCATCTGACATCCACCAAGAGAATGGTACATGGACTCTTTCTGGTTGGTTCTGGGGCCTACTAGCATCCTGGGGTTGGGAGATTTTTATCTTCCTAGTAGCAATTGCTGGTATAATATTCACCTGTTGCCTGTGCATACATTGCCTTCTTGCTTGCTGTACTTACTGTGTAAAAACACTGACACCCAGACCGAAGGTTCCAGTGCATGACCAAAAGACAACGGCCATGATGATTGCAGGGTATTCAAGACCTGATGTCTATAGATGAAGGTATTTTTTAATATTGATAATGTGCGTATTAACATGTAATAGTAGTCTTCCTAATTTGCAAGAAGTTATTTGTCTCCTAACACTCGACAAAATTGTTAGTAAATGCTAAAAGGAGGGTCTGTCGGACTGAAAAATGCTTTTGGTCGGCTCCTTCTAGCATTGTGCGATTTAAGTTAGCATTTGCGGCACCATTTTGTATTCAGCCGCCATTTTGTATCCTGATCGAAACCCAGTTTCTGTCTCATTCTGTTTGCCTCAGCAGAAACAGTCTCAATGTTATTTCCCCTGTTCCTACAAGGTTGAGCTTTGCTGTGCTAATGAATAGACTGTTCATATTATTGCATACCTTTCCGTCTAGATAGGCTTGCTCCCACAGCTCAGAGCGGTGTGGGCAGGCAGAGTAACCTTGAAACTGAGATAGCATGTACCCGGTCTCAGGATGGTAGCTCATCCCTCTATGTCTCCTTTGTTCATTAGCTACTAACTGGAAAATTCCAGTTAGGGCGTGCCTTTTGGGGTATTGGAAATGTATATCTGGTATTACCATGTTGGCGAGGTTCAGTCCCTCTGCAGCAATCTAAGGAGGCTGGTCCGACCGGACTCCGCTCGAGCGCATTCTAATAAATAACTTTGGTTTGTATTCTCTACTGTCTGACCGACTCTTCATTTGTATGGAAGGCTGAGAGGTGGTCGCGAGTGACCCGGGTGGCCCTAATCGGGTCACTTCCTTCAAATTTCTCTGACAAAACACAAAGTGAAACCAAGGGGGGAGGATCGATCATTTGATAGGTCATTAGCTTTAATTTGGCATACACCTCCGCCAAAAATGTTGCCAACCTTGGACATAGCCAAGCGAGGTGTAGAAAGCCGGTGTCACTGCAGTGACACCTGCAGTTAGTTCTAAACCTCCTCCAGGAGGGGAGAGGATGTGGCTTAACCGCTAGAGCGGTCGACCTCGAAGCTGGGCAGTCACGCTCAACATCATGTGATTCTGGACAAATCACTTAATCTCCCCGTGCCTAACAAAATGAATGTGTCCGTCTGTAATGCAACTGGTGCTCATGTAGAGCGCTCTGATACCTTCGGGTCGAGTTTGCGCTTTATTACAACAAAAAAACAAACTATATCTCTCATACCAGCTGGGGCATAACACGACACTGAATGAATGTGAAATGAAAGAGACTATGTCCACTGTCAGGGAGATTTCTCTAGTCTGCGTGCAGCAGAAAACCCTCTGTTCATCCAAATGAGGAAGCCTAGACCTTTTCTCTGAGATGCACGTGTTACCACAGGGGGCTGGGTGGGGTGCTGACTGTACTCCTGGGTAAATACGAGACCTTAGATGGAGAGCCTTCAAATTCATTCATCTATGAATCCACCACACTGCATCGCCGGACGCAAACAATCACAATGCGCCCTATTATGATGTATGTGCTGCCTCCAAGGCATCCGCGAACTCGCGCTTCCCCCAGGGCAGCGCATACATGTGAAAACATGGAGCAGCTGCTCCGTGTTTTCACAGTGCAGGCAGCACCCGCCTGCACTTTTACAGGGTAATAGAGCTCCCCTTGCAGGCGGGTGCAGTCAGTGACTGCACCCACCTGCAAGGGGATGTCAGGGGGGTCCGTGGGACCCGCTTTACCCCATGCAGCGGGCTGCTCTCTGGAGGCGTGACTGACAGTGCGCCACCTTTTTAATGGCGCACTGTCAGTGCGACTCCTGAGGGCTGCTTTGACTCTGCGCCCGCGTCTGTAATATGGCACGGGGCAGAGTCAAAGAAATTCCCTCATTTGCATAGGGGACCGCCCCTATGCAAATGAGGGAGCACCCTCTGAAGGTAGCGCTGGCGTTTTAAGTGCGCCAGCGCTATCGGTATTATAGAAGGGGACGTGCAAGCGTCTGCGCCCCCTTCTATAATACCAGAGTGCCCCGGGGGCGCGCAAAGCGGGCGGAAATGCCCATTGCGCCCCCGGTGTACTTATTGTAATACGGCCCCTGGAGTCACCAAGCCAGGAATACAGAATTGTAGCGGGGATGCATCTGGTGGGTTCTTTCAGATTGTGGGCCCATTCTAAGGAGCCACGTAAAAGCGTGGTCATCTCAGAGTCCGTCCCTCCAGCACTCCCCAGCAATAACAGTATGAGCAGCTGCTCTGACAATAGTAGTGGTACCTGATGTACCACTATGAATATAGTAACAGTATCAAAAGTAGTAGCTGTAGCTCAACCCTTAGTAGCATTGAAGAATGACTAGATGTATCACTAGTACTAGTTGTAGAAATAGTAAAACCAGTAATATTAGTAACAACAGTAGCACTATTGCTTTCAGTAGTAGCAGCAGTAGTAAGAGGGGGAGTAATGGTAATAGCAGTAGTAGCAATGGGGTTAGGACTACAGGATGATCACTTAAGTTTTCACATAGGGAGAAGGGGCAGACTCAAAAATGGTATGTCTGGGGGTGGGTACAGTAGCAGAGGGCACAGGGTATGCACGTTTTTTATTAGAAAGTAAAAGAAAATTTTGACTATCGCCCTTCATTTCTATTTTTACAATTGCTTACTGAATATTTTCTCCTCCAGTGATATCACTTACTATTTCCAGTGTTGAAGAGTTTTCAAAATGGAGGTAAACTCAATGAAGAAAACGTCTGCAAAAACATGAAGCATTGGCAAAGCCAATTGGTCTCTGCAATGCCCGAGCTATTGGCTTTGTCAATCCGAATATCTTTTAGCCAAGTTGTCTAGCAGCACATCTGCTGTTCAGCATGGCTGAAAGTTACTGAAAGCCCAGAATCACAGGATGTTGAGTGGACACCAAGTCTCTTCGCCCCTCATGTTGAGTTTATTGTCCTGTCCCTCCTAAGACAAAAAAGCACTATGACATGGCCTGCGCTGGCCGCATCATAGCGCTTTTTTCAGTGACTTTTAGCCATTCTGTACAGCATATGTGCTGCTAGACAACATGACTGAAAGACATTCACATTGACAAGGCCAATAGCTCGGGCATTGCCAAGATCTATTGGCTTTGCAAATGCTTGTACTGTGTTGACGGGGTCTTGCTGAACAAATGTGCAAGTGATAGTAAGAAACAGTTGAGGAGTTTTGAAGTGAGGATGTGGTGTAATGGCCAGAGCTGCCGACAGGGGAACTGGGGAACCAGTTTCTAATCTCGGGGACGGCTGAACAATTTGTGATTCTGGGCAAATCACTTACGCTTCCCACTGACTACAACAATGAATGTGTTGTTGTGTAATGTAACTGGTGAGAACTTAAAGCGCTCGAATACCATTGGTTGGTGTTAGCACTATGGCAAGATGGAGGACAGAACAAGCGCTAAAAAAAAAACAGCAGCAGCAACGAGGGAGGTAGTGGGGTGGTGGGGCAAGCAGGGAATCAGGAGGGGATAGGGAAATGGGCAAGCAACGACGGTACAAAAAATCCTTAAATTGAAGCAGGATCAGCGTCAAAAATGAATGTGTCATTGTGTAATGTAACTCGTTAGCACTTAAAGCACTCCAATACCATCGGCTTGTGTACGTGCTATGGCAAGACGGACGACAAAGCAAGCGCTCCAATACCATCAGATCGTGCAAAATAAAAAATAAACAAGTGCTGTTTTTGTTTTAATAACTTTTTAGGAAATGCATTTGTTTATGTACACACACATGTATTTTAGTGGTATGTGTGTATGTGTGCAAGGAAGATGGCCTGAAAACACAGGTACGCCTATGGAGTGCTTGAAAATACAGAAAACAAGCATTGGCAAAGCCAATAGTTCCCAGCAATGCGAGAGCTATTGTCATTGTCAATGTTAATGTCTTTTGGCCGTTTGCAAGTCGTGTAAGGGGGGCATCGCCTGCAGCAGCGTGGGAAGTGGTAATGTAGCAGGGGCAGACGGAACTAGGCGCATGATTTGCAGCAGTCGAGGTGGGAGGTAAAGTGATGGGCTGGGAACAGCCGGCATCTCGCATTATTAGCACAAATGTAAAGCCAACCACACAAAAAACGCACCTATGCACAGATAGAGGCATTCACACACCCACGTACAGCCACTTGGATACAAACATCCATGCAAACATGTACACACACAGATACATGTACAAAGATGGAGACACACGACACGCCCATTAAAAAAAATGCATGGAAATTAGTTACAAGAAAGCAAAAGACACACAAATGATGGATGGAATGTGGAGCAAATCAAACAGTCGCTCCCAGTCAAGAGATCTGGGTTAAATCCATCGTTCTTCTGCTCAGACACGACTTTCTCACTTCCGCCGCCGCCAAAAAGACAGTCGCCCAGGGTGGACCGACCCCGTCCTGCCCTGGCTACGCCACTGTGCAAATCAGCCAAACTGCCAAGCCTGGTCCTCCCGGGACCAGAAACAAGCATCCTGGGACCAGTTTCGGGGTATCACCTCTCATCAGCCAGGCTAGCTTGAAAACAGTGTCACAGTGAGCTCGGGACCCACATCTGGGCATACCCTACGAACTTAGAGCGAGAAAGCAAAAGGCACGCTATAATGGACGGAATGCCCAGTCGTGGGTCCCGGGCAGTCTGTGATTGGTACATAATAAAAGGCCATTTTGCAGTCACAAAAGGGATGATTTTGCAAATCGAAACCTTTGCGACCACAAAATTCCTTAGTGCACCTGGCCGTACAATACCAGACTGTAAGCATTCCTATATTAAGCATTCCTATATTAAACATTCCTATATTAAACCTCATGTATACTGTATTACTTCCTCAAGGAAATCACGGGCCAGAGTCTAGGCAGAAGAACATCGGATAGCATCAACCTCTGAATACCATAACTAAGTCCATAACAGAGAACTTGGCATGTGCCAACTTGCGTCTTCTAAAAGAAGGAGGAGTAAACCATGAGGTAGCCCTTGGGCACTAAACATTGTCTTCAACTCAGCCTTGTATATCAACCAACAGTCGTAGCGTTTAGGAATTCTCAAGCCTCATCAGTCTGTGTGAAGTGAAAGATCATCCCATGTCACCCACAGGCTCACAGGGAACCAGAGGGTTGTCTCAAGTCCCTTCAATATCACATCCAGGGGCGTTGTGAGGCCCTCGATTTAGCAGCTACAGCGGGGGTGGAGTTCGTTATAGGTCTCTTCTGTCTGCAACTCGGCAGACAAAAGCTCATCATTAACTTTGGAATAAAGCTCAATAGAAGAGCAGCAGGAGCAAGGAAAAACGACAGTAGGGTAAACAGAACAGGGAAAGAAAGAAGGAATATTGGAAGTGAGGGTGAAAAGAAGGAAGTATGGATGAATGAGTGGGTGGATGAATGAGAATGTGGATGAACGAGTGGGTGAAAGGATGAGTAATTGATAGCTGGATGAACAGGCTGAAGCATGACAGGGTAAAGGGATGGGGGATGGATGAGTGAGTGAATGGATAGGTGGATGGACTGGTAAAAGAATGGCAGATTCTTCTGATGGGTAGATGAGTGAATGTATAAGTGGATGAACTGGTGAAAGGGTGGCAGAGTAAAAGGATGGATGGATGGATGGATAGGTGACAGAGTGGATGGATGGATGGCAGATTGTATGGCTGGATGGATGGATGGCAGATTTGTTGGGTGGATCGATGGATGGATAGAATGGTGAAAGATTGAATGACAGATGAAAGAATGAATGGATGGCAGAATGTAAAGGATAATGGAAGATGGATGGAAGGGTGAAAGAATGAATGGATAGATGCATATATAGAAAAGACAAGGAAGCTGTTCTAGCGAGAGTTCGGCTCGCTTTCTTCACTTGCTTGGTGGCATCGTGGCTTTAGTTCAAAGTGTGGGCTATTTTAATTTTCTGCCTACTCCCCTGATCATGTCCTTCTTTATCCCTTGCAGACCCTGACTTCTTTGGAGAATGGCCTGGTTTAAATCAGTGAGCGCATGTACCTTTGCTCTCCTCAACATAAGATCCATATTTCTTGTCTGTACTCTCAGTATCGGTGCCCGCTGGGTGCAGTTTGACGATGTCACCAGTGCTACCAGTGCCTTGGTCTGACCCTGTAGGCCTTCTCAAGGGAAGCCGGTGAGCCCTGTTAATCTTAACCTACATGCCATCCTTAGCACTCAAACACTTCTTTTATTTACCCTCTAGGCAGATGTTTTTAAATCTCTTGATTCATCATCAGAAGGCAAGGTGCGGGGATGTAACTTCATTCTATGAAATATGTTATTCTAGGGTCTAGGTGGGACAGGAAAGTAATAGAGCATTGTTCAAAATGAATCCTCTGGTTAGCTTCTAAAATGTGTTTCTCCTTCCCAGAAGTCAAAGTAGAGATTTGTTGGTCCAGGCTGTCCATCACGTTCTCATTGTGCTCCATGCTCCCCTTTAGGATGTCCAACACTCTCTACGAATGCCTAGTGTTTGGTTTCCACACACTGGCTTGGCTGCTGCAACTCTTTTAACGTTGACATCATTGCCAGATCACCCTGCGTCAGGCCTGACCAAGTAGCCATGTGCTTCTCTGACTCCCCCTCTCTAGTTTGCATGGTGGATTGGGATTCAATGGAAATGAAAACTCTCATGTCCTTTTGGGACTTTTGTTTCAACTCTTTTGGGGTCATTAACTGAATGCAGTAATGCACCTCTTTGGAGGTAAGGGCAGACCCACTGATGTTATGTGTTCCTCTTTAACGTGAATGAGATTACCTTCATCTACTCCAGTGTGATCTGAATCACTGTAACTCACCTCGCGGATTACTGCTGGTTCCTACCCCCCACCCTCCCAGGGGACGTGCTCTCCTGAGTCTTCTCTCCACCACAGCCTGCGGAGCTCAGGACTTCTTTTGGATGCTGGTACACTCGAGGACTCCATTATACCCTCCGCTCTATGTCTCCAGGTATCTCTCGGCCCCATTTATATTAGGAAACAACCATCATTTCTCTTTCTGGCCAATGTAGAGGACCAGGCTGCCTTTGGCTCACGGTGTGGCTGCAGTCCATTGAGCAGGTTCTGAGGGAGGCAGCATCTGCAGCGTGGAAACTCAACCCCGTCGCCTAACTTTTACTCCACCCTAAGCTCCAATTGCACCGCAAGTGAATATAGCCATGGTGGAGGACAAAAGAAACGCGGCACAGTTGTGGCGCCACTGGTCCCTCGCCTCAATCATAGTATTTTAGTTCGGGGTTCTGAAAACGACAGTAGATCCAGTGAAAATATTACCTCCTACTGCAGTTTAGTCAGTAGGTGATTACAGTCCTGTCTGCGTTGCTGTAAGCAAACAATAAAAATTTAAAAAATAAAATAGCTGGCAGACCGGAGGAAGAGCTGATATTATGTACCCTTCACCGTCTCTCCGTGAAAAAGTGGTGGTGTGTTATGTTATGTTATGTTAAATTGATTTTATAAGGCGCACAGCTACCCAACAAGGGTTTGCCAGTGCCAGCCTGAAGGAACAAAAGAATCGGAGTTTATTGGTTGAACAGCCAAGTTTTTAAACATTTGCGAAAGTTCACATATATTGTTTCATTATGGAGCGATATGGGGGGAGAGTTCCACAAGGTTGGGCCGAGACAAGCAAATGAACGACCACCCATCCGTGAGAGTTTAGCCCTGGGAACCAAGAATTTCCCCTGAGTAGTGGAACGTACAGACGTGGAGGTCGGTAAGGATGGACTAAGGCTTGCAAGTATTGAGGGGCGGTGCCAGACTTGATCTTAAACATGTAGCACAAGGCTTTAAATTTAACACGGCTTTCTACCTTGAGCCAGTGAAGATCTTGCAAAGAGCCAGAGATGGAAGCAGTTTTAGGGATCTGACAAAGTAATCTGGTGGCAGAGCTCTGCACCACCTGTAGACTCCGTATCACATCCTTATTTGCCCCCAAATAGAGGATGTTACCGTAGTCCAGTCTAGAAGTCACAAGCGCCTGGACTACGGTCCTTTGAGTGGAGCAGGGGAGCATCCAGATAATTTTTTTCAACCATTTCAAAATGGTGAAGCTAGTGGCTGCCACCTTCACTGCTTGCTGTCTCATTGATAATTGGTCATCAATGATGAATCTCAAATTGCGGACTTGGTGGGTGGGCTGGGGTAGGGCACCCATTTCGGCAGGCCAGTGCTGGGGGCCCCAAAGGTCTTTGTTTTTCCCCAAAATCAGGACCTCAGTCTTCTCGCCATTAAGTTTAAGTAGGTTGACTTGCATCCAAGATGCAATTTTCCTTAAACCGGTCTGAAGAACTGATGGTCCGGACATCTCTGCAGAAAGGGAGAAGATGATTTGGGTATCGTCCGCATAAGAGAAAAGGGACAGCCCGGCCTCCTCAGCAATTGCCGCCAAGGGTCTGGTATAAACATTAAATAGTAAAGGGCTAAGAATAGAGCCCTGGGGTACCCCATAAGGAGAAGAGTAAGTTTTGGAAGTGGCCATAGATGAGAAGACTTGGAATGTCCGATTGGAGAGAAAAGATGTAAGCCAGTCAAGCGCTGGACCAGAAATGCCAAGGGACTATAGGGATTTTATTAACACTTGTGAGACACCGTGTCAAACGCGGCGCTCAGATCTAGTAATATGAGGGCCACCGTGTCCCGGAAGTCCAAGCGATGTCGTAGCATTTCCGTGGCTCCAAGAAGAGTCGTCTCGGTCGAAAAACCGTCTCTAAAACCGGATTGAGAGGAGTGTAAGAAATTAGAAGATTCAACGAACTGGGTTAATTGTAAATTTATGTGCTTTTCCAGAATTTTGGAATAGATCGGAAGTAAAGAGATTGGCCTGAAGTTGGATGGCTGGGCAGGATCAGCATTAGCCTTCTTCAGGAGTGGAAGGACCATGGCGTGTTTCCAGTCAGGCGGAACAATAGCCTCCTGTAGGGAGGCATTAAGTAGCTCCATGATTAACATAAGAGACGGTAATTCAAGCTGCTGCAGCACAGCGGTAGGAAGGAGATCGCAAGGAGAGCCTGATTTAATGCTGCCTAGGATCTTCTTAAATGAATTAATGTCTAGGAGCAACCAAGATTCCAGTTTATTAGTGTATTCAACTGTACAAATAAACTCAGGGGTGGAGGCTTGCTGAGTAGAGGCAACTGACAGAGTATTGCATAATGTAGAGTGTATTTGCTTCACTTTGTTCAGGAAAAAATTAGCAAGGTTGTCACATTGCAGCCCATCTACAATGGGGGACGTGGGCTGAGTGTCAGAACCAGACAACCTTTTGACCATTGTAAATAAGGTGCGTGAACAGTTCTGCGCATTGGAAATAGTAGATGAAACAAAATCCGCACAAGCTGATTTACAGAGGGATTGGTAATCTTTTAAGGCCTTTTTATATTTGAGTTTGGAGTCAGGCGCATAGTTCCTCCTCCAGCGTCTTTCCAAAGCTTTGCATTTAGTTTTCTCAATTTTTAGTTTCTCTGTGAACCAAGGGGCAGGGGGCGATGATTATATGACCTTTTAATTGAGGGTGGAAGGCAATCATTAATTGCTTTAAGAATCCAATTGTGGATTGTGCCCTGAGAGGTGGTCGACATTTGATGAATGGTGGGGACACTATTAGACAGGAGTTTATTGAAAAGTTCCATATCCAATTTGCCCCAATTCCTAGATTTTTCCTGAGTTCCAGATACAGCTGTAGACAGATTCACCGGAACTGTACAATGAAAGTTGACTGCAAAATGGTCTGACCAGCATAAGGGAAAAGCAGGCGGCCATTGAATGTTAGATAGACTGGAGAAGATGGGATCCAGTAAATGGCCTGCCGTGTGAGTGGGGCCAGTGTTGCAAAGCAACAAATTCATCGCTGCAAGATCAGAGATCAGCGTACTGCTGATTGTACATTCAGGGTTATCGAGATGAAGATTAAGATCACCCAGAATGGTAAAGTTGGCCGCTTTAAGAAGGTGAGGAGTGATTAAATCCGGAAATGAGGAAGCCCAGGGGCCAGTCGACCCAGGGGGACGGTAAATAAGTATATCGGAAAAGGTGAATTGAGAGGTCAAAGCAAGTTTGAATAAGGCCGCCTCACAACCCATGAAAGGCAGCTCTTCCAATTTTCATGAGTAGGATTTATTAAAAATTATAGCAATACCTCCCCTTTCCTAAGATCTCTATCCTTCCTAGCTATGGCGTAATTAGGTGGTAACGCGGAGGCTACATCTGGACCCGAGCTCGTATGCAGCCATGTTTCAGTCAAAAAGATGGCATCTGGCTGTTCACTACTTAAGAGGTCGAAAATGTCCGCCTTGTGTTTAGGGAGGGAACGACAGTTAATGTTCCAGAAAGTAAAATCCTTGTTAGGCGAGTTGCTGCATTGGGAAAAGCGGTTATCCTGTGGGAAAGTGACAGTATCAGAGGTTGAATTGCTCTGCTCTCTAGAGGGCGCTATACAAAAAGTAAAATTGCAATAAGAACAGCTAGTAGCATCGTCCAAAAGGTGAAGTATGTTACACTCGGAGTGGGGAATACTACGATATTTCAGCAACTGCTCAGAAGAATAACATGTTAAGTTTTCTGAATTTTCAAAAATTTGGCCAGGGATCATGGCCCCTGGTCCCGCCTGGGCACGGACGGGCGCAGACAGGCTTGCCTTTGGTGCGCCTTAGGCGCGCCCGCTGCGCGTGTCCGCTCACTGCCCATTTAAATAGTAGATGAGGCAGGGCGGCGTGCAGCCACTAGTGCGCTCAACTCGAAAAACGTGTTGCAAGAATAAGATGGCCGCCGCGGGAGTTCGGCCGCGATCGAGTGCCGTTAACTGAGTATAACACACTCAGAACCAAAAACAACAATTCACAGCATTAAAAAACAATTTAATAAAACGATATCATCAGGGTCTTTAAAAACGGATTAGCAAGTCAAGCAGCAGTTCATACAAAGACATTAGTGCAAAATGGCAAGTAGTGCAAAAACAGCAAAAAAAGGAACCTGTCAGGCGCTGCGCGTCCGCTCACTGCCCATTTAAATAGTAAATGAGGCAGGGTGGCGTGCAGCCACTAGTGCGCTCAACTCGAAAAACGCGTGGCAAAAATAAGATGGCCGCCGCGGGAGTTCGGCCTCGATCGAATGCCGTTAACTGAGTATAACACACTCAGAACCGAAAACAACAATTCACAGCATTAAAAAACAATTTAATAAAACGATATCATCAGGGTCTTTAAAAACGGATTAGCAAGTCAAGCAGCAGTTCATACAAAGAAATTAGTGCAAATGGCAAGTAGTGCAAAAACAGCAAAAATAGGAACCTGTGTGATCTTCTCTTCCCTCTTATTCCCCATTCTTCCATGCAAGGTGCCCTCCACTCGTGTAGCGTGTTCTTACATGGTGTCCTCTCTCTCCCCTTTTAGCTCGCCATTTGTCCTGTCCTGTTTGGGGACATGATGACATCAGCAGTGGAGACTAGACCGCAGCTACTGTCCCTTCCGTCCTCAACTTCCCCATGAAGAGGTGAAGGAAGAGCCACCACCGGACTATAGCCCAGCAGCCAAAAAGAGAGCATTGCAAGCAGGGCATGAGCAGAACAAGGAGGAGGCGTACATTTCTGGGCAAAAGAAATGCTGGATGGAGAATAAAAATATAGAAGAGAGCTGGGAAAACTAC
Organism: Calotriton arnoldi; assembly: GCA_963921515.1. NCBI lineage: Eukaryota > Metazoa > Chordata > Amphibia > Caudata > Salamandridae > Calotriton > Calotriton arnoldi. The sequence goes on from CAWUFW010001637.1 coordinate 623,807, forward strand.
AGAGTGAGAAAATGGCGGCTGGGGGGAATGCACAAAAAACAAAACAAAAACATACCTAATCGCTGCTGCGTCTCTTCAGTCTCTCCTCCACGTCAGAACTCAGCCGGGACAGGAACCAGAAAGCACCCAGGCTCCCCTGACCATTCACAACACTGCAATGCAGCGTTGTGATTGGTCTGAGCGCCGTGGTTCGGGGCTCAGCCCGGGAGTGGGAGCCTGGGCATGTTCTCCACACAGGCTGTAATGCAGCCTGCGTGGAGAACATGCAAAGTGCGCATGACTGTTTGGCTGGCCCGAGAGGGCCGGCCAAGCATTCATGCGCACTTGGAGTGGGCAAACCACTCCTCCACTACCCTGCTCTGAGAGCACAGCAGCCCGCCCACCCCGGCCGCAAAGCAGCAGGAGCAAATAAAATGATAATAACATTCAGTTATTATCATTTTATTTTTCCTTTAGTTACACTGCTTAAAAGCAATGGGGCGACGTTCCTCCGCCTTAGCGGAGCAGCCGCCACTGTCAAAAATATCAACCTTTCCATAACATTGCAAGGTAAGTTTACGTAAGTGGATCCAGGGTTAGGAACAGTAAATATATGCTTACTCGTTGTGTAGGCCCAGATCTTGTTTGGAACAAATAACACAGTCGAAAGGTAGATTTAGGTCACACAGTAGTACGGCAGCTGATTTCAACTCAGGAAGCTTGAGGTTGGTCAATATCCATTACTTAGATCCCAGGCACAAGGAAACCTTACAGGGACCACAATGTACCAGAGCGACGGTGTCAGACGATTACATGAATATAGAACGGGTTTGTTCAGAGCTCTAACCAGAAAGCGAACAAAACAACACAGGGTAATTCCTCTGGTTCAAGAAGGTTAATAAAGGCAGAACCAGAGTATGAGCGGATCTGCAGGCAGCACAGCTTAATGAATGGCAGGATTAGAGGATCCTAACATTATTGCTCATAAGTGGTATCAGTACCAAACAATAGGGAAACACTTGTTTTCGTTGTCTAAAAAAATAAGTACATGTAAACTCTAAAACAATACAGTGATTTGTATTTCATTCCCCAAAACATTCGCCTCTTAGCTTCAAAAGTTTGAAAAGAGGGATGTGGATTGTCAGAAAATTAGACAGATTTTTCAAATCCATCATAATGCAGTAGCCAGAATAGATTCTAAAACACACACAATTGAGAAAAATAAATATACAAGGTTTACAACTCGACAAGGTATAGATTATTTAAATATTACGTTGAATGCATTGAAACAAAATAGCAGCTCGCAAATTGACGGCCCCCGGGGGAAGTGAAGGTCGCAGACCAGTCTTCCCCCGGGGCAATTCGCGCAATGGCCGGAAGGACAAGGTGGGGAGGGATTAGAAGGTTAAGGGAAGGGCGGGAGTTGGGAGGGTATAAAGGTGTCAGGAGAGGAGGATCCGGCCTCTTCCTGACACCTTGGCACCACCGGGAGGGCAGACAAAAAGTTAGTGAGCTGATTAGTGCAGGTTAGTTGGGTCCCTTGTCTAGTGGTAGTGGGATTTCATAGGTCGACATGGGTGTCCAGGGTTGTTAGGATCGGGGGCGTACCCCTGGGTACTGGGTGTCTAGGGCAAGTGCGGTGAGGCATCGTGTGGGCCATGCCTGGATCCCTTAGGCCGGGTATTAGATTAGGCTGGGGGGGGCACCCGGTGGGCTGCGGTAGCGGCATGTGTGCAGAGCGTTGCAACGCATGTCTGTAGGCTCGGGCGGGGGCTCCCGGTGGGCTGCGGTAGCGGCATGTGTGAGGTCTTTAGGCTGGGGGGGCGCCAGTGGCAGGACGCGCGGGGCTACGTGTGGAGGCGGGTTTAGAGCCTGCCCGCATTGGCCTGCGTCAGAGGGCTGAGCCACGATGCGCACCCGGTGGGGGCTGCGTTAGCGGTTGCAGCTCACCAAAGGAATCTGCCGCACGCTTATTGAGGTCTGCAGGCAGGGGGGTGGGGTCGCGTCTGGCCAGCGGCAGGAATCACCCGGGTGACGTGCGGAGGCGGGGTAATGAGCCAGACCGCACGGCTTCATTAATGTACTCTGCCGTGATGTTTAGCGGGGGAGGAGGCGGCGCCAGGTTCCGGCGCCACAGCGTGGCTGTCGGCGCGCCCCAGTAAAGAGGGAGCCCTTTCAGGATGGCGGGCTGCGGGCCCCTCCCCATGAGATGCCCACCCGGGAGCAGGTGCCAGGAGGGCTCGGCAGACAGACCGGCCCACATATTTATCAAGCCTAGAAGGGCGGGGGGGTCCGAATGGGGAGGAGGATGTTGTGACAGTCCAAGTCACAGCTGTCAGCATATATAACAAGAGGGCTCTGCTGAGCCAGGGAGGGCAAGATAGGTGCCATGAGCACGATTTTCCTGCTTGGGGGGGGGTACGTGCCGGGAGCACCAGGTGGCAGTTCCTTGTGGGGAGAGTAGTGGCTCCTCCCCCACCAGCCTGCGCGGCACATACGGGGACCGGGGCTGCAGGGGGGTCTTGGGGTTTTATGCAAATAGCCAGCCCCTAGAGAAGGTGAGAGGGACTGCCAGCACAGCATTGAGGCCCGGTGGTGCACAGGACCCACCAGGTTGGATCGGCCTGGTGGGGGGGGATCAGGACCGGCGGGTGAGGCCGGCAGGAAAGGGGTGATGCCAGCGGGGCGCACGACGGCCCCCGGGACGCTGGCCAAAAGCAGTAGGGGGGTCCACGGCGGCCTACCCTCCAACGAGGGATCACGCAGAGTATCCTACCACGTGGTGAATGCATTTGAGAAGGATGGCATGGATGGTGAGCGGTTAAAGAGGGGGAGTGTGACGGGGTGCGAGGGGGATGGGGAGTGTTGCATGGTAGGGGCAGCGCGAGGAGGCACGGTGGTGTAGTGGTAGGGCTCTGACGCCTGATACACTGGTGACGGCTTGCGAGTCCTGGTGTTGCGTGAAGTCGTGGTGCGAGGTGATTTACTGATGTGGGGGTGCGACTGAGTGGGGTTTTTTCAGGGGTGGATATGTGGGGGTGGGGGGGTCAGGTAACCAGACAGTTTGGTGTTTTACAGGAGGCATCTGAGGCCTAAGTCGGAGCAGAGGACGAGGACCATAAGGGAACAGTGGCTCCGGGCCAGGAAGGGGAGGTCCCAGACGGACTCTCAGGTAAAGACATAAGGCAGACGTCATGGGAAGAGGGACACAAGGATTGAAGGAATTCCTGCTGGTCGGCAGTTTGCTGTAGGGGGTGGGGTGAGAGCTTTGGGGGAGTAACAGGCTCAAAGGCGGCGCCTGCTTGAGGGGCGAAAGAGAAAGTGGAGCCAAAAGGCTCGGTTGGGATGGTGTCCAGACGTACAAGGTGGAAACGCCAGAGAAGAAGAGGAAATTACTTGGGCAAACATCAGGAATTGCCATGCTGGAAGGGAGTGACAAGGGGGCCGAGGGTGCCTGTTGCCATGAAAAAGGACATCGGGGTGTCAAACAATTTGTGCCAGCATATTACAGGGTGAGACTTGGGGGCAGGGCAATGGCCTGGTTGACGTTTAGGGAGCAATAGCTGACTGGCACGAATGATGAGGGATGGTTTTTCACCTGGCGGGGAAAATGTGGGATGAGGGCCAGGGTCTGTCCCAGTGGGGCTAAATCACAGGGGACCTGGAGCGGGACCACGGTACGCGCTGGAGAGCATTGACGGAACACACAGCCTCCACTCAAATCAACGGCAGGGGCGGGCTAGTGACTTCTCGGCCTTGACGGGGGATCACTTACATGGCGCGGACAGTCTGAATTGGGGTGCGGGGGATCGGTTGCCTTTGTAACGTCAGGAAGTCAGGGCAGGTCACCATGGGGACGGGGAGGCCTGCGACAGAAAACCAGGGAAGTTAAGACTGACGGGCTCAAGGAAGGAGGTGAGACATCTACTTGCGCGAGGTCACGTTTCGCCCCCTGGAGGACCAGGTGAAGGCCAATCAGGGATGGGGGGGGGTAGTCCGGGTTTCATAGGCCCTTACCCGGTTTATTGGAGGCCATGGGCCCATGGTCCTCGATATATCCAGACCAGGAAGCTGGTGCTATGGCACTGGAAAAGGGGGGGTTACCGGACGGGGTTCGTATAACAGCAAGTCCACAGGGGCCTAGAAAGGCGGACAACCTGGAGTAGGTTGCTTACTGCGACGGTTGGCAGACTATGGGGGAAAGAAGACTGTGAGAAAGGAGTGCTGGTCCGGTACGTTGGCCCCCCCTTAAGGGAGGACCTGGCAAAGTTCGGCTGCAAGGACGGCGCCGACGAATGGTGTCGGGGGATCTCATGGGATGCACAACTCATCTGGGGAAGGAAACGGGAAAGCAACGAGTGGGGAGCAGCGGAACTCCTCAGGGTGCGGGGTGCCTCGGTGGATGAGGACATCTGAAAGGGGGGAAAAGGTGTGGGTCAAGGGATATAATGGTGTTGTATACCGTTGAGTGGGCTCGGTTGATTATACTGAGACACGCACGGGGTCTCGCTTGGTAGGCATTTAGTGTGGGCATACAGGGATGGGCTAGGACTAGCCTGGGGGTCGGGCAAGTATGGGGGCACCTTGGCTAACAAGTTAAGCTCACTGTGTGGGGGGTTGTTGGTGTCACAAAGTGCAGTGGGTATCCGGGGTGTCGCAGTAATTAGGCGCCAACAGTGAGCAACGGGATGGGGGCATATATATAGGTTAGCACTTGCCTGGGGGCCGGGCAGGGTGGGGGCACCTGGTCCGTGACATTGTAGCAGACTCAGTGGGGTTTTAGTGGCATGAGGAGCAGTGGGCGCTGGGGGCGTAGCAGTAAATAGGCGCAAAGGGTGCGAAAGACAGGGAGCCTGCGGGGTAGGCGAAGGGACTGGTCACCACTTCGGACGTTTTAACAGGTTGAGAGGCCGTGGTGCCGAACGAAACTGTTGGGCTCAGTGCAGTCTGGGTGGATATGTGCCGTGGGCACTGTTCCAAAGGGGAGTGCGATTGTGAGAAGGGAAGAGGGGTGAGGATTGCGCGAAGAAGAGCGGATTTGGGGCGTGGGAACAGTGAGATGGATTGCAGGGGTGTCATAAGAGGTTGCGTAAGGGGGACGTGTTTTGGCAGATGCAAGTGGTAGATGCAATAAGAATGTGTGGAGTAAGGAGTTGCGGGGAAGATCGAGGATCTATGGCGCGTAGGCCGTTCGGCATGGGTCGAATCGAAGAACGTATGGCAATTTTCACAGGGTTGGTGGAGCTGGATGCCTGGAGAATGCGAAACTGGGGAACGAGACGTTATGGTTCACTACGGAGAGCGGGCAATGTGGGACTGGCTGATATGAAAGGGAATTTTGTGAGTGAGCCTACCGTGTGTGTGGCGGCAAGCGTAGGGGGTGTTTTTTGGACGGAGCGGTGTTGGCTCTTTTTGAGGCCGAGGTACGGATGGGGAGGTGTGCTTGGGGCGAGGACAATTGGGGATGGTGGAGTGTAATTTGGAGGCAACGACTCGGGAAAGTGAGCATGGTATAGAAGGGGAAGACAGCAGAGGGTTTGATATGAATGGCGTGGTGTCAAGACGGGGAAGGCTTTCGAACGGGGATTTGTTTTCCCGAAAAGGGAAGGGTAGAGTGACGGCTTTCCGGCCATTATGGGGCTTATGCAACGGACATGTGGCATAGGAGGGGGGCTGTAGCCGCGACGGGGTCAGGATGGACCATGGGGGGGGGAGTTGACGGTTGGGGAGAAGGGAGTACGTCAATGGGTAGGTGAAGCTCTAGGTATTGAAAGGGGTTTCCGAGGTTGGGTTTGGAACAAATGGGGCTAGGGGCTATGGAATGGGGAAGGATTTCGTACAGGACTAATTATTCTTTTTCTACTACAGGATGCGGGGGTAAACCGGAACCAGGACGGTTACCGGGATAGGTGGCCACTCTCTCATGCATTGGGGAAGCAAAGGATGCGGATTAGCAGGTGTACGGCCGTACCCGGGCTGGGGGAGACAGCCACCAGGATGGAACGTGCTGGGGTAAAGGTGGACTGCAATGGGGGACGTTGTGGCCAATATGGATGGAACGGGGTCAACAAGGAGTTGCCCAGATATGGAGTTATATGTGGGGGACAAGGTATTCGGGAGTATGTCAGGTCTGACACTACTCTAAGATACATGCAAATGGGATTGTGGTTCGATAAAAAGGGAACTGTCGGATATTTGGTAAGTTGAATAAATTGTGCCTCGCAGAGGAGGGAACGGGAGACTCGAGCATGCATCAAGGGAAAAGGCCCGCTGGAAACGGGAGAGATGTATGGAGGAACAAGTGATATTGTTCAACGATAGTGTGTACCTTTCGCGGCAGGGACTGTCACAGAAGTATTGTGGGAAAGCAGGGGCAATTATGTGGTGGAAGGTAATCCACATGGTGCCGCAGGGTCGGCTGAAGGGGGGCGAAAGATGCACACGAGCTAGGGTTGGGGCAGGTAACTGCCCTACGGGGGTTCCCTGGTTGGCGGTACTTTGGAGGGGTGGTGGGTCACATACGGGCGGATCCACCCCTCGGGGGGGAGAACGGTACACAGGTGACTGATAGCGGGGCGCGGGAGGCAATGAGCAACGAAGGAAATTCAACAGAGGATGCTTGGAGGGCAAGTGAAGGTGAGAATGGGGAGAGGAAGGAGGTCACCGAGTGAATGGGGAAGAGTCAAACAGGTGAGATGGTTTGGAGAAGGCTGAAGGGAGAATGAGTCGTTATGGGATGGGAAAAGTATTATTGATTGCATTTATGTACTGTTAATAAAGTCTAAATGATTGCAACCTTGTCCTAATAAAATGGCCTTTTACGCTTCAAGTAACAGCGAGGAGTGTAGTTATTGAGTGATGACGGCCCCCGGGGGAAGTGAAGGTCGCAGACCAGTCTTCCCCCGGAGCAATTCGCGCAATGGCCGGAAGGACAAGGTGGGGAGGGATTAGAAGGTTAAGGGAAGGGGCGGGAGTTGGGAGTTGGGAGGGTATAAAGGTGTCAGGAGAGGAGGATCCGGCCTCTTCCTGACACCTTAGCACCACCGGGAGGACAGACAAAAAGTTAGTCCACCCACCCACCCTACAAGTTATAGGCGGGGAACTGGGGGTGGATTGGTCTTAGTCTGCCAGTTTAGGGCAGGTTGCAGAGGAGCGTGGTTACGGTACTTTGGAGGGGTGGTGAGTCACATACGGGTGGATCCACCCCTCGCGGGTGGAGAACGGTACACAAGTGACTGATAGCGGGGCGCGGGAGGCAATGAGCAATGAAGGAAATTCAACAGAGGATGCTTGGAGGGCAAGTGAAGGTGAGAATGGGGAGAGGAAGGAGGTCACCGAGTGAATGGGGAAGAGTCAAACAGGTGAGATGGTTTGGAGAAGGCTGAAGGGAGAATGAGTCGTTATGGGATGGGAAAAGTATTATTGATTGCATTTATGTACTGTTAATAAAGTCTAAATGATTGCAACCTTGTCCTAATAAAATGGCCTTTTACGCTTCAAGTAACAGCGTGGAGTGTAGTTATTGCGCGATATTCACCTAACCTTTTTGTATCAAAAATAGTAATGTCGATTTTAATTGCCCAATAGTGTAATTTATGATAGGTAACCGAACGTCAACAACCCTCCAAGCACCTTCAAGCAAATCCTCTATTGCACCCCTCCCCATCTCACAGTCACCACAAACAGTGGTGTAATACAAAATGATGCCCCCCCACCCGACAGGATGTGATGAGGGGCCCCTGAGTCTCCCAAATTTCATAAATATTAATTGGCTTTGTACTGAATGTCCCGCCCTGAAGGATTGGGGGCTCTCATAAAAGTTCCCACCCCTCCCCCCTGCAACCAGGGGCTGCAGGAGCCTACTTTACCACCCTGGACACGAACCGCCAGTTCTTGGCCACCCAGGGAAACGTTTTCAATTGCTTGAATTATGGGTTCTGAAGGAGATTGTTACGTTATCCTTTGACGGTTTACCACTTTTATCGTCCGCCATTTTGTTGTCTCTGGTTTCTTCTTGATTGAAGCCAATTTTCAGCATGCACCTCAGAGATACGTGCCCAAAGCAATTGAAAACGTATCCTAGCAATAATGACATTCAGATCTTTTATTTACATATAAAACAAAACAAAAATTCAATCTGCATTGTTTGTGTTGCAAGCTGCAGTTAATCATAAATGCTCATTGCCACTTCATTTATGGGTAATCCATTCTGGCAAATTAGAGTTCATCCTTTTATTGTGCGCTTGCCTTGTCAAGCCAACATATATAATATAAATGGAAGTAAATCAAGTCAGACATAATTGCCACTTATGATGTAATTGCTGTAAGAGAAGCCCTGTCTGGGTAAAATCTCATTCGTTTTACCGTTCAAATTTAATCTGTAGGAATTGCTTTTTTACCTTTGATTTTGAAGAATAAAGCTTTCCAAAATGTTGTATTTAATTTATAGGCTTTCTTGACCCAAATGCAGTATTTCATTTTCCTATCTAAATCCCGCTAAAATGCCATTAGTCATCTATTTGTGAAAACTCATTCTGGCAAAACAGTTTCTTTCATTTTTTATGAGGAACAAGTTCAACAAACAAGGTCGTTTGTGAGGTCTAAATTATGAAATCGTCTAAAAATGTAATTTTCATTTTTTCTCCAAGTAAATATGAACTACAAAAGAAAGCACGGGGCAGCTGCCAAATTCTTTTGCCTTTGAAATATTCCCTACTGCAGAACAACTATGTACTCGTTTTTAACTCACACAGAAAATAAGCAGTGCCAACTTTAATACAGCTTTTGCAGCCTGCAGAAACCCATGTGCCAAAACTAATCTTGGACTGAGTTAAGAAACAAGAGGAATGAAACGGGGAATTCCAGGATCCTACTGAGTGCAGGAACAAAGCAGAAATATGCAAGTGATTTAAATCACAGACCAGCGTGATCACAAATAATGATACAGTCTATTTAACAAGGCCAAGTAAAACATTTTGGGGGGCTCTCAAAGACTGTAACATGCTGGCATTGGGAACACAACAAAAATTGCTTGCTTGAGACCTGCAGCTAAATTGTCAGGTAATCACAGTGTAAGGACCCGATTCACAAATATTTTGCTATGAGTAGGTGTGATTTACTCTTGCAGCAGTCCTGGCTGATAGTGGCATAGCAAAGGGCCCGAAAGCAAACAAGGACATTGCCTGCGTACCCCCGGTTGGATAGTGAAAGACACATTGGGGGATATTCTCAAGAACGTGCAATAAACATCGCCAAAATAGGTTAACGCAAGATTTCATATCGCCGTCTATCGCAGGAAAATAACTCCGGTTTAACGTCGTATTCTCAACACGGCGGTAACATGCGATAGTCTCCCGATAACGCCTCAAATGTCAGCGATAACATTACCGGGACGGCGATGAAAATCCAAACCCGAACGTGAAAAAAGTTGCGATGGGCCCAACCGCGATAAGACAATCAGCGAAAAGCAGCGCCAGGCCTGCAAATCACACACGTCAGGCGGGAAAAATCACTACAAAAGCAGAAAAAAAAAAACACAAACAAAAACCAAACTACAGCGAAGCACAATGGAGACAGCCGGAGCAGGTGCAGAGGACGGCCAGAACCCCACAGGCCCCCAGGAGGAGCAGCCTGGGACCTCGGGGCCAGGGAAGGGCAAGGACAAGAAGAAGAGGAAGATGCGGTTCAGTCTGCAGGAAAACAGGATCCTGATCACGGAGGTGGTAGAACACCATCAACAACTGTTCGTCACCTCCACTGTGTCATTGGCAACAAAAAATGCAACATGGCAGTCCATCCTGGACAAGCTGAATGCAGCCGGAGTGCTGAGGAGGACAATGGAAGAGCTCAAGAGGCGCTGGAATGATGTGAAGCGCAAGACCAAGCAGAAACTTGCCAACAACCAGAAGGCAGCAATGCAGACTGGAGGTGGGAGTCCAGCGCCACAGGAGGAGCTGGATGAGATGGAGGAAATGGTGGCCACAGTCATCAGTGGGGAGACGGTGGCAGGAGTTGGGGGACCAGACACTGCTCAACATGACCTGACGCAACAGGGTGAGTAACCACCAGGGACTGGGGGGGCGGGGGGATGGGCACAATGACACACATGCACAATCAAGCGGAGCACAGTGCACACCCACAATGACTCTGGATCATGTCCCTGATCCCCTTGGCACACTGCAGCACACCTAGAAACAGCAAGTAGGCCCCCGTCGACTATGTGCCCAGAGGGGGGCCTTCCCACACATCACCAATCTCACAACCAACCCATGCACATGTGCTGAACCCAGCAAAGCTGCGGGTCCGTGAGCCACACTGACAATGCAAGCAGGGCCGGACTGGCTACCGGGCGTTTTGGAATGCTGCCAAGCTGGGGGCTGATTTCGTTGATGGGGACCTGCGTGTGCTGAACGAAATTCGGTTTGCTTTGTTTATTTCGAAGCACACGCAGGGCTCCATCAACGAAATTAGCCCCCACCGCAGTGACATCAGCCCCCAGCTCGGCAGCATTCCAAAACGCCCGGTAGCCAGTCTGGCCCTGACTGCAAGTGACACTGCATGACGATTAGCATGGCTGCAGTCCGATCATCATGACATGGTGCACGCCACCACACTGAGGTGGCTGAGTGTGGACCACATCCGTAAAGGAGCAGGTCACACTCTGACACATCCACCTGCCCAAACAACCCCTGACGTCAACAACACATCTGCGGACAAACCATGCCCCAGAGTCCCAACTCCCACCAAGACCCAAATTCACCCAAGTCTGCAACATCTCAGTACTGTATGGGCACAGAAGTCAAAGGCACACTGCCTGAAAGGGATAAGGGGCAGCAAAATCAGAGCTGCAGGGGCGACTCTCCCAAAATGCAGCACACACACATGACATTCAGAGCACATCAGCATTGACAACAATGTGGTACAAACTGCAACACGTTTACAACAGGACAGAGGACACAACAGGTGCCGCTTGTGTGTAGAAACTGGCCAATCACATTTGGCATAGCAGGGAAATGTGAGATGTCAATGTACTAGTACAAACACACATCCGTGATGTCGTCGAAATGTCCACTGTCTCGCATCAAATAGGCAGCTCCTCCCAAACAGTCACAATGTACATTGGCATGCAGTTTGTATGTAAACTTGTACAATGCGTCAACATACATGTGAACACAATATCAAACTGCACCTCCCCTTCACATTGCAGAGGGAAAACCAACACCTCCTGCAGAGCAGACCCAACAGCTCTTCACTGATGACGAAGAGGACCTCCACACCTTCGACACTGACGCCCTCCAAGAGCTCATGGACAGCTACGGCACCTCACCTCCAGGAGCAGGGCAGCCCAGCTGCATCAAGGAGACCCCACCCCCTGCACAGACCACACAGCAGGAAGCACCAACCACCCCGGCTGTCTCCCAGGACCCCCACGGACAACACATGGCCTTCCAACGCCGTGTGTTAGAGGTCCAGGAGAAGATGGCTGATCAGGTGCGGGTGGGGTTCAACCTCATGGCAGCCAAACTTGATGCCATACATGGGTGTCTGAGTACCATCAGGGACCACTTACAGTCCCTAACGGACACCCACAGTCCGCTCCATGCTCTCCAACGATCCATGGCTGACATCGCTGGAGTCATGATACTGAGACAAGAACAACTGTCCAGTCAGAGTGGCTCCAGCGATGTCAGCTGGGAGTTGGGACAGATGCGGGGCTCATGGAGAACATGGAGCGGATGACGGCGGTGGGAATGGCTGCCACGGCTGCACACCAGCGAGATGTGGCTGGGACCTTCCATGCCCTGCAGCACATCGTCATGGCATTGCTGCCTCAAGGCCTTGCGCAGATGAATGCTGCTGCTGCTTCTACATCCACATCTCCGCCCCCTGATGTGTCAGTGCCTCACATTGCGGCAGGCAATCCACCACCGCCCACGTGTGAGGCACATGTGACATCAGAGGACGAAGATGCGGGTGAATCAACCTTACTGGTAAGGAGGAGGCAGTAGCATTCATCTCCGCCATATGGCCTGTTTCTGCTTGGTTCAGCCCTTTGCATAATCACCTTCCACTGTCCCCCGATACACTCTACGACACTCATCTTGGACCTCGACATGGACTGCCATTTTCTGTTTGGTTACCAATGACACAGCGATCAGACTGCGGACTGAACTCTTCCTCTTCCGATGTACTTGTCATTCCCTGAAGGACTCTGGCTGACCCTCCATGGGCCAATAATGTGAAGTGGGGTTTGCATGGCCCTGTACTGCTCCAGCTGCAACACTCCACTGGATGTGAATTAAACATTCAGAATCGCACAGATGTGTCATGCCTTTGATCATTCAAGTATGAGAGTATGGATGAATGTAGGGTCAGTGATTCCCCCTTACGTCCATGTTGCTCATGTCGTGGGACTTGAGTCACAGGGTGCAACATTGCCGATTGCGTTCTGGGTGGCGTAGACACTACAACAGCGACACAAGCATCAGTTACTTCCATGTCCAGCCCAGAACTGAAGCACGCCCAAAGCCCCGGGCTCATTGTTCTCACCCCTACGCTGGCCTGTCATACGCCAGGCCCGTCCACTCCACTTACGCTCAGAGGGGGGGACGACAAAGCTACATGTCCCAGGTCTTCCCTGTAGTGATCTGATGATCACTGGTCTAGTTGTCAGCATGCCACAGCCACTCCCTGAGGGCTGGTTCACACCCACCCCACACCCATCCAGCACAGGCGTCACAGGACATGTGACCCTGCCAATAAAAGGGGCCTAGCACGTCACATTCCCCACTGCCGGAGATGACATGATGGCGTCCGCACCACGCGACCCAATCATGAAGGGTCCATGACTTGTGGTGCACTGAGTTGGTGGCACCCGCTGCACTGCGGCCCGCACGGGCCTAACGCCACGTGACAATGACTTGCGTTGCACAGGGACAGTGGCACCAGCTGCACTGCAGCCCGCACGGGCCTACCGCCACGTGACGATGACTTGCGTTGCACAGGGTCAGTGGCACCCGCTGCACTGCGGCTGGCAGGGGCCTACCGCCACGTGACGATGACTTGCGTTGCACAGGGTCAGTGGCACCCGCTGCACTGCGGCTGGCAGGGGCCTACCGCCACGTGACGATGACTTGCGTTCACAGGGTTAGTGGCACCTGAAGAGCTGAGCGGGTGTGCAGTCTGTGATGATGCGTTGGCCTCGATACGGCGTCCAGTGAATCAAGACTCAAATTGAACAGTGTACCCTGCTGACCGCAGTGTACGCGCAGGCAGCAGTCAGCACACACATGACTCCGCGGTGCGGTGCCGCAGGGTGCGCTGGGGGCCTGTGGCACGGAATCCAGCGATCGGCTGAGGAGGATGCACTGGCACGTGGTGGGCCCTCTTGGAGACACGCCGGTGGCAGCAGGTGAGCATTGAGGCCTGGGCGTGCAGGGGCGGCCAGTCATCGCTGGGCGGAGGACCGGTCTGGGGACCAGGGCTGGGGTGCAGCAGGCGCACAGGATCGCGCAGGCACCACCGGTCACGGCGGCGGACTCGTGGCTGGGTGGGGGCGCCGCCCTTGCTGACACGACCCTGCATGCGATGACGTGATGTGCGTGGGTTGGTTTGGGACATAGCCACCTCGTCTCCAGTGTGAATGTGCACGTTGAAGGTGGTCGGCCACGTGTGTGTAGGCCTATGGGCAGGTTGTGGCGCAAACTGTGACACATCCAGTAGTCACTTTGGTGGTGGTATGGTGATGTGTGCATTCCCACAGTTGTGATTTGGGGGATTGTGGAGTTGAGGTGTGTTGTGTGTTCAGTTGGTACTTGCCGACGTGCAGTGCATTTCCATGGGGGCCATCCTCAAAGCGCTGGTTGGTGGCGGACTTGCGGACATGTGGGGATCATGCACACTGCCTGGGGAGTTTGCGACGACATTGGTGGACAGGCCACGGTGGTCCACTTCTGTATGCACAGTGATGGCATGCGTGTGGTTGCTGTTGCGGTGATTGTGAGCAGTGTCGGCAGGGGGCACTAGTCATACATGTGTGCTGTGAATTGCCCCCAACACGTGCGTGACGCCAGCTATGGCGTAGTTCCCTTGCGCGGTCTCAAGATGTTCCTGCGCAGTGTGGGGGGAGTGAGGGGCAGGGGTATCGAGCTGACACACACCGGGATGCTTTCAGGTATGATGAGTCCTGCATGATGTGACCGTAACAGCAGTTCATGTGGTCGTTACCTTCCTCTTCATTCCTACGACGGTTACGGCCACACGTAGTTCTATTACGGTCTTCTCATGCATGATTTATCATGCCTGTGAGCATTCCGGTTTGTCCAAGTGCAGTACACTGTTTCAGATTAGGCATGTGACTATACGGAAGTTTGACCATTGTCACCATTTCTCCCACAGGTTTCTGAAGACATGTTGCCCTGTTGAAGTTCCCCGTTGGGAATGGAACACGTTGGCTGAGCTTTTCGTTTTGTTTGTTTCTGTATTTGTAATAAAGTTCTGTTTTTACACTACTGTTGACTACTGGACTTCATGACTTGGCACACCCACATTTCGGTTACTACGATCTTGGGCATGGGGCACGGAGGCGTCTAGCACGGCTGGCATAGGGGTTGGTTCCGCAGGTGCAGTACGAATTGGAACTATCGTGTGGTACGGATACAGGGGCCCTCCGTTGCTTTTGTGGACATGCATCCATGACATGTGTGAGGGAGTTTGATGGGGCTGGCTGTGAGACTCCTCTGACTCCGGCAGTTGTTGGTTGGAAGGTACCAGGGGCCAACAGGTGCAGCACAGCCAGCAGCTTTGTCTGCGGGGGGATGTGGGTTGTCCGCTGTGTTGGTACCGTCAGCCTGTGGGCAATGTGGGTCAGGATGCGGTGGATGGTTGTCCTTTTGAGCCTGTGTTGGCCAATGGCTTCCTCTGGTGTTGAGTCTCTGGGGCTGGTGCGTTTTAGGGTCGTCCGCTGTCCTGCACTGCCTAGCTGGTAATCCGGGGGAGTGGTCCGGGGGGGTCCTGGGAGTGGTGGCGGTGGGTGTTGTGGCCCTCTTGGTTCTCCGAGCTGCATGATCATTGGCTCCATGACATGTGTTGGTCTTCAGATGTGGTTCTGGGCTGGGCTTCCTTTCATACTGCAGGTAGTCGTCCTGCTTAACACCAGCAAAAGGCAGGTGTTAAATCCCTGCTGCTAACGCGCCTTATCGCCTGTTCTTGGTTCGCATCGCAGATCTGGCTGGTCGTTGAGAATCCCGCGAAGTGGTGTTTTCGTGAGTTTTTGCACGGGAACGCCTACTCTGCATATCATTAGCGTTAGTTGTCGCACTCATCCGTGGCGATGTTTTTTGCGGCAGCTATCGCTGGTAAACTGGCGATATCGGCAGTTTGCACCAGCTTGAGAATGGGGCGATGAGTCTATCGCCACTTTTGCGGCGCTAAAGTGCCAATAAATCGGCGATAAGTCCTTGAGAATATGCCCCATTGTTGTGCAGACGGTCCTTCACAAGTCTGGGACATGGGGCCACTACAGCTGCTGCACTAATAATTGGTAGGTCCCTGTTCAAATGATGAGTGTGATGCTTCCTAGAACAGACTCCCCAGGGTTTCGCGATTTCACGATTTGCAAAATAATTGCAAAATTGGCACATTTGTAAAAATGCAGCGATTTTTACAAAAGTGCCGGCAAAATATGTTAAAAAACAAAACTGGTGTTCACCCTCTCTTTACTGGCTCTGTGCTGCCACTCAGCCAGTAAAGGTGAGGGTGAGCAACGTGTCAGCAGGCAGCAGAGGGGTTAAATTCCTCTGTCGCCTGCCTTTGAGATGCACTTACACCTAGCCTGCAGGCCGCCTCACACGTTTGTGTGCCCCCTGCGGACCCTAGAAAGGCTCTCCTGTCCCCCACCCTCCAATGCACTTCTCTCCCTCGGCTCCCCATTGTCTCCCGTTAACCCCTAACCTCCCCCATGTCTCCTAAAAATTTTTACATACCCTCAACCTTCTCTGCCACCACCCCACCCACCCCTCCACCCCTTCTGCCCTCCACGCATAAGTTGTCTGATGCCAAAAAGAGCAGGTTTCATATTGTAATCTGCTCTCTTTGGCATCAGACACCCTCAGATCCCAGGCGCTGTGCTGCTGGAGACTCTGCAACGTTACAGACTGTGACATTGCACAGTCTACAGCAGTGACAGAGCACAAGCCTTCGGAATTTTTGCGACAAGTAAATTTTTTGCCCACCGAAAAAATACAGTGAATTTTGAGGTTTTGGGCTGCACATTTTGCTTTTTTTGGCAGCGAAAGTTGTCACCCAAAGCCGCAAGATCCTGGGGGGTCTGGTAGAAGGGGATGAGCCACCTGTGCTCCACAGCGCGATCAGTATAGTATGAATTATGGTCTCCATTCTTTGCCTGACCTCTAAAAAGGGCACATAGTCCTCTGCCAAGGGCCATGGTTCCATCCCCTCAGGTGGATCAGTGTACTGTCTGCCATGCTCTAAATGGACCTCCTACTGAATGAAGGCCTTGCCAGCCGGGCTAGAGGGTCTCTTGAAGCATGCATACAGATGGGACAAAGGAGCTTCTCTCGCAGTCCTGTCCACAATGAATGTTTAGTAGGTTGTGTTCTGTTCAACTGTGGTCACATTCAATACTTCAAGTAAGCATTTAAAGTGAACTGCATTTACCATAATGCTAAGGTGTGAACTGTGCAGGGAGGTGTAGCAGTGTGCACCCATCCCCCTTCATTTTGAAAAGGCTCCCTTGAGTCATTGAGCTGACGAGTTTTTGGAGATGCACCTGTGCGCCAGAGAGAGGTACTGAGACCTGAGAGGATTGGGGCAGCTTGCCCAGCAGCCCCTGATGAAATTCGTTTTTATCTCTACTGATGATGGATAATATCCAGAAACATGTGTCTAGAGACTCACAGCACTAACCTGCACCAACTTTGGTGAAACACTTCAGCAAAAATTCAAGTAAGCATTTAAAGTGAACTGCATTTACCACAATGCTTGGGGGTGAACTGTGCTGGGAGGTGAAGCATTGTGCTCCCATCCCCCTTCACATTCAATACTTCTCCTTATGTTGGACACAGATACTGATGGATTGACAGGGGGTTGCTACTATTTCTGGCAGGTTGTATAGTGCTTCAGGATCAGTGGGTCCTGATTACTTTCGCTATGAAGGATTTCAAACATTTCCATTTAAGATGCCCAGCATTCAATGCTATAAATATATAATCAATATGTGAGGTCACAAGGGTTGTTGCATGTATAGTTTTTACCAAGACATCTGAGATAAACCTTTAGTTACATGTCCACCGATCAGTCGCAACAGACAGAGATGACCAGCCAACCACAGTTAGGGTCATACTCCTTGCAATTAAATACTCCTTACATTTCCATTTTCCTCTTGGTGCACTTTAGTTGTTCAAAATGGCTGTTACAGTTGCCTACATGAGATTGCTGGCTTTCTGTTGGTTATGCATTTGTTTTCTTGGGCACAAAGTTGGTCATTCATTTTGTTAACAGTATCAGAGACTTTCTCAATGAACCTTGACAAATTGATCTATTGTAAAAGTTATACAAACCAAAACACAGTCCATTTTGTAGAAATGTTGCATAAGAGCCAAATCTTTGGAATCTGTAAGAATATCACAATTCAGGGAAACACTGACCCTAGCAGTTAATCCTCCTTCCCCAAAAGTCACACTTTGGCATTTGGTGTGCATGCTATGATTTACATAGCTGTTTTAGATTGTTCTCTAACCATACCTAGTACATTTCAGTGTTTTTTTGTTTTAATTCAGAACCAAAACTGTATTTTGACTGTTGTTTTGTAGATGAACTTCTAACAGTGGCGTAGCTAGACACTTTGCCACCCATGGCGGTCCCTGCCTTTGCCGCACCGGATGCATGGAAGAGCGGGGGTGGGGGGGTGCTGGCGATCTCTGCGTTTGCTGTCAAGTGGGGTGGGAGTGGAGGCCACTGCCCCCAAAACTCATGCCTCCTGGGGCGGACCGCCCCCCCCTTGCTACACCGCTGACTTCTGAGGTTTTTTTAAAGATATGTTGAGGTGTTATAACTTGCAACAAAAGTCAACTATCACTTCACTTTAATATTTGTAATTTTCAGTGCATATATAGATACACTTCTTTTATGCAGTGTTGATTCATCCCTATTCAGGGTCTGATGATAAGATCCCAATGTTCATGAGACAAGAACCAGGGTATGGTGCTTTCACTGGAGCTGGCCTCAGCGAAGATCAAGGTAGGTTCATGTGCAAGAGGCCTTAGGAAGCTGTCTTTTTCAAGGGATTGGTATGAGAAGAGAAATGACACTCAAGTTTTATTAGGCTCGCTTTTAAATCAAGAGTAGAGATGTGGCCTAATGGCTAGAGCTGCTGATTTTACAACTGGTGAACCAGGTTCAAATCCCAGCCATGGATGGACGTCTTCTGACTCTCGTCAAATTGCTTACCCTCCCCTAGCCTGAAAGATATGTGTAACCTATGGTTGTCATGTAAAGTTCTCTAATATACTTTGGCCAAGTTCACACTACATAAAATACACGACTTCAGGATTATCAACCTGCACAAAGGGGAGCTGAGACAAGAAAACATGTATCTCTAACCAGTAGGTGCTTGTATCATAAAGGCTGCTAATGTAGCAGCCAACCTACAGAATATTGTATTATGATTCAATGTGTCCTTTCTTGTTTGCTCCCAACTCCCTTTCCAGGGGGTGACTCTTCCCCGCTGTGTTATTCTCACACTGCAGTGGAGGTAGGGACAGGTGATCAAGGGGACTCATGGGTCCATGCTGCCGTTGTTACTTATTAGCAGAGACAAGAACGCGCCTGACAGTTGGACACAATTGTTTTGCCCGGAGTGCATATCGACTCCCTTGGTTCCCCCCATGCAGTTGTCAGCTAAAAGCTGTTATGGGGCAAAACAGCTATGCATTCGTTTAATGTGGGAGGTGGTGAAGCAATACCAGCGTTTGTTTGGCTGTCTAAACACAATCTCTCACTGAATGTCACTTTAAGCATTCTAACTTTATGCTTTATGTCAATCTCACATCCTCCCACGCTAAAGCTGGAGTGACTGACTAGTTTTCAATTTTTCCTGATTGCATCTGGGTCTCTAAGTCAGAATCGTGGGTGTCATGTATTTTTGGCAGGTATTCCACCAACCCGCCAGGCCAGCAAAGACCTTGACCGCTGCTCCCCAGATGCCAATGCTACACAGATGTACTCAAGGCAGAGTGGAGTCCTGAGCACGTGCCACGGTTGCTTGGTGCTGCTTTCCCTTCCTTTTTGTATTTCTGTCACAAACTCCCAAGGCAGGTGTTTGTTTAGGAGAAACCATAACATTGTTTGATCTTCCTGCCATGGTCCATCATGGCAGCCCCCTATAGGCACATTCAGTGACACCCCACTGTATAAGAGGGCGAGGTGCCCATCATTGTGACCCAGCAGTCCAGTGGTGTACGGACGCCATGTCATTGGTTTCCAACAGCAGAGCTAGTTGAGGCTCTGCCATTGGAAACCCTGCTGTTCCCTCATAAATTATGTCATAGAACATGTCATGAATGATGTAACATGTGAGGTTATAAGCAGTGCATGACAGGGACGCAAGTTAATAATTGGTGAATTTCTGTGTTTTTTTAGTTCAAAATGTTACGTTGGCACTGAAATTTTCACCTAACTATAATGTCACTTGAAACTTTGTTTTTTTCAGCGAATTTTTAAGGCTTTTTTTTTTAAACAAACTCACATCTTATTATCACACCTAACTATAATGTCACTTTAACCTTTGTTTTTTTCAATGAATTTCTAAGGCTTTATTAATGTAAATTAAGATCGAATTACAATACCTAACTATAAAGTCACTTTAACCCTGTTTTTTTTCCAGTGAATTGCTAGTTTTTTTATGTAAAGTATATTAAAATTTCCTAACTATAACATCACTTTAAAACGTGTTTTTCTTCTAGAGTTTTTTTTATGTAAATTAATATCTTGTTACCACACATAAAGCAAAACCCCCTGCCACACATAGACTTTGTCTTGCACAGTGGGGGGTTGGCCACAAGACCTGCAGCTGCCCCCTTTAGGCAGCTAACCCCACACCACGCACAACCAAATATGGGATTGGCAGAAGGGCCTGGCTTGCACGTGGCCATCCTGCCCAACCCACTTTGGGACCGGGGAACCCCATCCCCTGTTTTTGTTCCAAGGGTGTGGTGTCTGTGGGTCCCCCCCATGGGGCCTAGGGGGTCAGGGTATCCCACCCGGCCACCTTTTGTTTTTTTAAACATGTTCAGGACAGGGGACCAAGTCCACGAGTCCTGTAATGGCTGCCAGCAACATTTTTCTCATGTTGCTGGCAGGCGATCGGAGCACTGGCTCCAGCGGGAGTCTGGCAAATGGAAAAAAAGCTCCTTAGGCCAATCAAAAGGCTTTATTTTTAAAGTGGCGCTCCCGCAAGAGTCTCTCGTGCCTCTTGCGGACCCAAAAGTCCAGATATACAATTATTTTTTAGCCTTGCTTTCTCAAAAACTATTGAACTGATTTACACCAAATCACAAAAAGCTAAATCTGCATACCAAGATCCAGCATCCTGCCATATTTGGCATAATTCAGCAGTTTTTGCTGTAGCCTTGCCTAAAGAAGTCTGTGGAAAATGCATGGGGATTTTGTGTTTTGGGTCCCCCTTTTTCTCAGCCCCCACTTGATGGATCACCCCTAAACTTTTCATGCTCAAACTAGTTTAAAAAGTAGCACCTTTTGGAAAGTTTTGTAGAGATTCATCAAACGTCAAAAGTTATTAGCAACACAAAAAAAGCATTTCCTATGGAAACACTGACTTAACTATAGCTACCCAGTGGTGACCGCCACTGGGTTAGATAGACAGACAGACAGACAGACAGATAGATAGATAGATAGATAGATAGATAGATAGATAGATAGATAGATAGATGTTTATATATATATATATATATATGTATATTTAAATGTACATGCAGGTACACTATATTGGAGCACCAAATTGCAGGTCCACAAACGGATATTACACAATATTCGAGCTATAAATAACTTGGATCCCTCATACCCAGTGGCCCATCATTTCAAGGAATTCCATAATAGCAATCTTAGCCATCTTAAATACTTTGTGATTGACACAGTATCCAAATTAAGACATGGAGGAAACCGAGAATTAATATTAAGAAGGTTGAAGACTAGATACATTTTAAATATGGATACAAAGATTCTGCAAAGGCTTAACATTAGCGAATACTTATACACCTGCCTTTAGGTGTGATATAGCCAACTTCTCTATGCTGTACAGTATGTCCATGCTCCAATATTAACAAGGGCATATGAAAGGTTTTTTTAAGTGATCAGGATTTTTGATACCCAAATTAACATACTATATGTTTTAGAGAAGGGTTGTAGCACAATCTGCAGCAGTATTTTCAGATTTTCATTTTTTCTTTTTATATTTGTATTTTGCACTTTCTTGCACAATGTCACTTTAAAGGGTTATGGATGTGGCTGTAAATTCAACATTGCCCACACGGGCACAATTGTTTGGTTGCCAATTGCACACATTGAGTGAATTAATTGATTGCAAAGGACTAAGTATATATTTAATGTAACACTACAAGTCAAATTGAAAGAATCCCATAATCATGATGAAAATGTAGACATAATGTGACTTAAAACAAGCTCACTGCGGCTAGAATTGCAACGACAAACAACAAACAGCAAGCAAATGAGATAGTTAATGCACTATGCACTTATTAAGCGAAATTTGCACAATCAGAATATTTTGGACTAAGATCCAAATTTGATTTGTTTAGATTATTTGCTGCTACATGTAAAAAGTGCTTATCTTGCACATATGCGTTGTTTGCACCTGGACCCATAAAAAATGGGACCCAATCTGTATTGCCATTTGTATTGTGGGCTCGGAGAATAAATTTGTTTTGGAGCACCACTGTGCCTCATTTTAGCCTTCCACACACCACCTCAGTACACACTTTCCCCACACCAACACCACGAGGCCCCACACCCGCACCTCACCAAACGGCTTGGGAAAAAGATCTCCGCCAAAGAGCCCCTCATAGGGTGCCCGTCAGACATTGCACCGCCAGCCTGACGAGGAGCAAGACCTATGATGAAGCATGACACCCAACCGGGTGTGTGAGGGCCCCACTTCCAATTTGGGAGACACCCTGCCTCCACCTTAGGGTAGGGGTGTTGACCAACCCAGCCTCCTCCTCCTTCACCCATAGGAACTGCATATTCCTTCTCCTATACGCCATTTGTATTAAGCAAGATGTCCCAATCATCAATGTATAGTAGTGGATGAATTATTTAAAGTACTTCTGTAGCGCGTTTTTTATAACAATGGCAAAAAGGCTTTGTCCTTTACAGCATAAATAATAAAGAATTTTGCTTGTGGAGAATTCTATGTTAAAAAATTGCAGCAAAAATTTATTGAATTTGGATGATTTTACAGCCGATTGTATTGCAGTCTGTTTTTCATGTTTAGAAGGGTAGCAATCAGGTGGACACTTTAAATAACATTAAGAGCTCCGAAGCGCGTCATGTGATCAAGGCCAGGCTTGGCCAAAACGCGTCATGGGGAACTGTGGAAAATAAAGTAATTGCACAGAATTCTTGTGCCTTTTTCCCGATGTCTCTTTGGGGGGATTGATGCAACGGGTTTTGAAACGAGATATATATATATCAGTAAATGAAAACCGGACTTGTTTTCTGAGGCCCACTGGAGGGCTTTAAATGTGGAAAAGAATTATCTGAAAAAAACACAGAACCCACTGGAGGTAGAAATATCGGCACTACACAGACTACTATTCCCAGCATGCACTGCCAAGTATAAACTCACCTGAGAGGCCCACCGGAGGGTAATTACTTTTAAGCATGCACATGGGAGAGTGCGTGTGTTGGTGCATCTGTGACTTTCAGAAAATACTTATGATTAAGGCGCTTGGGGCTCCGAAACCGGTCAAGCATTTTAAAAGATTGGAATGCAATGTGCTGGCTTTTAAATAAAGGATTCTGAAGAATCATTTCCTGTCGAGTGCGTCTTCACATCAGGGCAACTTGGGATCAATATATATATATATATACATATATATATATATATATATATATATATATATATATATATGTATATATATATATATATATACACACACACACACACACACACACCTATTCAAGGTCAAGGTTCTTCTCTGCTTTGATGAGGGTCTTGTTGTATGAGTAGATTGGTGTTGAAGTACATGTTGATGTTCTTGCATGGTGATATATCCTGGGGAGGCAAATATAGCATCAAGGGAGTGACTGCCTTAATTCTTGAGACCAGAGACTAATTTGTGGAGTTTCAGAGCTTCTAAGTTTGAAACAAGGGTTCTGATTTAAGGCTCTGGTGGTTTGTCCAATCAGGGTCTGCATTACAGATAGTGCCTCGGGGCACACTGAGCATATGCACCCATTTGTAGGGCCCCCCCCACCCGGGTGCCCTGGTATTACAGAAGGTGCTGTGGACGCTAGTGCGGCCACTTCTGTAATACTGATAGTGTGGGTGCACATGTAGCGCCAGCGCTATTTTCCTAGGGCATTCCCTCATTTACATGGGGACTTGGGCCCATGTAAATGAGGGATTCACTTTGACACTGCACCTGCGCCGTATTATGGACTCGGGTGCAGAGACAAACATGGTCTTAGGACACCCACTGACAGTGCGCCACAGAAAGGTGGCACACTGTAAATGCTCCCTCCCCATTTGCAGACCTCTGTGGAAGGGGACGGGTGAGCCATTGACCCCACAGATATCCCCCAGCAGTCACTCACTGCACCTGCCTGCATGGAGATCTTTCTCCTCTTTAAAGTCCAGGCTGGTTGCCACTTGGACAGAGAAACACGGAGCGACTTTGTAGCAGCCGCACTGTATTTCACAGAATGTGCTGGGCAGCGCGAGTTCAGGGTACCCTGAGGGCAGCAAATTCATCATAATATTGTGCACTTTCCCTGTTTGCGCCCGGCGCAGATGTTTAAAGGTGTGCCATGGTGCAAACAGGGAGAATGTGCCTTGTTTGTAATACGGGACCAGGTGTTGATGTCACCCAATATCCATAAAGTTACTCCCTCCTCTAGATGTGTGCTATAAAAGTAAGCTTACAAACGTACATCAACATGTTTGTGGTCTATGCCTACGCCAGTGATCAAGTCATCTGAAAAGGTTTGCTTGATCAGGAGATCTGTAGATCAGGTCAAGAAGAAAGGAGAAGGTGGTTACCAGATGATTAAGAATCCCATTTTTCAACTGAAGTGGTTGGAAACTAGTGGAAGATTTAAAACAAGTTCTATTCATTAACCGGTTAGTACTTCAAACTTTCAAGTATCTAAGTATCTCAGATAGGTCTTTCCTGTTCTTTTAGTGTGAAATGTTATAGTTATGTTTTGTTCTTTCTGATGTGAGCATATTATACAACTGTAACACCATTTTGTGGGGAATCTCTCCCTGAACCACTACAATGAAGGAAGTCATTATTTACCTATGCTGCTTCAAATTTTCTACTTAGGATGACTCTGCTTATCTGCTTATATATCTGCTTATATGTTTCAATAATTGAAACATATGTTTTGTTTTCTATGGCACTGATGCTGCAAGTAGATAAAGACCACCATCTGCACCTCTTAACGTCTAACACATGCAGGTTTTTGGTAAATTAAAGACTAGGCTAGTAAAGGGCTAAGCCAGTCTCCTTTGGGGCTCTCAGGACTTGCGGCAGCTCCTTATTTCGTTTTTTCAATTACACATGCCTTAAAATGTCAACACCAGTTTACATGTAAATGTAATAGTAATGCCTGCCCCTCACCAAGGTGGTGTCCCATGGAGAAACGTAAGTAAGGTTTAGAATCATTTACCTCGTCCTGCTCTGCACACCTCAGACTAGCACCAAGACTACCATGCTTTTTTCAAGGCAGGAAGAAGTGGTTTATTAATGTGTGGCTTATTAAATAATAAATCAAAGCTCTAAGAATTCCAGACGTTTCATAATGCGTGTTCACAAACAATGTGTCATCTATATATAAGCCAGGCTCCAAAGTTTAAATTATGTTGATGAAATATTACAGAAGCATATTTTACTGCAAGAATTTTCGAGTTAGTAACAAAAATGTTTCAACAACTTCATCAAGTGTGATGAATTATGACCTTATCTTCAATCTCTGAAGTGAAATCTTTAAAAATAAATGTATGGTATTGTGTGCGACCAGACTGGATAATTTTACCCATTATCAGGGCTTAAAGTGGGATGAAAAAACTAGGGGACGGTGCCTCTAAAAGGGGTGTGACAAACCTGTTAAAGGGGCATGGGCAACACAATTAGGGGAGGGGCCTAAATCATAACTAGATCGTCTGCTTAAGAAATTCATAAAGTCGCATTCAGCAAAGGATAATAAAATAGCAAAAATGTATATTTATTTACCAAATGCAATAAAAGCAACAAACATTTTAGAAAGCATATAGAAATGATTTTCATTATTTAGAATTCTATTGCAGATTTCCCAAAACCCTTGAAGATATTAATTGCGTCTATTTTGCTGGGGGTTTCTCACAACATTTTTCATCAGCAAATATTTTACCTTTTCCCAGCCAACTCTTTATGAACAGCTTTTTGTCAAATGTTTCAAGTGGAGGGCCATTAAATTTTGCCCAGATGTATGAACAAATAGTATCTATAAGAAAAGAGGCCCTTGTCGGAGTTGCAATTCATGTCATGGCACTGAAACCTCTCTCACAGTCTGCATTACTTGCTGGCAGGGTTTCGGTGGAGGCAACTAACTTTTTTTATGCTTCAGGGTTTTCTTTTCACTAAAATGTTTGAACAGTCTAAAGGCTTGGATAGTCTCTCCTGCTGGCAGCTGACACTCTCAAAACAGCTTCTAGATTTCTTTTTCACCATATAGAATGCATTCATCACCAGCAGGCAAGGTTCCTGCTTCTAGCACACTGAAGCTGGCTATAAGTTCTTTCTCAGAATCTGGGGTACATTGTTTAATAAAGTTTTACAGATAGACTTTGGTAAAACTGCCTTTGATAATGTGCAACAGAGTTATTTCTTTCCTGGAAAAGAATAATATTCTTGAATTTGCCCTCATCAACTGCTCTCTGAGCCGCAGAAACAAACTTGCCAGGTGAGTCCTTCAATGCTGTAAATATACGTACTTGGCAGACCAAACGTCTGTGGGCACTAGCAATTGTAATGTCCCTCATATGTAAAGATAGTGATCTGTTTTTGAGTTACTGGAGTGCATCATACATCACTCCCAAATCTCTAATAAAAGGAAAGGATGTAAGCTTCTTCATGAGACCTTCATGCTTACTCCAGTATCTTATGGGTCTGGATATGTCTTTGGAAGCATCCTCAAAATGTTTACACAAGGCATGGGAGCAGTTCCAACCAGCTTTCACGGATCTGTAACTGGATTCTACCCATCTAGTATCAAGCATTTTCCCAATCTTTTGAAACTGTACACACACTCACTGGCAGCCATGAAAATCTTGAGTGATTGACCCCTACAACTCATCAACTGTATCTGCCACAGCAAGTTCTGGTCTGTGAGCCAGGGAGTGTCATGACAGTAAAAGATTTGGAAATTCTGCCACTCTTTCCTTTTTTCCAGATATTACTGCTGCTCCATCGGAACATTCTGCAGTCAAGATATCATGCAACAAACTTTTTGTGAATCCATCTTTTTTTAAATAGCTTAGGAGAGCTGTCTTCATGGCAGCTCCAGAAGACCGAAAAAGACTGTCACTGGCGTACTTTCATTTCCAAAAATACCACGAACATTGATTATTAAGGTGGGAGCACTACTGGTAGTTGTGCAACACACGACCAACTGCACTGCCAGACTTCGTCTGAAGGAGTATTAAATCAAGGTGGTCTGTGAATGAGTGATATTGTTTTGTCAAGTAGTAGACAGTATCAAATACCCTGCTTGTGCTCTTCATGTTTGGCATTGCGTTCTTGTATTGTCTCCACTAATCTATTGTTCTGCTTAGCTTTAAGAAGGTCTTCAACTGCCAAGTGAGCAGCGTTCACCGTATGTTTCATAATCTTCTTCCTGAGCTGTTTCTGTCTGTAAGCTTTTCCATCACCAGAGGGACCAACCGTGCCATCCTCCCACTCTGGGCTATGGCATACCTTGGGAGTTATTGTGCACTGAAAGACCAACTGTTGATTTAACTGTTTGCAGGAAAAACCACCAATATAGCCTGACGTCAAATACAACCATTTATATTTCTCTTGAAAGTAATACCACTGTTCAGTGGTTCAGCAGTCAGGGAGTTTCACAGTTTCTGTCTCTGGGACATGTTAATGTTCTTGTAAAGGCGGACCGTCCTTGACAGACTCTTGCAGAGTTTTACTACAGTTTGTTGAACAGGACAAGCATCCTCTGCAATACGTTGTCGCTTTAGTGATGGTAGGAAGTCAAACATTGAACACTGAAGAAGCTTGCGTCAGAGCGGAAGTAGACAAGCTACTAGTAGCCATATTAAATTTAGAACTTCCTTCTTCAAAGTTGAACTGGTGTAATGGAAAAGGAAGATACAATCTTCCTCTTCTGGTTGGTTTCTGGGTGATCATGCTTTGAGTCACGCAACAGTATCTACAATAAAAATGGAATAGGTTACTCCAGTGATCATCATCAAATTTATTTATTTGATTTTACAGGTAAAGCCATAAAAAACATAAGATATCAATAAAAATTATCATACAGGTTAACATAGTCAAACTCATTCATATTTTTAACTACCCATCAGAAAACGTACAAGGAAAAAGCAAACAGAAGGAGAGTTTAAGAACAGCAAAAACAGCAGAGCAGGCCTTACTTGGGTAAAATTCATTGGCCTTAAAATTGGAAACAGAAACTTGTGCTGCAGGTTATTGTATTTTGGGCAAAGCATAGTGACATGTAAAGTATCGTTAATCATTGTATTGTCACATTCGCAGAGCGGCAGGTTCGAATTCGAAAAACAACAGTGATTAGAGGGGATGAGGCTGGGAAATAGATTCAACCTGAAATAGGTCAGCAGACGATGTTGATGGTATGTCATATTCCAGGTTAAATATGGTTCTATATGACTGACAGTTTGCACTAAAATTGCAATTCTCATAGAATGTTTTGTGGCCAATTTGTCCCTAAACGCTGTTTTGACCTTTTTGCCCACAGAGCGAGTTAAAACAGAGGGATTGTCATACAGACCGGACCACCCTAGGGCCCGCAGGTTTCGTGCCACATATGCCAGCCATGGGATCAGAGAGGATTTTTCCAATGTTAAACAATCCTGCAGAATTAATCTGCTAAAACTAAGTTCCTCCTTTGACCATATCGAGTTCCAGAGATTTAAGGGACCAAGGCGTAGCTGGTCGATAAGAAAATCTAATCCTATCTCCTCATGGACAATTTCAGAGGGGACACTTGGGAGGACCACTAATAATCCTCTTAAAAATGTATTTTCAGCTACTTGGAGAGGGGAAAACCGTCCATATCCCCATATTTCACTACCGTAGCTTACTAAGGGGATGCACTTGGCCCTGTAAATTTCCAGGACCAATTGGATGTGAGTGCGTCCAAGCCGGCGGGAAAAATCTTTAATACTGAATGTCTCCAGTGATCAATTAAACAATGTCAAAGTACCATCTGGCAGGCAGATGTTCCTCTTCATTTTGTGTTGCTCCTGAAAGGATCTCCTAATGTGCAGTGGAGTTTCTTATAAAATAATGTCAACAGTTCGATATTTTAGTTTTGAATTAGTCACGAGTAGCCGCACCAAAAGGTTAAAAAAGTTACTGAGGGTTTCATGCACTGAATTTTGGCATTAATAAGTGGAAAAAAACTGTAGTGTGTGTGAAGATTTGTGCAAACATACATTGTGCATTTTTGCAATCCATTGCTTGTAGCAAGTAACATTCCTAATAAAGTGTATCTTCACCCAGAGGGACATCTAGGCACTCAATAACAGCTGTTTATGCCCCCAAATCAACTGTACTAATTGTATTGATCTCAAAATGATAAAAGGTTGAGAGGACCATGCTGAGATTCAAACTTATGACCATAGAGGCCAAACACGCATTAATGGAGTAGGTACACTAGGTACTGCTTATGCACCATATTTTCTTTAATGGAGAAACTCAATATATGTATAACTGGCAAGAAATTTTCTCTGAGAAAGGTAGCACCCTAACTGCTGGCCACAGGGCCTTGGATCAGGGCAGCAGGCCCTGAAAAAGCCTACAAAGAGCACCTGACGAACAGCTAATCTGTTCTCTACACCTCAAGTTTGCTTCAGAAAAAGAAAAAACAAAATGCACAATTTTTACATACAAACATGCACATTAAGCACAACACAGCCAGGCAAGACACTCAAATTAGCATCTTTAAAACAACAGTGGGTTAGGCAGTGTGTCATAGACCCTAGTGCAAAAATAGAAATTGCCCCCTGGCTGCTGTTTGAAGTGTGAAATACAGCAAAAAGCAGGGTTCTGTGGGCCCCTCATGCTTCTGGGCCCCGGTGCCACTGCACCAATGAAAGCAATGCCCCTGTTTTTGACAAGTGGTGACAGGAGGCCTATTTTTTGTCCCAGTCGGACCTTGCTCACAGTCTAATCTCATCCTCCAACAATTAAGGACAAAGCATTAACCTTTGATGTAATTAAGAGATAGTTACAAAGCGGGCTAGTGTCAGGCTTAGGTTCAAAAAGGCCCAAAGCACATTCTCTATTTCAGCCAGCCTCCCTTTTGCTCATTATCCCATTTAAGAGCACCTTCAAATATGCGAGCTCGGGTGTGCACTGTCCAAAAACCTCTCTCGTCTTTGTTTCATAACCTATACTGTTCCTCCATGTATAATAACGGAGGCCAAATATAAGGTACACTGGCGTGCCTCTAGGTTCACCTTTTTTACAAAAATTCCAATGCCTCTGACTAATATTGCAGCACATTCTGCTCTTACAGACTTAGCACACAATTTACAGCGTGCTTGTTCTCTTTAATAGCAAAATGGTGTCTCCGTAGGGATTTATTGTGTACTCTTTGTTTATCGGAAGCTAGCCTGATACACACATTTCAGAATACAAGTGAAGGTAGGGAATACCCAAGGTTGAAAAAATGTGTCATTTACCACTATTATTCAATCCAAATACAAATCAATGTTTGATCAAATGTCAATACAGACATTACAATAAAGGCAAGGTAAGAGAATACTTAATACAAACAAGATAACAGAGTCCACTATACACTTAGTTCATACTTAACAACTGCTGTATGTATTTACAATTATCTACTATCAGTGAGGACACAGGAAATAAATTCCCTAATTCACAATCAGGTACAGCAATATTTACAAGCTTACAAACTTTTCCCAACGTGAGGGTCTTCATTAGGCATCAGCTAACCTTGAATATTTCTATATTTCATATGTATAATTAATGATGGAATTAGCCAATATGATTCTTCTTTCAAAATTTGGGTTTAATCCTGTGAGGATTTGTGGGCACTAGACAAAGGGCCTAATTACGAGTGGGTCATGTAGCCTGACCCGTGCGTAAACCCCTGTTTGCGCATGTTTCGGAATTACGAGTTGGAAGGTATTTAATACATCCGATAATTATCGGATGTGTTAAATACCTCAACCTTTGTTGAATTTCGGCAGGTCAAACCTGCTGAAATTTAACAGGGGGAAAGCTTACCGTATTTACTGTATCATGCGGATTTTGGTGTGCTAGACGCCAAAATCTGCATGTTATTCCCCACAAACTCATAATAGGTGTTATTTATCGCACTCGATAAATAAAGTACCCCATGGTATCATTTTTTAACAGTTCTGATAAATAGCAACTATGCTCGCAATCAGGGCCAAAATGGCTACTGAACTGGAAGCCATTGTATATCTCTGTATTTGCACCAACTACATTTTTTCCACATGGCAATTGGTTTCCATCCAGTCCCTCTTATGTGTCACGCTCCTTCTTGGAAATTCACAGAACATGGAAAATTAACAGGTGATGTAATTTGATCAGTCATCAGGGATGTCATGTGACAGTATGAGCAGTGCATAGGAGGGGGGCCTGTTTTATGATTTGCTCAGCTCACCATACTTAGCCAATTTCAGTGTCAATTAAAGTTTGTGATCGGAGGTGACATGTATTTTGTTTTGTAAATTTAATGGGGGCGATATGTCGTATCTTACTCTTATTTTATTTTACTGTGAGCCGTTTACTCAAGTTGAAAGGTTTTTTTTTCATACCATACGAAATAGCATAAGAGTTTACTACAGTCCAACATCGTTTACTTTTCACACCGCACAGCCTGTACCCCCTGCGTAAAAACCCAATTCTGTAAATGTTGCAACTCCTGTCTCAGTCTGGAAGAGCTAAGGACTCCCAGCAGAAGGTTAGAAATCATTTTATTACATTTGTTCTATAAGAGCTACAAAAAGACACAAAATGGCGCCCAGGCGTGATTGAGCCTTTGTCAATGCAATATCCATACAGGGCACCGGGATCCCAGCACAGGTCACAGAGTGTGAAAGACACAACAGATGCAAATTATTCATCTCTGGATTGGAGCAGCCACACTGCCTGAGTCGATGCCTCCAGCACAGAGGAGTATGCGTAATGCGTGCTCCTGTAAATCTAAGCATGTAGATTTGAGAGTGTGAGCCTCAGCTCTAAACTGAGACAAACTACCCCTCAGGTGCATGTGCGCTCTTATGCAGAAAAGCATGACTCATTTGTAACAGCTATCTGGGCTTCCAAGGTAAGCCTGCATTGAACAAGTTCTCTGAGACTGTGCACATTAGCAGTGCTCAACTTGAGCCGGTGGTTGCAGGTGCGGCACACTGGTACGAATTTTTGGGCACCTGCACTTATTTTTCCTCCACCGCCTTTGATCCAGAGCAAGAGAGAGAGAAGAATAAAAGACGGAAAGAAAGAGGCAAAAAAACTATGACAAAGGGAGAAAGCAGGAAACTGCAAGAGCGAGATAAAGAGGCAGGGCACGTTTGCTGGATTAAGGAGGCATGAGGTGGAATCAAGACTACACAGTCTTGGTGTTCAGCACCCCGGCATTTGAGAGCACCACTCGCAGGATTCTGAGCAAAATTTGGGCCCCAGCACATTTTCTTTTACAAATTAAGCATTGAACTTTATTCATATGGAGCAGCAATATCCCATGAATCAGTGACAGGGCATCATTACCCTGTCTTAATTACATCCTTCATTCACAGCCTATTATTGTCAGGTAGACTTGCCTGCAGTAAGTGCCAACCAGTTATCCTCCATCCAGCTGGACATTGCAGTCAGGCAGTTGATACACTATTGAGTGATAACTCAGTTCAATCATGGAAGTAAGCATAGATGTGTGTGTCATCAGCATGCTAATGACAGACAGGCTATGCCCACTGATAGCATCCCTAAATGACGTAACATTTATATCATGCAACAACTAGGATCCTGCAGGCCCAGGAATAACCGCAAAAAGAGATCTCCATGGGGGAACTGCTTGCAGACAAAATACGTCATGAAGGCCATCTTGCGATTTCCCTTGGAATAGTGTTGGAGCGTAACCTTTTCATAACAACACTTGCTGCTATGAGAGCAGTCCTAAAGTGCACTTCTCCTCCAACACAACCTCGGAAGGTACGGTAGCCAGATATATTTCTTTCTATTGTAACTGTTGCTTATGTGTGGTGAGTGGCATTGAACAATTGCTATGGAACCTTCCAGAAATGATCATGGTGTAGTGTGCTATATTTTTGGGGAGATTTTGTTAGCGCTTTTCTTAATCAATGATGGGAACCATATAGCGCTATCAGATGGATCGAGCTCTGCTGCTGATCCTGGTCAACAAGTAAATACATTCAATAAATGTGAAGCACATTAGGCTCTACAAGAAAGACAAGGAATGTTTAAGTTTCAAATAATTATGTTTATTAGAGGTCAATGGTTTACAGAAAGCAAAAATCAAGTTAGCATCAATTGATAATCAAAATGCGTATGCTTCGATCAAAATGCAATTCGTAGTATATCAAGTCATATAAATGAGAGAAAGAAACAGCGTAGGGTCGCCTCAAAGGGAAAGACAAAGTAAAACCAGTTCTCTCTCTTGGGAGCGCATTATAAGGGGCAGATTTACTATTTTTTCACGTAGCGCACTGCAGCAGCCTCAAATGCTGCGCTACTGAAAAGGAGAGAGGAGTAGAGTGCCCTATTTACTAAAATAAGGCACTCTCCTCCCCTCTCACTAGCACCGGTGCTGAAATCAGCTGCCCTGCACCACGGAGACACCTTAGTGCCATGGTGCACGGTTGTCTACGTGAGTCTAGCAAAGGTTTTGTACTAGAAGGAACCCTTCCAGTACAAAATACTATGCATAGACTCACTTTAACCATTTTCCCACTTTGTATGTGCGCTGTAAAGTGCAGCACACATGCAAAGTCGAAAAAGGAAGGAGAAATGAAAGCATTTCTCCTTCCTTGCGCCTATTTGAAAATGGCGCAGTTTTCTCCCGCTAAACCCAATCTACTTTATTTAGTCAATTGGGTTTAGCGTGAGAAACCTTGGGTTGTTGCATGGGAACGCCCATGCTCCACACTTGGTAAGCCCCCATGGCGCAAAGTAATGCAAAGCAGCGCTATGCGCTGCTTCGCGTTACTTTTCCATTATTTCCAGCCCTAAACAAGTTTAGCGCTGGAAAGTAGATTGGGAAAAAAGATTTTGCGCTGATTTGCATCACTTTTGGGACGCCCACACGGTGCAAAATCTTAGTAAATCTCCCCCTAAAT
The DNA here is from genome assembly GCA_963921515.1 of Calotriton arnoldi. Taxonomy (NCBI): domain Eukaryota; kingdom Metazoa; phylum Chordata; class Amphibia; order Caudata; family Salamandridae; genus Calotriton; species Calotriton arnoldi. The sequence continues at coordinate 657,663 of CAWUFW010001637.1, forward strand.
CTCCTACTCTGCTCTACTCTATACTGCATCAAAACTCACGCACTCTGAACTCAAATCTAATTTGCACTAACATATATATTATCTTTATTGTATATGGTTATTCAAAACCTTTAAAATGTGCAGAAAAAACAATCCATATTATAAAAATAGACTGATCTTAAGGAATATAAAAACAAGTTATAAATAAGTACGTAAAATACCAAACTGATTTTCAAGTGCCTTCAGGTGCTAGCAGCAGTATTACGTCTAACGGGTCAAAGGGGAAGCAGAAGCATAAGTATAGCAGCCGGTTATTCGTCAATAGGGGAAAACAGTCCACATTGTAAAGTAGATAGAACTTAAATAGTATAAAAACAAGTTATAAATAAGTGCATAAAACAGCAAATCGATTTTTGAGACCCTTGGGATGCTGGCAGCAGGGTATTTATATCTAACGGTTCGGACGTAGCATGTAGCAGCTAGTTGTTCATCAGGCTGGGCTTCCGGGGGTGCCACCTAAGGACCTGAACCTTTTATATGCGTGATGGATGAACTTTGTCAGACGAATGTTCAGGGCTGTTTTGGGCTTAGCGTTGCTATAATGCTCTGCAGACAGGTTCGGACTTCCAGTTTATTTTACTCAGTGCATAGACTTGATTTGTGCATGTCCATCATCGCTGGGCGAATGCACAGAATGTGCTCCAAAGATTAATTGAACTTGCCACAGCCCCTGCATTTGGTTCCTTCTGCTAAACGACACTAGCGGGCTAGATGTTTCAAAAAAAGCCACTCACCCAGTCTGAGAGCCATGAATCTTAGCTTCAAGTGAAAGGAGTATGTACAGGCAAAGTATGGGGATGGAGAAGCCGGCTGGTATGAATTTATAACTGCCCATGCGTGCTTGCGTTCTGCTAGGGTTGCTCTGTCTGCGTGGAAGGACCAAAGATGGATACATTTCTTAATGCTTGTTTTAAAGGCCAGTTGACTTAAATTTAAGTCCCACAGTTCATTTGTGGACAGTAGCTGCACACAATCATTTAAGAACAGACGATGTGACCCGGTTGGCCCACTGGAGCTGATATCGTCCCATAACTGGGCCTACAGGGAGCCTGTTCTTGCCCTTCTCAGCCTGTGGCATAGATTGAGGGAAGCACCGGCGCCTACCGCTTGATGGTTGAAGAGGCCAAGTTCCAGTCTTATCTGGGCGGCAGACAAGGTCTTTGGCAGCCGCAGCAAGCATTTGTAAATCTTTGTTGTATGTTGGTTCAGTGCACTGCTAAGCATGCCCAAAAGAATTTCAGAGCCATGAGATAAGGTAGGGAAAATCTTAGCTCGCATAGCTTCCAGCATTGGGACTAGGCTTGGACATAACAATGTTTTTGAGAGTTTGGATAAGCTGACTTGGAGAGCCATCACTTTTGCTGCTATTTCCTTCTGGTGCTTAATAAAGAGCCCTTTGCATCGGTGTGCATCCCCAGGTACCTGTATGATTGTTTTACTGTAATATTATGGTTTTTATAAGTCCAACCACCCCTTGGTACATTTTCCTGCCGAATATGACTACTTGTGTCTTTTTCAAGTTAACTTCTAGATGATTAATGGTTGTGTATGTGTACAGTTGATTAAGCAACCGTTGCAGCCCTACCCTCGTAAGGATAAAGAGGGCAAGGTCGTCGGCGAATAAATGGTTACAAATCTGGACTCTGACGATCTTTGGTGGATGACAATTAACGGTGTTCAGTTCCTGAGGGAGATCAGCTATGCATAGATTAAAGAGCTAGGGAGCTAGCACTCACCCTGCTTGACTCCCCGGGATGTAGGGATTTTCCTGGACAGGTGTGAGCCATCCCCCAGCTTAACTCGAATCCAGGTATTCATGTGCAACTGGATTATTGGATCCAAATGTTTGGGGGGGATTCCCCATTTTTTTAACTTGGCCCAAATCCCCTCCCTCGGCACACAGTGAAAGGCTGCCTTGAAATTCACGAAGCAGCAATGTAGTAATGAATGTGAGGTTTTTGCCTTGTCGATCAAAATTGATAGGGCTAAAAGATTGGTGAGTGTACCTGACTTCACTACAAACCCTGTTTGACTTCTTGGAACGAGCCCATTCAATTCTGCCCACTGTCTCAGGTCCTCCAAGAGAAGGTTAGCAAAGTACTTGGCCTCATTATCAAGTAATGCTATCAACCTATAGTTACTGGGGTCGGATTGAGTGCCACCCTTGTAAATGGGGTGGATTATTTCCCCACGCCATGAATCAGGTATGGTTGAGCTCAACAAACAATACTCAAAAAGACTTGTTAGCTGATTGGCCCAGAATAAGGGGTTGAATTTAAAGAGGGCCTGTGGCAGTCCATTAGGGCCTGGAGCTCCATCCGTTCTTGCCTTTGATATTATTTTGACCAGCCTATTTTAGTGCGGGGGTATCTTCATTAAGAAGGAGCTGATGGTCCTGAGGTTGGGGCAGACACTCTCTGAGTGTTGTTGATGGGCATGTTGCGGTATAATTCAATAGGTGATCTTTTCCTTTGCTTGCGTAAAAGTGACTGGTGAGAAACATGGTCCATTCTGGCTCTGTGAAGTTTGCGCTACCCAGGCCACGGTTACCAAACGTTTGTCTGTTCACCAAAGCCCAAAACTTTCTTGGATTTGGGTCTTTACTTGCACCTAAGAGAGAGCACCAGAACTGCTGGAGATAACTTAAATACTCTGCATAACATGCCTGTCTGTAGTTTTTCTGTGCTGTTTTATAAGCAGTGATTAACTCTGCTGCCTCTGGGTTCCTCCGGACGACTCTGAGGGCCTTATTATGGGCCTTCTTTAAGGCCAGTGTCTGTGTAAAAGTGCAGCTTTGTTTTGGGCGAACATGTTGGTGAACTGGCTGTTGGAACTTGTCGAGTAGTTAAGTAAAGAGGATTAACCAGTCGACTATCGGGGGCTGGTGGTGAACTTTGCTTGGGCGGTAAGCTGCACACACTCTTCCATGATGGTACTGCTAACGGCGGTGTTCCATTTTAGACGCTTTAGGTTGTCGGAGTGGACACCGTGATGTGTTGCCCTTGATTGTTCATGATATGATGGATTGAGGGCAATGGTGATTATCTGGGGTAGTGGTCACCCTCTGTACGGGCCATGATACTGTAGCTTTCTATGTGTGAAAACATTTCTGTGTTACAGATGGTGAAGTCTATATAAGAGCACATATTACCATTTGTCCTGGTCTAATTTGATGGAATATCCTGTGGGAACCTACTGTTCAACAGAGTGTATCCAGCGCTTTGGAGCTGTAGAACCAAAAATACGCCTAATGTACTGCGCAGTTGGCCCCTTGGTTTTACCTGATCCATGATGTCCCGTGGAAGGCCTAGTGAGGAACTTTCCAGGTCCTCGGACCCCTTGGAAAAGATTAGTGTTCAAATCCCCCATGATTCGACAATCTGCTTGGGGGAAATCTCCAGCCAGTTCGATAAAGGATTGAAATTAGCTGGTTAAGCTGTGTCCGTTTTGTTCTTGCAGTGGAATTAATGTATACGTTAAGAATCAAAAGAGGACGCTGCTGCCTCCAGGCCTTGATGTTGATTCCTAGAAGCCAACTCTCTTGAAATAATATAGGTTCAATAATGTTTTCTAGACTACACAAGATGTACATGGATAGGTCCCCCTTTGGGCGTCCAAATTTGTGATCTCTAACCACCGGCTTCCAATATTCGATGAATCAAGTGATGGACAGACTTTGAGTAGCCCATGTTTCCTGTAGGGCCAGGAAATTGTGCCCTTTTAGAAAGGTAAGTAAATATAGGGAATGCATTTTCTGTTGGAGGCCACTGATGTTCCAAGAGCATAGGACCAGGAAAGACTGCATCAGGCATTTAGTCGAAGATTGAATTTTCAATTGTGTGCCACTAATGTTCCGTTTGCACAGGGCTTGTAAGGGTGGCGTCAGGCGTCCAGAGGGTGGGTTATCGGCCAGGTTAAATGACTTCCAGACAGAGCTGCAGGCAGCCAATTCCAGTTGGACTCAATGTGGAAGGTAGCAGTCGTGGTCCAGGCTCTACCCTCTACCCTTAGTGGCTGCACGGCCTTGGGCATTCTTCACGATCGAATATAGTTTATTTGGGCACAACTCAGGTATTGATTGTGGCTTAGTCAACACAGTGAAGAAACCAGACTCTGAGTACAGGCGGATTTTAATGCCCCATGCATTAAAAATGTCTGAGCTGGATCAAATAGTTGTACCCAGCTAGGTGAATTAAGCGTTACCAAAGTGACTTCTGAGGGAATTCGATGTACTCAATGCCTCGTGATACCAGGGCACCAAGCCCAGGAGTTGATTTTAATTGTCTTAAGATGGGGCGCGCGGTGGCGCGCGGTGGCGGCGACACAAGATGGCCGCCCCTTGAGACGCTCCGCGACACCGAGCTCCGGTCAGCGCTGAAGGGCTCTTTTCCCGATTGCGGTTCCGCATTAAAAGCATGGCTCCTTACATTGAAAGTTGCGGGGCACACTGAGGCAAGTTTTTAGACCTGGAAACGGTCTCTTTCAATACTTTTTCCTTCCTGCTTGCTTTGCCTCAGTGGCCCCGTATATTGCGGCCGCCATTTTGCGCGTTTGCTGTCGGCTTGGTTTTTTCTCTCCACAGCAATGTCCAAATGCGCTAATTTTTTGGAACTACAGAACATTCCTAACAAGTAAACTGTCCTGTTTTACAATTGCTCACCAGAACGGATCAGCCCTCCTATTTTAAATGGACTTTTGTGTCTTGCTGCATATTGCTTGAGCGATACAAAAGGGGATGATGGACGGAACGTTTGAGCCAATCAAACACTCACCCCCAGTCAACTGATCTGGGTTTAATCCATCATCATTCTTTAGCTCACTCCACCACCCCAGTTCAGACATGGCCATATGCAAATCAGTCTGACCCTGTGCCTCATGGGAACAGTCCAGCCCGAACTGCCAAGCCATGTCTTCCCTGGACCGGAAACAAGCATCCTAGGACCGGTTTCTGGATTAAACCCAAGATCAGTTGACTGGGGGTGAGTGTTTGATTGGCTCAAACGTTCCGTCCATCATCCCCTTTTGTATCGCATATTGCTTGAGGGCAGGTATGTCATAATGGCGGGAACATTTATATAATATTTGCTTCCGGCCCACTTGATTTCTTCTCCTCCTTGCTTGCCTTTCTATTTTTACTTACTTCGGTGGCTAACCTCAGCCAGGCCAGGCCCTCATTTGAATTTTCATCGCAATTCTGGGCACTGTGTATTGTCAATACGGAATATAATAATTCAAGAGAACTGTTTTTTTTTCTGAATCCTGTTGCCATTCACTCCTCAAATATGGATTCCTCTCATCCTACCAAGTCCCTTGGAGCACCTGGTTACAATACTAATGGTCGGAAGGATTCTTCAGGTAATACAAATAAACGTGCCAAGAAGGAACCGTCCTCTCCAACGAAATCATCTCTACCGCTGACTTTGGAGGACATTATGGACGAGCTTCGCAATATTCGACCTTTTCTGACAGAAACCACTGCGACACTTCAACAAATTGAGGAGAAATGGTCTGGTTGAGACTTGAGACTCTCGGATGTCGAGCAAAGGATCAGTGATGCCCAAGATGTTGTTGCTAAAGTAGATACTCTTTCTCGTGAAGTGGAACAGTTGAAGAAATCCACAGAGGATTTAGAAAACCGAAATAGGCGCAACAACCTCCGCGTTTATGGTGTCCCGGAGGGCTCCGAAGGTTCAGATATGATCTCCTTTTTGAAGATTCATATTCCTCAGATCGCCGGCATGCCAAAATCCACTGATCTCAACATTCAAAGGGCCCACAGGATAGGCCCCCAACATTCCTCTTCTTCTAGCAAACCACGAGGAATTATTGCCTACTTCCTTATATATTCTGATCTCATGGAGATTCTCAATGCAGCTCGACAACGTAAACAGATGCTCTGGTCTGGTCAAAAAATCTTTTTCAGCCAAGATGTCTCTAAACCCACTGCCAACTGTCATAAGGAGTTTCTAGACCTCAGACCATCATTGCGCTCCATGAATGCCCGTTATGGCTTGATTCATCCATGTTTCTTTAAAGTTACTTACAAAGACAGAACCTACTCCTTTGAAGATCCAGCTGAACTTAGGAAATTTATTCATACTCATAGGGGAGAAGCTATGGAATTGAACAAAACCTGAATGTTCTCTTATATGTTCTCTCTTTTATTCCACACGTTCCCTCTCCGTGTCTTGTTGGATGATTCTGTTCGTTTCCGCATTGTTCATCTGTTTTGTTTTGTAAACTCCATTCGTTCTGTTACCCCCTTCATTGTCCGGTAAGTTCCCTTCCTTTATGTATGCTTCTGTTCATGTTTACAGTTTTCTAAAAGTTTTTTGTGGCCAGTATATTTACTCTTCTCGGTGTCCCTCTCTTGGGGTTGCCTCTGTCTGTTCTCCTCGCCCCCCCCACCTACTTCAATGTCCTCCTCTTATATGGTCACTATGACTGAAGTTTTTCAGCTTCTTGTCATCTTCTCTCTGGCTATCCCTCTAAGGAGACAGTGTTCTCCCTACACTCTCTCTCCCTTTCCCTTTCTTCTTTCCCTTACTCTTTTCTCCTTCTTCCTATACTTCGTTGTAGCTTTTTTCTACCATCACGTTTCTTCTTCACAATTTCTATTTTCCATTATTTTCCTGACTTCATTTGTTCTTCTCTTTTTCAGATTCATTTTTATTCTGGATTTGTATTTTTTAATGCTATTTAGCCTTCTATATTTCATTTTTTATACTTTTTTAAAGTTTAATATTACTAAATGCTTAATTTGCAGTAAGTTTTTTCGATGAGTGGTTTGCGTATTATCTCTTGGAATGTTAAAGGAATCCGCAATCCAATTAAAAAACAACGTGTATTATCTCACCATGCCAGATTGAAATGCCAGGTAGCGTTATTGCAAGAAACACATCTTAAAGAACAGGATCTGTCTTCTTTACGTAAACTATGGGTTGGAGATGTCTTTTGTTCCCCATCAGTCAATAACAAGAATGGTGTTGTAATATTGTTTCACAAATCATTAAATGTTTGTCTACAAAATGAGGTCAAGGACACTAATGGTAGATGGCTTTTACTAAACGTTAAAGTTAATGATACTCATTTCTCCATTTGTAATGTATATGGCCCTAATGGTATTGATTTAGTATTCTGGAATGACTTTTCCACTCTCCTTTCTTCTCACGCCTCTGAAAACCTGATTTTGGGTGGTGATTACAATAAACTCATGGATCCTTTCTTAGATCGTAAATCCCAAACCAAATTTATCCCTAACAATATGCAGAAGACTTTTCACAAAGCAATTACAGCTAGAGGGTTGGTGGATGCGTGGAGAATTTCCCATCCTGATGTCCTGGAATTTTCCTTCTTTTCTCCCGCTCATAGGTCTCATTCCCGAATTGATTACATATTCCTCACCCAATCATCTCTTCAATTCACGACGAACGCTGAGATTGGCTCCATTCTCATCTCTGATCATGCCCCTGTCATACTAGATATGGATTATCCCTCACACCCACCTACCTCACGCAGATGGCGTTTTAATAATGCCCTTTTGCTGGAAACTCAATTTGTTGAACAATTCACATAGTTTATGCAGGAGTTTTTTAATAATAACCTTTCCTCTGTTTCACAATTCCATCTTATTTGGGACGCTTTTAAATCCACTGCTAGAGGATTTATAATAGATTTTGTCTCCCGGAAGAAGAAGAAGGCACTTACGGCGGCTACACTAATTCTAAAACAAATCAAGGCCCTAGAACATGCTTATTTCACCACAAACTGTCCTGAAACCCTGTCTAATCTCATTAAGGCTAAAATGCAATATAACAAACAATCCTGGGATAATGCCTGCAACAACCTTCTTAAATTTAATGCAAAAATGTACGGTGGCCAGAACAAAGCTGGCAAATCCCTAGCCAATTATCTGAAAATCAAAAAACAAAAGTCCAAGATCGTTGCCATTACAGATAGCAAAGGAGTGAGACACATTACAGATTCTAAAATCCTCGAGTGTTTCACCGAATACTATACTTCTCTCTATACTCCTGATTCAATCCCTACTACTGATCAAATTGATTCTTTCTTTCAAATCATTCCCAAATCCCCTGACAACCACGCAGATTTTACATCTCTTGATAGCCCTATATCAGAACAAGAAATTATCAATGCTATTATTCACCTCCCCAAAGATAAAACACCCGGTCCAGATGGTTTTACTGTACGTTTTTTTCTTCATTTCAAGCAATCCCTAGTCCCTCATTTGTTATCCCTCACAAATCACTTCTCTGCTTCCGGTATGTCACAGGGTTCTTTCACTCAAGCGATGTTGTGTTTGATCCCTAAAAAGGACAAAGATCCCTCCCATTGTAAAAATTACAGACCCATTTCCTTAATTAACACGGACTGTAAGATTTTTGCCAAATTATTAGCTCTTCGTATTAATTCGATAAACCCGGACTTAATTAATATATATCAATCAGGGTTTGTTAAAGGACGATCCATCACAGATAATTCTAGGACTCTCCTCAATATTATCCATTTAGCCTCTAAGATGAACTCACCGATAGCTGCAGTCGCGTTGGATGCTGAAAAAGCCTTCGACAGGGTAAATTGGGAATTCATTTTTGGAGCCTTGAAATGGCACGGTTTCAGTCCCCCCATTCTTAGATACATCCAGCTTCTATACTCTGCACCCTCTACTTCCATCTGGGTTAATGGTTGTCAATCCAAATATTTTCCACTTCATAGAGGATCTAGACAAGGATGCCCTTTATCCCCTCTTTTATTTATTCTCGCCCTAGAACCATTTTTTGAAAAACTTTGCCGTTCCCCACATTATACGGGTTTTCAATTTAAGCATATAGATATTAAGTTTACTGCTTTTGCAGACGATATTTTATTATATCTCTCTAACCCCAATACCTCTTTGCCCACCTTTTTCTCCTTGCTAAAGGAATATTCTCTAGTCTCTGGTTACAAACTTAATCTTGACAAGTCTGAGGTTTTGCCGCTGAACAAACATTGTTTTTCTCATATGTTTCAAGACACAGGCTTCAAATGGAACCCCAAGAGTATTAAATGTTTAGGCATCCTCTATACTAATAGTACAAAAGAAACTATTAAAATTAATCTTGTAGACATACTTAAAAAACTCTCTGCTCTCATAGATAGCTGGTCTCCACTATTTTTGTCTTGGTGGGGTAGACTTGCTACAATTAAAATGATGCTGCTCCCAATCATCAACTTCTCTCTCTCTATGCTCCCAGTCACTCTCCCACTCTTTTTCTTTAACACTATTAACCGCTCCCTGACCAAATTTTTATGGAATAACCGTAAAACTAGGATTTCACTCACCCGACTTCAGCAACCTAAGGAACTTGGAGGGGTTCATTTTCCTAATATCAGACGCTATCATCTGCAGTTGCTACTTCTCTGTTTAAAGCACATTTTTCTCACTCGGATAATCTTATACTTACTCCTGTCTGGTATAACAAACACTTACAGATTAAAAATAGAGCTCTTTTTTGGAAAGAATGGATTGATAAAGGCATTATTACTTTGGAACACCTGATGATCAATGGGTCTCTTATGGATTTAACGGAGATTCAAGATAAATATGGTATATCTCTTTTATATGCTCCTCAGTATCCTCTCCTTAGATCATCCATCACTCACTTCCAATCCCAAAATTCTTCCTTGACCTCTGACAGTCAGACCTCCACTCTCTCACTAGATTTTTCAACGCAGTTTAAAGCCTCCCACATTTACAAGATTTTGTCTCTTCCCTCTGTTCCTAGAACCAAATCCAGTACTGAACTTCTCTGGGAAAAAGATCTGGCACATGAATTCTCGTTTCAAACCTGGGGTTCCATTTGGGCAAAAATCCACACCTCTGTACGATCGGCAGCCGCGGTCGGTGGTAGGAGTGCTGCCGGGCGGTGACGTGGGGAGGGGGAGGGGCAGGGTGGGGGGTAGTAAACTATGGATTACGGAGGTTTACAGGTAAGTAAACATATAAATAAATAAAACGAATTTTGTTGCGTGCACTGCATCGCATTTGGGGATGCAGTGCGCGCAACGAAATTCGTTTTATTTATTTATATGTTTACTTACCTGTAAACCTCCGTAATCCATAGTTTACTACCCCCCACCCTGCCCCTCCCCCTCCCCACGTCACCGCCCAGCAGCACTCCTACCACCGACCGCGGCTGACGATCGGCAAGCACTACGCAGACTCTCTCTTATTTCTATAATAGGCTTTTCCTTACCCCCACAGATCTTCACAAGTTCAGATTAATGGAGGACACGAAATGCTGGTCTTGCCCGCATGGTAATAGCGACTTACTTCACATGTTCTTTCTCTGCCCTGTGGTCTAGAGTTTTTGGTTACTTATTTGGAAGAAGTTGAATGAAATTTAATCTACCAATGTTCCCTTTGATATTGTACACGTTTTTCTGGGAGGTTCCTCTACTATATGGAATGCTCAGGGGAGCGTTGGCAAATTTATTGATTTGTTCATAGCCATTACTTTTCAGATTATCACCTCCAATTGGAAGGACACTACTAAAATCTCGTATCAAGCTTGGTGGGACCTACTATGTCATCATCATAGACTGGATCGTGCTTATGCCACCTCTACACCCCTACTGATCAAAAAGGACTTGCTATGGTTACCACTCACCACATTTCTTTTCAGGTTGCCCGCTTGACTTAACTTGTATGTACTGTACCATGAACCTTCTTGATAATATTATGTTAATAGTTTTCTTTTTTTTCTGTTATCTTTACATTATAATCTAGCTGCTGCTCATTACTTTCCCTTATCTCTCTTCTCTTCCCCCTTTTCTTTCTTTCCTCCTTTCTTCTTTCTTCCCCTTCTTCTTAAACACTAAATTGCACTTGTCTAAGTATAGGTTTAGAAGGTTCAAATTGGTTTCCATCATTTATTTCTTAATATAGTCCTAATTTTGTTATTCCAATTCTTGGCAATGTTACTACTTGACCTTTGTTTGTACAATGTATACTGATGTTTTACTTGGTATTTCATCTCAATAAAGCATTCTAAACTTTAAAAAAAAAGATGTTACTCCTATTTTGAATGTCATGACGGCTTTGCGAGTGATACTCCCAGATGAATAATAACTTGACATTTGCAGAGTCCGTCCTGTAGCTGATCATGTGCCCTGGTAGAATCCTGGCCTGTCAGAGGTGGCCTTGATATGCTTCCTGGGCTGTGCATCTTTTATCCTTGAGACTGCTTGAAGTCGGGTTGGTTTTCACCTGTTGGCCTTATTACGTTACTGATTTTTACACTTAATGGGTGTCACTGGCCTGGTTGAAGCCGCTGGGGGACCTTAAGAAAGTCTGTCGTTGTTCCAACAGGATTATTAGGGCTGCCTGCCGCCCGTTTGGGCTTACGGTACCATTGGGGTCTTTGTTGTTCCTACTCTTGTGTCCATGTCCGGGTGACTAGTTGGATGTATCTGGAAGGTTTCAAAGGAAGTTTGTGGTTTAGTTGAAATGGCCATCGTCCCTCCGACTTCGGTGGCCTCAAGGGGGAGTTGCTGCATGTAAGAGGGACCGCTCTGTTCTCATTGTGGACCTTGTGCATCAGAGTCTGTTGTAAAAAGCATGCATTGTTGCGAGGCACTCTGCTCACTACTGCTTTGACCCAGTTCTGTGTGTTTTGTTGTAAACAGTGGGTACAGTTTGCGAGAACTGGTAACGGTGTTAGTGCAGGATTTATTTAGTTGCCTGTGGAGTCTTTTCTTTCCTGCTTAATAAGTGGGCGGGGTAATTTTGAGTCAGCAGTGGAGAAGGATGACTTAGGTTCTGGTTCGTGTGGCTTGGCTGGTCAGAAAGAATTCTATCGTGAGGGATCCGTTATGAGGCGACCAGACCATGGCATATAGTTAGAAAAGCTGATCCATTGGAAATGGTATTGGGGGCCATGTTGTCGGTTACCACAGGACTGGCTGTATGCCTCTGTTCCAGGGACTCCAGACCTATGCCATTTTTTCTGTCCAGTACCTATGGAGTGTAGTTAAAGGGCGCCTGTGTGAGTTACTCACTTTTACATTATGCTCCAGACAGGCCCGTAACTTTATCCAATGCAGTGTTGAGAAACATCAGGAGGGAAGACTGGCTATCTATAATTGGAGAACAACAGCAAATGGACTGGACCAAGTTGGAGGCTGATTGTGGTCTTATGATTAGCTTGTTTAAGTTGTCCAGTTTACTATCAATACCTGCTGTAAATACTGCAAAAGAGTTGAAGAGGTCCACTTTTATGTCCATTTTGTCCGAGTAATAATTTAGAGCCGAGATGGTAGACTGGAGTGTTTGCAGCAATTGTGGCCACATCGCAGTCAGGGAGACCAAGGCTTTGTTGGAGCTAAATTCAGTTTCTTCATTTAGAGGCTGTTCAGGATCTTTGAGAAAGAAGGATACTCCAAAAGGGATTGATCATTGGGTTCCATGCCTCCAGATTATTGTGTGGGGTTGTCAGCACCTTCCATGTTAAGCGGTTTTGTTGGTGAGAGTGGTTTCCCTTTGGGGACCTGCCCCATTGAGCGACTGGTGGACTGTGCGTGTCAGTAACACTAAGAAGGTTGATGATGCTGCTGGCGCACGTTTCCTTCATTGAGACAAACTGTGATGACCTGGCTGGGTTCTTGTGGGCGCTAGGTTTGAAACCTTTAGAGGTCAGGGTGCAAAGTTGCGTTACTTGATGCAGGGTCTCTTTAAAAACAAATTCTGTGTTTACAGTTGTGGGTTGTGTTGTGGTTTGTGTTGAGAATAAATGGTTACCGTGGGATGCCCTTGGGGGGGCTGTCTGCTAAGGTGTTGCTTATCTGGTGTTAGACTTCACTCTCGGTCTGGTGCCATATGTTGGTCTAATTGGACGTTTGTTTCTGCCACCACTGCACTTTCTCTAAGCTCTTCCTGGGTTGACTTGAGACTGGTTTTCGGGGGTGAGTGTACTGTTGCCTCAACCTTTAATGATGGTGGTCTCTCCTACGGCTGTTCCAACCTGTGAGAGATTGCAGTAAAAATGAATTATTAACAATAGAGCGCACTGGAGCTAATCTGCGTGCATGCTAAATTGGTTCTCCATGGGGGGCGTGGCTTGGTGCCCGAGGAACATGGCGGCGCCCGAGTGAGACTCCTCGGAGCGGCGCGGTGGGCTCGAGTTATCCCGTCGCCTGCACGCAATTGAAACGAAGCTCCGAGCGCCGGAAGACATCCTACTCAAGATGTTCTTCTCAGCGCTCCCCGTTTCAGCTCCAGAATGCCGTTTTTAATGAGGACATATCCAGCATCGGCGCGGCGAAGTTACGGCCGCCATTTTGTATGTGGAACAGCCTCTGCAATGCTGATACTTCACCAGGCTTCCCTCATGGCGGTATGCGCGTTTGATATTTAGCGCAGCCTCAACTAAATGCCCGCTTTTTTCTATTTTTTTCTATCATTGGCTTATTTGTCTGCCTGCTCGTTTTTTTTCTCTAAAGTGCACTTCCCATCATGGTTTCCTATTGTTGAGGGAAGAAAACATAACGGCCGCCATTTTGTATGTGAAGCAGCTCCTGCAGCGCTGACACCTCCTCACCTTATTCATGGCGGTTTGCGCATTTATTATTCAGCGCTTCAGTCGCAGCCTTAATTGAACGCCCGCTATTTCTATTACTGGCTCATTTGTCTGCCTGCTTGTTTTTAAAAGTGCATTCTTCCTCACGTTATCCTTTTTTTTTTTTTTTTTAAGGGAAGGAAAAATTAACGGCTGACACTTTAGCCCAACTTGCATTACTACTATTGGGCTTTCATTCACACCCTCATATGGCGTAACTATTCTGAGGGATTTTTGGATGCAGCAGGACCTTTTTCTTTAATACCTGGTACGCTACCACATTATTAACTGTCTGGAAATTAACATGTGCCATATCGCCTGACATAGAATACTAGTTTTGAGATGAACTAAAGCTATTCACTTGACTTTTGTATTGGTGACGTCCTAACTCACTGACTCTTTAAGCACTGTGGTTCTTTCTACATTCCAGTGAACGTATTATATAATCGTCTTTCTGCTGGCACTATAACATCTCCCACACCATACATTTTCTACTCCTTATTGTGTTACATGGGCAGACTAAAAAAATCTGGTCCTCTACCTTCGAGACCTACTCAATCGTTCATTAAGAACTCAAAAATTTTCATGCAATTCTCCAGGATGGAAGACTCTGTATTGTCTTTACCTAAGGGGCTTACCACAACGATTCCTGCTCCTTCAGCGGCGGGAAAGTCTAATATAAAGTGCCTGAAAAAGGACCCTCCTTCTCCACCAAAATCCTCCTCCCTGTCTCAATGGAGTTGTTGCTGGAAGAGATAAGGGCCCTTCGACCCTTTGTGGAGGAAATGAACACCAAGTTGCAACTCCTTACTGATAAGTGGTCTCAAATGGACGAGAGACTTACAGCAGTTGAACATAGTGTGTCCTCTTTTGGGATAACGGATACTAAAGTTCATGCACTCCAATCCCAAGTCTCCACTCTTCAAAAACAGATCGAAGACCTTGAAAACCGTAATAGGAGGAATAATTTACGTATCTATGGCTTACCAGAAGGAACTGAGGGTTCGGACCCTCCCATCTTCTTCAAGACCTTTCTTCCTAAGCTACTTCATATGCCAGAGGATACTGTGCTCAACATGCAGCGTGCTCATAGGCTTGGTCTCCTACCATCAATTGCATCAGCCTCACAACGACCGAGAGGAGTCATTCTTTATTTTCTCGAATACACAGACTTACTAAAGGTTCTTGCTGCTGTCAAGTCTATCCAACGTGTCGTGTGGTCTGGTTCGAATTTATTCTTTTCACAAGATTATGCCAAAGCTACAGCAAACAGACGTAAAGCGTTTCTCAGCATGAGACCTGATCTGCATTCTTTGGGAGCTCGTTATGGACTCTTTCATCCTTGTCTCCTCAAAGTTACATATAGGAACAGAATGACAACTTACGACGATCCACTGAAACTACAGAGCTTCATAAACTCTTGCAAAACGGAGACTGATGGAACTTTCGGAAGCCTCATCATCGCATAACATTTAATTTTATAAGTCTGTTGCGATATTTCTCGCCTTTTGTTGTCTATTCTATCTTTGTTCTTGCATTGGTCTTATAATCTACAATTGTTTAAGTTTATTGTTGTGCTATGTTACATTTTTAGATGTTTTTAATGTGTTAATAATAGACTTCGTTATAATA
Organism: Calotriton arnoldi; assembly: GCA_963921515.1. Lineage (NCBI taxonomy): Eukaryota > Metazoa > Chordata > Amphibia > Caudata > Salamandridae > Calotriton > Calotriton arnoldi. The sequence goes on from CAWUFW010001637.1 coordinate 672,950, forward strand.
ATTTTCCTCATTTGTTTTTATTTTTCTTCTTCTCTTTCACAGAGCTGTTGTTGTCCGTTGCTCGCAGTTGTCTTGTCATTTATGGTGTGATCCCTACCCCGCCCTCCGTTCCGTTGAATTTGGGTGTGCCACTTGTTCCGTGTGGTTTCACCCTCCCCCCCTCATTCCTGCTTGATACCTGTAGGTATGTCTTTTTCCCTACACTTTTTCAATTTTTTTCTTTCCTTTGCCTTTTTTACCCCTTTTTCTTTATCTCTTTCAGGTGCTTTTATTGCTTATTCACCCTATTCTTCACTTTTCCATTTTCCCATTCTTTTTTTCTTACAATTGAAATTTCTTCTCTCCTCCTTTTTTTATTATATGGTTAATCTTTTACTCCGTTGGAATTCTCTGTGCTATGTTTTTTGTTGCTTGTTGAACAAATTGGATTGGTATTTTTTGCTTTTTTTTTTTCATTATTATATGTCTTTGAAATTAATTTCATGGAACATCAGGGGTCTTAAATCTCCTATAAAAAGGCAGAGGGTTTTAACTCAGCTAAATTAGAAACTGATATAGCTTGTTTACAGGAGTCCCATTTAACAGCTGAAGAATCTTTAAAGTTGAAGAGAGGTTGGGTTGGGGAAGTCTTCTTCTCTCCAGGAGATGGTAAGCGGAACGGAGTCATGATCCTTTGTCGCAAATCACTTTCTGTTAAGCTCCTTTCTCAGGATGCTGATAAAGATGGGCGTTGGTTATATATCAAATTGCTGATTGGGAATGCTCCGGTTTCTTTACTTAATGTATATGCCCCCACTGCTGGAGACTCCTCATTTTGGACCTCCTTAACCCAACAAATTACACATTGCATTGATGATAATTTTATTTTAGCAGGTGATTGTAATCAAGTTTTGGACCCATTTATAGACCGCAATTCAAAGGTCTCTTTTATCCCAAATAAGGCTCACAAACTTTTTGGTCAAACTATCAAACAGCACAAACTTATTGATGCTTGGAGACTCTGTAATCCTACCACAAGAGAGTATACTTATTATTCTCCAGCTCATCATACTCAGTCACGCATTGATTACTTTTTTATTTCCCATAATGTTTCCCAATCTTTACTTGATGCGGATATCGGTTCTATTCTAATATCCGATCATGCTCCTATATCCATCCAGTTAGACATTTTACAAAAACCTAATACCCCTAGAAGATGGCGTTTTAATAATGCTCTTCTTTTAGACCCATCGTTTACTTCCTCCTTTGTTTCTTTTTTCAATGAATATTTTTTATTTAGAATGACACTATGGGGCCGATTCTGATGCGGGTTGGAAAAGCTTCCCGACCGAATCGGTTGGGAAATGGTGTCCGACCCACTCGGATCGGGAAAGTCCGACCGGCGGAGTAGGATGCATCCGGATGCTTCCAGATACGATTTGGTTGAACTCCCATTGACTTCAATGGGAACATTTGTTCCTAACCGCATCAGAATTGGGCCCTTGGTCGGGAAGACACGTTCCCGATCCGATTTGGAAGGAGCAAATGCCGTTAGGAGGCCTTCCTAACCGCATCAGAATCAGGCCCTCGGTCGGGAAGCTTTTCCAACCCGCATCAGAATCGGGCCCTTAGTCTTTCTCTGTTGTTTGGGATGCTTTTATAGCGTCTGCTAGAGATTTTATTATTGGTTATGTTTCCAAGAAGCGTAAAATTGCACGCAAGTTAACCAATAACCTCCTGAACAAGATAAAGAAGCTGGAGCATTCTTATTATTCTTCTAGATCAAAAGATTGTTTATCTGAGCTTATAAATGCTAAATTACAATTTAACAAAGAGTCGACAGATAATGCCTCATTATACTTATTAAAATCCAGTGCAAAATTTTACGGTGGTCAAAACAAAGCGGGGAAAATCTTAGCTAATTACCTTAAGATAAAACACAACAAACTTAACATAGATTCTATCATGGACGAACATTTGACTCTGAAATTTAAAGACACAGAAATCTTAAATGAATTTCTACTTTTTTATAAATCACTTTATACTTCAGAAAATCCTCCCTCACAGCACTGCATCGCTCAATTTTTTTCCACCATTCAACACTCCTCCAACACCCCACATGACCTTTCATCTTTGGAATTTAATTTATCACAAAATGAACTCCTTACTGCCTTGCAAGCTCTCAAAAAGGATAAGGCACCAGGCCCAGACGGTTTTACCGTTGAGTTTTTTTTACATTTCGCTAAACTGCTGCTACCCAAATTACACAACCTCTTAGATTCCTTTTTGCATTCCGGTGGCTCTTCTGGTTCTTTTTCAGAAGCATTAATCTGCCTTATTCCCAAAGATGGTAAAGACTTAAAATACTGCATAAATTACCGACCTATCTCATTAGTTAATATTGACTATAAGATTTTTTCAAAAGCTCTGGCCTTTCGCTTGGAATCTCACTTACCCAACTTGTTAGGAATGGAACAATCTGGCTTTGTTAAGGGTCGTCTTATTACAGATAACACCCGTTTATTTTTCGACATTTTGTCCAAATCATCTCATCTACCTCAATCCTTAGTAGCAATAACATTAGACGCGGAAAAGGCGTTCGATAGAGTTGAATGGCCTTACCTTTTTCATACTCTCAAATGGTTTGGTTTTGGCCCCACAATCACATCTTTAATATCTCTCCTTTATTCGAACCCACGTGCAGCAGTTTGTGCTAATGGTGCTACATCCTCATATTTTGATTTCGGCAGAGGTGTTCGCCAAGGTTGTCCTTTATCCCCTTTTCTCTTTAACCTAGTCATTGAACCTTTTCTATCCAGAATACGCCAAAACAAAGAAATACATGGATTTGACATGAAACATTCTCAAATCAAACTTGCAGCTTATGCTGATGACATTTTACTATTTATCTCGCAGCCACAGACCTCTAGTCCTGCCTTTTTAAAGGAAGTCCAGTCCTTTTCCTCTGTTTCCGGATACAAACTGAATAAAGATAAATGCGAGATATTACCTCTAACTAAATATACATTTAAAGATGATTTTGTCACTTCTAATTTCACTTGGAATCCCAATCATATAAAATATTTAGGTTTACACTTTACCTCATCCATTTCTGATACAATCTCTCTCTGTATGAACAAATGTATACAAAGGGTCTCAGAATTAACTGCCAAGTGGCATCCCCTATACCTATCCTGGTGGGGCCGATTAGACACCATAAAAATGATGATAACTCCCATAATACTTTACACAATTTCTAACATTCCGATTCCCATTCCCAAAAATTGTTTAAGAAGATTAATTCTATACTTTCCTCTTTTTTATGGAATAACAAAAAAACCACGCATGTCTTTATCAAAATTAATACGTCCTAAGTCAGAAGGAGGGGTCAATTTCCCTGATTTTCCTACATAACAGAAGTCCTTCCTACTCCGTCAATCTTCAAATTGGCTGACAGATCCCTCAGAGGACCGTCCCCTATGGACCACACTTGAACGCCTTTTTTTATCCCCCTTTTCCTTTCAAGAATATATATCCTTCTCTCGCAAGCCACAATCTCTTTCCACTCCTATACTTAAGTACACCTGTAAAATTTTGGATTCCAACTCTCCTTCAATTCCTACAGACTTTGATTCTTTTCTTAATTCCACAATTTGGCATAATACATTATTGTTGATACGTAATAGACCTTTCTACTGGAAATCCTGGAGACAGAAAGGCCTCATTTGGGTTCATCAATTAATTGCACATAATGAAATCTTGCCTTTCCCCCTAATTAGTAGCCTTTTTAACCTACCCCTGTCCTTTCATTCTAAATATAACCTTTTGAAACAAGCTGTACTACATGTTTGTGCTCAATTGACACCTCATAGTACGTCCACTTCTACCCCAATTAATCGGTTACACACCCTGCTTTGCACCAAACCTAAGGCTTCTGTTATTTATAATTACTTATGCTCTACATGCACTATAAGAGAAAAAACAAAGGTGGAACTTGCTTGGGAACAAGACTTACAGGTTTGCTGGTCAATATCCTTATGGAATAAAATTTGGATTAAGATCAGAAAATCCTCTAGAGCAGCAAACACAACGCAGACTCTCTTCTTCATATATAATAGACTTTTTCTTTGTCCGGTCACTTTAAATAAACGATACACTAATACACCAGATAAGTGCTGGACGTGTACATCTCCACTTGCGGACTTAAAACATTTGTTATTTGTGTGCTCGCATGTTCGTAATTTCTGGAAAAATGTATGGTCCCAAATCAAGTCCATGTTTGGATCCAGTTTCCCTTTTTGTATTACTAATGTGTTCCTGGGAAGCCTATCCCCTATTTGGGCGAACTGTACTTCCAATACTAAGATCATTGATTTGTTGTTGGCGGTTGCCTTCCAACAAATAACCAAAAATTGGAAAGATTTTACCAAAATATCATATCAAGCATGGTGGTATGCCATTTGCCATAATCACAGATTGGATACCTCCTTTGTTTATCCTATTCATATGGCCACGAAATGCTTAAAATTATAGTTACCTATCACATTGTTTATTGATGCTAGTGCTAAACGATCCTTTACTCTGAGCCCTAATCAACAAGAAGTTCTTCAACCCCGATGACTTTCCTAATGTTGTTCTATACTCCTAGATATACATTGTATTTTCTCTTTCTATATACCAATCCAACTATTCTTGATCCTGAGAGTTATGTATTAGGTGAATATTTATTACTTTATTGTATTATGTATTGACACCTTTATTCCTTCAATAAACTTACTTTTGAACTTAAATTGGTTCTCCATACTCTCATGTACATGACTAGTGCGCCACCCTATACACAGACATTGTGACTCCGACAGTGCTTTACAAAAGTCGTTTCATCGCTGAATAGATGCCACAGTGTCCAAATCCCTCCCATAAAGGCTCATTTATGCATCCTCTTCAAATCAAGGTGCAATGCATGCGCTCTATTGTTAATAGTGAATATTTACTGAACAAAGAAATGGTGAACCCCACAGTGCCTTTCAAATGTTTTCAAGTATTATCTTTATGTTTATTGTAAACTATGGGCTCTTCAGTATTGGGTTTATATGTTGAGGGCTACATGTTTAGATGGGCAACACAGTATCCTGTAAACATCAGCCCTGCAGCCCTTTGTTTGTGTTTGTTACACCACAGGGATTTGTGTGTGGCCAGGGGAAAGCACAATTCACCTGTGATCAAGGAGTCAGGAACGCCGGAACGCTTCGGTGTCTTTTTTGATTCTGTACAGTATTATGAATTTGTCTCACATCATGGAATAAAGTAATTGTGAATTCACAACACTGGAGTGCGCGTCCCTCTTGTGGAGGTAAAGAGAGGAGTGGTTTGCATATATATGTATGTATATACATATAGTGTAAGATCATTATTAAAACATTTATTTTATATTATATTTATGTTATTAATATTTTACATGTATTACTACAAATATGTATATATACATGAATAATTTCAATTTAATAAATGTAAACTATTACAAATGTTATATGATGTAAAAATATTTTTATTACCTGTATTATATATTTATATATTCATATTAATGAATTTAAAATAAAAAAACATTGCTATAATGTAAAATACATATTTTAATTATGTTACATTACAAATAAATATAAATACACACACACATATGTGTTATGTGTGTTTATATAAGTATATATTTATACTTAGTATTAAATATTTGTGGAGCATATTTAATTTACATGATATTAAATTTATATATCAAAATATTTAACATTTACTACTTTAAATTATATTTTTAATTAAAAAAATCGATATTTGTGTCTATTTTTTTAATATATTAGTTTCAATTATAGTTTTTTAAAATATATATGTATAAATATAGGAGCTCGATATTGTGGCAAATGTAATTTCTGACACCATATTTTTGTCAACAATATTTTGTACCACAATAGTGTGTCAGTGAAACCTTTTTTACTTGTCTCCTTTCAAAATTAAATAGTTTATTGTTATTTCTTGTGCCGTGATTTACGAATGAATTAAACTCAATAATGTGACGATTTTATTGTGCCTTTAAAACAGTGGAGCTCCAAAAGCTAAAGTCTTAGTTAATTATTTTCCCTGTAATAATAGCAATCGTGCAGATGGGCACATTTTCAAAATCACTTCAGTGTACCAACAGCGGCATTCAAACAAGGGATGTATGACGATACCACGCATGCATTACATCGCATGCCATTAGATCGCGGTTTTAACAACGCAAGTCGTTACAACGACTTGCGTTGGAGGGCGCTGGACTTAGGAGTAGTTTAATTTACTATTCCAACTCCAGCCTACGTACAGTAGGGAAGGTGTTGGATAGTAATTTAAACTACTCCTTGTCCTATAGCGCCCTCCAGTGCAAGTCGTTGTAACGACTTTCGTTGTAAAAACCGCGATCTAATGGCATGCGATGTAATGCATGCGTTCTAAAGGTTGTTTCCCTCAAACAAGGCATGTTTAGCTGAGAATATATTTTTACTCGGTGTTACGTGGAAACCCAATTGTCTTCTTGCACAAGTAAACAGAAATCAGCGCGCTTTCAAATGTAGTTTGCTTGATATAAAAAAAAAGGACAGGTTGATGGTGAACAATGTAAGGTCGAGAGTCTACACGGTTTTTGAATGATATTTGTGGAAGCTGGCGCACAAACAATTAGAAATGCATATATGTATATTTATTTATTTTTGTATTTTTTTCTATATTTTTTCAAATGAAAACCTACTTTGCTGTAATCTAACTCTTGATTGAATGACTGACATCGGCAAAAATGTACAAAATATTTCTAGTCAGACTCAAAATGCAAATGGTCCTTCCTCTATTTTTGACAAAATGAATGGGAAGTTCAGACCTCAGATTGATTTTGACATTTCTGGTTCCAATTAAATATCTGGAGCAATAAAAGGGCATGAATATTCATTCTAGGGACTGTTTTGTTTAGAACTCACCCCGCAGAGACCTCAGGCTCAATGGGATCCTCGTAGCCTTGGCGATAGCCACGTTTGAGGAAACTCATTTGCATAATTGTCAAGTCAGAGTGCCTGAAACTATTGCATTAGGTCTTAATCTGGAAGAACAAAGGGCACGCGTTCTGTTCATTAGCAGGTCATCATGTTTATATCTCACTGTTCAATGCATTGACCCTCCCGGCCAAACCTTTGAAAGTAACTCGTTTTAGAAAGCAATTATACCACCAAACATGTAAACCTGTACTCAGAAAGGGTGTTACTCAAAATGCTGTAATGTCAACTCATGAAACAGAGCTGGGCCATTTTATAAATGAACCATCCGGAACTGCAGGTTACTGACACTTTCTATGCACCAAGTCTCATAATCTTAATTTATTCTGCAGCAGCTTTGAGCGACGGAATAATGAGTACGCCATCAGCCCCCCTCCACCTCCCTTCAAGGTACAGTGAGAGAGAGGCCCCTCTGCCTTCGTCCTAGCATGATGTTCTACTCCAGACAAGGATTTTTTTTATTTGAATTCTGGACTTGTAGTCCTGTTTTATAATGGCGTAAACAAAACTACAGGTCCCAGAATTCAAAGAAAACCCTGGACTGGAGCAGCAAATCACGCATGGACTTGGGCAACTTGAGTGAAAACAAAGTACCCAGGAAATATCATTTTGAATGGAGTGTCCAATTCCGGTGATGGCCTGCCTAAAACAAGCATTGAAAAGCCAATAGATCTGAGTTTACTGTGGTAATGCATACAAAGTTAGCCCACTGGAGCGATTAAAACAGACGTAAATCATATAAATGGGGACACCTCTAATCTCCAAATCCAGTCTTAACAGGAGAACATTAAGCTTAAAGGCTTTTCCTACAGCACCACAAATCCCTGGCTAGCCCCATAGAATCCAACCTCACCTTCTAAGAACACTTAAGAGAGAAAACTCAAGCCTATGGCTTTCAACTCTCCCTGAAAATCAAGTCCTTTCTTCCATCCAATGATGCCAGCTCCACGATCATTTTTTTTTCAGTTTTATGTAGCGTGAATTCGACCCGAAGGTACCAGAGCGCTTTACATGAGCACCAGTTGCATTATACTTGGACACATTCATTTTTAGGCACGGGGAGATTAAGCGATTTGCCCAGAATCACAGGATGTTTGAGCTTCCCGCCAGTCTCGAACCTGGTTGCCCAGCTTCAAGGTCAGCCGCTTTAGCCGTTAAGCCACCTTCTCTCATCTTGTTTTTTACCCACACACACTGGCAAGGTCCTTCTCACAGGCCTCCCAGATTCCAGAGGGATCCCTAAAAGCAGCCTTGCCCTAGCCTGAGTCCAGACTCATCACCAACCAAAGAAAATTTGACCGTGTCATCCACACCCTGAAACAGCTACACTGACTGCCCGTCCCAGCCAGCTCCAATGCAAGTGAAAGACATAATAAAAGGGATTAAAGATGGTTTAAATGAATATAGGATAGGACTACAGTTAATGGTAAGAGTTAGGGTGAATGTTAGAGTAAAGATTGAATTTAAGGTTAGAATTAGGGTCAGGATTAGGTTTAGTGCTAAGCTTCTGGTTTAAAGTAAGGGTCAGGGTAACGATAAGGCTTAGCATCAGGGTTAGGATCAGGGTGAGATTTTCATTTGATGAAACCTAATATTTCTTTAAAATATTGCGGTTACTGTGCAGTGGTGTTTGTTACAGGTATGTCTCTTCAATTGTATACTTTGAACTGTCACAGAATAGCTCAACAGCTGCTCCCACTTATGAGGCCAGTGTCAGGCCTAACCTGCAGATACTGGCTCAAAATGATTACCCATCTCAAATACACTGGCAAACAGTCAAGTCAAATTGCTTTATTTCGTGGCAAATAGTGCTCCACAATGGTCATGGTAACATGCTGACAGGGTGAAAGTATAACCCTAAGTCTAATGGCCAGTGCCATGTGATGGTTATTCCGAGGAGACATGCGATGACCAGTCGAAGCACGCTGTGCCATTTCGTGTAGAAATTAACAGTATCGTATGATGAAATCTCCTATTGTTGTGCTGTAGGTCCTCATATTGGGTAAAGTACAATACAAATTCAGCCTGCTACCAGTCGCGGCCCGTGCAGGTAAGAGCGGTGAGGTGGTGGGGCCAGGTGGGGGGTGGGGATTTCGACAGATGATGACAAGGAAAAATTAATTATTTATTTAATTTCCCCCCCACCCGGCCCCACCGCCCCCCCCGCCCCACCGCTCTTACCTGCACGGGCTGCGGCTGCCTGCTGCATAGGCAGGAGGCTGATATTTCTGAGGCTCTTCTGCATACAGCATTGCAGGTCACCCATCTCACAGGCTCCTGACAGTAAAGATGTCCCTCAGATTACAAGGCCCCTATAGGCTCAGGTTTGAAACAATAGAACTGTTCGGTTGGGTCACAAAGATCTTACAGGCCCAGCTTTCAGGCAGCAAAATCCATCTTTTTGGTGACCACTTCCTACAGTCAGTAGCTGTAGATAGCACCACTAACTAACATATGTACACACAGATATTACAGATTAAGGTCAACAGAACTACCCCTCACATTACAGAGGTCTTCTCTTTCAGGCTAAAAGCAGTAATAGACATTGCAAAAATGATTAATTGAAAAATATACATCAATTACAGGGTTCCTGCAGTGGTTCTTATTGGTAGCTGGTGGCCCATAGCAAAGCCAAAGAAAAAGGACGTGACTAGCCCACAAATGAAATACGTTGCTGACTGCAGCCCAGGCAGGGACATCTGGACTGGATCTTTATTATAAATCAATTAAGTTACTTGCGGCACAAATACACATTCGGCCTGCACCTGGGGCCATGATCGTCCATTCTGTGCCCTGACTTCCCAATCTCCGCGCCACATTATAGGACAGGCCACTGTAATTCTGCAATTCTGCAGCTGTGGTGTTTTTCACATGATTATGGATTTGCTTTATTTGCTATATAATCCATCATCTGGTTCATAATATGCAGATTTAAAAAAAAAATACAATTTGTTTCTAGCTTAAATGGCTCAAAAGTTACTTAAATTGCGGTGACCCATGTTGTCGCGCAGTGGAAGGCCCTATGCAAAGATTGACTGGTCATGTTTGAGTCTCTTATTACTGCATTTGGATATTAAACTGGTATTAATGGGGTGAAATCTTTACCCAGACAGTGTTAACATGAGGAAAAAACGACAAAATTCTGAAGCAGTACTGTCACAAAATATGCCACATTAGGTCTCATAATTTGCCTTTTTTTGCCACATGATTTAGTAACCCTGACTCAGACCTGTCAGCCTTAGGGTGGTCATCCTCAAACTTTTTGCCTTGACCAGTGCTAAAGTACGTGTGCTCACTTGCTAAAATATGGTAACATTGACTTACACCCAATTGGCACTATTAATTTACATATAAGTCGCTATTAAAATTGCACCACATGTACCCAGGGCCTGTAAATTAAATACTACTAGTGGGCCTGCAGCACTGATTGTGCCACCCACTTAAGTAGCCTGTTAAGCATGTCTCAAGCCTGCCATTGCAGCCTGTGTGTGCAGTTAAAAATGACATTCCGACCTGGCAAAATAAACCTTTTGCCAGGCCTAAACCTTTTTGTTTTAATACATATAAGTCACCCCTGGGGATCGCCCTAAGCAGCCCATAGGCCAGGGTACACTGTATTTAAAAGGTGGACATGTACTTTTAACTTTTGCAAGTCCTGCTAGTGAAAAACTCTTAAATTCGTTTTCACTACTACAAGGCCTACCTCTCCCATCGGATAACATTGGGTTACCTTATTGCATTTAATAAGGGATAACTTTCAACTGGGAGCAAGTAGAAATGTTGAGTTTAGTGTCTAAAGAATTGTAATTTAATTTAAAACCCTCTTTAATGGGTCACATGACTAGGAGTAGCTGGCAGTTGGTCTTTGTGTATTGCTCCCAGACAGTGAGTCAAAGGAGGATTGGTTTTTGGCAGGATTTGACATCCCTGACTTGATAGGGGGGCGGAGCAGTCACCTACCACACTTGCACATCTCAAAGGCTCTGCCTCAGCATACTCACAAAGGGTTTGACACAAGTCTTTTGTGCCCCCAAACAAGCTGGGGCCATGGCAAGGAGACTAGAAAGCTGGCACCAACTATAAATATTGGACCCTCAGACCCACCGCTTCAATACACCTCTGCACCTGTGGATATTACAGAAGAAGGACTGCTGTGCTGCTCTGCTGCAAACAGGACTGCTACTCTGCTGCCCTGCTACTCTCCTGCCCTGCTTGCGGAGAAGAAAGACTGAACCTGCACCCTTCATCCCAGGATGAAGTGGCTCCAAGGCTCAGCTGACTGACCTCCTGTTCTGAACTACAGGGACATAATAAGCTCCAGAGGCCTCCTTTTATCTTCCCAGCTGCCCTGATGCTGGACCTTCAACTGGATCTGCCTGAGCCCTGCCAGCCTCTGCTGGAGTGAGTTCCTGAGCCAAGAGGTGCCCCTCAGGTCCTGGACCCTTGCTGTGGCATCTGTTTGCGCCAAGATATTGCCATCCATGCTTCCCACAAACGCGAAGCTCTCGTTAACTCGACTCTTCGTGCCACAGCGACCGCCTGTGACGGCCGGCAACATGAGATCTGCACTTCATATTACAGCATCTACAGCCCACAGTGACTGCCAATGTGACTCTCCAGCAACAACCGCCCACAAAGCCTGACAGGATCTTCATGCTACAGCGTTGACTGTCTGCAACGCCTGGCCTGCTCTTCACACTACAGGACCGACCATCCATGACATTCTTCCTGCTCCTCGCGGGCCCCTCCACCACGAATGGAACTCTTCGCTCTGGACTTTAGAAGGTAACTCTTTCAGCGGGACTAACTTGGTCCCTGGTTCCGAACAGCACTCCATCACGGTCAACCTGAACTTGTGACTTTCACCCAGTCTCACACAACCAAATGCCTGCAAGCGGCTCTTTGTGCTTTTAGGTGCTATACTTGCTTAAATCTTTGAAATTGCATATCTCCGATTCCACTGATTAGATTTTCGTCATGTTGATCTCAAATAATTTATTAAAATTGACTTTTTTTCTAAATTGGTGTGGGATTTTTCCTGTGTTGTGTTTTCACTTTATAACTGTGTGGTGCATAAATACTGTACACATTGCCTCTAAGTTAAGCCTGAATCCTTTTGTACCAATGCACTAGAGGGTTAAGAACAGATAAATTTGGGGTTTGCTTGTGTTTCACCCTGACAGGATTGTGGTTGGTGCTTGAATAGGGTTTCACCCCCCCCCCCGCTCCCACCAGTAACCCAATTTTTTGCACCCTGCCACATAATTTGGTCCTACCCCGCCCTGATTGGCATTGTAGCCCTGATTATAGGTCTCACCCCCACTCTCCATTATCCTAGTCATGCCACCAGGGTAAAAATATCCAGTGATGCAGTGCAGCGGAGCTGCCATGGGTCTGCACATGTTTACACTGTGTCACCTTGTGGAATTACGACCACTGCAACCAAGGCATTTGGGCATCTTGGTGTCACTACAACAGACTGCCTTTGAATACAGCTGTGTCCTGGGCCTAGAGTGGTCCCTGTGACAGTACCTGATCTTTTACTCAGTCTTAACTCAATAGGCAAGAGTTTAACCAGAACACTGACAGCATCAGTAGGACAGAGGTACTGCAGGAGGCCAAGGGTACACATGAGCTAGGTCCATGCACCCCTCAGTGGCATTGTACACACACTATCAAACTCATGTTTTTAAGAGAACAATAAGAAAAATGATAATATGATGACTATAAAGATATTGATTAAATATAAATGCTTACAAGTGCAAGAGAGGTACACTTTATTTCATGTCGAACAGGACTGCTGCAAAGACCAAGAGCGCTTGCTAGACTAGTCACTGTACAATGAAATGGCAGTGAGCTCTCCCATTTTCACAAAGGCCACGCCCTTGGAGTGATTGGCTGGTAGTCTTGCCTGCAAGCAATCAGAAGGTATGACAACCAATCACCCGATGGGGCAACTGCATGCTATATCTACAATTCCCTGTTGACGTCCATGGTTTACTTGCCCAACATTACCGAGCTTTTCAATTTTGAAGTCACAAGGAGTAAGGCAGCAAGGGCAATAGCTTTATGACTTCATGTCTTCTTTATTCCAATAGTTTAATTTATTTGGGTTTGCTTCCTTAGTGCTGGGTTCTTTCAGTATGTGGTTTCAAAAAGTAGGGGCTTGTTGTGGAGTGCAGGGTCAGATGCTAGGACCCTGAGCATTAAGGGCTATGGACAGAAGTGGGGGAAAAAGGGGACATGATGCCACAGGGAGGGAACTTTAGGGGTAGTGAAGATATGGGCAATGAGGAATGTGAATGCACCACATAAAGTGAATGTTCCTGACTCACATACTTGAGTTTGTGTCTTCATTGTGGGCCACCTACAGACACTACATCTGGTTATGAAAGAAGTAGGTCCACGGTAAGCACACAACGCACATCTCCCTGCCACAAGAAGCAACACACACCAGGCCTGAATATCGTCAGAGCACACCAGCAGCCACAGTGCACCCGGCAGGCATCAGGCACCACAATCCGACAACTATTGTGCTCCAGCAGCCATCTCACCAAGAGAGCTTCAGCACCTAGAGCACCCTAGCAGCCATCATGCCAAGCAATGTGTGTAACTCAACGAGTGCACCCCAGAAGCCCCTGCATGTGGCAGAACAGTGAGCTTGAGTTCAGTATCTAATATGCATAACAGAAATAAAAACAAAGTTTGTGCGAGAAGCAGGGTGAAACAAATAAGATGATCAGCATTACAAGGTGGCCATTTTACATTGGGCAGCAAATTAGCAGCAACCATTTTAAAAAACGCACGTGACAGCGGCTATTTTAGCTTGGGCAGTGAGCCTCACCTAAGCCATCCCCAATGGACCCTCAGATCACTAAGGAACCAAGTGACCTACACCAGTATGCACAAGCTGGAGGCACTGTAACTGGACCATAGGCTAGCACCACCCGAAAGAGCCGACACACTGAGACTGACACAAACTGGTGCAACAGAACCCTAACAAATTCAGCCCACAAAACAGAGACATGTCAGGTGAGAAGAAGATCAAGTACGTCATGGCAGCATTTCCAAAGAGCCCCCCACCATTCGACATGACTAAAAAACTAAATATTGGTGCCAGGTGGGCCGACTGGAAAGAGAAATTTGATGACTTTGTGGTCACCTTGGAAGAGACAGAGGATTCAAAAAATCAAATACTTCTGAAACTTTGCAGGTGATGGAGTCAAGGAGTCACCCTAAAGAAACTCCAGAAGGCAGACACCACCAAGTAGCAGAAAGTGAAAGATGCAATTTCCAAGAAGTTTGACCCGGCAGCTACATGCACTATGAGAGATACACGTTCAACAAGGCATGACAAATGCCTGTGGAGACAATGCATGGATTCATAAAGCAACACGAGACCCCTCCTCAAACACTGCAGATACAGTGAATTCAACGATGAGGAAGCCATGAGGATAAGGATAATTCCGAATCATACTGCAGATGAATGCTCAGACAAACTCATACACTAGACAAGATGCTCGCTACGGCAAGAGCAGAAGAGAGGGATGATAGGCAAGCTGCTGCCTTGGAGGTAGGAACAATTCTCAAAGAGAACATACTCACCATGAGAAGCGGAAACTACATGGGCAAGGACAAACAAAACGTTTCATCCAACAGGCCTACACTAACGTGTTACCTATGCAGCTGTCCTATCCACACGAAGGAAAATTTCCTGCCATAGGGCAAACCTGTGAGAGTTGTGGGAAAGAAAACCATTTCAAGTCCATTTGCTGACCAAAGGACAAGCGAGTGAAGACAGATCACTGCACGGGAAGAGAAACCCTGACAACACATGCAGGCACCATCACAGCTCAAAAGCCAAAGAAAAGCATCATGTACGAACCATCAAAACAAAACCCAGACGAAGATCATCCATCTCGTCGTCCACCCAATCACCCACATCCACATCCAGTGACAGAGATGATGATGGCTACCTCTCGATGATCTTGATGAAGAGCCCGGGAGGCCATCCATCCATTGTCAATCTCAAAATGAGGAGCTACAACACAAAATTCCTAGACGACATAAGAGCCTCTGTGAACATATTAGAGTCACAAGAACTAGTGTGCGAAACACACAACCCTCAACTAGTCGAGACCCAGCACAAGATCAACACATGGGCAGGAACAAAGACCCTGACATGCACAGGCTAGTTCACAATGATGCTCAAACACCAAGGACGTGAGATGGTTGCCAAATTCTACGTAGTAGAGAGATCAACAACAGCACCAAGTGTCCTAAGTTCAGCGACAAGCCCAGGGCACTGTCCATATGACATTACAATGAGAAGATACACCAGGTAAAGACAAATGGGGCAGAAAGCAAGTGTCCAGCAATTAGCATTAAAGTGAACGGTCATTTGATACAATTCATCGACAGTGCGGCATCCATCAAAGTAATGTGCATAGAAAAATTCAAAGAACTCACACTTCCACCAGAGCTGGAACAAGCAGACGTTCAGATATACACATGGGCCACATCCAAGCCACTATGTAGCAGTGGGTCATTCAAAGCAACATTCCGGCACAAGAGAACAGGTTGAAGCCAACATACATGTGCTGCAAGGAAAGACTTAAAGTGCATGCCTCCTCTGTTTTGCTATGGCAGCACAAATAGGACTGATCTCAGTCATCTTCCACATCCAGACCAGGCAAAGCGTGATTCAGAAACTCCCTATGCTATTCAGTGGACTAGGAAAATTGAAGGACGTCTGTGTCAAGTTACATATCAAAAGAGATGTCCTACCAGTTGCACAAGGACACAGATGAGTAGCAGTTCACCTTCAAGCTGAAATCAAAAAAGAGATCTAGAATCTTTTAGACCTAGACATCATTGTAAGCTCATTGAAACATCTGAAGGCCCACCCCATGGGTCTAACCCATAGTGGTAGTGCCAAAAAAAGACACGTAGAGACATCCAGATCTGTGTCAACATGTGCCAGCCAAACAAAGCAATAGCACACAAACGACACTTAGGCCCTCACATCTCAGACATGATTGCACAGTTAAGTGAGGCAGGAATTTTCTCCGAACTCGATCTGAACACAGGTTAACACCCCGTGGAACAAGACGAAGGATGCTGCTACATCACCACGTTTTTCGACACAACTTGCACTCTTTTGGTACAAACGGTTAAACTTCAGCATATCCTCAATGGCAGAAATCTTCCAGGATATCATTTGATGAATCATCCAATGCTTTCAACTACAGTGATGGCATACTTGTTTTTGGAAGCAGGAAAGAGATACATGACACAGCGCACCACAGAGTATGTCAGCTACTCATATAGGCAGGTCTCACAATCAATGCAGAAAAATGTGAGTTCTACAAGACCAAACCAAAGTTCTTTCGCCACATTTTTGGGTGGGAATGACACTGAACCCGACTCACAGACACCAAACCACCAAATTATGTCAGCACACTGAGATCATTCCTATGCATGAAGAGCTACTGTGCCAGGTAAATCAGAGACTACACGACCATCTGATGAAGCAGAATGTGGACTTCATTTGGTCAAATGGGTCTGAACAAAGTTTCCAAAACATCAAGACTGCAATCAAAGAAGCAACTGCAATGGCTTACTGTCACCCAAAGATGAACACAAAAGTGACAGTGGATGCCAGCCCAGTGTGTCTGGGGCCAATACTAGCACAACAGACAGACAGCCAACGAGTTCAACAGCAGGTGGGAGCATACACCAGCAGAAAGCGTCTCAGATACTAAAAGAGCATATTTGCAGCCTGAAAAGGAGAGCCTGGCAGTGGTGTGGGCTTGCAAACACTTTCACATGTTCCTATATGACAAAAGGTTCACCATTTTAACCGATGACCAAGCCCCACTGATGATTTTTGGCAATCCCAAAGTGAAAATGCCCCAGAGGATTGAAAGGTGGGGAGTATGCTTGCAAGTGTATAACTACATATTCATCCACAAGCTGGGGAAAGAGAAAAACCTGTCTGACTACTTCTCACGATGCCCAATACAGTCAGCA
Source organism: Calotriton arnoldi (assembly GCA_963921515.1). Lineage (NCBI taxonomy): Eukaryota > Metazoa > Chordata > Amphibia > Caudata > Salamandridae > Calotriton > Calotriton arnoldi. The sequence goes on from CAWUFW010001637.1 coordinate 690,022, forward strand.
AAAACAAACCTGCCTGTCGCAGAAGAAAGAATACCTACAATTTATAGTCAACAACAGCATACCTACTGCGTTATCAATCCCCACGTAGTTGCAGTGTCAGAAGAAGACAAGGACCTCACGTTCATCAAACACCTAACCAAGACGCATAAGTGGAGACACTCCAAGGACCGGGGAGGTGACTCAAAGGAAATCAAAGCTTTTCAAAATGTTCAGATACAGCTGGCCGTAACAGAAGAAGGACCATTCTTAAGGGGAATCCTGCATCATCCTCCCGAAGAGCCTGTGAAAGCAGGCAAAAGAACGTGCACATGAGGGACACCGTGAAACAGTTGCCATATAAAGAGCTCTGCAAGATGATTATGGTTCCCAAAGCTGGAAGACATGATGGAGACAGAGCTGCAGGCAAGTCACACATGCACATACCTCTCTACAGCAGTGATACCACTACCACTGACCATGTCAGAACTACCAGAGAAAGTGTGGAACCTAGTAGCAATTGACTTCTTTGGTCCACTGCCCTCAGACAAGTACCTCCTGTTACAAGTGGATGAGTGTCCTGATTCCCCCTCGTGCAAATGATCTCGTCAATTAGTGCCGCAAAATTAATTTGGGCATTAGATGACATCTTCGCAACATGGTGACTCCCGCAAACCCTCAAATCGGACAATGTCCTGCCCTTCTCCAGCAGAGAGTTCAAAGAGTCTTTAACTCAGCTGGCCATTGAGTATCGCAAAATAACACCGCTATTGCCCAAGTCCATGGAATAGCAGAGCGATTCATGGGAATCCTGAAGAGAACCATGCAACAAGCTCCCGGAGAAGGCATATCAATTGAAAAGGCACTGTGCCAAGTTCTGCAAGCGTATCGAACCACCCCACACCTGACTACAATGGGATGCCCAGCCACTCTCATGTCTGGCTGTTACGTTCGGACCAAACTTCCACAATGAACAGTGACATGCCACATGGGCACCACCAAGCTCAGAACCACGGACAAAGGGAAAAAGGAGAAATTAAAGAAGTATGTGTACACCAAACAGAAGGCACAGGAGATAACCCTCACCAAAGGGGACTGAGTGGTTGTCAGGCAACTGCAAAAGAGAAAGACAGGTACCACATATGACACCAAACTACCGAAAATGACAGAACAGGATGGGAGCATGTTCACAGCGACCTGTCCCGGGAAATCCATCACAAGAAATGTGTCACACTTCAAGTCAGCCACCAGGACGCTCTCAGAAACCGAGACTCCAGAAGAGAAGATGGAGCAATGAGGACCAGCCTCCAGTGGCCCAATCCCAGATGATCACTCATTCTCGCCGCCAAATAACCGGCCCATGACGGCTGATTGAGAAAATATGAAAGAAGTAAAACTGCCAAGGTTCAAGTCCAACATGTGCGAAGGTGTGGGGTGAGACGCTATGACCCTGAGTGTTAAGGGTTATGGCCAGAAGTGGGGGAAAAAGGGTAAATGATGCCACGGGGAAGAAACTTTAGGGCAGTGAAGGTAAGCGGATGCACCAAGTAAAGCAAATGTTCCCAACTCAACAGTTTGTGTCTTCATCCTGAGCCACCTGTAGGCGCTATAGGGTGTACTATTCACATCCTAGTTTCCGGTTGTTTCGCTTACTGCTCAGTATTTGTGCAGCAGCCACATCACACCACTCAGCGCTAGGAGTAATGCTGTGCTTAAAGCAAAGGGCGGCAGTTGGACTTTAAAGTGATGGGATGTAAATCCCCACAGCTTGAAATGAAAATAAAGAAGTGCTGGTGCTCTCTGTTACACCCACTCGGACGACCCAATGACAAGCATGGAACTTCTCCACTTCCAGGTCCAGACCAAACCCAATATCACCCTCTGCGCCACCATCATCTACAGACCTCCTGGCCAGGCCTGCACTTCACCAATGCCATCATCGACTTCATCGCACCCCAGGCTCTCGCATCTACCGATTATATCCTACTCTGCGACTTCAACTTCCACCTGGACATCCCCAACAACAAGAACACACCATCCCTTCGGGAGAACCTCGCCAACATCGGACTCAAGCAGCTAGTCACCTCTTTGAACCACGCAGCAGGACACACGCTCAACCCAGTCTTCTCTGCCGGCAAAAACATCACCTACAGCCACACCTCCGAACTCCTCCGGACCGACCACTACTGCGCTCATTTCACCTTCACCAAGCTCACCGTACACTACCGCACCCAACGCCCCCGCCGCAACTGGAACAAGGTAACCGAAGAACATCCACTGCCTCCCTCAGCACATCCACACCACCGACAGCTATAAAAGCCAATACCTCAGCACACAACCTCCACCGATGGATCTCCAACTGTTCTGACATGCTGGCACCCGTCACGAAAGCACCCGGCAAGCAACACCCCAAGAAAGACAGTTGGTTCACTGTTGCCCTCCATGAATCGAGACACACCTGTAGACGGCTCGAGAAGAGATGGAGGAACAACAAAACCCCGGAAGCCCACACAGCCTTCAAAGCCACCGTCACCGCACACCACCTCCTCCTCAAAACCACAAAGAAAACGGCCCTCCAAGACAGAATCAACGCCAATGCACACAACAGCAAAGAAATCTTCACCATCGTCAAGGCGTTTGCCAAACCCAACAGCGAGACCACAGAAGTCCCACCCTCCCAAGACCTCTGCCACAAACTCGATACCTACTTCCACCACAAGATCAAGCAGATCTACGACAGCTTCGACAGCCAAGACTCACCCATTTACTCCCACCATCACCACCACACACGACGACGACGCCCCCAACAGATCCTGCTTAACTTGACCCCGTTCACCACAGACGACACTCTCAAGACCATGAAGAGCATTCACTCCGTAGCCCCCTCGGACCCCTGCCCATACTACATCTTCCACAGAGCTGCCATCACCTCCGAACTACGCCGCACCATCAACTGCTCCATCAAGACCGCCACTTTCCCCGATGACTGGAAACACGCCGAGATCAACCCCCTGCTGAAGAAACCGTCCGTTGACCCGACAAACCTCAAGAATTTCAGACCCATCTCCCTGCCCCCCTTCCCAGCCAAGGTCATCAACGCCCAACTCTCCGAGTTCATCGAAGCCAACCACATCTTGGGCTCCTCTCAATCCGACTTCCGAAGCAACCACAGCACCGAGCATGCTCTCCTCTCTAGCACCGATGACATCCGCTCCCTCCTCGACTGGCATTCCGTATTTCCTTTGTTCCTTTTGCTTTTGTCGCCCTAAGTGGGAAGGGTATGCCCAGACGTGTGTCCCGTGCTCACTGCGCCACTGGATTCAAGCTAGCCTGGCTTATGAGGGGTGATGCCCCGAAACCGGTCCCAGGGTGCTTGTTTCTGGTCCAGAGAGGACCTGGCTTGGCAGTTCGGGCTGGACTGTTCTCACGAGGAGCAGGGTCAAGACTGATTTGCATATGGCTGGGTCCAAACTGGGGTGGTGTGGTGAGCAAAAGAACAATATACTAAACCCAGATCCTTGTGACTGGGGTGAATGTTTGCATTGTTCAGCATTCAGTCCTTCATTTGTTCTTTTTGCTGTTATCTAAACATGGGCACCAAATGTCTAGCAATAAAAATGTTACATTTAAAAAACATTCATCAATGTAGCCGTTTAACTAGTGATGTTTTTTAAATAACACACCTTTCAGTTGCGCCATGCCTTTTCATATTATTTTTTGTGGAGACAAGAACAAATCACCATCTAACCAAGCACTCAAATCAAAGGTCGCGCCAATGTTACAATGTCATTTGAACAGTGTATAGGATAAACTTTAGGAATGAGTGCAGGAAAAATAAATAGCCAGTATTTAGTGTTGATATGAAACATTAATCAAATAAAGCACAGTTTGCACCAGCTTTGCAAGCAAAGAGAAAGGAACTATTTTTAGGCGTCTGTGCACCAGGTGCACAGGTTTTGTACAGTCATTCAAAGTGAAGGAAACCAGTGTGTAAAATGGCTTGACCCACTGCACCGTGCTGAAAAGCTTGTGCAGACCAATGGGAGATGCCCACTGACCATAGCCACTCTATGTATATATGTATCTAAGCTATTTTGGGAAACTGAAAATTCGGGTGAGACAGCTAAACCTGTCTCAAAGGCAAGACCTAAACATTATTAACAAAAGAAAGCTGCAAGGGCTCATGTTTTTGGTTTGCCACTGCTAGAAGACATAACTGATTGACATGCAAATGCTACAATTTCCCCTCATGTTTCACAAACATAATGCTTCTGTAAAAAGGGATATTAGATCAACATGGTAATTATGACGTTTTGTGATTCAGTTCACCTACTAAAATAGATGAATTACAAATAATTAACCATTGATAATGGTTCACAGAACCACACATGGATTGGAACTATGTCATCAGCTTAACAGCACCAGTCTTGTGACCAAGGAATTGGTACCTCCCTCCCTGAATGGCACCCATGACCAAGATGCAGGTAGATCGCAAGCAGGAATTACAAACTCCCATCTTAAAAACTACGCCCTGTTTATGAGACGTCAGGAAGCAAGAGAGACCAATTCTTTGAGAAACAGGGCACCCAATGTGTCTATAGGTGTCCCTGAAGTTTCTTCAGCCTCTGGGTCCTATGAGTTTCCAAAATCTCCAGACACAAATGGTGAGCCGTTGATCACTTGACTGCAGTATAGCGACACGGACGGTCATTTCCCACTCTATATCCCTAGAGTCAATCGTAGATATTTGGGGTCGTCTCACTCTTTGGGGACTGCAGACTCCACATACAAAGGCTTGAATTTAAAAACGCCTGGCCTGTGAGCTGGTCTATTTTTCTAGGCAAAAGGTTGTCCAGAGATCCACTTTACTGGATTCTGCCAATTAATATATTCTACAAATCTCATAAATTGAATGAGTGAACTGAACTTTTTTTAAAATAGAGGGGACCATTAACATTCCAAGTCTGCAAAGAAATAGTAGATTATACAGCTATTTACGGTGTAATACACTGAAAAGGAGACCCATAATTTAATAACACGGGTTTTTAAAGAAATACAGCGTATACAGGAGTAGTAACAGTGTCCTCAAGGTTGTTAAAGACGACACATGGGAAATTGATTCCCCGATAGCCAAATATGATAATCTAGAGGCTACAGAGTCACGACCAAAGGTTTTTAAATTGCTCTATTGTCCTGAAGAAGGTGACGAAATACTTTATCACCGAAACGCCGCATCGACAGTTTGTTTTTCTTTTTTGTAATATTTTTAAATTGACAAATGTTTTTTAATAATGTAAAAACAGTGTACTCTAGCTAATCACTTACAGTGAATTTTGTGGTATCAGTGTTAAAACTTTTTAATAAACTCATTTTTATAAGCATTACTTTTTAATATTGTTTGAGTTTATATATTTACATTTGTTTCTCTTCACACATGATTTTGTTCTTGAGCAACTTGGAACTTTATTGTTGTCCTTATACATTTAGATCACTGATTTAATTTATTTTATCTGATTTACTAGTCTTAGGGTCTTCTCTTCAAACTTGGGAAAAGGGAACGTTTGCTCTTATGTTTACAAATGGTGAGCCTCCACAGTATCTCACAAACACTGAGGTCGATAGGGATCACACAACTAATGGTTCATTTACAGTAGCGGCTGCTACTGGACCCGGATGGAGGGGCGGGGTGATGAAAACTTTTTTTAAAAACCCACTTACATGTGACGGACGGCCGGTTGCGCCTCTCCTCCGTCCTCTTCTTCCTGTCTCCAGTCTGCAGCAGAATGCAGGAAGCACCCTCCCAGCTTCCCGATAGACAATCACAACGCTGCACAGCGTTGTGATTGATCTGAGCACCGTGGATCAGCGCTCAGCCAGGGAATGGGGTCCTGGGCATGTTCTCCACGCACGCTGTAATGCACCCTGCAGGGAGAAGATGCGAAGTGCTCATGAATGTTTGGCCTACCCGAGAGGGCCGGCCAAACAGTCATGTGCACTTAGGAGTGGGCAAACCACTTCTCCCCTGCTCCTCTGTAGTCGGAGCAACCCGCCAGCCCCGAAAGCTGCTGCAGCAGAAGGAAACATAAAATGATAATAACGCTAGTTATTATCATTTTCTATTTCCTTTACTTCACTGCTGTGAAGCAGTGGGGCGATGCTCCTCCGCCTTAGCGGAGGAGCTGCCACTGTTCATTTACACTTTTAGGAAATAAACTGAGTCTTGCACAGGGGGACGTGAAGACTTGGGGCCACGCTGAGGCAAGTGCTGCCAGTCCATTTTTTGATTTTGAGGGTGACTGCCGCAGTGCCGGACGTGTGCCGGTGTGCCCATCCGCAGCTGATCGAGGCTAGGCTGGCCCACCCCTCCTTAGTCCTTCCTGCCTGGATGTGGAAATTTAAAAAGAAGTTCTGGTGGGACTGTTATTCATTTTACTTTTATATTTTCTCTAATAATTTGGATACAAATTGGTGTTTTGAAGCCACGGGTAAGCGTAAATCGGACCCAGCTCTGGGAAAGGGGACCCTTACTAACGCAATAACTAATTACCTCACTAATGCCAATGGCTTGTAGAATATTTAAATCATTAATGCAGAGGAGAGGCTGGCCACAACAACATCGGCCCTACACAGCGCAATGGATAATATCGACAAAGGAGCTACTGTATTAGAACCAGGGACTGTATCCAAAAGGAGCAATGACCCAAAAACTATTCAAGCCCCCTGTGTTTCACTTGATCCTCTTTTGATTACTGAAGAATCATATATTAGTGAGTCAACCCCACCCTCCCCCCTCCCCCGGCAAAGAAAAGTTGCCAGCCCTTGGATATGTTAGCCCCCTAGACTGAGGAAGGAGAGATTAGCAACTAGGATGAACGGAAATACTGGTATCTCTAAGGTCTCAAAGGTACCCCACAAGGCTAAGATACCAAGTCAAGAGAAATCACCAGAACAGACCCTAAAGATGATATATAATAAAATAAAGACCATGGAGCGAACATCTAGGAAGGAGCTGGAGAACCTTAAATATGGAATTTTAAAATTAGAAAAATCCATAAAAGAAGTGCTAGCACTGATCAAAAGGACAGAAATAACGGGGGAGACTCCTATGGAGGCGATGGCGACAGCATCTCTTCCTACGTAATGTGCGGCTCCCCAGCAACTTCCCCCAGTACTTACTGAATGTAACACTCCCAGGGTCACTGCAGTATGTGTTAATGTTACCTTGCACCTTCCACCAGAAGCAACGCCCTATGTTATTATATTAAGAAATGTTCCCAAATTGATGCCACACGTAACAGAAACTTGGGGTGATCTAAAAAATAAACATTTGTGGGATACGAACAGTTTATTTCATGAAGTGATAATGGTAAGAAGGGTAGATTGGATAGGCCCCTCAAGAAAAATTGGTCAGGGCGATTGTATCATTGTGAATTTTCGATCTCCCATGATGGTTAAATCTCTGCTCCATGGATTAAACTGCAAGCAAAACCCCAAGAATGCTCGAGGTGATATTTTAGCTGAACCACTAGATTTCTTTTATAGTCCTGTATTAACATAACCAGAGTCCCTGTCCAAACAAAATCTCTAGAAAATCGGAGTGTTAATCATCAGCACCCAATATCTAACCCCGGTATGTTCACAAAAGTACCAACATCTCATAGATTTGCCCCCCTCTCCAATTGCGACGACCAAGACTGACTCCAGGGCTGTATCAAGGTGAATGAGAACAATCTAACGGAAGCCCAGCAAGTAGTATGTGATCACCTCGAGATAGATGGCGGCATACCCATTAGGAATACTAACGAATGTACCAGCCTTGTAGTCAGGTCTTTGAATATTGCGGGGGTTAAAACTAAACTGGGGAATCCAGAATGGTTGGAGACAATTAAACAATCAGTTAGTATGCCTGCAAGAAACCTGGGCGGTTGACGATTTCTATGTGGAAGTCTATTTTTTGTTTCTAACTCCGGCCAGCCCTTCCGAAGCTGGTCAGGCCAAGGGGGGCCTAGCTTTATTAATCTTCACTATTACACCTTTAAAATTGAAAAGATCTTATATTAGTTCCCCCTTCTTCCAATTATTCCACTTGCAAACTGATGAACATCTACACATGGTACTATTACAACAACGTTTTTGACAATACTAAAGTTAAAGTTATCACTGACCTTAGCAGGGCGATCGGATCTTTCACGTGACAGATTAAGAATGATTTTATTTTGATATGGCTAGGGATTTTACTATAAGCAAATGCAATAGGCCGGCATCCAAAAGATGTGGCTATTTAAAAGACAACGGTGAGATGATGTTACATTTCCCACATAATATATATGGGGAGGCAATTAATGAAATTATTTTTAAATATAATATGGAGTTGCTAGAATGCCCTATTCAAAGCCGATGCCCCCGGGGTTAAAAACCGCCCGGTCCCAATCTTATTATACGTAGACGATGCTGTACTGATTTCCAGGACAGCAGCTGGGCTCCAGCTAGTGATTGATAATTTTGTCTCTTTTATGGAGATATAGACATGAAAATCAACCTAAAGAAAACATACACCATGGTATGCGGGCAGAGAAGGCCAAAAAGAAGGCCACATCACATTTAGGTAAAGAGATTGTCAGAGACTCAAGAGTTCTCATATTTAGGAATTCAATTTACCAGTGATGGGAGCTGGGAACTCAGTTGCACACAGGAAAACTGAAATTCCTAAGATCCACAGAATCCCTTTTTAGATTTGCGGCTAGAGAAATATTGTTACTATATAAAAATAAATGTATCGCAAGTGTTAGTTATGGGGCCCCCTTCTGGGGGGGTGCAAATTGTGCTCTTCTTCAAACACAAGTGAACTTGTTTTTAGATAGATTGCTGGCTGTACCAAAGTCTAGTTCATCCTACATCATACATAAGGAAGTGGCAGTTCCTTTCTTGGAGGATGACTTACATGACAGCCCTATTTTATTTTGGCACTATCTATGGGGGAAAGTTGGCACAAAATTCACCAAAGAAATAATATTGGATTGCTTATCTTTTGACTTTAGGAAAAGGATAACATGGTTGGCCTACTTAGATAGCTATTTGAAAAAAGTGAAGGAGAACATTGGAGTAGAGGATCCTGTCAGCATACTACTGTATAGTAAGAAGGAAGTTAAACTCATCTTAAAGGGAAATAGTGAGGCAGAAAGAGAAATTTGCGAGAGCAGCAAGCCTACTATGCGTGGATACATCTCTGGCCCTGTACACGATGGGCTGCAAAATTACCTTTTAATTGTACAGAATATCCAACATAGATTTTATTTCACCAGAATACACCAAGGTATTTTGCATTTTAGGGTTGTTTTCCCAAAAATGGGGGCCTGGGCACAGCTGCTACCTAAGTGCCCGTGCGATGGGACATCTATTCAAAGCACGATGCACTTTATTATTTTTTTGTGAATTTTACAATGATTTGAGAAGACAATTTTTATTACCAATGTTTAAAACAGGAAAAAACATCTATTATCAGGAAGCCTTTAAGTATATATGTGCACTAGAAAATGAGGTTATATGTTTTTCTGTCTCATCCTTCATTACATTGGCTATCGCCATAAGGAAATGCCTATCACATTTAGAAGCACTGACATATGAGTGCGGGCAATGAAGAATATTGCTTAATTAAATGAGACGACTTGAGACCCCATTTTCTAACCTTGATGTATACTTATAAATTGATTTATACTTTTAGAGATATTCTTCTTCTTAAACAATGTACTAGGTGTTTATATATTCTACATAGTGGCCTTTGTAACCAGGGTATTATTATATAAGGTCGGGAAATGGACAGCAGTGCAGTATCAAACATAATACCCGACAATATGTGAAGTACTTGAGGCAAAAAAGTATTTTTTTTAAACACATATGAGATGTCTATATACAGCTTTTTTATTTTTTCAACTCTTCTTGTCGTGTGAAAGAGAGTGAATTGTCCTATAATGAATGCTTGCTTTTTTTCCTCTTTTATGGATATTTTATATTCGAATAAAGTGAATTGATTGATTGATTGATGGAGTCTTACACAGGGATTCTGCAGCAGGCTCAGAGTGAGTCATAAAGCTTAGAACCAAATACTTTTCCTGAGGCTGGTATGACATAGAAAATGTAATAATATACTATAATTGATGACCTATAATCCCAGAGCAGGCACATTTTAAATCAAAGGCTATCTTATCTATTGAGTTTACCTCTATAATGGGTAATTCAATCAAAGAATGGACTCTTGTCATGTGGAGGTCCAGGGAAGTCAGAGAGTTAGCTTAAAGCAAAAAAGGAATTTTCCTCTGTTGAGTGTCTCAGAGGAAGAAAAAAATCCCATTGGGCTAGTGCAACGAGAACATAAGGTTGAACAAGCGTTGTACTCTCCTCGCAAAGATCTGCTGACAAGTTCTCATTATTGTAGGCGGCTCATGGGGTCTTTGAGTTGGATAACAACATCAGCAATGAGTTACTAATATGTTTTGATTGATATAGGAAGAAGCAGTATAGGCTCCTGCTGACCTCCCGAACAAATACAGTATGACAATTGGAGATGGCTGGCAAGTGTTTTAGTGGCAGAGATCAGTCATTAAGCCTGACCCTAAACTAAAGGGAATTAAACATATCAAGCTCACACAAATGTACATTATTGTCATGTAGTGTAGCAGGTTTGAACAAGTTATTACAAAATGAAGAAGCTGAGCCATTTTGGCAAACTTTGACCTTTTTTTGACTGCAATTAGACTTTGGGTCTCATGCTTTTAACTATGCCTAGTTATACTGAGTACTATATTCCTGCAAAAAGGACGTTCAGACCATCTAGTGGCTTGACCATTTCTCTCTTAACAGCACTTGAGGTGAAGGTGTCAGTTCTTCCTCAGATTTCTACATTCATGCAGGGGATTATTGTTAGAACTGTCACTCTTAGGGTGGTCTTCCCCCAAACCTTTTTTCCTTTACCCTCCTATTTTTCTGAATTCATATTTTCCAGACTTAGGACTCTGTGGGCCCGATTCACAGAACTAACTTAAGACAAAATCCTAAACTTACTACCATTTTGGTATTCACAGAAGGCACTTACTCATTTTGGTATTCACAGAAGGCACTTACTCATTTTTGGTATTCACAGAAGGCACTTACTCATTTTGGTATTCACAGAAGGCACTTATTCATCAATGAGTAAGTGCCTTCTGTGAATACCAAAATGAGTAAGTTACTCAAAATGAGTAAGTTACTCAAAATGAGTAAGTTACTCATTTTGGTATTCACAGAAGGCACTTACTCATCAATGAGTAAGTGCCTTCTGTGAATACCAAAATGAGTAAGTTACTCAAAATGAGTAAGTTACTAAAAATGAGTAAGTTACCCACTTTGGTATTCACAGAAGGCACTTACTCATCAATGAGTAAGTGCCTTCTGTGAATACCAAAATGAGTAAGTGCCTTCTGTGAATACCAAAATGAGTAAGTGTCTTCTGTGAATACCAAAATGGTAGTAAGTTTAGGATTTTGTCTTAAGTTAGTTCTGTGAATCGGGCCCTGTGTACTTTACCCCTACTAACCAGTGCTAAAGTGCTTGTGCTCACTCCCTAAAACCTGCAGCAATTGATATATATATATATATTACCTACTAGCGGTCGCCAGTAGGTAGTTATAGTCAGGACCTAGTTTCCATAGGAAAAGCATTTTTTGATTTGGCAATATCTTTGGCGCCGTTTGACGATTCTTCGCGAAATTTTCGAAAAAAAAAGGTTCACTCAGGTCAGCTCCTGTCTTGAAAGTTTCGGGGTGATTCGTCAAGCTGGGGCCGAGAAAAATGGAGGGTCCCAAAACACGTTTCCCCCATGTTAATTTCCATAGGAACTTTAGACACGGCTACAGCCCGAACTGCAGAACGGAATTACACCAAATTTGGCAAAAAGTTAGCTCTTGGTTCAGAAAGCAACTTTTTTTTTTAAATGGTATAAATCTGTTCAGTAGTTGCTGAGAAATTCAAAAAGTAAAATTATCGATATCTGAGCACCAAGGAGGGTTCGCGAACCCTCCCGAGCACAAGCTCAATTCTGATTGGCTGCCATCACTCCAAACCAGAATGTGTTGGCAGCCATCTTGTGACTCAGTAACCCAGTCACAAGAAAACAGTAAAATAAAGGTTAAAAAACAAGAAAAGGGGGCAGGGTAGAAACAGCCTGACCCCCTAGGCCTGCTCAGGGGGTCCCACAGGGACCCCCAGGGCCAAAAAAAGCATTTTATTTTTTTAAATCGACCGAATTCGCGCTGGGTGCACTGGTGGGGCCACTGGTGGGGCGATGAGGTCATTACAAGTGGACTTCATCCCCCGAGCAGCAGTGCACCAGGAGCCGCGTTTGCAGGGTGGTGTAAAAAGGGGGCATGGCCTCGGACCACTCTCAGCAATCCAGCTGTGTGGGGCTTACTGGAGGTACCTTGTGGGCTAGTTGGCCCCCAGGGACCCTCATAAGGAAAGGGGACTTCATCCCCCAACCAAGAGCGCGCCAGGAGGTGCGTTTGCAGAGTGGTGGAGAAAGGGGGCGTGGCCTCTGTCCACCTCTCAGCAATCCCACTGTGTGGGGCTTACTGGAGGTAAGAGGTAGGCTAGTTGGCCCCTAATGACCCCCAGCAGTGAAGGGGACTTCAATCCCCATCCAAGAGCGTGCCAGGGAGTGCGTTTGCAGAGTGGTGGGCAAAGGGGGCGTGGCCTGTTATGAGAACTTAGCAATCCTGCTGTGTGGTACTTACTGGAGGTAATAGGAGGGGTAGTTGGCCCCCAAGGATGTCCTTGGGAGCCAACTACCCCTCTTGTTATCTCCAGTAAGTCCCACACAGTAGGATTGCTAAGACGTCTTCGGAGGCCATGCCCCCTTTCTCCATCACTCTGCAAACGAGCCTCCTGGTAGACTACGGGATGGGGGATGAAGTCCACTTTACTCCTGAGGGACTTTGGAGGCCAAGAAGCCCTCCTGGTACCTCCTGTAAGTCCTACGCAGCAGAATTCCTGAGCGCTGGTCGGAGGCTCAGCACCCTTTCTCTACCACTCTGCAAATGCGACTACTAGTTAAAGAAGCATGTTTCTGCACCTCTGACTTAGAGGTAGTTTTAATCCCCCTGCCCTATTATGTACTAGGGCCTTACAGGGGAGGTCATGCCAATCACAGGTGTACCCCAACCCATAGTGTACCCTAGTTTATGTAGGTGTTTTCACTGTATTCTAAGTGTCTTTTAGCATAGCACTGGCTCTAGGCCTGGTTAGTCAGAGTCAGTTACCACCAGTACCCGTCAGCAAAAAGTTGGGGGCACAGGATGACTTTGCAACAAGGCCTCTTTCTGCACCTCTGTTGGTTCTTTCTGCATATCTCTTGCTTCTTTCTGCACCTTTCTTTGTCTTTCTGGACTTCTGTTGCCTGTTTCTGCATTTCTCTTGTTTCTTTCCGCGTCTTTCTTCCTCTTTCTGCACATGTCCTACCTCTGTAGGCATAGTTAGAAATTAGCATTTAAAAAACCTTAGAAATTCACTGAAAAAACCATAGGTTTCAGGGACGTTATAGTTAGAAATTAGCATTTAAAAACCTTTGAAATTCACTGAAAAAAACCATAGGTTTCAGGCACGTTATAGTTAGAAATTAGCATTTAAAAAACCTTTGAAATTCACTGAAAAAACCATAGGTTTCAGGAACGTTATAGTTAGTTGGACATTTCACTCATACAAAACCAGAGAAATTCGGCCGTTATAGTTAATTGAGCTAAGTATAACTCGCGCCCCGCAATGCACTGCTGATGACATCACATATTACATCACCCATGACATGGTCAGTGACATCACTGATGACATCACTGATGACATCTCAAATGACATCACTGATGACATCATCCACGTGATCCTCTGATGTACCTCCTCACAGCCTAATATAACCTTTGATACACCCACTCTAAAATAGAGACTGTCATTCTCGAAACCATGGACACACCAATACCAGTTACTACATACCCACTCACTGATTCCTAGGTCTACACACACATCCACTCACTCACCCATACAGTCACTCTTACATGCAGTCATTCATCAATACAGCCACTATCATATGCACTCATACACCTATACAGACACTCACACACCGCCACTCACCCATAGAGTTACTTACACAGCTAGTTAGTCATGCAAAGAATCAGTCACACTCCCATTTACTCACCTATACAGTTATACACACACCACCTCACTTATTCATACAGATACTAACACATACTTACTCTCTTATACAATCACTGACACAAGCACGCACTCATCCACACAGCCACTCTCACAATCACTCACTCTCACATATAGTCATTTATATACTCCAACACTCACATATACTGCCTTTCACATATGTAGTTATTCACACATGTACCACTGAGACATCCATTCACTCACTAACACAGCCATACACACACTTACCCACCCATACAGCCCCTCACAGATGCACTCTTGAACCCATACACCCAGTGAATCACCCACTCACACATCCATGCAGTGAGTCACACACACCCCACCCACCCACACAGACACTCAGGCACCCATACAGATACTCAGACAACCAATCAATAACCCATATAGACACTCATGTAGCTACTCACCAACCCATGCAACCGCTTACACACCAACAGACAGACTGATACAGACATTCACACAGTTTAGTCAATAACCCATGCATTCAGTAAGACACGTTTAATCACTCACTTATACAGTCAGTCACACACCTACTAAATCATCCATTCAGACAGTCATACACCCACTCATTCTTCAATACACCTTGGCCTATATATATATAAAACATATTTAAACTTTACAGAAACACACAATCACTGGATGATGTCATCAGTGATGTCATTTGAGATGCCATCGGTGATGTCATCAGTGATGTCACTGACCATGTCATGAGTGATGTAATATGTGATGTCATCAGCAGTGCATTGCAGGGGCGCGAGCTATACTTAGCTCAACTAACTATAACAGCCGAATTTCTCTGGTTTTGTATGAGTGAAATGTCCAACTAACTAGAACGTCCCTGAAACCTGTGGTTTTTTCAGTGAATTTCTATGGTTTTTTTAATGCTAATTTCTAACTATAACGTTCCTGAAACCTATGGTTTTTTCAGTGAATATATATATATATATATACATATACACACACATATATACATGTATATATTTACATTAACCCACATTATATTTATTACCCAAAATACACAAGAATGCTCTAGAACCACCAGGGAGACCAATTGTCTCATCTAAGAACAGCCTCTTAGAAAATACTTTGATGTTTGTTGACCATTTCTTGTTTCCTTATGTTAAAGATCTTAACTCGTACATAACGGATACCAAAGATTTCTTACAAAAAATGCAAAACCTGTTTTTGAATGATAATCATTGGTTAGTATGCCTTGATGTTGACAGTTTGTACACTTGCATTGGACACTCGGATGGTTTGAAAGTGTACCAACATTTTTTGAAAACCCGGAGCATACACTTACTTGAACACACACACACATGATTTTAACTATGATTGAGATATGCCTCAAAGAAAATATTTTCATGCTTGAGAATGAGCATTTCAAACAGTTGCAAGGGACTTCCATGGGCACCTGCTTTGCTCCCAGATACACCAATTTGGTGGTGGGTCGGTGGGAGAAGCAGGTGCTCTGGGGTGGTGATACAGAGCGCTGGGTCAACAATGTGAGCCTCTGGCTCAGATATATAGACGATATTTTATTTGTATGGGAAGGCACAGAATCAGATCTCAAATTGTTTGCCAATGCATTGGATGACAACAACATGAATCTTAACCCTTTCGCTGCTAGGCCTTTCCCCCCCTGTGCGAAGCCTTTTTTTGGCTATTTGGGCTAGTTCGTGCTTAGGCACCTGTAACTTTTTCTCCAAATAAGGTATCCACGCCAAATTTGCGTACTTTTCCTCCAACATCATGGGGATTTTAAAGGTATCCAGGGTTTGTGGATTCCCCTGGAGGGGACCCAGAAATCAGCCAAAATACAGCTAAATTTTGTTTTGTGTTTTTAAAAATGGAGAAAACGTGCTGCAGAAGAAAGCGTCTGTTTTTTTCTCTGCAAATGGTATCAACAAAGGGTTTGTGGTGCTGAAATCACCATCTTCCCATCTTTCAGGGACAGGCAGACGTTTGTCATAAAACCAACATTTTTTACACAGTTTTGGCATTTTACTGTGACATAGCCTATTTTTGCTACTTTTTGTGCTTTCAACCTCCTTCCAGTTAGTGGTAGAAATGGGTGTGTAAGCAATAATGAATCCCGGAAAGCTATACATTTCTGAAATGTAGACAAAATTCTGAATTCAGCAAGGGGTCATTTGTGTAGATCCTTCAAGGTTTTTTCAATAGAAACTAACAGTTGAAATTAAGAAAAATTGAAAATGAGTTGAAAAAAACCATTTGTGCCAACGTTTTCACCTGTAACTTCTACTAAGTATGACAGATCTTTGAAAGCAATATACCGTTACATCCGCTGGACCCTTCTGGTTGTAGGGATATATAGGACTTGTAGGTTCACCAAGAACCCGAGGAACCCAGAGCCAATAACTGAGCAGCGTCTTGCAATGGCTTTTCATTGTGTACCGGGTATATAGCAATTCATTTGGTAAAATATAAAGAGTGAAAACTAGGTATCAAAGACACCTATGTATTTCCGAAATGGGAACAAAATATAGGGTGTGAAACAGTAGCTATTTGCACATCTCCGAAATTGTGGGTACCCATATTAGCATGTGAATTATAGGACATTTTTCAAAGTGACTTCTTTTTTTGCACATTGTCTTACACTTGGAAGGCAGAAATGCATCAAAAGCCAAAAGGTAATAACAGTTGCTCTACAATTCTGTGTCCCCCTAAGTTTCCCAATAAAAATGGTACCTCACTTGTGTGGGTAGGCCTACTGCCCGCGACAGGAAACAGCCCAAAACGCAACGTTGACACACCACATTTTTACAGTGAAAACAGACCCTTTTTTGCAAAGTGCCTAGCTGTGGATTTTGAACCCTAGCTCAGCCGGCACCTAGGGAAACCTAGCAAATCTATACATTTTTGAAAACTAGACGCCCAAAGGAATTCAGGATGGGGTGACTTGAGTGGCTCTCACCAGGTTCTGTTACCCTGAATCCCTTGCAAACCTCAAACTTTGTAAACAAAAACACATTTTCCTCACATTTCTGTGATGGAGAGTTCTGGAATCTGCATGGATCCACAAAATTCCACCCACTCCGCATTCCCCAAAGACTTCCGCAAAAAATTGTGCCTCACCTTTGTGGGTAAGCCTAGTGCCCGTGACAGGAAACTGCCAAAAACACAACGTGGACACACCACATTTTTACAGTGAATACTGACCCTTTTTTCCAAAGTGCCTAGCTGTGGATTTTGAACCCTAACTCTCACGGCACCTAGGGAAACCTAGCAAACCTATACATTTTTTAAAACTAGACACTCAAGGGAATCCAGGATAGGGTGACTTGTGTGGCTCTCACCAGGTTATGTTACCCAGAATCCCTTGCAAACCTCAAACTTTGTAAAAAAAAAACACATTTTGCTCACTTTTCTGTGATGGAAAGTTCTGGAATCTGCGTGGATCCACAAAATTCCACCTACTCCGCATTCCCCAAAGCCTTTCGATAAAAATGGTACCCTTCTGGTTGTAGGGATATATAGGACTTGTAGGTTCACCAAGAACCCGAGGAACCCAGAGCCAATAACTGAGCAGCGTCTTGCAATGGCTTTTCATTGTGTACCGGGTATATAGCAATTCATTTGGTAAAATATAAAGAGTGAAAACTAGGTATCAAAAACACCTATGTATTTCCGAAATGGGAACAAAATATAGGGTTTGAAACAGTAGCTATTTGCACATCTCCGAAATTGTGGGTACCCATATTAGCAGGTGAATTATAGGAAATTTTTCAAAGTGACTTCTTTTTTGCACATTGTCTTACACTTGGAAGGCAGAAATGCATCAAAAGCCAAAAGGTAATAACAGTTGCTCTACAATTCTGTGTCTCCCTAAGTTTCCCAATAAAAATGGTACCTCACTTGTGTGGGTAGGCCTAGTGCCCGCGACAGGAAATGGCCCAAAACGCAACGTGGACACACCACATTTTTACAGTGAAAACGGACCCTTCTTTTGCAAAGTGCCAAGCTGTGGATTTTTAACCCTAGCTCTGCTGGCACCTAGGTAAACCTAGCAAACTTATACATAAATTTTTGAAAACTAGACACCCAGGGGAATCCAGGATGGGGTGACTTGTGTGGCTCTCACCATGTTCTGTTACCTAGAATCCCTTGCAAACCTCAAACTTTGTAAAAAAAAACACATTTTCCTCACATTTCTGTGATGGAAAGTTCTGGAATCTGCGTAGATCCACAAAATTCCACCCACCCTGCATTCCCCAAAGTCCTCCGATAAAAATGGTACCTCACTTGTGTGGGTAGGCTTAGTGCCTAAGACAGGAAATTGCCAAAAACGCAACGTGGGCAAACCACATTTTTACACTGAAAACTGATCCTTTTTTTGCAAAGTGCCTAGCTGTGGATTTTGAACCCTAGCTCTGCCGGCACCTAAGGAAACCTAGAAAACCTATACATTTTTGAAAACTAAACACCCAGGGGAATCCAGGAGGGGGTGACTTGTCTGGCTCTCACCAGGTTCTGTTACCCAGAATCCCTTGCAAACCTCAAACTTTGTCAAAACAAACACATTTTCCTCACATTTCTGTGATGGAAAGTTCTGGAATCTGCGTGGATCCACAAAATTCCACCCACCCCGTATTCCCCAAAGTCTTTTGATAAAAATGGTACCTCACTTGTGTGGGTAGGCCTAGTGCTCGTGACAGGAAACGGCCCAAAACACAACCGGGACACACCACATGTTTCCAGTGAAAACTGACCCTTTTTTGCAAAGTGCCTAGCTGTGGATTTTGAACCCTTGCTCTGCCGGCACCTAGGGAAACGTAGCAAACTTATATATTTTTTAAAACTAGACACCAACAGGAATCCAGGAGGGGGCGACTTCTGTGGCTCTCTCCAGGTTCTGTTACTCAGAATCCCTTGCAAACCTCAAACTTTGTCAAGAAAAACACATTTTCCTCACTTTTCTGTGATGGAAAGTTCTGGAATCTGCGTGGATCCACAAAATTCCACCCACCCCGTATTCCCCAAAGTATTACGATAAAAATGGTACCTCACTTGTGTGGGTAGGCCTAGTGCCCGAGACAGGAAATGGCCCAAAACACAACGTGGACACACCACATTTTACAGTGAAAACTGACCCTTTTTTTAGCAAAGTGACAAGCTGTGGATTTTGAACCCTATCTCTGCTGGCACCTAGGGAAACTTAGCAAACCTATACATTTTTTTAAACTAGGCACCCAGGGGAATCCAGGATGGGGTGACTTGTGTGGCTCTCACCAGGTTCTGTTACCTAGAATCCCTTGCAAACCTCAAACTTTGTCACAAAAAAAACACATTTTCCTCACATTTCTGTGATGGAAAGTTCTGGAATCTGCGTGGATCCACAAAATTCCACCCACCCCGCATTCCCCAAAGTCTTTTGATAAAAATGGTACCTCACTTGTGTGGGTAGGCCTAGTGCTCGTGACAGGAAACGGCCCAAAACACAACCGGGACACACCACATGTTTCCAGTGAAAACTGACCCTTTTTTGCAAAGTGCCTAGCTGTGGATTTTGAACCCTTGCTCTGCCGGCACCTAGGGAAACGTAGCAAACTTATATATTTTTTAAAACTAGACACCAACAGGAATCCAGGAGGGCGACTTCTGTGGCTCTCTCCAGGTTCTGTTACTCAGAATCCCTTGCAAACCTCAAACTTTGTCAAGAAAAACACATTTTCCTCACTTTTCTGTGATGGAAAGTTCTGGAATCTGCGTGGATCCACAAAATTCCACCCACCCCGTATTCCCCAAAGTATTACGATAAAAATGGTACCTCACTTGTGTGGGTAGGCCTAGTGCCCGAGACAGGAAATGGCCCAAAACACAACGTGGACACACCACATTTTTACAGTGAAAACTGACCCTTTTTTTAGCAAAGTGACAAGCTGTGGATTTTGAACCCTAT
The DNA here is from genome assembly GCA_963921515.1 of Calotriton arnoldi. Lineage (NCBI taxonomy): Eukaryota > Metazoa > Chordata > Amphibia > Caudata > Salamandridae > Calotriton > Calotriton arnoldi. The sequence goes on from CAWUFW010001637.1 coordinate 710,150, forward strand.
CTCTGCTGGCACCTAGGGAAACTTAGCAAACCTATACATTTTTTTAAACTAGGCACCCAGGGGAATCCAGGATGGGGTGACTTGTGTGGCTCTCACCAGGTTCTGTTACCTAGAATCCCTTGCAAACCTCAAACTTTGTCACAAAAAAAACACATTTTCCTCACATTTCTGTGATGGAAAGTTCTTGAATCTGCGTGGTCCACAAAATTCCACCCACCCCACATTCCCCAAAGTCTTCCAATAAAATGGTACCTCACTTGTGTGGGTAGGCCTAGTGCCTAAGACAGGAAACTGCCAAAAACGCAACGTGGACAAACCACATTTTTACACTGAAAACGGACCCTTCTTTTGCAAAGTGCCAAGCTGTGGATTTTTAACCCTAGCTCTGCTGGCACCTAGGTAAACCTAGCAAACTTATACATAAATTTTTGAAAACTAGACACCCAGGGGAATCCAGGATGGGGTGACTTGTGTGGCTCTCACCATGTTCTGTTACCTAGAATCCCTTGCAAACCTCAAACTTTGTAAAAAAAAACACATTTTCCTCACATTTCTGTGATGGAAAGTTCTGGAATCTGCGTAGATCCACAAAATTCCACCCACCCTGCATTCCCCAAAGTCCTCCGATAAAAATGGTACCTCACTTGTGTGGGTAGGCTTAGTGCCTAAGACAGGAAATTGCCAAAAACGCAACGTGGGCAAACCACATTTTTACACTGAAAACTGACCCTTTTTTGCAAAGTGCCTAGCTGTGGATTTTGAACCCTAGCTCTGCCGGCACCTAAGGAAACCTAGAAAACCTATACATTTTTGAAAACTAAACACCCAGGGGAATCCAGGAGAGGGTGACTTGTCTGGCTCTCACCAGGTTCTGTTACCCAGAATCCCTTGCAAACCTCAAACTTTGTCAAAACAAACACATTTTCCTCACATTTCTGTGATGGAAAGTTCTGGAATCTGCGTGGATCCACAAAATTCCACCCACCCCGCATTCCCCAAAGTCTTTTGATAAAAATGGTACCTCACTTGTGTGGGTAGGCCTAGTGCTCGTGACAGGAAACGGCCCAAAACACAACCGGGACACACCACATGTTTCCAGTGAAAACTGACCCTTTTTTGCAAAGTGCCTAGCTGTGGATTTTGAACCCTTGCTCTGCCGGCACCTAGGGAAACGTAGCAAACTTATATATTTTTAAAACTAGACACCAACAGGAATCCAGGAGGGGCGACTTCTGTGGCTCTCTCCAGGTTCTGTTACTCAGAATCCCTTGCAAACCTCAAACTTTGTCAAGAAAAACACATTTTCCTCACTTTTCTGTGATGGAAAGTTCTGGAATCTGCGTGGATCCACAAAATTCCACCCACCCCGTATTCCCCAAAGTATTACGATAAAAATGGTACCTCACTTGTGTGGGTAGGCCTAGTGCTCGTGACAGGAAACGGCCCAAAACACAACCGGGACACACCACATGTTTCCAGTGAAAACTGACCCTTTTTTGCAAAGTGCCTAGCTGTGGATTTTGAACCCTTGCTCTGCCGGCACCTAGGGAAACGTAGCAAACTTATATATTTTTAAAACTAGACACCAACAGGAATCCAGGAGGGGCGACTTCTGTGGCTCTCTCCAGGTTCTGTTACTCAGAATCCCTTGCAAACCTCAAACTTTGTCAAGAAAAACACATTTTCCTCACTTTTCTGTGATGGAAAGTTCTGGAATCTGCGTGGATCCACAAAATTCCACCCACCCCACATTTCCCAAAGTCTTCCAATAAAATGGTACCTCACTTGTGTGGGTAGGCCTAGTGCCTAAGACAGGAAACTGCCAAAAACGCAACGTGGACAAACCACATTTTTACACTGAAAACGGACCCTTTTTTTGCAAAGTGCCTAGCTGTGGATTTGGAACCCTAGCTCTGCCGGCACCTAGGGAAACATAGCAAACCTATACATTTTTTAAAACTAGACAACCAGGGGAATCCAGGAGGGGGTGACTTGTCTGGCTCTCACCAGGTTCTGTTACCCTGAATCCTGTGCAAACCTCAAACTTTGTCAAAACAAACACTTTTTCCTCACATTTCTGTGATGGAAAGTTCTGGAATCTGCGTGGATCCACATTATTCCACCCACCCGCATTCCCCAAAGTCTTTCAATAAAAATGGTACCTCACTTGTGTGGGTAGGCCTAGTGCCCGAGACAGGAAATGGCCCAAAACGCAACGTGGACACACCACATTTTTACAGTGAAAACTGACCCTTTTTTTGCAAAGTGCCAAGCTATGGATTTTGAACCCTGTCTCTGCTGGCACCTAGGGAAACCTAGCAAACCTATACATTTTTTAAAACTAGAGACCCAGGGGAATCTAGGATGGGGTGACTTGTGTGGCTCTCACCAGGTTCTGTTACCTAGAATCCCTTGCAAACCTCAAACTTTGTAAAAAAAAAAACACATTTTTCTCACATTTCTGTGATGGAAAGTTCTGGAATCTATGTGGATCCAAACAATTCCACCCGTCCCCGCAATCCCCAAAGTCTTCCAATAAAATGGTACCTCACTTGTGTGGGTAGACCTAGTGCCCTAGACAGGAAACTGCCAAAAACGCAATGTGGACAAATCACATTTTTACAGTGAAAATGGACCCTTTTTTTGCAAAGTGCCTAGCTGTGGATTTTAAACCCTAGCTCTGCCGGCACCTAGGGAAACCTAGCAAACCTATACATTTTTGAAAAGTAAACGCCAAGGGGAATACAAGAAGGGGTGACTTGTCTGGCTCACACCAGGTTCTGTTACCCAGAATCCCTAGCAAACCTCAAACCTTGTAAAAACAATTTTAAAAACATTTCCCCACATTTCTGTGATGGAAAGTTCTGGAATCTGCGTGGGTCCACAAACTTCCACCCACCCCGCATTCTCCAAAGTCTCCCAATAAAAATGGTACCTCACTCGTGTGGGTGGGCCAAGTACCCGCGACAAGCAAGGGCTCAAAACTTAATGTGGAGGCATCAAAATTACCTATCGCAAAACGACCTGTTTTTGCAAGGGGGGGTCACCTGGGTTTTCGGCCCCCGGCTCGGCGGCCATCTTGCGCAACCTACCAAACCCAGACATTTCTGAAAACTAGAGACCCTGGGGAAACCAGGGAGGTATGGCTTGCGTGGATCCCCAACGTTTTCCTACCCAGAATCCCCTGCAAACTTCAAATTTATCTGAAAAAATCAAATTTTTCACAAATTTCTGTGTGGGAAAGTTGTGGGATCACTGGGCTGACACAAATTACCTACCACCCAGCATTCCTCAAGGTCTCCAGATAAAAATGGTACCTCACTCGTGTCGGTAGGCCAAGTGCCCGTGACAGGCAAGGGCCCAAAACGTATTGTGGAGACATCAAAATTACCTATCACAAAATGACCTGGTTTTGCAAGGGGGGGGCACCTGGGGTTTTGGCCCCGGTCTCAGCAGCCATCTAGGGAAACCTACCAAACCCACACCTGGGGAGTCCAGTGAGGTATGGCTTGCGTGGATCCCCCAACGTTTTCCTACCCAGAATCCCCTGCAAACCTCAAATTTAGCTGAAACAAATCACTTTTTCCACACATTTTTGTTTGGGATCACTGTACCAGCACAAATGTCCTACCACCCAGCGTTCCCCTTGGTTTCCCGAGTAAAATGATACCTCACTTGTGTGGCTGTCCAATGCAGAATCGGCTACAAACGTATTTTTTTTTAAATGTAGCGCTTAGAATTTGCTGTGCTATACTCTTAATCCCTATCTTTTTGGCCCTTCCCAGTCACAGGCCCTTGGCCCACCCACACAAGTGAGATTTCATTTTACTCGGGAGAACAAGGGGAACGCTGGGTGGTAAGACATTTGAGCCGGTACGGTGATCCCACACAAAAATGTTTGGAAAAAGTGATTTTTTCAGCTAAATTTGAGGTTTGCAGGTTTCCCAGGGGGGGGGGGCAGAAAGACTGTAGCAATTTGTTTGGGGTGGGGGCATTGGCATGCCCATTCTGGGCAGCCACCACCCCTACGTATTAAAAAAAAAAAATCCCCGGTGCCTAGTGGGCTTTCTGCCCCCCCCGTGGGGCGGATCAAGGGCTATTGCCCCCATCTGCCTCCTGGGGGTGGCAGAAAGTCTTTTGCGTTATTCGGGGGGAACGTTGGGGGCATTGGCATGCCCATTCTGGGCAGCCCCCACCCCTGGCCTATAAGAAAATAATTCCTGGCGTCTAGGGTGCTTTCTGCCCCCCCGGGGGCAGAAAGACTCATTGTGGCAGAATGTAATGGGGGAGCAAAGCCCTTGCCCGAGGGGCCGCTCCCCCCTCCCTGGTGGCTAGTGGGTGGATCCCTGCTTGGGGATCACCCTCCTGGGGCGATCCCCAAGCAGGGATCCACTAGGGAAGGGTACAATTGAAAAGAGGAGATTCTCCCCTTTCAAACAATACCCCTCCCATGTGTTTCGGTGCTCGGGGGGCTGAGATAGCCCCACAAGCACTGTACTGAAACTAAGTTTCAGTTTCATTTTCATTGTAATGACGACAGCGCGCTATGCGCGCGATCGTCATTACAAGGAAAACATCAAATATGCCGTGGGAGGTTGGGGAAGCTCTTCCCCACCTCCCAAGGCAAAAAAGAAAAATAGGAAATCCCTCTGCTGTTTGCAGCAGAGGGATTTTTTGCAAGTGTGCTCATGACGGAATGGTTTCGTCAAGAGCACACTTGCACTTGTGCTCATGACGGAACCATTCCATCATGAGCACAGAAGGGGTTAAGTTCACTATGCATCACAGCCAGAGAAGTATTGACTTTTTTGGTCTCAGACTTGTGGTTGAAAATGGCACCATTAACACTGAACTTTACAGGAAAGAAACAGCCGGTAACTCTTTATTACATGCTTCAAGTTGCCATCCACCTAGTTTTAGGTGGGGTATTCCATATTGTGAGTTTCTCAGGGCTAAACGTAACTGTGGCTCTGTAGAATGTTACCAGCGTACGAAACAGGAGATGACACAGAGTTTTCATGCTAGGAGTTACCCGCACAAAGCCTTAAAACAAGCTGTTGCAAGAGTTGAAACTTTGAGCAGAGACGAAGTCTTATTCCAATTACCCCACACGAACACCCAGAAGGATGGACTAGATGAGCCCATAATGTTCATTACTAAATTTAGCAGTCAGGCAGGACAGCTGAGAAAAATATTAAAATCGAGGTGGGGTATACTGAGACAAGATCCCTTCCTGAGGAATAAGATAGGACTGACTCCCTCTATAACATATCTAAGGAACCTCTCACTCAGGGATATGCTTGTACAAAGCAATCCCTCCCCTAAGGAAACAAATTGGTTGAGACAAGCCAAAGGATTCAGCAAATGTGGTAACTGCGAAGCCTACAGGCACAGTGATAACATTACTGAGGTCACCCTTAAAAGAATTCAGACTTAATGGAAAATTCCCAAATCGATTACTTGTGGTACTGACTTTGTAGGCTATGCTATCACCTGTACGTGTGATATGTGGTACGTAGGCTCCACGACCTTTCCTATCAAGAAACGCATATTAGAACATTGGAGAGCCATTACTAATAGGGACTTCAGTTACAGTACAGTAAAAACATTTTCATGACAAACATGCGGGGGACTGGACCCGAGCCAACTTTTTTGGTTTGGCTACGGTCCCCAAACACCAAAGAGGTGGCAATCACCTGTCTTCTTTATGCAGGTTAGAATCACGTCTTATTCTGCAAGCTGGTACCATGTTCCCTGATGAGGAGTTATATTCCCATTTATGAGTAATTACGAAGTCTCCCTTGCATAATTTTGGAATCTAAACCCCCCCACCACCGCTTTTTAGGTCTCGCCTGAGCCAGCGCGCATGCGCTTCTCAGCGAGGCTTTAGTAAGAGCTTAAAACTAGGAATACATGCTCGTGCGTGTGCTTTTCTTTTTTATGTCCTGCTATTGGCCTTTGCATGCGTCTTTCTAAGAAAGACAGCACGCAATTGGCCAAAGGCGGGTGCATGTCCCCCCTTCTCTGTCCCCTGGCCTAGGGCGCTCGGGAGCGAGCAGCAGCGCCATCTGTTTCCAATTATCGCGCCCGCGTCTCGTGGTCACGTTAATTGGAAACAGATGGCGGTCAGCGCTGGTCACGCTGGTTTTTTAGGTCTCGCCTATGCAGCGCGCAAGCGCTGCTTTGGAGTGACCTTTTGGAATCACTCCGTACTTTTTTGGAAACTCGTGCATGTACTGCACTGTTTCCAATGAGCCCTCGTGCATGTACGGCGTTTACCTTGCGGGAGCGAGCAGCGGCGCCATCTGTTTGCAATAATCGCGTCCGCCGCTGCTCGCTCGCGTAAGGTAAATGCTGTAGATGGACTTTAACTTTCGGGGCCGCGCTTGTCTTTCAGCGCTTGTCTAATAGGCCATTAACGCTTGCACATGCGCAGCAGTGGCCACTCTTTCGCAGGCGAATGACGCTCTGCGTGTCTGCGCTTGTTTTTTACGGCTGTCTGCTTTTTGTTTGGTTTTCTTTTCGGGACCCTACTTTATTTTGCCTCCTCACCTTCCTCAAATATTTTCAATACATAGATAAAGAAAGAGAAAGTGGTGTAAAATCTGTTTTTTTCCCAGGGTGCTTTCCGCGCAAAGACCAGCATTGTTGATGCATTCATTCAATAATTCAGACTTGTCAGAGGCTTGAAGGGCGGGTAGATGATGGTTTTCACCCTGGGCTGCTGCTGTGTGACCAGGTTCCTTATGTACTCTGTTTGTTTTGATGAGGTCCGACCTCGGCGCCACCAGTGTAGTGTTATCCAGCGCCTTGCAGCAGTGACTGTACCCACAAGCCTCTTTCTTTTGTGGGGGGTAATCTTGCTGTGTGTGAATGGTTGTATTTACACTTTCCCTAGAAACGGTAACCCTCGTACTTTGAACTTCGGCCACGTAGTTAGATCTGAGACTTTAGAGCTTTCAATGTTTGAAAACTTCCTTCCCGCTTCCTATTTTCTCACCCGGATGTTTCCCTTTCACCCTCTGCTTCCTCCTTACCCCGCCCCCACCCCTCTGCCTCTTATTCACCTGCCTCCATCACTCACCAGGACTCCTCTTTCAGTCCTTTCTCCTCCTTTACATCAGCTCTTCCCTCACCTCCCCGTTCACCCCCCTCTCTGACGTCATTACTCTCACCTCGGATCTTTTCCCCGTCATAGATATTTCCTGAGGTTCTCTCCCCTTTACATTCACTTCATATTCCCTCTATCCAGCGTCCTTTTGCCCCTTTTAATCCTCTCACTACCACTCGCACATTTTCCCTCTCTCGTTCCCTCTTCTCTACTTTCTAACACTGTATTTCCTGCTCTCTTGTGTCTGACTCTCTCTCCCCCTCTTCTCTCCTTTCTTACACTCTTTATTACCCGCCCCCTTGCATCTGACTCTCTCTCCGCCTCTCCCCGGCCCTCCAGTCACCTGCCCCGGTGGTGCTCTGGGTGGAGCTGTCGTCTGCAGATGGTTCCGGTACTTGCTGTGTTGTCTCGGCCTTGCATCACTCCGCCTCTCCACCCCTAGCTGGAGGGCACGGATTTGTGCATCACCCCGCCTCTCCACCCCTAGCTGGAGGGCACGGATTTGTGCATCACCCCGCCTCTCCACCCCTAGCTGGAGGGCACGTATTTGTGCATGCATTACTCCGCCTCTCCACCCCTAGCTGGAGGGCACAGATCGGTGCGTGCATCACTCCCTCTCCACCCCTAGCTGGAGGGCACGTATTTGTGCGTGCGGGTGGGGCCCGCACCAAGCACCGCGGTGTTTGCTTTGTGCAGGACTCGTGTCTGCTCCGGTGTCTTGTGCTTGCTTTACTAGATCGAGGAACTGTTCAGCTGCTCTGCACACCCTGTGACCCTGGGCAGGCCGCTGGATTTTACACGTGCCGTTATTTGTTCTAATTTCTGAATCCGAAGGGGAGGGCGAGAGTTTGGGAGCGCCCAGGCATCGCATAGGCGATGATTTATAAAATGTTTTTCAGAGGTGATGCCTACACCCCCTCTCCACGTCTGCAGGGTTCACGTGTTTGTTGTTAGCGCATGTGACAAACATTACTATGACCCAAACACCTTCTCTTCTCAGAAGATGCTCTCCAGGGATCCTCGCTGCTGAGGCTTCCCAACCCCCGCGCGGATCCTGTCCACCCGAAGTGGTTCTTTGTAAGCACTATTAGGCACTCACACCAGTAAAGAAACGGAGCTAACAAGCTCCACGAACGTAGCAATGTAAGAAAATGTGCAAGAGTCACAGGAAGGAAATTATTAACAAGTTCGGGTTTTTTATTTTTAAAGCTTCCTAGTTTTTTGTAGCTTTATAAAACACGAACTCGACCCGAACGTTTTGGAGCACTTTGCATGAGTACCAGTTACATTACACAAGGCCACATTCACTTTTTATTTTTAGGCATTGGGAGATTAAGGGATTCGCCCAGAATCACAGACTTTTGAGATGACGCCGAGATTCGATCCTGGTTCCCCAGTACCAAAGTCAGCAGCTCTGATATAACCCCACATCGATCCTCTCCCTTACCTTTTCCTCATCTATAAAGGGGTTTGCGACCACTAAAAAGTTTTTCTATATTTACCAAACCCATTTTATATTTATCCCCTTACTCGCTTCTTCTCGCCATCTGCTTTTTCTTTATCTCACTCTCTCTCATCCCTTTGCTTCTCCCTCCCTCCCCCATCACACTTTCCTGGTTTCCTTTTTCATATCCCTTTATGCTAAATTGCATCTCTTACCAAACTTCCAAACACCGCTAGCAAAACACTTATAAGGTCCCAGAGGCGAGACCTATTGGCTATGCCAATGCTTGTTTTCTTTTTCCTACATCAGTATAAGGATACAATATGGGTCAATCAACTACAAATATACACGAACCTTCGATGAATGTCAAGTTTTATGGCACCAATCCTGGTGATCCACAGCCACATTGAAAAACACATTAACTTTCTCTCTTTATCACTCTCTCACAGGGACTGTGTGACACGTGTTATTTGAAAGAATCACATTAACCAACGTAACGTTTATTTGCACTGAAGTGGAGAGATGTTCCATGCAACAGCCACCGCTCCTTAGCCATTATAGTCTGCAAGGGGTATGTCAACACATCGTCGGTACTTGAAAGTACAAAATGGCTACTAGAGCCAATAGTTACCGACATGTTATATATTGAATGTTTGCAACAATACCCAGCAATGAAACTGTTCTATATAGGTACTAATAATAATGGTACTACACCAGTATTATTAAGTCCTTTATATGCATGTTGCAAATTAAATAAGATATCGTTTAGAATGGAATATATGTTTTGATAAACAGAGAGAAATGATGTGAATATAAATTTAATCTAAACTACACCATCTGACTGTTTCACTACACTTAGAATTGTATAATGTTTGTCCAAGTACCATAAAACTTTATCAATACCAGTTTATGTAACATTATCTTGTTCAGCACTATAAAACTTTATCAATACTGGTTTGTATAACACCAATCCACATATTATGAATCCATCCTTGATGAGTTTCTGTTTTATTCATTAGAGTAATCTGAGGTTTTTTCAAAACTACAATGTATTGACTTTACTTGACCCATACATTTGTAGAACTTTCTCCTTAACCTTTTCTTTATGTTTACTAAAAGTTGCGTCGTGTGTGACACAATTTTTTTGCCTTTAAAAACTCCATGATCATGGCACATGATCATGTGACCATGACCACAGCTGTTGTCGAAACCTTAATTTTGCTGCCTGAATAAATACCTTGAATACTGCTGATCGGTGTGGCTTGTGGATCTTCATTTGCATGTGGTGAGATTCCGTCTGTGGAATATTTATATATATATATATATATATATATATATATATATATATATATATATTATCTACTGGCAGTCGCCAGTAGATAGTTATAGTTAGGACCTATTTTCCATAGGAAATTCGCAACATTCTATTTCCAATAACTTTGGCGCCGGTTGATGAATCTTTGCGAAATTTTCAAAACTCGTGGGGCGCTCTGGTCTGCTCCTATCCTGAAAGTTTCGGGGTGATTCGGTAAGCAAGGGCCGAGAAAAAAGGGGGGTCCCAAAACGTGTTTTCTCCATGTTAATTCCCATAGGAAATTTTAGACACGGCTACAGCCCGAACTGCTGAACGGAATTACACCAAATTTGGCAAAAAGGTAGCGCTTGGTTCAGAAAGCGACCCTTTTTTAAATGGTGTAAATCCGTTCAGTAGTTGCGGAGAAATTCAAAAATAAGAGTCAAAAAATCAATTTCCCATAGGAAACTTTATGCAAGGCTACAGCCCGAACTGCTGAACGGAATTACACCAAATTTGGCAAAGAGTTAGTTCTTGGTTCAGAAAGAACCGTTTTTGTTAAATGGTATAAATCCGTTCAGTAGTTCCTGAGAAAATCAAAAGTAAAAACACATATATATCTGGGCGGAGCCTAACCACACATGTCATCGTGAGATCTGATTGGCTGTCAGCACTTCATCCTGGAATTGCTGGCAGCCATCTTGGAACCAATATAAATCATAGTACCCCATTGAAATGCATTGTAGTGAATCGAAGATTTTGAGGGTTACCAAAAGGAGAACTATAAAGGGTGATAACAGACTTTAGTTACATTAGAATTCATTTGTTGATGGTACCATACTAATTTCAGGAATTGTGGTGTGTTCTAAGGTGATTTTACCCTGTGAAAAACCTTCTGCTGGGATATCATGAATCATGTTTGAGAGAAAACTATTTTCACATGCTTGTTCCATACAGTTTTGGAAGGTGCTCCAGAAGCTAAAATGAGAGCATATTTTCTGTAAATTCACATTATCTTTCTCAGTCATGTGAGAATGAAGTCTGACATTCTCAGTAAAACATGTACATCCAACAAGGGCAGAGACTGTCAGTTGATTCCTTTGTGTTCTACTGCAGCTTCCCAGAGTGTTCTAAAGAACAACTAGAGTGCTAACAGCCTTACTTATGACAAAAGTATGGCACACCTGAAGCCATCTTGATTGGAATAAACTGGTAACTCTTAAAACATTTAATTTAAAAAGGAACAAAATGAGGGGGTTCATTTTGTCATAGAAATTATGGTTAGTGCTGTAGAAAGAAAAATTAGGACATGTTTTAAGTGAGATCTCAAATATCTTCCTGTTATATTTCAACAGGAGCAGCCTGTCAGTTGATGCCTTTGTGTTCTACTGCAGCTTCCCAGAGTGTTCTAAAGAACAACTAGAGCGCTAACAGTCTTACTTATGACAAAAGTATGGCACACCTGAAGCCATCTTGATTGGAATAAACTGGTAACACTTAAAACATTTAATTTAAAAAGGAACAAAATGAGGGGTTCATTTTGCCATAGAAATTATGGTTAGTGCTGTAGAAAGAAAAATTAGGACATGTTTTAAGTGAGATCTCAAATCCTCTTCTATTTCATTAGAAAATTCTGACATGCAGACTGAAACAATCACTTTCAATACCAGCAGTAGACTTCTAGTTAACTCCCTGGTAAGCAGTAGCTTTACTACAGTGATCTAATGAACAACTAGAGTGCTAACATTCTGAATTTATGGCAAATGTGTGACACATCTGAATGCCTTCTTGATGGAATCAAAGTAAAAAACTGAAAGCATTTCCTACTGAGGAGACTGCAGTAAATGACGAAATTAGGAAACTTCATAACAAATAAGTCTCCCAAGATGGCCACCAGAGAAAAAAGAGCCCAAATGTAGCACAAATATCACCCAGATGTAGCCCACATATAGCCCAATGACAGAAGTGTGCAAAACACTTTTTATTTTTAGTTTTTCTGCAGTTTTATATAGTGCAAACTGGTCAGGTATTGGAGCGTTACATCTTACTTGGACCCCTTATTGCGTATTTTGCACTGAAGTACATGAGATTGATCTTGCGAAACATTGATCTTTACGATTCTGTTAACCTGAAGTTGCTCTGAACCGGGCTTTGTAACACCCGTTTTTACCTACTGGTTTTAATTAATTCTCACTGTATTGTATTAGGAAAGAGGATTTACTGTTTTTATGTACACTTTTATGATCTATGTTTCTAAATCAGATCAAATAAAGTTTAATGAATTCTATGGCAGGACGGAGGCGAGGATTATGCATATCTTTCCTCACTTTATTTGCATAGCAGTTCAAAGAAAACGTAACACAACAATCATTAAACAAAAGACTACACAACCCATGAACCATTAGGGGGTAATCTCCAAGGCAACTATAGTCCAATCATATCACAGTCCATCGTATATAATATCGGGACGTCCCTCACGCTTCCTCTTTCTTCACTGCTCGTCAGTTAAGTGCATTCCTTACATTCTTGGCTTAATCTGACGTTGTTGCTGTTTGTATAGCGGTTTCTTGTGCACGTTATTAGCATTATTGCCTTGGTATTGTTTCATATTCCCTGCGCAGCAGGCTCTTGCCCGAGCGCGTTCTCCCCCTTGCAGTTTCTCCCGCTGTGTGCTCTGCGCGCGGTGAGATCCTGTCTGGCGCGTCTGGTCCGAGCGAGGCAGCTCCGTCGAGCGCTCCCGCTGGTCTTTACGCGCGTTTGGGAATCCGGTCACTCCTTTAGTGTCCGCTTGATTCCCTACCAACCCTCGCCTAATTTTGACACCGCTACGCGGTGATTTCCCCACACGGCCACGTTAGTGACCAGCACCACCTGGTGGTGGTAATTGGTATTGCGCCTCGGTCTATTCTTATCACAGCTTCGGGGAAAGCCCAGCTGTTGGAGCACCAGCGAGGGGGCTGCCTTAAGGATTTTAAGGGCATTTGTTCTGTGCTCACACCCTCTGCTATCATGTGTTCTCCAGAAGACCATTTTTACTCCTCCTACCAGGAAGTGGAGGAGGAATGGCCCCCCCAACTTCTCCCTCCAGCAGTGGACCAAGACCTCTCTCTGGCTATTTCTAGGGCGCTGGCTCCTCTTAGAGATCAGGTTGATAAGCTGGCGAAAAGCATCCCTGGGGTGTTCAGTGACCCAGATCTGGTGGTGGCGGGTCCCAGTAGCTCCCAGATGGGGAATAAAAGGGCCGTTAAGCATAACGCGGGGCACTTGGAAGGATTTGATAAACTTACGGAGACCTTCCTCAAGAGTGCGCGAACGCTAAAACATGCACCCTGCCGGGAGGAAGAGGGGCCCAGAGAAAATTGCGACACTGTCACCACTATTGTAGACCCCGACGGCGGATTTCCCGTAGAGGGAGAGGGTGTATCAGAGGACGATTTCTCCTACGATGAGGATAAGGACTCGGGGCGTCCCTGGCGTCCAGAGTCCCACTCCTCTCAGTCCCCGGTTGGGGACGGGGTCCACTCAGACATGTTCGAGCCTACCCAAATTTACCATCCTAGGTCAGCGGAGTGGACACCTGACGCCAAAGTGGCAGAGTATGTGGTGGGGAATATCCATCAACCCCTTGAAAGGGAGGTCAGGAATAGGATGAGGGGAGAATGCCCCAGGCCCTCACTGAAGGGGAAGGTGGCACACACGCCTAAAATTCATGAGAAACTATGTACCTTTTTCTCCAAGTATATGAGGGATCCCAAGAAAGGAATTGATAGGTCTTGGACGTGGTAGGGCCCTTGACCCAAATTATTCAATTGACGGAGCGTTCCAAAGAGTCAGGATCCCCTTTGTCCACGGATATTGTGGCTGGTTGGGCGCACTACCCTAAACCCTAAAACACTACCCCCTCCACTACCCAAACACCACTGCACTACCATAAACCCTAAAACACTACCCCCAGCACGACACCCTACACTACCCAAACATAACTGCACTACCCTAAACCCTAAAACACTACCACCAGCACGACTCCCTACACTACCCAAACACCACTGCACTACCCTAAACCCTAAATCTATCCACAGCACAACCCCCTACACTACACAAACACCACTGCACTACCCTAAACCCTAAAACACTACCCCCAGCACGACCCCTTCACTACACAAACACCACTGCACTGCCTTAAACTCTAAAACACTACCCCCAGCACGACCCCCTACACTACACAAACACCACTGCACTACCCTAAACCCTAAATCTACCCCCAGCATGACCCCTACACTACACAAACACCACTGCACAACCCTAAACCCTAAAACACTACCCCCAGCACGACCCCCTTCACTACCTAAACACAACTGCACTACCCTAAACCCTAAAACACTACCCCCAGCACGACCCCTTCACTACCCAAACACAACTGCACTACCCTAAACTCAAAAACACTACCCCCAGCACGACCCCCTACAGTACACAAACACCACTGCACTACCCTAAACCCTAAAACACTACCCCCTACACTACACAAACACCACTGCACTACCGTAAACCCAAAACACTACCCAAGCACTACCCCCTACACTACCCAAACACCATTGCACTACCCTAAACCCTAAAACACTACCCCCAGCATGACCCCTACACTACACAAACACCACTGCACTACCCTAAACCCTATAACACTACCCCCAGCAGGACCCCCTACACTACCCAAACACCACTGCACTACCCTAAACCCTAAAACACTACCCCCAGCACGACTCCCTACATTACACAAACACCACTGGACTACCCTAAACCCTAAAACACTACCCCCAGCACGACTTCCTACACTACCCAAACACCACTGCACTACACTAAACCCTAAATCTACCCCCAGCATGACCTCCCACACTACACAAACACCACTGCACTACCCTAAACCCTAAAACACTACCCCCAGCACGACCCCCTACACTACGCAAACACCACTGCACTACCCTAAACCCTAAAACACTAACCCCAGCATGACCCCCTACACTACCCAAACACCACTGCACTACCCTATACCCTAAAACACGACCCCCTACACTACACAAACACAACTGCACTACCCTAAACCCTAAAACACTACCCACAGCATGACCCCCTACACTACACAAACACCACAGCACTACCCTAAACCCTAAAACACTACCCCTACACTACACAAACACCACTGCACTACCCTAAACCCTAAAACACTACCCCCAGCATGACCCCCTACACTACACAAACAGCACTGCACTACCCTAAACCCCCTACACTATACAAACACCACTGCATTACGCTAAACCCTAAAACACTACCCCCAGCACGACCCCCTCACAACACAAACACCACTGCACTACCCTAAACCCTAAATTGACCCCCAGCATGACCCCCTACACTACCCAAACACCACTGCCATACCCTAAACCCTAAAACACTACCCCCAGCATGAACCCCTACACTACCCAAACACCACTGCACTAACATAAACCCTAAAACACTACCCCCAGCACAACCCCCTACACTACACAAACACCACTGCACTACCCTAAACCCTAAAACACTACCCCCAGCACGACTCCCTACACTACCCAAACACCACTGCACTACCCTAAACCCTAAATCTACCCCCAGCATGACTGCCTACACTACCCAAACACCACTGCACTACCCTAAACCATAAAACACTACCCCCAGCATGACCCCCTACACTACACAAACACCACTGCACTACCCTAAACCCTAAAACACTACCACCAGCATGACCCCCTACACTACTCAAACACCACTGCACTACCCTAAACCCTAAAACACTACCCCAGCATGACCCCCTACACTACCCATACACCACTGCACTACCCTAAACCCTAAAACACTACCCCCAGCACGACCCCTACACTACTGCACTACCCTAAACCCTAAAATACTACCCCCAGCACGACCCTCTAAACTACCCAAACACCACTGCACTACCCTAAACCCTAAAACACTATCCCAGCATGACCCCCTACACTACCCATACACCACTGCACTACCCTAAACCCTAAAACACTACCCCCAGCATGACCCCCTACACTACTGCACTACCCTAAACCCTAAAACACTACCCCCAGCACGACCCCCTACACTACACAAACACCACTGCACTACCCTAAACCCTAAAACACTACCACCAGCATGACCCCCTACACTACTCAAACACCACTGCACTACCCTAAACCCTAAAACACTACCCCAGCATGACCCCCTACACTACCCATACACCACTGCACTACCCTAAACCCTAAAACACTACCCCCAGCACTACCCTCTACACTACTGCACTACCCTAAACCCTAAAACACTACCCCCAGCAGGACCCCTTCACTACCTAAACACAACTGCACTACCCTAAACCCCAAAACACTACCCCCAGCACGACCCCCTTCACTACCCAAACACAACTGCACTACCCTAAACTCAAAAACACTACCCCCAGCACGACCCCCTACACTACCCAAACACCACTGCACAACCCTAAACCCTAAAACACGACCCCCTACACTACACAAACATCACTGCACTACCCTAAACCCTAAAACACTAGAACCCAGCACGACCCCCTACAGTACACAAACACCACTGCACTACCCTAAACCCTAAAACACTACCCCCTACACTACACAAACACCACTGCACTACCCTAAACCCTAAAACACTACCCCCAGCACGACCCCCTACACTACACAAACACCACTGCACTACCGTAAACCCAAAACACTACCCAAACACTACCCCCTACACTACCCAAACACCATTGCACTACCCTAAACCCTAAAACACTACCCCCAGGATGACCCCCTACACTACACAAACACCACTGCACTACCCTAAACCCTAAAACACTACCCCCAGCACGACTCCCTACACTACAAAAACACCACTGGACTACCCTAAACCCTAAAACACTACCCCCAGCACGACTCCCTACACTACCCAAACACCACTGCACTACACTAAACCCTAAATCTACGCCCAGCATGACCTCCCACACTACACAAACACCACTGCACTACCCTAAACCCTAAAACACTACCCCATCATGACCCCCTACACTACCCAAACACCACTGCACTACCCTAAACCCTAAAACACTAACCCCAGCATGACCCCAAACACCATTGCACTACCCTATACCCTAAAACACGACCCCCTACACTACACAAACACAACTGCACTACCCTAAACCCTAAAACACTACCCACAGCATGACCCCCTACACTACACAAACACCACTGCACTACCCTAAACCCTAAAACACTACCCCCTACACTACACAAACACCACTGCACTACCCTAAACCCTAAAACACTACCCCCAGCATGACCCCCTACACTACACAAACACCACTGCACTACCCTAAACCCCCTACACTATACAAACACCACTTCATTACTCTAAACCCTAAAACACTACCCCCAGCACGACCCCCTCACAACACAAACACCACTGCACTACCCTAAACCCTAAATCGACCCCCAGCACGACCCCCTACACTACTGCACTACCCTAAACTCTAAAACACTGCCCCCAGCATGACCCCCTACACTACCCAAACACCACTGCACTACCCTAAACCCTAAAACACTACCCCCAGCATGACCCCCTACACCACCCAAACACCACTGCACTAACCTAAACCCTAGAAAAGAAACCCCCACCCCATGCCCAATCCCACTTACCTCTCACTCCTCGTGGTTCCTCTCTCCTCGTGGTTCCTGCTTCACGTCGTCTCTGTGGGGCGGTGCACGACGTTGTGAGGAAACGGAACAGCCTCTGTTGCCTTACAACGACATGGATCGTCTACATGTTTTTTAGAACGCATGGTCATTTACCATACATGCCTTTACAACAAAATTCGTTGTAAAGGCATGCGTGGTAAATGACCATGCGTTCTAAAAATGCGTAGTAATGACTTCGTGATGTACAACGCATGCATGGTAATACATGCGTTGTAATGGTATCGCAAAGTAAAAAAGTCGTTGTAACGGCTGTTTACCGATCGAAGCTGGCCCCTGTTCTTCAGTGAGATGTTTATTTGATTAATTAGGAGGAAGGAATGTGTTTTTTAACCGAAAAGTGCATTCCCGGCTGTTGTATTGTGAAAGTGTCCGCGTGGCCTGGTTTCACTTCCGGTGAGAGAGTGGAAGAGTCTGTTTGGATCTAAAGGAGTTCTGTTGTTGGACGGGCCGGCGCGACATGTCATCAGAAAACATAGCTAATGGAAAGCGTCCTCCCTGAAGTGTGGAGCAGTGCCATGAGAGGTCAACGAGTGTGCGTCCCACCGCAGTATGACCGTACCGCGTGACCCATGTGCCACCTCCAGGGTACGGGAGGCAGAAGCGGCATCGCAGGTCCTCTTGAAGACCGTTGTAGCACTAATTCTACATTTTGGTACTAGGGCATTTTAACTTAGTTGTTCCTGCCAGATACAAAGAGAAGATCCTGTGTTATTCAGTGCCCTCGTTACCTTTTTTGTGGGTTGTGGTGCTTGTCACTTCGCTGCCCCGCCGGTGCACACGACTGGGCACCCCACCTCGTGTGCCATCTGCAGGGCCTCTGCCCTCGGATCACTGGTTTCGGTTTCTGGAGTGGCAACATAAACAGTTGCTCCCAAAGGACTAGCCTGAACTGTTAGGTGAATATCCCCTGCACCAGCATTCCACGGAAATTCTTTCCTAGCTCTCCCACGTCAACGAGGACGTCATAATAGCACGGCTCCGCTTGCGACACCCTATGACGTCATCGGAGCCATAAGAGGACATCGTCGGCGTGCTGACGTCAGTTCCACCCATTTTTTCCATGCCACCGAGGCAAACAGGGGACCGAGACATTTTCACATGTATACATAGTATAATAAATATATATATATTCACTGAAAAAACCATAGGTTTCAGGCACGTTATAGTTAGAAATTAGCATTTAAAAAACCTTAGAAATTCACTGAAAAAACCATAGGTTTCAGGGGCGTTATAGTTAGTTGGACATTTCACTCGTACAAAACCATAGAAATTCTCCCGTTATAGTTAGTTCAGCTAACTATAACTCGTGCGCATCCATAATGCACTGCTGATGACGTCACATATTACATCACTCATGACATGGTCAGTGACATCACTCATGACATCACTGATGACATCATCCAGTGAATGTGTGTTTTTCTGAAAATTAAATATGTTTTATATATGTATATCTCAAGGTCGATGGAAGAATAAATGGGTATATAAGTGTCTAAATGGATGATTTATTTTTGTAAAATTGATTGTATAACTGACTAAGTGTATCTTAGTGAATACATGGGTTAGTGAGTAATGTTTAAATATGAAAATATCTGTATCAGTCTCTCACTTTGTGTATAAGAGGCTGCATGGGTTGGTGAGTAACTACATGAGTGTCTATATGGGTTATTAGTTGGTTTTTTGAGTATCAGTATGAGTGTCTGAGTGTCTGTATGGTTTGGTGGGGGTATTACTTAGTGCATAGATGCATGAATGAGTGACTCACTGTTTGTATGTGTTGAAGACAGCATGTGTGCAGGACTGTATAGGTGGATGAGTATGTGTATGGGTGTGTTAGTGAGTGAATGACTGTCTCAATAGTGTCTTTATGAGTAACTACATATGTTTTAAACTAGTATATGTGAGTATTGGTGTATATAAGTGAGTATATGTGAGAGTGAGAGATTGGAAGAGTTCCTGTACAAATAAGTAGGTGTTTCTATAAGTGATTGTTTAAGAGAGTAAGTATGTGTAAGTTTCTGTAGAAGTAAGTGTGGTAGTGTGTGTTTAACTGTATATGCAAGTAAATGGATGTTTGATACTTTGTTTGCATGTGTGACTATGTGTGTGAGTAACTCTATGGATGAGTGGCGGTGTGTAACAGGATGTATAGGTGTATGAGTACATATGATGAGTGAGTACATGTATGAGTGACTGTATAGGGACTGTTGGTGAATGAGTGGATGTGTGTCTAGATCTTGGAATTACTGAATAGGTGTGTTGTAACTGGTATTGGTATGTCCATCGTTTTGAAAATGTTAGTTTGTATTTTTGAGTGTGTGTATCAAAGGTTATATTAGGGTGAGAGGAGGTCTGCCACTCTATCACAAGGATGATGTCATCAGTGATGTCATTTGAGATGTCATCAGTGATGTCATGAGTGATGTCACTGACCATGTCATGAGTGATGTAATATGTGACGTCATCAGCAGTGCATTGCGGGCGCGCGAGTTATAGTTAGCTGAACTAACTATAACGGGGGAATTTCTATGGTTTTGTACGAGTGAAATGTCCAACTAACTATAACGACCCTGAAACCTATGGTTTTTTCAGTGAATATATATATATATATATATATAATACATATATTACCTACTGGCGGTCGCCAGTAGGTAGTTATAGTAAGGACCTAGTTTCCATAGGAAAAGCATTTGTTGTTTTGCCAATAACTTTGGCACTGTTTGACGAATCCTTGCGAAATGTTCTAAACTAGTTTGCCACTCACTACAGTTTTAGGATGATTCGTCAAGTAGAGTCCAAGAAAAAAGGGAGGTCCCAAAACGCTTTATCTTCATGTTAATTCTCATAGGGATTTTGAACACGACTACAGTCCGAACTGCTGGACGAAATTACACCAAATTTGGCAGTAAGCTAGCTCCTGGTCTAGAAAGAGCCCTTTTTAGGTCGAGCATTCGAGACCTCTTGTATATACTTTAGCATATACTTATATGTGTATGTACTTCGTGGGCTCTGGAAATCATCCCTAGGACTTGTCTGCTTCCGCTTAGGGACTTTTTTTTCTGTTCAACTGCCTCTATTTAACTGTCTTGATAGAAAACGACCAGTAGAGGTCAGTAAAATACTAGAATCACTTTAGCATTCTCTAGATTCCAGTCCATAGAAATTGTCTTCCACGAGCACCCGTAGACAATAATATTTTTTTCAAATCTTGTATTTTCAGTGATATGACCACCAAAGGCCCTGATTTTCTAGTAAAACAGAGCTTTGGACTATACCATTTCCTGCTGAAAGGCAATATTTCTCTCCATGTGTTCCCATACCTGGCGTGTCACGCAGTTTGGTGCTTACTTTCCCTCCATGTTAAAGAACAGTAGATGTTTCAGCACCCAGGCTAATGTGCTGCATAGCTAAATACATATAAGGTCCCAAATGCGAGACTGATTGCATTGCAAATGCTTGTTGTTATTTGGTGTAAATATGTTCATTAGTTTTTGAGATCTTAAAAAAACACATGTGTATATCTAGGGACGCAGACCCTCCGTGAATTGACTCGCGGTGGCTCCACGCACCACAACAAGGTCCTGATTGCCTGCCCGCAATTTGACAGAAAAGTTGCGGCTGCCATTTATATATCATGGAACGGTCCTCAGGGCTGAAAAGTAGCATCTAAAATAAATGATGGGGTCAAGTTAGAGCTTTTCTGGCCCCATGTCTGTGCCATAGATATGGGAAAAGGATGTACAATGGGCAGCATATTGCCAGGAAATGTTTTTTTTGCCACGTGCAATAAGGGTGGATCCGTCGCGGGGCTTAGTGCGACCACCCATGTAAATCTGTGATGGATCCATGTATATCGTTGCAGATCAATAAAAATATGTATATACTCACATACCCACTGTGACACCCAAACAGACACGCTCACACGCCGACAGATGCTCTTACACCCAGTGTGACACCCAGACAGACACACCCACATCTACTCTGAAGCCCATACAGACACTCTCACACCCACTCACACACCCAGACACTCTCAGACTTACTCTGACACACGTTCAAACACTCTCACACCCAGTGACACACACATACAGAAACACTCACACCCACTGTATCGCCCATACAGACACTGTCACACCCACTCACACAAACACTCTCCCACCCACAGTGATGCCTAAACAGACACTCTCACACCCACTCACACACATACACACAGACACTCTTACACCCATTCCGACGCGCAAACAGACACTGTCACATACACACAGATACTCACACCCACACACACACACAGACTGACTATCTCACTCCCACTCTGATGCCCATACGAATACTCACACACAGAGGGATGTAATAGAAAGGCTAAGATTTTACTCGTACCAAACGATTCAAATCTCAAATGACATCACTGATGGCATCATCCACAGAATTACTCACACACCCACTTACACCCACACACAACATCTCAGACACCCACTCAAATACTCATACACCCACTCACACATCCACTTACTCAGCCACAGAGCCACTAACATGCATCCACTCACTTACACAGCTACTCATATCACCACTCACTTACCCACACACCTAATCACACAGCAACTCAGTCACCCATACAGTCACTCACACAGCCACTCACTCATCCATACAGCCTCTCAACAGAGCCACTCACACACACTCACAACCACTTACATACCCATTCAGACATCCACACAACCACTCATTTATTTATACAGCCACTCACACAGACCCTCACTTTTCAATACACCCACTCACTTACCCATGCACCCACTGAAACAGCCACTTACCCTACACCCACTTACATACCCAGTCACTCACCCATAAAGCCACTGACACACCCACTCAACCATCCATAAACCACTTACACAGCCACTTAACCACCCATAAATAACTTACACTCACTCACCCATACAGCCACTCACAGACCCACTCACTCACCAACACAGCTACTGACAGACTCACTCATTCACCCATACAGCCACCCGCACACCCACTCAGACACCTATGCAACCATTCTGACACCCACTCACACATGGATACACACAGTCACACAGCCACTCACACACAGATACACACAGTAACAGAGGCACTCACATAATATATGTTGGAAACAGTATCACTCATTAGTACTCCACAAAGTATACTAATTTAACTTTTGTGGTACCCTAGTATGTATGTTTAACACGCAGAAACGTTTAGAAAACACTCACAATCACTGGATGATGTCATCAGTGATATCATTTGAGATGCCATCAGTGATGTCACTGACCATGTCATGAGTGATGTAATATGTGAGGTCATAAGCAATGCATTGGGGGGACGTAAGTTACAGTTAGCTCAAGTAACTATAACTGCTGAATTTCAATGGTTTTATATGAGTGAAATCTGAGCCTAACTATAACGTCCCTATAACCTTTGGTTTTTTCAATGATATGGATATATATCACTCCACACAGCAGCTTCCTTGTCCAGCGATTATGGCGGCACAGGCAACAAAGGGGTGAATAGTCCAATAAGTTGTGCAAAAAATGAAAACAATTCCAAACCGTGTAAACACACAAAACATACAAGGGTGCATAAGAAAATGTATTAAAATATACACACATATATATATATGTGTGTGTGTGTGAATAGAACACCCCTCCAACCAACTTTGCCAGTTGAAACTTTTGCCCAACGGCCCAAATGGCATATGTCCTTTGGTCAAAGTACCTGAGACATTTCTGCCATATTTAGGGCGGACATGCAAACATATTTTTTTTTCTTGTTTGGGACTGCAGGGAGAGCTTGGAGATCCTGAGCAGAAAAACAAATGAATCGCCCCCAACACTGCTGGGAGAAGCCTCCTAGACTGAGGGAGCTTTATTTTTTATTTGTCAAAAAAACGGCCGCTTTATGAGTTTATTTTTGAAAAACAACTAACTTTGCTCTGCAGTTCAGTGGCGTAGGTAGGGAAGGCGGAGGGGTGGTCCTCCCTGGGCTGCAAGAGTTTTGGGGGCGGCAGCCTCCCCCCGCTATTACCTGCCGTCTCGGGTGGCAACAGCAAGGCCCCCCCGCTTCTCAATGCGTTTGCCGCAGGCGGCAAACGGAGAATACTCGCCAGCACCCCCGCTCTTCACTGCGCCCGCCGCGGGTGGCAAACTCAAGGACCGCCACGGACGGCCAGAGGGCTAGCTATGCCACTGCTGCAGGTGCATGGACCATGGTACTCACACAGCAAAGCTCCAGTGCCTACAAGGCACTCACCAAGGCAGCAGCACAGAGATCTAATCCAGGCAGCTAGAGATCCCAAAATATCCTGGGTGCCATGGCAGCATCGTTTTTAAAGAAGATGTCACTCCGCGGGTACGATAGGACTTTATTCCAGCACAGTGCTTATCTTGAATCCAACTGTAACTTTCGAATTACAGCAAAACAGCAGAGTGCCCTGGTCAACCTAAGCGTGGAATTCTAAAAGGAAATAAGGGAAAGACTAAGAGATAACACGTAAAGAAATATGTAGCAAGAACACATCCCACTGTTGCATTGGCGGAACTTAGTACAACCCACCAAGGGTTAAATACACCTCATAGTATCCAAACGTTTAGTCCCCAAACTGTAGAACAAGGGAACATTAAAATAAGTTTCTCAAAATGAACATGCGTATCTTTTATTTTTTCTGATCAATCTTTACTCCCCATTTAACACGAAGGTAAATCAACCGTAACAAGCGGTAAAGATCAAAATGCGGATGGAACTCAGGACCTTGGAGTCTCTTAGAGGGGTCTGCTTTGGAGGCAACCCCAGATTATACATTACAGACTACAGGTCTGCTTGTGGTAAGGAAATTTATTTTCAAAGGAGCATGGTCAAACAAGCATTAGCAAAGCCAGTCGGTTCTGCCTAAAAGACATATTGGCTTTGCCAATAGTTTTTAGCCATGCTTTACAGCAACATGGCAAAGACAATAGAAGTGAGGATATAGACGCCACTTCATTTGTAGGTGCCCATGGGTTCAACAGGTATGCTCCACCTACAAAGGGAGGCACGCTTTTTTTATTTGCCTGCCTGAAGCAAATTTGTACATTAAAAGAACAGTAGCGCAAAACTGCTCTTTTAAAATTTAGTGCAAAAACAACAGTTGATGGACAGAATGCAGAACAATGTCATACATTCACCCCAGTACAGAGATCTGGGCCTAAATCCATCGTTTTTTTGCTCACCATGCCATTCCAGTTTGAACCCAGCTATATGCAAATCAGTCTTGACCCTGTGCCTCATGGGAACAGTCCAGCCCGAACTGCCAAGCCAGGTCCTCCCTGGACTGCAAACAAGCATCCTAGGACCGGTTTCGGGGTTTCACCCCTCTTCAGCCAGGATAGCTTGATTCCAGTGGCATGGAGAGCACGGGACCCACGTCTGGGCATACCCGTCCCACTCGGGGTGACAAATGCAAAAACAACAGTTGATGGACAGAATGCAGAACAATGTCATACATTCACCCCAGTACAGAGATCTGGGCCTAAATCCATCGTTTTTTGCTCACCATGCCATTCCAGTTTGAACCCAGCTATATGCAAATCAGTCTTGACCCTGTGCCTCATGGGAACAGTCCAGCCCGAACTGCCAAGCCAGGTCCTCCCTGGACTGCAAACAAGCATCCTAGGACCGGTTTCGGGGTTTCACCCCTCTTCAGCCAGGATAGCTTGATTCCAGTGGCATGGAGAGCACGGGACCCACGTCTGGGCATACCCGTCCCACTCGGGGTGACAAATGCAAAAACAACAGTTGATGGACAGAATGCAGAACAATGTCATACATTCACCCCAGTACAGAGATCTGGGCCTAAATCCATCGTTTTTTGCTCACCATGCCATTCCAGTTTGAACCCAGCTATATGCAAATCAGTCTTGACCCTGTGCCTCATGGGAACAGTCCAGCCCGAACTGCCAAGCCAGGTCCTCCCTGGACTGCAAACAAGCATCCTAGGACCGGTTTCGGGGTTTCAC
This sequence comes from Calotriton arnoldi, assembly GCA_963921515.1. Taxonomy (NCBI): domain Eukaryota; kingdom Metazoa; phylum Chordata; class Amphibia; order Caudata; family Salamandridae; genus Calotriton; species Calotriton arnoldi. The sequence goes on from CAWUFW010001637.1 coordinate 735,786, forward strand.
CCCTCTTCAGCCAGGATAGCTTGATTCCAGTGGCATGGAGAGCACGGGACCCACGTCTGGGCATACCCGTCCCACTCGGGGTGACAAATGCAAAAACAACAGTTGATGGACAGAATGCAGAACAATGTCATACATTCACCCCAGTACAGAGATCTGGGCCTAAATCCATCGTTTTTTGCTCACCATGCCATTCCAGTTTGAACCCAGCTATATGCAAATCAGTCTTGACCCTGTGCCTCATGGGAACAGTCCAGCCCGAACTGCCAAGCCAGGTCCTCCCTGGACTGCAAACAAGCATCCTAGGACCGGTTTCGGGGTTTCACCCCTCTTCAGCCAGGATAGCTTGATTCCAGTGGCATGGAGAGCACGGGACCCACGTCTGGGCATACCCGTCCCACTCGGGGTGACAAATGCAAAAACAACAGTTGATGGACAGAATGCAGAACAATGTCATACATTCACCCCAGTACAGAGATCTGGGCCTAAATCCATCGTTTTTGCTCACCATGCCATTCCAGTTTGAACCCAGCTATATGCAAATCAGTCTTGACCCTGTGCCTCATGGGAACAGTCCAGCCCGAACTGCCAAGCCAGGTCCTCCCTGGACTGCAAACAAGCATCCTAGGACCGGTTTCGGGGTTTCACCCCTCTTCAGCCAGGATAGCTTGATTCCAGTGGCATGGAGAGCACGGGACCCACGTCTGGGCATACCCGTCCCACTCGGGGTGACAAATGCAAAAACAACAGTTGATGGACAGAATGCAGAACAATGTCATACATTCACCCCAGTACAGAGATCTGGGCCTAAATCCATCGTTTTTTGCTCACCATGCCATTCCAGTTTGAACCCAGCTATATGCAAATCAGTCTTGACCCTGTGCCTCATGGGAACAGTCCAGCCCGAACTGCCAAGCCAGGTCCTCCCTGGACTGCAAACAAGCATCCTAGGACCGGTTTCGGGGTTTCACCCCTCTTCAGCCAGGATAGCTTGATTCCAGTGGCATGGAGAGCACGGGACCCACGTCTGGGCATACCCGTCCCACTCGGGGTGACAAATGCAAAAACAACAGTTGATGGACAGAATGCAGAACAATGTCATACATTCACCCCAGTACAGAGATCTGGGCCTAAATCCATCGTTTTTTGCTCACCATGCCATTCCAGTTTGAACCCAGCTATATGCAAATCAGTCTTGACCCTGTGCCTCATGGGAACAGTCCAGCCCGAACTGCCAAGCCAGGTCCTCCCTGGACTGCAAACAAGCATCCTAGGACCGGTTTCGGGGTTTCACCCCTCTTCAGCCAGGATAGCTTGATTCCAGTGGCATGGAGAGCACGGGACCCACGTCTGGGCATACCCGTCCCACTCGGGGTGACAAATGCAAAAACAACAGTTGATGGACAGAATGCAGAACAATGTCATACATTCACCCCAGTACAGAGATCTGGGCCTAAATCCATCGTTTTTTGCTCACCATGCCATTCCAGTTTGAACCCAGCTATATGCAAATCAGTCTTGACCCTGTGCCTCATGGGAACAGTCCAGCCCGAACTGCCAAGCCAGGTCCTCCCTGGACTGCAAACAAGCATCCTAGGACCGGTTTCGGGGTTTCACCCCTCTTCAGCCAGGATAGCTTGATTCCAGTGGCATGGAGAGCACGGGACCCACGTCTGGGCATACCCGTCCCACTCGGGGTGACAAATGCAAAAACAACAGTTGATGGACAGAATGCAGAACAATGTCATACATTCACCCCAGTACAGAGATCTGGGCCTAAATCCATCGTTTTTGCTCACCATGCCATTCCAGTTTGAACCCAGCTATATGCAAATCAGTCTTGACCCTGTGCCTCATGGGAACAGTCCAGCCCGAACTGCCAAGCCAGGTCCTCCCTGGACTGCAAACAAGCATCCTAGGACCGGTTTCGGGGTTTCACCCCTCTTCAGCCAGGATAGCTTGATTCCAGTGGCATGGAGAGCACGGGACCCACGTCTGGGCATACCCGTCCCACTCGGGGTGACAAATGCAAAAACAACAGTTGATGGACAGAATGCAGAACAATGTCATACATTCACCCCAGTACAGAGATCTGGGCCTAAATCCATCGTTTTTTGCTCACCATGCCATTCCAGTTTGAACCCAGCTATATGCAAATCAGTCTTGACCCTGTGCCTCATGGGAACAGTCCAGCCCGAACTGCCAAGCCAGGTCCTCCCTGGACTGCAAACAAGCATCCTAGGACCGGTTTCGGGGTTTCACCCCTCTTCAGCCAGGATAGCTTGATTCCAGTGGCATGGAGAGCACGGGACCCACGTCTGGGCATACCCGTCCCACTCGGGGTGACAAATGCAAAAACAACAGTTGATGGACAGAATGCAGAACAATGTCATACATTCACCCCAGTACAGAGATCTGGGCCTAAATCCATCGTTTTTTGCTCACCATGCCATTCCAGTTTGAACCCAGCTATATGCAAATCAGTCTTGACCCTGTGCCTCATGGGAACAGTCCAGCCCGAACTGCCAAGCCAGGTCCTCCCTGGACTGCAAACAAGCATCCTAGGACCGGTTTCGGGGTTTCACCCCTCTTCAGCCAGGATAGCTTGATTCCAGTGGCATGGAGAGCACGGGACCCACGTCTGGGCATACCCGTCCCACTCGGGGTGACAAATGCAAAAACAACAGTTGATGGACAGAATGCAGAACAATGTCATACATTCACCCCAGTACAGAGATCTGGGCCTAAATCCATCGTTTTTTGCTCACCATGCCATTCCAGTTTGAACCCAGCTATATGCAAATCAGTCTTGACCCTGTGCCTCATGGGAACAGTCCAGCCCGAACTGCCAAGCCAGGTCCTCCCTGGACTGCAAACAAGCATCCTAGGACCGGTTTCGGGGTTTCACCCCTCTTCAGCCAGGATAGCTTGATTCCAGTGGCATGGAGAGCACGGGACCCACGTCTGGGCATACCCGTCCCACTCGGGGTGACAAATGCAAAAACAACAGTTGATGGACAGAATGCAGAACAATGTCATACATTCACCCCAGTACAGAGATCTGGGCCTAAATCCATCGTTTTTTGCTCACCATGCCATTCCAGTTTGAACCCAGCTATATGCAAATCAGTCTTGACCCTGTGCCTCATGGGAACAGTCCAGCCCGAACTGCCAAGCCAGGTCCTCCCTGGACTGCAAACAAGCATCCTAGGACCGGTTTCGGGGTTTCACCCCTCTTCAGCCAGGATAGCTTGATTCCAGTGGCATGGAGAGCACGGGACCCACGTCTGGGCATACCCGTCCCACTCGGGGTGACAAATGCAAAAACAACAGTTGATGGACAGAATGCAGAACAATGTCATACATTCACCCCAGTACAGAGATCTGGGCCTAAATCCATCGTTTTTTGCTCACCATGCCATTCCAGTTTGAACCCAGCTATATGCAAATCAGTCTTGACCCTGTGCCTCATGGGAACAGTCCAGCCCGAACTGCCAAGCCAGGTCCTCCCTGGACTGCAAACAAGCATCCTAGGACCGGTTTCGGGGTTTCACCCCTCTTCAGCCAGGATAGCTTGATTCCAGTGGCATGGAGAGCACGGGACCCACGTCTGGGCATACCCGTCCCACTCGGGGTGACAAATGCAAAAACAACAGTTGATGGACAGAATGCAGAACAATGTCATACATTCACCCCAGTACAGAGATCTGGGCCTAAATCCATCGTTTTTGCTCACCATGCCATTCCAGTTTGAACCCAGCTATATGCAAATCAGTCTTGACCCTGTGCCTCATGGGAACAGTCCAGCCCGAACTGCCAAGCCAGGTCCTCCCTGGACTGCAAACAAGCATCCTAGGACCGGTTTCGGGGTTTCACCCCTCTTCAGCCAGGATAGCTTGATTCCAGTGGCATGGAGAGCACGGGACCCACGTCTGGGCATACCCGTCCCACTCGGGGTGACAAATGCAAAAACAACAGTTGATGGACAGAATGCAGAACAATGTCATACATTCACCCCAGTACAGAGATCTGGGCCTAAATCCATCGTTTTTGCTCACCATGCCATTCCAGTTTGAACCCAGCTATATGCAAATCAGTCTTGACCCTGTGCCTCATGGGAACAGTCCAGCCCGAACTGCCAAGCCAGGTCCTCCCTGGACTGCAAACAAGCATCCTAGGACCGGTTTCGGGGTTTCACCCCTCTTCAGCCAGGATAGCTTGATTCCAGTGGCATGGAGAGCACGGGACCCACGTCTGGGCATACCCGTCCCACTCGGGGTGACAAATGCAAAAACAACAGTTGATGGACAGAATGCAGAACAATGTCATACATTCACCCCAGTACAGAGATCTGGGCCTAAATCCATCGTTTTTTGCTCACCATGCCATTCCAGTTTGAACCCAGCTATATGCAAATCAGTCTTGACCCTGTGCCTCATGGGAACAGTCCAGCCCGAACTGCCAAGCCAGGTCCTCCCTGGACTGCAAACAAGCATCCTAGGACCGGTTTCGGGGTTTCACCCCTCTTCAGCCAGGATAGCTTGATTCCAGTGGCATGGAGAGCACGGGACCCACGTCTGGGCATACCCGTCCCACTCGGGGTGACAAATGCAAAAACAACAGTTGATGGACAGAATGCAGAACAATGTCATACATTCACCCCAGTACAGAGATCTGGGCCTAAATCCATCGTTTTTGCTCACCATGCCATTCCAGTTTGAACCCAGCTATATGCAAATCAGTCTTGACCCTGTGCCTCATGGGAACAGTCCAGCCCGAACTGCCAAGCCAGGTCCTCCCTGGACTGCAAACAAGCATCCTAGGACCGGTTTCGGGGTTTCACCCCTCTTCAGCCAGGATAGCTTGATTCCAGTGGCATGGAGAGCACGGGACCCACGTCTGGGCATACCCGTCCCACTCGGGGTGACAAATGCAAAAACAACAGTTGATGGACAGAATGCAGAACAATGTCATACATTCACCCCAGTACAGAGATCTGGGCCTAAATCCATCGTTTTTGCTCACCATGCCATTCCAGTTTGAACCCAGCTATATGCAAATCAGTCTTGACCCTGTGCCTCATGGGAACAGTCCAGCCCGAACTGCCAAGCCAGGTCCTCCCTGGACTGCAAACAAGCATCCTAGGACCGGTTTCGGGGTTTCACCCCTCTTCAGCCAGGATAGCTTGATTCCAGTGGCATGGAGAGCACGGGACCCACGTCTGGGCATACCCGTCCCATTCGGGGTGACAAATGCAAAAACAACAGTTGATGGACAGAATGCAGAACAATGTCATACATTCACCCCAGTACAGAGATCTGGGCCTAAATCCATCGTTTTTGCTCACCATGCCATTCCAGTTTGAACCCAGCTATATGCAAATCAGTCTTGACCCTGTGCCTCATGGGAACAGTCCAGCCCGAACTGCCAAGCCAGGTCCTCCCTGGACTGCAAACAAGCATCCTAGGACCGGTTTCGGGGTTTCACCCCTCTTCAGCCAGGATAGCTTGATTCCAGTGGCATGGAGAGCACGGGACCCACGTCTGGGCATACCCGTCCCACTCGGGGTGACAAATGCAAAAACAACAGTTGATGGACAGAATGCAGAACAATGTCATACATTCACCCCAGTACAGAGATCTGGGCCTAAATCCATCGTTTTTTGCTCACCATGCCATTCCAGTTTGAACCCAGCTATATGCAAATCAGTCTTGACCCTGTGCCTCATGGGAACAGTCCAGCCCGAACTGCCAAGCCAGGTCCTCCCTGGACTGCAAACAAGCATCCTAGGACCGGTTTCGGGGTTTCACCCCTCTTCAGCCAGGATAGCTTGATTCCAGTGGCATGGAGAGCACGGGACCCACGTCTGGGCATACCCGTCCCACTCGGGGTGACAAATGCAAAAACAACAGTTGATGGACAGAATGCAGAACAATGTCATACATTCACCCCAGTACAGAGATCTGGGCCTAAATCCATCGTTTTTTGCTCACCATGCCATTCCAGTTTGAACCCAGCTATATGCAAATCAGTCTTGACCCTGTGCCTCATGGGAACAGTCCAGCCCGAACTGCCAAGCCAGGTCCTCCCTGGACTGCAAACAAGCATCCTAGGACCGGTTTCGGGGTTTCACCCCTCTTCAGCCAGGATAGCTTGATTCCAGTGGCATGGAGAGCACGGGACCCACGTCTGGGCATACCCGTCCCACTCGGGGTGACAAATGCAAAAACAACAGTTGATGGACAGAATGCAGAACAATGTCATACATTCACCCCAGTACAGAGATCTGGGCCTAAATCCATCGTTTTTTGCTCACCATGCCATTCCAGTTTGAACCCAACTATATGCAAATCAGTCTTGACCCTGTGCCTCATGGGAACAGTCCAGCCCGAACTGCCAAGCCAGGTCCTCCCTGGACTGCAAACAAGCATCCTAGGACCGGTTTCGGGGTTTCACCCCTCTTCAGCCAGGATAGCTTGATTCCAGTGGCATGGAGAGCACGGGACCCACGTCTGGGCATACCCGTCCCACTCGGGGTGACAAATGCAAAAACAACAGTTGATGGACAGAATGCAGAACAATGTCATACATTCTCCCCAGTACAGAGATCTGGGCCTAAATCCATCGTTTTTTTGCTCACCATGCCATTCCAGTTTGAACCCAGCTATATGCAAATCAGTCTTGACCCTGTGCCTCATGGGAACAGTCCAGCCCGAACTGCCAAGCCAGGTCCTCCCTGGACTGCAAACAAGCATCCTAGGACCGGTTTCGGGGTTTCACCTCTCTTCAGCCAGGATAGCTTGATTCCAGTGGCATGGAGAGCACGGGACCCACGTCTGGGCATACCCGTCCCACTCGGGGTGACAAATGCAAAAACAACAGTTGATAGACAGAATGCAGAACAATGTCATACATTCACCCCAGTACAGAGATCTGGGCCTAAATCCATCGTTTTTTGCTCACGCATGCCATTCCAGTTTGAACCCAGCTATATGCAAATCAGTCTTGACCCTGTGCCTCATGGGAACAGTCCAGCCTGAACTGCCAAGCCAGGTCCTCCCTGGACTGCAAACAAGCATCCTAGGACCGGTTTCGGGGTTTCACCCCTCTTCAGCCAGGATAGCTTGATTCCAGTGGCATGGAGAGCACGGGACCCACGTCTGGGCATACCCGTCCCACTCGGGGTGACAAATGCAAAAACAACAGTTGATGGACAGAATGCAGAACAATGTCATACATTCACCCCAGTACAGAGATCTGGGCCTAAATCCATCGTTTTTTGCTCACCATGCCATTCCAGTTTGAACCCAGCTATATGCAAATCAGTCTTGACCCTGTGCCTCATGGGAACAGTCCAGCCCGAACTGCCAAGCCAGGTCCTCCCTGGACTGCAAACAAGCATCCTAGGACCGGTTTGGGGTTTCACCCCTCTTCAGCCAGGATAGCTTGATTCCAGTGGCATGGAGAGCACGGGACCCACGTCTGGGCATACCCGTCCCACTCGGGGTGACAAATGCAAAAACAACAGTTGATGGA